>JAHRHZ010000016.1:27824307-27863755 GCA_024137785.1 Ginglymostoma cirratum | reverse complement strand
TCCTCCCTGGACTGACCTATCTCCTCCCTACCCCCCCACCTACACTCACCTTTACTGGCTCCATCCCCGCCTCTTCGACTTGTCTGCCTCCTCTCCACCTATCCTCTCCTCTATCCATCCTCTATCCACCTCCCCCTCTCTCCCTATTTATTTCAGAACCCTCTTCCCCTCCCCCATTTCTGATGAAGGGTTTAGGCCCGAAACGTCAAGTTTTCCTGCTCCAATGATGCTGCTTGACCTGCTGTGTTCATCCAGCCCCATGCTTGTTATCTCAAAAATGTACCCCAATCTCAGATTTAAATTTAACAAGCATTCCAGCACCAACTGCTGTTTGTGGTAGAGTTCCAAATTCTATCACTCTTGGCGTGTATGTGCATTTTCATTATTGAAAGGCCATACTTTTTTAAAAACTGTGACATATAGTCTAAGACTCTTCAAATACAGAAATAATTCTTTTCTCTCTACCCAAACTGCTTCACTTGATATCTTGAAAAGGTAATCAGTCTAATTAGAACATGTAAATACAGCGTAATACTCAAAATTATCTCAGTTAAGACAAAGAGATTTAAGGTCATTAAAAGCAAACAATGCATACATCATAGATAACAAGCATGGGGCTGGATGAACACAGCAGGTCAAGCAGCATCATAGGAGCAGGAAAACTTGACGTTTCGGGCCTAAACCCTTCATCAGAAAATACATAAAATGCATACATCAGTTACTTTTATAAAAATATTAATATGCCCAGAGCATTTTGAAAATTTAAACATAGAAGTTTTGGGACAAGGGATGGCAATTCATTCTGTTGAACCTGCTGTACCATTTGCTGAGGTCATTGGCTGAACTTCTGCCTCAATTCTATTTTCCTATATTATTCCAAAGCCTTTCAACCCCTCGGTACCTAAATGCTCAACTGAGCCTTGAACGTACACAACAACTGAGGATCTGCATCTCCCTTAGATAAATAATTCCAAAGATTCATAGTCATTTGAGTGAGAATTTTTTTTATCATTTGAGTCATAAGTTGTCGACACCTTTTCTGAGACTATGTCCCCCAGATCTAGGTGTCCCAGCCAGGCAATACATTCTCCTAGGATCTATCCAGTCAAACCTTTTAAACAGTTTCTATATTTCAATCAGATGAGCACTCATTCATCTAAAATTTAGAGAATTCATTCTTTGTCCTTTAGGGAGAAATTAAGTAGACAGTTCATCTTGGCAGTCAGTCTAGCGAATCTTGGTTACAACCACTTCTAAGGCAAATATATTCTTTATTCAAAGGGACCAAAACTGCACAAAATACTTCAAGTGTGATATCAAGGTTCTGTGTAATTGCAGTAATTTTTTGTTACTGTTTTATTCCAAAACCTTTATAATTAGGGCCAACATACTGTCTTGATTCTTAATGAACTGCAAGTTAACTTTCAGATTTGTGTACAAGGCCACTCATTTCCATCTGATTACCAACACTAAAAATATATTCTGCTTTTCTACTTTCCGAAAGTGAATAATTTCCCACTTCTCCACATAATATTCCATTTGCTATGTTCTTCTCCATCTCATTTAATCTATTTATACACTATTGAAAACTTTTTCATTCCCCTCACAGCTTACCTTTCCTCCTGCCTTTGTATTACCTTCAAACTACTATATATTATGCTCAATGCCCCGAGTCCTTCTATATAATCTGTTCAACACTGCAACTATCATTAGGGTCTCAAAACTACTTACATTCATTTTCTGACCTTTATTGTTTCTTAATGTCACCCAATTGATTCTAGGTTTTGATTTTCCAAGATCCTTTCTCTCTACTGTGGTTTTCCCCCCTCCCTTTATTATCGGGGTAACCTTCCACCTTTTCCATTTTGCCTAACTCTTTCAAAAGTCATGACTCCTGAACTATATAGTTCCCAATTTTGGTCACTTTATAATCATAGCTCAGTAAATGTTTGCTATGTCAAAACCATTTATTCATTTCTAATCGGAAGTACATGGTTAGGATGTATATTTATCAAATACACTAATGATATCCAGAGGCACAGATCTTCTTTATCATTACATTGATGAGTTGGAAAAACAGAAATGTTTTAACTCTTTCTAATTGAAATTAAAGCTATTAATGCATGAATGCAAGACTAATTCAGAGGTCCCAACCTCTGAAAGCAAAGTATTGCGGTTGCTGGAGATCTGAAATAAAAACAAAAAATATTGGAGAAACTCAGCAGGTCTGGCAAGAGCTGTGAAGAGAGAGAAACATACAACCTCCCAACTCTGTACCAAGATATTTGTATGATGGTCTGTTACCATCTTGGAAAGCATTTGAAATTCCTTTGAATTTCAAGCTTGGTTACACATTTTCCACAGTCTTTATTCTTTGATCCTTAATTTTGATTTCTATCCATTGTGTCTTGTGTGCCTATGAAACTATTGTTTGTTATTACTTTATTTTGCGTGAATCACAACATTGAGTATTACTGGTGCAACCATCTGATACACTGTCAATCAACATAATATTCTGAATTAATTTGCTCTTCAAAAGTAATTTTTAGTTAATTATATCCCGGTAAAGGTAGATTTTGACCATCCTTTGCCTCAAAGAATGTGTAAGAGAGAGTGATTGTGTCTACTCGTGCCATTCCTGGATCTTCTGCAAATTCAGGGTCAATATAAAAAAAAACTGGCATGTCCACTTCTTCATGGGGATTCAGCCGTTGCTCCTCAAAACAGAAACACTGAAAGAGGCAGTGTACATGAAAGTTAGTAGATCTACTACCAGCAAACATCAGATTAAACATTCAGAGGCAAAAAACGATTCTACTACGATTAGCTCCACCTCTTAAGTTCATGTCTTCATCCTCAATTAATCAATTTTAGTTCATGCTTTGGTAAGAGTACCAAAACAGGGAACGAAAACGTCAAATGTTGTGAAATAGTACCACAAATTGTCATAATGGATGCTGCTTGATGAATCATCTGAAAGACAACATTTGTTTCTCTCTGTATAGTTCCCTGATCAAACTAGAACTGGATCATTGAGACTAGTTCAGAATCACAGAGATGGAGAGACTTTTGAGATCTGGAGACTATGCAAAGAAGAGAAACAACATTAATTTTAATGTCAAAGGACCAACCTACAAGTTAGGTTTTTCAACCTCAACAGGAAGTAACTGAGCAGGGACCTAAACATGCTAAAACAAGAGGTAAATCGATACATTTACATCAAATTAAATCAGAGGTATAATAATGACAAGTTTAAATGGGGAAAAAAAAAACTCTGAACTAATTTCAGGAAGCTAGTCTTCAAATGAGGTGTGATCAATTTGTAGAAAATACTTCCAGGTCTGGTGGTCGCAGGAAGAAAATGAAAATTATTCACAAACATTAGATGCTGCACTTTGGAAACGTAAGCCATTGTGGAAAAGGGCATATTTTGTCCATCGAAAGGGTGAATGGCCTTCCTCATCCTCAACTATCTTATAAATTACAACAATGTATTCAAATTCTAAAACTGAGCACAGCTAATTGTAATAAAAGCTTATTGTTCCATTTGATGGCACTGCAATAATAAAGTCCTGAAACTACAAAAACAAAAAGATCAGTTCTACAGGCTATAATCCACACAAATTATTGTTCAGATTCAAAGAGTGGTGAATTTTCTTTAATATTTTACTGCTATTGTGTATCAGAAGAACACAAGCGTGACTTTTTTGTGCTCAAGATATTGCATGTACCATCATGTAATGCAATGACCTGCAAAGCTTTTTTTAAAATTAGAGTGTGATTTAAGGAAATAGAAAAGCACTACTTAAAACAAGACTTAAAAAGAATGCTGAACTACCACGCTGGGCGTCCTCACTTTTTGCTTACTCCAATGATGTCAGTGAGTGGGAGGAGTCCTTGTGCTTAGGATTACTCAAGTGATTGCAATGGCTATAGTAAATGTAGACTGAATAGAAGCATACCCAGCACCACTTGGCCCTGGGGGAAAATGCTGTCCCAATTAGATTTGCAAACTTGGTAACTAGCAGCATGTTGTACAGGGCCAGATAGTTGCAGACTTGCTCCCAGGCTGAACCAAAGCTGTAGCTACTGTTGAAGTTAATTAATGTAAATATACTCAACAAGATGGACAGTTTGCTTTGAATAAGTGTTCCACAGACTTTAAAATACCATATCTTGTTGAAACTAACTGACCAAACTGTAATTCTAGGTCTGAGGATTTAAGGCAAGAGCTTCAACAAAATCCACAAACCACAAAAACTATTTGCATTTCTCCTGTGTCTTCAATATTAAACACTGTTCTAAGACAAACAAGCAACTCCTGGAAATGTGTCAGTATTTGCACAGTGTCTCTGAGCTTGCAGCAACTAAATCCACACAATGACATAAGTAGTACTGCCTTAGAAAAATAAAAATGCATTTGTAATCACAGTAGTTAAAATCTGGAGGTTACATGAAAGTGTTTAAAAAGTCTTTTACTTCAAGCATGTGACTAATTTTTTCCATACCTGTATTTTATTGAAATACTGTCCTGCATCGAATGGTACTACATTGTAAGTGGAAATTCCAATGACTGGTTTGTCAGTAGGATTTTTTGCTTTATAGAATGCCAAAGCTGTTTCTCCAGGAACAACCTGGAATGCATTTAAAACAAAGATAACATTCTTACTTAACATAACTTGCTTACTCATTAGTACTATTGCACCAGCATTAATAAGAAGAAATCATGAGATACAACAAACATATCAGCCATTAAATAGAGTTATGGGCCATATTATAAAACAATGCTACCTTGACAACGTATTAGGATTTTAAACATTTCTTTTTGTATTTCACAAACTGTGTAAAACATTTGCACAAGATCCCTGTATGCCCATGGATCTATGAATGGATTTAAAAGTCTCTCAATTTGTTGATCTTATGTCTAGGACCGTCAAAACGTCTAGGCCTGGTCTCTTTCCTAGATGTAATTTATCTTGCTTCTTATACACCAGAACATGCATGTAAACACACATTCATGATTCCAGTATTAATTCCCGTTAACAGTGATTTGTTCATAATTAAATATCATCCATTTTACCAATGAATCATGGTGAAGCAAAGAAATATGGCAATGCTGTGAAGAGAACTTAAGGAGGTTGCAGATGCATACAAGTAGGCAAAATATGGGAAAATGTAAAGTTGTTCACTTTGGTAGGATGAATAAAAACTTAGAGTATACTGAAATGGACAATTACTTTAGAATTTTGAGGTGCAGAGGGATCTAGGTGTTCTAGTGCTTGAATCTCGAAAGGTTACAATATAGGTATACAGGTAATTAAAAATGCTAATGAAATACGAACCTTCGTTATGATTCGAATTGAACATAAAGGAACGGATATTACATAGGGCATTGGTGAGACCAGATTTTGAATGATGTATGAAGTTTTAGTCTTATAGTTTAAGGAAACATGTAAATGGGACCACTGGAAGCAATTTAGAGGAGGTTTAGGAGATTGATCCTCGAAGCAACTGGGTTGACTTACAAAAAAAAAGGTTGAACAGACTGGTTTTGCTCCCACTGAAGTTTAGATGACAAGGGATTCATTGGAATTTGATTCAAGTGGGAAAAATCTTGAATGGTCTTGGCAAGGTGAAAGGATGTTTTATCTGTGGGTTAGTCCAGAACTAAGGTTCACTGCTTAAAAATCGGTGGTTGCTCTTTTAGGATAAAGATGAGAAACATTCCTTTTCCTCTCAGAGGGCTGTGAAACTTGATTTTTCTGCCTCAGAGGCACTGTAAGAAACCACATACATTTCCTTTTTGAACTATAAACAGAAATGGAAGTTGGAGACTGCTACATAACCAAAATGCCAAGAAAGTTTTGCAACTTGAAAAATCAAGTGGTGCACATTGTTAGCTGTAAAAGACTATGTTGATTTTGGAACAATAAGATTGTTGTATCATTAAGGTAGGACAGCACCAGGAGTTTCTGAGTTAAGGAGAAATTTGTTGAACTGCAGTTTGCTATAGACTTGAGAGAGCTGTACAGTCAGAAAAATCCAGAACCTGAAAATGCAAAATACTTCTCTCCTTTTTCTGAGAGTGAAAAGACAAAAGAAAATTTGAAGAAACAATTCTAGTGCAAGACAAGACCTAGGCCCATCTGATCAATCATCGAATTGAAAAACCACCACTGGTCCTTAGACAAATACAAGTCATCATTGCTGTAATCCAAGGAATTGAGAAACAATTTATCCACCTCGTAGTTTGGACTCTGAGCTACAGAAAATGTTTTCCTGTCCATATTTTTCGATCCATAATACTTACCTTAAATCCTTTTGATTTTGCCTTTTGTCTATTTTGTTGTGAATGTGTGTTTTGCAGTTTAAAGTAGTACATTTTAAATTGCATAATTGTAGCTTAGTAATCCTCTCCTTTTCTCTGTCATTTATTAAAGATTAGGTTTATTTACAATAAATAGATATTTTTCTGTTAATGATGAAGCCTGTTGTGAATTATTTTTGTCCTGAGTAGTAGTCAGTCAGGAAAATTTGTCATCATTGAACTTATTTGGCGTCACTGCTTGCACTACAAATTCACATCTATAAAGAACTCTTCCTGTTTTAACTTACATAGATTTCAGTTTGCTGAGGTCTGAAATTCCACTGCAGACTGGCATGGACATCTGCATTGAAAGTGACTTTAATGATACGATCCTTCACGGGTTCCATGGTTTCTACTTGATCCACATTGTGACCAGCTACTGCAGTCCCTCCCAGTCCTGTAGCCTGAAAATAGACAACCAATACTATGTGTTTGACAGGACAATGCTTCTTAAAGTTTGGAAAATCTGATATTTAAAATTTTATGCAACACAGTTGACCAAACCCTGATGGTTGATCTGCCAAGATGGTTTCTGAAACTAGCAATTTCTTGCTTTGGCACATAATATGAAAATACATCACAAATATATGCATTTCTAACCATTGCAACCTGAAAAACCACCTTGCCTTACTCTTGTGTGCTACCTGTTCCAATTATTTAACCTTTACCACACCACCCTCACAAAGATTATTTTTAACAAAAAAAAATTTAATTGTGATTTTCTACCACAAATTCCATGCTAACTTTTATTTTAAACACCTAGAAATGAAATTAAATATAACAATGGATCCAACAGTTATGATGTTAGCATGAACTGTAATGGGACTCCTTTATAACATCATATTAATATCACTGCTCCACTCAGTTCCTCCATCTTTATGTTGTTATATTTATTAGTGTAATATAAGACCAAAAAGTACGAAGCACTACATTCCAATGTTCTTTTTTTGATTTACTATTCTAGACTGCAGTTCCTACTAGAAGCTTACTGTAATTAGAATTTTGGATTCTGCTGAACTCTTGTAAAAGGTCAACATATTAAATAATTTGCATTTCATTATTCCTCACAAGTACCGATACTGAACTCACATGAAGCAGACCATTTCGTCTATCGTTTTAACAAAAGGCAGACATCAATGCAGCATCTTGCATCACCACAATATCAAACGATGCGGCACATAATAAATTACTTCAGGAATACTGTTCTTTTTCGAGATAAACACAACAACCACTCTACCTCATGATTTGTGACGACAAATAAATAATTGGTGTTCGCTGCAGAAAAATGATGGCCACATTTCCAGAAGAAAAGCTGTCTCGGAATCTGATTAGGTAGAAATGATTTTTGTTTGTCATAACTCTGCAACAATTTACTCTTACAGGAATTTTTCACCTTTTAGTTTTTACTTTTTCTATTTAGGAACGAAGTGTAGCTAACTAGGTCTCTAAAGAAACAAAATAGATGCAGCTGTATGGTGCAGTGGTTAGCACTGCTGCCTCACAGCACTAGGAACCGTGGTTCAATTCCAGCCTTGGGCAACAAGCTGGGTGGAGTTTGTACATTCACCCTGTGCCTGCGTGAGTTCCTCTGGTTTTCTCCCACAGTCCAAATGTGCACAGGTTAGGTGGATTGGCCATACTAAATTGCCCATAGTGTCCAGGGATGTGCAGTTCTAGGTGGATTGGTAACAGGAAATGCAGGGTTACAGGGTTAGGGTAAGGAGTTAGCTTTGGATGGGATGCTTATTAGAGGATCGGTGTGGACTCAATGGGCTAAATGGCCTACTTCCACACTGTAGGGTTTCTGTACTCTCTCTGTCTGAACTCTGTCCATGATCAACACTGCATTCGGCACCTTATACTGTTGTAGAATAATTTCTGCTAGCTCTCATGAGTCTCAGATTTGAGACCTGGCATATGTCGCCCCTCAATTACATGCAGCGTTTAATTTATTTGGGGCGAGACAGGGAATTGCTCACGTGCCTGTATTTGTATTATAAGATATTTTGCATGAGAACATAAGAACTAGGAGCAGGAAGAGGGAATTCAGCCCCTCAAACCTCATAAGATCATGTCTGATTTCATCTCAGCCTCAACTCCACTTTCCTGCCCACTCTCCATGACCCTTTAACCAATTACTAATTAAAAATCTGTCTAAGCGCTCCTTAAATTTATTCAGTAGTCCAGCATTCACCACACTTTGGGGTTGGGAATTCCAAAGATTCACCCTTTGAGAGAAGTAATTATTCCTCATGTCCGTTTTAAATCTGCCATCCCTTAGCCAAAAACTATGACCTCTCTTTCCAGTTTGGAAATATCGGCTCTATGTCTGCTTTATCAGTCCCCTTTGCTACTTTATGTACCTCAATCAGATCTCACCTTTCTAAACTCCAGTGACCACAGGTCTAAGCTGCTCAACGTTTCTTAATAAGGCAAGCTCTGGAATTCATCTAGCTAATCTTTTTATACTAGCAAGACTCTCACCAATCAGGGGTTTTGCAGCAGTCGTTCAGCAGCAGTGTCTAATATCAGTACAGGGGCTTGGACGTGACCAGTTAGCTGCTTGGCTATTTTAATTTAAAAACAAGACATGGGGAGGTGATGGCTTAGCAGTATTATGGCTAAGCTATTTTCCAGAAATACAGCTAAACTTCTGGAGAGATCTTCCACTTGAATCCCACCATGGCCAGATGGTGAAATTCTTCAGTAAAAAAATATCCGGAATTAGGGATCTACTGATGACCATTAACAATGTCTATTGTCAGAAAAACCTCTGATTCACGAAACGTTCTCATGAAGGAAATCTGTCATCCTCACTTGGTCTGGCCTACATGCGATTCCAGACCCACAGCGGTGTGATTGACTCTCAAATGCCCACTGAAATGATCCAGCAGGCCACCCAGCTCTATCAATCACTATAAAATCTCAACAAAGAAATTAAACTGGAGGGACCACTTGGGATCGACCTAGAAACAGAAAAGACAATTGCAGAAACACTCCAATTAACTCTGTAAAGTCCTCCTAACGACTAAGGCTAGTGCCAAAATTGGGAGAGTTGTCTCTCAGACTGGTCAAGCAACATAGAGTTCGTTTCTGTGACTCTTCGGTCTAATTCGTCCATGCCGACCAGATATTTTCAATTAATTTAATTCCATTTGCCAGCATTTGGCCCATATCCCTCTAAAGTTGTTCAAGTACCCATCCGGATGCCTTTTAAATCTTGTAACTGTACCAGCCTCCACCACTTCCTCTGGCAGCTCGCTCCATACATGCACAACCCTCTGTGTGGAAAAGTTGCCCCTTAGGTCCCTTTTAAATCTTTCCCCTTTCACCTTACACCTATGCCCTCTAGTTTTGAAAAACCCTACCTTGGCAAAAAGACCTTAGCTATTCATCCTATCCACGCCCCTCCACAATTTTATAAACCTCGATAAACCCCGCGGCCTCTGAAGCTCCAGGAAAAATAGCCCCAGACTATTCGGCCTCTCCCTGTAGCTCAAACGCTCCAGCCCCGGCAACATCCTTGTAAGTATTTTCTGTATTCTTTCAATTTTACATCTAATCTCCCTGCTATAGATAAGAATTGAATGCAGGAATTCCAAAAGAGACCTATCCAATGTGCTGTGCAACCGCAACATGACATTCCAATTCCTACACTCAATGCATTGACCAATAAAGGCAAGGGTACCAAAGGCCTTCTATACTACGCTGTCTATCTGTGATGGCACTTTCATGGAATTATGAACCTGCAACCCAAGGTCTCTGTTCGGCAGCACTCCCCAGCACCCTACCATTTAAGTTCTGCCCTGATATGCCTTATCAAAATGCAGCACCTCACATTTAACTAAATTAAATTCCATCTACCACTCCTCAGATCAAGGTCACGTTGCACTACACCACTAATTTTGGTGTCACTGCAAACTTGCTAACCATACCTCCTATATTCACATCCAAATCATTTATATAAATGACAAAAAGCAGCGGAGCCAGCACCGAACCTTGCGGCATATCGCTGGTCACAGGCCTCCAGTCCGACAAGCGGAGGCTTGGGGACTGCTTTGCAGAACACCTGCGCTCAGTTCGCAACAAACAACTGCACCTCCCAGTCGCGAACCATTTCAACTCCCCCTCCCATTCCTCACCTTTACTGGCTCCATCCCCGCCTCTTCGACTTGTCTGCCTCCTCTCCACCTATCCTCTCCTCTATCCACCTCCCCCTCTCTCCCTATTTATTTCAGAACCCTCTTCCCCTCCCCCATTTCTGATGAAGGGTTTAGGCCCGAAACGTCAAGTTTTCCTGCTCCTATGATGCTGCTTGACCTGCTGTGTTCATCCAGCCCCATGCTTGTTATCTCTAACACTCCACCACCATCCTGTCTTCTACCTTCGAACCAATTTTGTATCCAAATGGCTAGTTCTCCGTGGATTCCATGCTATCTAACCTTGCTAATCAGTCTACCGTATGAAACCTTATCGAATGCCTTGCTGAAATCCATATAGACAACATCCACTGCTCTGCCTTCATCAATCCTCTTTGTCACTTTCTCAAAAAAGAAGTCTATCAAGTTACCCATGGAATCATGCCTTAAAGACAATTTCCCAAACACCACCATTACCATCCCTGGATATTTTCTGTCCGACCAGCAGTGCAGGACCAGTAGAGGTGGAGGCACAGTGGTATACAGTTGGGAGAGATATGCCCTGGAGTCCTCAACATTGACTCCGGACCTACGAAGTCACATGGGCAAGGAAATCTCTTGCTGATTACGACGTACTGTCCTACCTCAAATGATAACTCAGTACTCATCCATGTTGAATAACACTTGGAGGAGGCAATGAAGGTGGCAAGGGTGCAAAACATGCTGCAGGTAAGAGATTTCAATGCCCACCACCAACACTGGCTGAACAACAGCCCTGCTAATTGAGCTGGTTAAGTCCTAAAGGACACAGCTATTACAGTGAGTCCGTGGCAGGTAATGACGGAACCAACAAGAGGGAAAAACATACTTGGCCTCAAGCTTACCAATCTGTCCATGGCAGTATCGACAAGAGTGACCACTGTACAATCCTTGTGGAGCTGAAGTCCTGCCTTCACATTGAGAATACTCTCTATCGTCTTGAGTCGCACCATCACTGTTAAATGCGCCACATTTCGAAACATCAAATGGATCTAGCAACCCACAACTTGGCATCCATGGAGATGCTGTGGGCCATCAACAGCAGCAGAATCCAGCACAATTTGCAATCTCATGGCCTGGCAAATTCCCCATTACCATCAAGTAAAGTGATCAACATTGCTTCCATGGTGAGTACAGGAGCCACGCCAGGAGCAGCACCAGGCATACCTACAAATGAGGCGTCAACCTAGTGAAGCTACCAAACAGGACCACTTGCATGTCAAACAGCATAAACAGCAAGCAATAAACAGAGCTAAGCGATCCCTTAACCAATGAATCAGATCTAAGCTCTGTAGTCCTGCCACATCCAGTTGGGAATGCTGATGGACAATGAAACAACTAACTTGGACTATTGGAAGTACTGGATACTTCAAAGGCTGTGGGCCCTGACAATATTCCAGCAAAAGTACTGAAGAGTTGTGCTCCAGAACTTGCCATTCCCCTTGCCATGCTGGCATCCACCTGAACATGTGGAAAATCGCCCTGGTATGTCCTGCACACAAAAAACAGGACAAATCCAACCCGGCCAATTATTGTTCCATCAGTCCACTCTCAATCATCAGTGAAGTGATGGAAGGTGTCACCAACAGTGCTTTCAATCAGCACCTGCTCAGCAATAACCTACTCAGTGATGCCAAGTTTGGGTTTTGCGAGGGCCACTCAGCTGCAGACCTCATTTCAGCCTCGATTAAAACATGGATAAACATGCTGAATTCCACGGGATGAGGTGAGGTGAGGTGAGAGTGACAGCCCTTGACATCAAGGCTGCATTTGACCAAATGTGACATCAAGGAGCCCTAGCAAAACTGGAATCGACAGGTATCACAGGGCAAACTCTCTGCTGGTTGGAGTCATACTTGGCACAAAGGAAGATGGTTGTGGTTGTTGGAGGTCAGTCATCTCAGTTCCAGCACATCTCTGCAGGGGAAGAAAAAAAAAACAAGCTGCTGGAAAAGCTCAGCAGGTATCTGTAACAGCTGGCAGTATCTGTGAAGAAAAATGAGAGTTAACATTTCGGGTCCGATGACCCTTCCTCAGCATATCTCTGCAGGACTTCATCAAAGTAGTGCCCCTAGGCCCAACTATCTTCAGCTGCTTCATTGACCTTCCCTCAATCATAAGGTCAGAAGTGGGGATGTTCACTGATGATTGCACAATGTTAAACATCATTCACAACTCCTCAGATACTGATACATGTCCATGGTCAAATGCAACAAGATCTGGATAATCTCCTGGCCTGGGCTGATGGCAAATAACATTCTTACCACACAAATGACAGGCAATTACAATAAGAGACAATCTAACACTGCCTGTTGACATTTGATGATGTTACTATCACTGAATCCCCCACAATCAAATTCCTTGGGGGTTACCATTGACCAGAAACTCAACTGGACTTGCCAGATAAACACAGTGGCTACAAGAGAAGGTCAGAGCCGAGGAATACTGCAGAGAGTAACTCACCTCCTGACTCCCCAAAGCCTACCCACCATCTACAAGGCATAAGTCAGGATGGAATACTCCCCACTTGCTTGGATGGATGCAGATCCAATAACGCTTAAGAAGCTTGACAACATCCAGGACAAAGCAGACTGCTTGACTGGCACCACAAAGACAAGCATCCGCTCCCTCCACTACCGATGCTCAGTAGCAGCATGTACCGTCTGCAAAATGCACTGCAGAAATTCACCAAAGATCCTTGGAAAGCAGCTTTTAAATTCATAACCATTACCGTCTAGAAGGACAAGGGCAGCAGACACAAGGGAACACTATCACCTGCAAATTCTGTTCAAAGTCACTCACCATCCTGACTTGGAAATATATCGTCATTCCGTCACTGTCGTTGGTCAAAACCCTGGAATTCCGTCCCTAAGAATATTGTGGGTCAACCTATAGCAGGTGGACTGTAGTAGTTCAAGAAGGCAGTTCATCACCACCTCCTCAACGACAACTAGGGATAGGTAGTAAATTCTAGTTAGCCAGCAGAACCCATGTCTCATGAGTGAATTAATTTAAAGAAAGACAACTTTACGGTGTGTAAGACAAGTAATATGCATTATACATTTGGCTTGGTCAAGCAGATTTCTTTTTACATTTGTTAATGTCTGCTTAACCCGTGAACTTGGGCATTAGGGACAAACACAAGATTATACTGACCTGACAATAAAGTCTGTAGAGAGGTACAGCTGCATACGACATGCCAATCATTCCAATTGCTGTTGCTGCTATATATGTGAGTACAGTTTTATTCTTCTTCCTCCACGCTTCCTCCTGGCTCCGAGTGAAGGGATTATGGTTCTTGATACCATGCACTGGCTGTTTCAAAGTCAGATAACTTGGCCTCCGAGGAGTATACCGAATAAATACTGAATACAGTCTTTGTGAGTTAGACTGTTGTAGTCTTCGTGCACAGGTATGACAAGAAGACATGACATACAATCTTGAGATGCTTGTCCAACAGGACAAAGTCATGCTGATTATTAGTCAGACTGCCGTGTTAATGTGTAATCTTTACTTCTTTGGTGTAAATGGCAAATAGTAGTCTTCCTGCAATATCTGGAAATCAAAGCCAAAATGTTATCACATTTCCCTTTATTGGTGAGCACATTACACATGAATCGTAGCCGACAGTAAGGGATTATGTTCTTTTTGGGCCCAAAAATTTGTTCAATGTTGCATGTGTTAAGTTGGATGAAATGTTTTCCCCTAAAAAAAACCTTATAAATTGGAACTGTAAGGGGATAATATTGGGTATTGCATAAA
Source organism: Ginglymostoma cirratum (assembly GCA_024137785.1). Lineage (NCBI taxonomy): Eukaryota > Metazoa > Chordata > Chondrichthyes > Orectolobiformes > Ginglymostomatidae > Ginglymostoma > Ginglymostoma cirratum. Next base: position 27,849,448 of record JAHRHZ010000016.1, on the reverse strand, counting down.
CCTACAAATTATTTGTGCAAGGTTAACAAAATCTTAGAATGAGTTAAGCAAATACATAGAAAGAAGTAAGGAATTTAGATTAATGTTTAGATTAATGAGTTAGATTGGGTAGATTAATGGGTAGGATTGTATGCAAGGTTAAAACATTGATGCGTAAAGCACACACAATCCGGCAGAGTTAATGTTTCGGGTCCTTTCTAAGTTGTGAAAAAATATTAACTCTGTGTTTTACCAACAGATGCTGGCAGCCTGCTGAGTTTCTCCAGCAATTTGGTACTTGCTTATAAATCTGTTTTGTTAACATCAGAATACCTCAAAACACTTTACAGCTAACAAAGTTATAATAAAGTCTAGGCACTTTTGTTGGGTAGAAAAACCCCACAACCATTCTGTACATAGCATGCTCCGTAAAGTAATACCACTTGGCTCTCTGGCAGAAAGCAGAGAGTGGGGTTAAAAGGATGGCAGCTAGTGACAAGTGGCGATCCACAAGAGTCAGCGTTGGGACCACAACTTTTCATTTTTGCATTAATGATCTAGATGAAGGAACTGAGGGCATTCTGGCTAAATTTGCGGATGATACAAAGATAGGTAGAGGGACAGGTAGTATTGAGGAGGTGGAGAGGCTGCAGAAGGATTTGGAAAGGTTAGGAGAGTTGGCAAAGAAGTGGCAGATGGAGTACAATGTGGGAAAGTATGAGGTCATGCACTTTGGTAAGAAGGATAGAAGCATGGACTATTTTCTAAATGGGGAGAAAATTCAGAAGTCTGAAGTGCAAAGAGACTTGGGAGATCTAGTCCAGGATTCCCTCAAGATAAACCTGCAGGTTGAGTCAGTAGTTAGGAATACAAATGCAACTTTGGCATTTATTTTGAGAGGACTTGAATACACAAACAGGGCTGTACTTCTGAGACTCTATAAAGCTCTGGTCAGGCCAAATTTGGAATATTGTGCACAGTTTAGGGCCCCATATCTCAGGAAACATGTACTTGCCCTAGACAGGTTCACAGGAGGTTCAGTAGAATGGTCCCACGAATGAAAAGCTTAACATATGAGCAACGTTTGAGGGCTCTGGGTCTACACTCAATGGAGTTTAGAAGGATTGGCAGGTGGAGGTGGCGGATCTAATTGAAACTTACAAAATACTGAATGGCCTGGACACTACGGATGTTGGGAAGATGTTTCCATTGGTAGGAGAGACTAGGACCCGAGGGCACAGCCTTAGAGTAAAAGGGAAGACCTTTTAGAACGGAGATAAGGAGAAACTTCTTCAGCCAGAGAGTGGTGAATCTCAGGAATTCACTGCCACAGAAGGCTGTGGAGGCCAGCTCATTGAGTATATTTAAGACAGAGATAGATAGGTTCTTGACTGTCAAGGGGATCAAGGATTACGGGGAGAAAACAGGAGAATGGAGTTGAGAAACTTAATCAGCTATTGAGTGGTGGAGAAGCTCAGTGGGTTTGGCAGCTGTGAGAGAGACTGTTAACATTATGAGACAAATATGACTTCTTCAGAGAAGCTCCTTTAGTAACATGATGCTGGAGAATCTGTTTTTCTGGTGCTAATGGAGGGAGTAAGTATTAATTGAACAGGCTAGGAAGTAAGAACATCCTTCAAGCTTTCCGGGAAAAAAAAACTGCTCTAGGATTGACTACCTTGACTGAGAAAGCTGTTTAACATCTCACCCGAAAATCATGAGAGGCATTGCAGTTGTATAACTAACTTGGAGATGGGCCTGACTAACTCGATGTCAGAACAAGGAAGAGACGCTCTCACTACCACTTGCGAAGTTCAAAATTTAATGAATTTCGATTTAACAGCGCCAGACAAGTGGAAATGACTGTTCTTAATACGGCCCAGACGACGAGCACAGCATTGTTATGAATATTCGAAGCCCTGCCCCACGACATTGAGATTCCCAGTGAGAACAACTAGTTTACACTAACCCACAGAGTCCCGGCCACAAACTCCATTCATTCAACCTCACAGCTCCTCCTCCTCATCAATCAGGCGGAGGGGTTTGATCCCAGGCCCAGGCCCAGGCCCAGGGACACTCAAAATAAGTTACAGCCCCACCACCTCTCTATTACAAGGCCACGGCCTTACAGACTAATCATACAATCCACTTTAATTCAATGGGGAAATATATACATCTCAAAAACGATACCGTGTTCTGACAGCTGATGTTCTCACGCACACAGCAAAACCTTTTTAACTGTACATCAGCTTCCGGAACAGCCACGAGCGAGACTACATTACCCAGAATGCCAACCAGTCGTCGCGCATGTGCAAGTGACACCAGGTCACGTGCATTCTCCGCGGCAAATGGGACTACAATTCCCATGAGGCCATGGGACAATCGGCGCATGCGCTGGTCTGTGTGCTATTGTGTGAGTGGGGAGTATTGGAGAGAAGATGCGCAGGTAAATGAGGGAGAATAAGTAATCAGGGTATTACTGGGTTTTACACATTACATGCTTATTGGTAATGGGACAGGGGTTTCTGGACGATGAAAACACGGTTATTAATTCCGTTCCCGTCTGATGAAGGTCGTTTTCATTGTTGGAAGAAGCCGAGGAACAGAGGGAAATGGCTGCCTATGGGGTTTGAAAATAGCCATAATAGAAAAGAGATGGAGTTACAGTATCACTAACAGTCACATCTAATGCTGGTCAAAATACAAAATGAAACGTTTCGTTTAATGGTAACCTACATATGTATTGAACACAAGCAAGTTTACCCCAAGGCGTTACTTTCTTTTGTTTGCTCGGACGAATTCTGACGTGCATTACTTTTTCCAATCAGTTATGTTTTATTAAAACTTCAAGATTTGCCGATTCCCGGTCATACTGAGTAAATTTTTAACACTTCTGCAGTTTTGTTATCAAAACGCTTTATCTCCATTCAACCTCGATAATTCTGTTCCAAACATTTTCCAGATTGGTCAACTTAAAATAGTTGATCCTGCTTGTTTCTAGCATCTTGAAATTGAAATAAGGGAACGTGGTTGAGAATCTGTTGTGCTAATGTTCGTCAGACGTCAAGGAAGATGCAACTATAGGTTAAATGCAGTTCTGTTTATAAGTCTGACAGTGAAAAGAAGGGGGATGGTTAGTTTAGTTGATTCGTTGTTGACGTTGTTCTGAGCCACAGTATGGGATTTTGAAGTGAACTTGGGGGCCTCTCTCCCTTTGGTCCTGGTCCTTGAAGGAAGACAATGGTTAAACCATTACTTAGAAGAACTGCCAGGACAATGGCACAAGATGAAGCATCAGCAGACAATGAACCTTTTGTCTTTGTTCAGTGCATTTATGATTGAAAGTGTAAAGAGTATTGTTAGTGTCTTTGTCTTCACTTTTAGCACAATGTAATTGCCTCCTCTCCACCTATCCTCTCCTCTATCCATCCTCTATCCGCCTCCCCCTCTCTCCCTATTTATTTCAGAACCCTCTACCCCTCCCCCATTTCTGATGAAGGGTTTAGGCCCGAAACGTCAAGTTTTCCTGCTCCTATGATGCTGCTTGACCTGCTGTGTTCATCCAGCCCCATGCTTGTTATCTCGGATTCTCCAGCATCTGCAGTACCTTTTATCTCTGATACAATGTAATTACTGTAGTACTGATTCATTTAGTGAGTATCCCCACCATATGTTATGTTCCATAAAGCTTATAATAGCCCAATTCAATCAAACCTGGGACTATTAACATTGGATATTATTTGTTGGTGAGAGGAGTGAGCTTCAGTTTGGAAGGACGATAAATTATTAACCCAGAAACTCAGCTAATGTACTGGAGACAAGGGTTTGAATCCCACCAGGGCAGATAGTAGGTTTGCATTCAATTTTTTAAAAATCTGGGATTAAGAAATGTAATGATTCAAGTGCAGCTAGGGACAGGTAATAAATGCTGGCCAGCCAGCAATGCTCAAGTAAATTTTAAGAAAGATTTCTGAGGAAGGGTCACCAGACACAAAACGTTAACGTTAACTTTGACTTCTCCTCACAGATGCTACCAGACCTGCGGAGCTTTTCCAGCAAAACGTCTGTTTATGTTTCTGATTTACAGCATCCACAGTTCTTTTGTTTTTTTTTAAAACAGGTATCCTAGGACCAGGGAACAAAAATAATCAATCAGAGTTTCCACTTTTGATTTCTGGAGTGATGCCTGATGAGAGCTGATGGTTATTTGCTGAAGATGGATTAGACTTAGCAAAATGTTTTGTTTCTAATAACTTGCATTTTTAAGAAGGCAATAATAGACACTGCTGTCTCTGAAAGAGCAAATGATAAATAATTGAAGACTATTTGCGAGTAGAACTAGATGAATAAATCACTACAAAAAAATACACAATTTATTTCAGCAATTAGAAAAATAGTTTTGCTAAATTTATTAAAAGGATCAATCTAGTAAAATAGGGTTTTCCTAATCTATTAGTGGCGTCAAAACCAGGGAAAATATCTTACCTGAATCTATCCTGTCTCAATCTTGAAATATTTTGAGAGTTTAGTGAAATCGCTTCATTCCTCAGCACTGTAGAGAATATAGGCTCAGTATTCCCAGTCTCACTTTATTGGATAGTCTGCCTATCTCAGGAATGAGTCTGGTGAACCTTTGTTGCACTCTATCTCTGGAAATTTTTTTAAGTTGTAATTAATAGTAATAACTGTAGTCCTGTGTTGTAGCTTCACGAGATTGACACATAATTTTTAGTTCTGTCCGATGTTGTTCCTGGCATGGCCTCCTGCCTTCGTGGTAATGGTAGATTAGGAGCTATGCTGGGTTACAGATTGTGATTGCAAAAAATTTTGCACTGCTGAAGCCCACAGCACTTCATAGAGGCCCAGGCTTGAGTTGCTAGATCTATTCAAAATCTTTCCCAGGGTGGTACACAGCATATAGGACAGTATCCTCAATGTAATCTATAATTTAATATATGCCAATGGCTGAACGTAAGAGCAAGAGAAATTCCTCGTCAGCCATTTGATGTAAAGGAATTGGAGTCTCTACCACAACAATCCACAGCTCAGTTTCCAATATACATGTAGATGTGGACATTGCCACATCAATCTGGACTTCTTAGAAATGCAGACAGGGAGGACGGTGATAGTTTTGGCAAAGTCTGGATCACATTTCTACCAATAACACTGTGTTCAATCTCATTTCTATTGTGGATTTGGGTCCTGTTGCCATGCTATCCCTATTGTGATGCTGTTGGTTGGACTTACCTTTGGCAGAGAACTGTTTAAGAAGTAATATTAGAATTTATTTCAGAACTCCAGACAGAACTTAAATTTTTGAATGTTAGCTCAAAAATACAATCGATTGATCTTATTTGCTGAGTTGATTAAAAATATCCACGTTAGAACAGCTGAGCAGAAAAATCACATTGATTAATGTCATTCTTACAGATTAAATTGTGAATGTTTAGCATCTCTTGGCTGTTAGTGAAATACATGCATATTTTAACTTGAAAATATTATTAGAAATGAAGGATATTAAGCCTTTTGTGAAGCTGAAATAAGGATCTCACTGTTCTGGTTCTTGTTGCTAACTGCAAGCATCCAAATTCAAAATTACATAATAATTGTGGCCTTTTTGCATTTTAATCCTGATGTAATGTAAGCAGTACACCTCTCGTTTCCTTTTAAAATTTAGGGTTAGTAGTCGTATAAGTGGTGATGATGACGTTGAGCCAGAGGAGCTGGAGACAGAAGGAGAGAGGCAATTACAAAATCTCTTGAAGCACCAGTTAGACACAACCGTAACACTTGAAGAGTGAGTATAGTAACGTTTTGTCAGAGTGATGTTTTTGTATGAATAAAACCAAGTAAGAAAGTAATGTTTGTGTACATTTTAATGCACTGTAGTACTTTCAAAATTATGACAAAATGGAAAATGCTGGAAAACTCAGGTCTGTCGGCATCCAGAGAGAAGACAGAATGTTTCTTGTGGAATCCCTTTGTGCTGATTGATGTTCCATGCAATTCCAGCATTTTCTGTTTTTACTTCATATTCCCAATTGTCGATTATTTTTTGTTTTTATTTCTATAGGTATTTAAAGGCTTGCCTTCTTTTTCCAGTTACCTCCAGGTTGCACAAATAAATCCCAATTTAGAATGAAATCTCAAATAAAGATTCAGTCACATAATTTAAACTTCATTGTGGTTACAGTCTTTTTCGAAGGTTTAAATGGTGGAATCACCATAAAGTGGTAATTAATGCATTCAGAATTCCTGCATTATAGCAACTTTCTCAATTTGTGCTGTTAAACAAAACAAAATGTTATTTTGTTTAGAGGCGTTAGTCGCTTTCATTTAGCCCAATTGTACTAATCAATGCAATTTTATAGTTTTTTTTCCAAAATGTAAGATTACCAAATCATTACCCCTAGGAAAATCCTCCATTCCAGATGGCACCAACAAAGTGTGTGCCATTTCCTGTAGTACGGGCAGAAGTAGCTGGCAGTGTTACCTTTTAAGATAGTGAAATAATCTGATTATTTAAATTTGCTTACAAATGCAACAGTGTGGTTACAAGTGGGAGTTCACACATTTATGTTTTCTAAGTGTATCTTTGCTTTGGGGTAAAATGCAAAAATGAAGGGGTTGTGTGATTTATGAATCCTGCCTGACGAGAAACGTGTGTGGCTTGGTTGTCAAAGGTTTAAAGGGAGGCTCAGGATACTACTGGGAGGAAGGTGTAAGATGTGGTAAGGGCATCTATGCTGGCTGTGGGTATTTTGTTGGCTCCCAGTTTCACAAGGAGGTTTTCAGAATGAGGTTTTATAAACCATTGTAATTTAAACTGAATTTAATTTAAAGTTGAAATGGAGTTCAGTGGATCTAAGCAATAACTAATCAAACCAGCCGTTTTGCAGCAAACAGCTCAATATATCTTTTCACTTCAGCAAAGGCCCATATGATTCATATTGCCACGGGAATGGGCTGTGGGAAGAAAAGGTCCATTGGAAGCTATTGTAGGGTTTCTGATGAAGGGTCTAGGTCCGAAACGTCAAGCTTTCCTGCTCCTATGATGCTGCTTGGCCTGCTGTGTTCATCCAGCTCCACACCTTGTTATCTAGGTTTTTTGTTAAGGTAGTCCCAAACCCCTAAGATGCAAAATCTGGGAAAGAACAGTGAGTTTGTTGTGGCCAATTTCTCTTGCTTAACATGCAAAATGCATGTGGGACTTCATACTTGTATTGAAGAGATCAGATTTGAGAGGATTTAAATGAGGCCAGAATGTTCTGATGTAATATAAGCAGTACCTAGCTTTGTTTAGAAGGAGGAATGTTCAGGGTAAGACTCAGGATTGGAGGTTAGCTAGAAAACAAGCATGCCATCGTGAGCTAAGAAAATGTTTCAACTGGTTCCTGGAGAATGGTATGCCCGCTTGAGGGGTAGAGCAACGTAACAATGAAGGGGGATTTTAGTCATTTTAGAAGGTGAATAATGGAAACTTTAATATGGCAGCTGAATACTGTTAGAACAATGTTACTGCACCGAACAAGCTAACAGCAGAAGTTTTAAAAACTGAAATCCTATGTGATCCTTCCATGGAGTCACTGAAACACTCACCGCCAAAACAAAAATGTTCTGTGATCAGAACATCTCAACAACACTACATTGGTTTGACTTTGTTGAATCAACTTCTACCTCGGGAACAACGATCAACTTGGGTCAATTTTCATGAGACCCAGCATTATGTCTCAAATACCAACATTCTTCGCATAAGAGAGAAATATATTTTTTAAAACAATGTCTTGGACTTATAACTGTTCGTAATCATTAATTACTTCTTAGTTGTTCTACCATTTGTTGACGTCATGCTGCTTTTCCTGATTTAAGTTTCCTTTTGTTTTGATAGATGCATTGCTAAGAAAAAATGCTTTGCCCCAAGTTCTTTGTACAAGCCATTTGGGGAGCAGGCAGCAGGAGTGCTCAGTCTGTCACAGTTTCAGACCCTGCAAGATGGAGAAGGGGAGGTTGCTGCCCTGAGAGAACTTGGACTTACTGACAGGGAGATCCAACTCTGGCAAGATAGGGAATCTCTAGTTAAGGTACAGTATAACTAGAGAGCTTTTGTAAACTTATGTAGGGATAAGTAACAATGTGCAATATTAGCATCCACATAGGTAGCACGTTCATGTGAGGTATTAGTCTAATTAAAAGGGTTCATTCTATTTTGTACCAAACAATCTCAGGAATTCATTATCATTGTGTTGAACATTTTATACTCTTAATGTTGTGCAGTGCAGATTTCTCCATTTAACTTATATAGATCACATGAATGTATCTCTGCTAAGGAAGAATTTGAGAATTATTCAATTTTACTTCAGTGCTTCAAATCTGGAAAGGATAAGCAAGCTTTTGCAATGTCACCATCTGTACTATTCCAGTATGGTTCGCGAGACAGTTCCTCGGAAGATTTTTTAACTTTTAGAATAGTTACAGTACAAAAGAACACTCAGTCCGTTTTGTTTGTGCCAATCCTCTGAGCAATTCATTTAGTCTCATTCCCTTTTTCTTTGCCCCAGGGATCCAGGATTCTCCAGTCTTCTTGGTAACTAACATCCCTAATCTTTGGAATTATTCTCATAAACTTTTTTTCTGGTCATAAGTTTTATTAAGACTGACAAGTGTTAGATGGATGTTCAAGTGCATCCAAAACTTTGGCACTTAACAAAGAGTGTTAGAACAGTTTATAAGACAGTTCAAGCGCACTTATTAGACAATGCCAATCAAACACTAGTGACCAATTGGCATGCTGTGTATTTAATTGACCTCCTCAATTGCTGGACCAGCTGATGCACCTACACCATAAGGGGCACCACCAGCACTAGGAAAGCCTCTTGGTGGTCCACCAGGCCCTGGGTGGGCTTTGATATATGGGATTGCAGAATTTTTTCTCCAGCTCCTTCAATTGGCACTCATGCTGAAATCTTTTCTGCACCTTTGCAGGTGCCGTCTTGCCTTTCCAAATGTTTGGTGCCCAGATTAGACACAATCCTCCAATGAGGCTGGACTGATGTTTTATGAAGGTTATCATATTTTAATTTATTTGTGAAATGTGAGTAGTGGCCAGCATTTATTTGTTCATCCTTAATTGCCCTTGAAGAAGTGAGCTGCCTTCTTGAATAAGTGCAGTCCACTTGCTGAAGGTACACCCACAATGCTGTTGAGGTGTTACAGGATTTTGACCCAGAAACGCTGAAGAGACAGTGAGAGTTCTAAATTAGGTTGGTATGTGACTAAAGAGGAATTGGCAGGTGGTAGTTTTCCTATACATCTGATGTCCTTATCCTTCCCGTGGTTGGAGTTTTCAGGTTTGAAGGTGCTGTTGAAGGAACTTTGGCGTGTTGCTGCAGTGTATCTTGCAATTGCACAGGTGAAGCGTCAAGTCTCATCAGTTGCAGATGGAATAAATGTTGAAGTTGGTGGATGTATTCTCTGTCTCTGTTTATAAAGTCCAGGATCCCATGTGACTTGTTAACAACATTCTCAATCTGTCCTGCGCATTCAGTGATTTGTGCATATACACTTCCAGATACCTTTTGTACTCCTTCAGAATTGTATCCTTTTTTTAATGCCTTTCTTGCTAACGTGAACATTCCACATTGTTAAATTTCATCTGCGACATGTATGCCCATTCCACCAGAATGTCTCTGTTCTCCAAGTTTCTCATTATCCTTGTCATAATACTTTCACAAAACCTCTCATTTTTGTGTTATTTGCATATCTTGAAGTTGTGTCCTGTATACCTAAGTTTAAGTAATTAGTATAGGTTAAGACAAGCAGTTGTCCAAGTATCAACCCTTGAGGAACCCCAATTCAGTAATAGTTGAGAGCTGGGTACAAATGGAGAGGCAATAAGCAGTTGAGCACAGGATTTGCGGTTTGTAGGTTTATTGTGTGTGGAGAAGAAGTTAGAATCTGATATGTAGCTGATTAAGGAAATGATCTGGGCCTCAAATTGCTACAAATGAGTTGGAAGATGGGGAGGTAATGGCCTAGTGGTATTATTACTGGACTGTTATTCTGGAGACCCAGATAAATTTCTGGGACGTGGGTTTGAATCTTACTACGGCAGATAGGTTTTTATTGAATTCAAATTCCACTATCTGGTTGACTGATGTCCTTGAGGAAGCAAACTGCTATCCTTACCTCGTCTGGCCTACACGTGACCCAGACGCACAGCAATGTGGTTGACTCATATCTGCCATCTGGGCAATTAGGATGAGCAATAAATGCTGGCCCAGCCAGTGATGCCCCCTGTCAGGGGCATCCTGTCAGGGAATTAAAAAATTAAGCAAATGCTGTGGTTCCTTGCCATAGTCATGTTTTTAAGTCAATGCAAGATAACTGTTCATCACAAAAAAAAATCATTTATGATGTCAATTTAAAGAAAGGTAGACACAACATCATGATCAAATATGAAGGATCTACAAATTAGAGTCATACAGCACGGAAACAGGCCCTTCCCCCAACTCGTCCATCCCAATTAGGTTTTCCAACTGAACTAGTCCCATTTGCTGCATTTGGCCCATTACCCTCTAAACCTTTCCTATCCCATGTACTTGTTCAAATACTTGCATTTACCACTTCTTCTGGCAACTCATTCCATATATGCACTGCTGTTCGTGTGGAAAAAGTTACCCCTCAAGTCCCTTCTAAATCTGATCACTCGCACCAAGTTTTGGACTCCTCTACTTAACTGCAGTTCAGAACATCTCTAGTACTACTTCGATATGATCTTGGCTTTAGTGTATATGTCACTCTCTAGTAACGGGCTCTTAAAGAATGTTATTGTGATAATGTTGTGGCTCAGTTAAAATGACAGTTCTCTAGTGAATTAAAGAGTAGTTTATAAAACAAAGAAACATTTTTCTAATTTCAGAAAATTGGAAGGAATATCAGAATGAAGCAATTTTTGAGGGGGAGGATGAAAAATTACATCCTGTTTGAATCATGGGGGATAAACGGTTTTGGAGTTTCTCAGTGATTATAGTGGTGCTGTCACAGTAAAGGAAAGTTACATACAGTTTGCATTACAATCATCTAAAATCACATTAATACTATTTTAACCAGTTAGCTTTTAGTTATTTAATTGTTTTCTCCTTTTTCTTGAATTTCCATGTATCACTCTCAAATGAGTATGCGGGTAATGATCTTAATCCCTGACATCTGATATCAAATGAATCACTGGAAAATGCATAAGTAACAACTCCTTTTTATTTCGTCCCAACATGTATCTTGACATCTTTTACATGTCTCCTTGTTGCATTAAAGCTGAACTTTGGCACTTAGTAGAGGATTAGTGACAAAAGCCCATACTCTGAAAGCCAATTCTGATTGTGTTTAAAGTTCTCAGGGCTTGGAGCAGATCCAGCAGCAGTGCAACAAAGACTCCGAGCCATTGAAGAGAAAATTGAGGAGCGGCAACAACTTATGTCACTGCCACAGAGATTTGCAGGAAGCAAACAGCTGAACAGGAGAGAGATGGAAATTGAAAAAGCAATGTTCCAGGGAACTGACCGTTTCACGTTTTTGAAAGCTCTCTATTACCAAGGTGTAAATTTTTGTTGATAAATAATTTTACTTTTTCTTCCTCTATATTTTCGTTGAATCATTCCCTAGGCAAAAGTGAAAGAAAGCAACCTGTTCCCAAGCTTCTGTTCAGGGAGTTAAGTAAGAAGAGCTTAGTATAAGTTGCCATAATTTTTCCTCGAAAAGAAATAGCTGGCTTCCCAATGAAATTGGTGTGATGTGGAATTTGCCATGTTGGTGCTTTTATTTAATTCTAGTCTTACTTTGCTGTGGAATAGCGTATTGGAGCAGTAGAAGCTTTATGACTTGGCATTGTTATCTTTAGTTACAGACATCAAAGTTTTTCCTTAAGTTTGGAGGTTAGAATGCTCTCGTTCTTCGACTTTAGCCACTATTCTGGTCAAATGAATGATTCCTTGTCTATGCTTTATGAAAATAAAATACTAACAAAGACCTTTTCTATGAATTCATATGCTGCTATAATTCTGCTTTGTAATTCTTATTGTTCTGTACCCTTGCAGAATATTTGTGACAAATAACTGACAAATTCCAGAGTAGTGGACAGAGAACGTGGTACTGTATGACCTTGTGCCAGTAATCGTCTGAATGCTGTCGGTTAATTGTACTTTTTGTTTGTAAATTTTCTTGTTTTCTCCAGTTTTTGTTCCCTGAAATTTCCTCAACATCAGGCTACTGCCCCAGCTACAAGCACGGCCTGGAGACCTGCTTCAAGTGCTCTGCCAAAGTCACTCCATAACTTGTCACTGGAGGTGGGCAGACTGATTTCTGTTTTTTTGTTCATTTCCCTAGTTTCACTTTTTATGACAACAGCATTGAGATTTCGAATCAACCATCTGGGAAATTGAAGGTGTAAATCTATGTCCTACTACTTACGGTGTAGTACACTGTTGCTTCAAACATTTGCTTGTTTTTAATAACTTTATAGGCTTCCTATCTCAGTTAAGACATCCTGTAGAGGATGTGAGCAGAGGTGAGGCTGTTTCTCAGCAGGAGAGAAAACAAATTTGAGCTTCAGTCATAGGTGTGATTTTCAAATGCTGGTTTTAAAATGGTTTTGAGGAGACCTTGGAACAGGTTACTGGCCGAACTCCTGATTAGGGAATGATGTGTGGTGTGGAGGACATAAAACAGCTGGTAACATGGTATGGTAGGAACTTCCGAGTTGGCTGCTTCTAAATAAGGCAGCTTGTGTTTGCTTCTTCTGATTTCCTCACTTCACATGTATCTCTGCTTGCCACTAATGTCTGGCTAAATATTGTTTTGTTTTGCTTTCCTTCTGAATACTACTAGATTCCCCGTCCATTCAATGGGCTCTGTGATGTGGTTGATATTCAACTATTTAAATAAAAAATTTAGATCATTATTGTGGTCCAACTGTAGTGAGCATCCAGATGAATTTTGACCTGTGTTTATATTTTGGATTGTACAAGCTTACTTGGATCATTTCTAACATTTATCACACTTTAGCACATATATTTTTTAATCTGCTTTGCATTTTTTTATTATTCTAAATTCATCCAATACTCAATTTTTTGGTTATTTCCATTTTCTAAATTGGATAAAATTTTGAATTATGTATGGTTACCCAGGTTAATATGTGCACAAATTAAATATTCTTTCACTGTGTCATTCTAGTCTATACCTGCTGTCAATTTCACCTGGATATAGCAGAGTAATTAGAAATTATTTAGTCAAATGCATTGTGGTACAAAGAATCCAAAATTGTCGTGTTTTAAATTGTGTATTATTGAATTCCAGTTCTGCTTGGAAGCCAACAGTGGCACCACAGTAGTTGAATTGAGATTTCCTTTTGACTTCAGCTGCATTGAGGGGCGGTGGTATCATCCTTGGGCGAGTAGATCTGATGAATGTCGTCTTGAACATAGGATAGTTTTGACTTAAGGAAATGTGGCATGCTACTGGCTGGGGTGGCGGTTGGGGGATCTAGAGTAAGAAAATGTCCTAATCAAAGTGTTCTCTTTGACACGATCATTTACTTTTGTCTTATCATTTTTTTTTTTTTTTGAACATAATTTGCTTTTTCTCACTTCAGATGAAAAGTCTGTAAAAGACCAGAACGACCCTATTAATCAATTAGAAATGATGTTATCAAAGTTTAAAAATGACTCAGCCGGAATGGGAGACACTCCAAAAACCAGACAAGAGTCATCTTCGGAGATGCTTGCTACAGCAACAAGTAAAGAGGGTACCTTTAAGGAAATGACTGGTCTGTGTATTCAAACACAAAGTCAGTTCAATGCTGCTGATCATTGTGAAAATCAGAGCTCCAAAGGGCTTTCAGTGAATGTTCCTATTAGAACCCTACCCAGCACTGGTACTCACGGTCCTCAGAAAATTACCCAGCAAGTCAAAGCTGTCCCCAAAGAAGAAATCTGGAAGAACAAGCTGTCTGAGGAGGAAATTAAAATGATTCCAAGATTTTCAAATTATAATCCTGGACAACCAAGCAGGGTATGGTAAAATATTTACTGTTGGAAAAGTATTATGAGCATAATAGCTGAGGAATAAAAATGTCCATTTCTCACTATCTAGGACGGAAGTGAAATGTAAGGCTGGTTATGTTGATGTTCTGTAATGTAGTTCAAAACCTATTACGACCAATTGCAATATCCAGTGACTCAACTGAAATAATCTGTTGCTGTATTCACTCTTTTTAAATATATTTTCATGACAGTATGTTGCTGGCAGTGGTGTTCTTTTTGCATCAGGTCCTAATCTAAGTTTTAAGATTCTCCAGGTAATGCATGGCTTGGGAAGATGCAGGATAAATGTTCCTCAGTCCTTCAAATAACAACAATTCTTTTAATCCTGACTACAAAGAAACATTACCATTGTATGCTTGTGATATTTTCTACTTTGTCTATCAATCATTCTTCTCACCTGAACGGCATACAAACCTCAAGTATATTATAGTCTTTTGTTCTGCTATAAGGTTGACAATGTGTTAGGACTCATAGTTATCAGACTTAGAATAGTCTCAATCTTCCCCATCTTGCAAACTGTGTTTTGAAAAATTCAACTTCATGAGACCCAATTGTTAAATTTATCTTCTACACTTATATAGATGAACTGCGTAGCTGTTCACCTATATAATTTAAAATAGGTGCATTTATGTCCTACAGTCTTAAGACGCAGTGCTTCTGATCCTTTGTTTCCAAGATATTTCACCAGTCAGATCATCAACTTTGCTTCTGATTGTTCATTTCCATGGCTGAGGTGGGAATTGGGAGAAGAATTGAAAAGGTAGTTAAGTGAGCTGTTCCTAACACATTTAAAACAGCTATTAAAGTTTGTTTTGGGCAATGGAGCAGAACAAATATACCATTTACAAGTATGTTTTACCGGCTGTAGGTAGGAATAAAAGCATCTTTAATCAAATATGATCAGAAATGCATTGTGCTTTAGCTTATCAATAGGCTTATTTTGGATTTAAATTGAGATGATAGATTGCAAAGTAGATGAAAGGAATCATTTAACCTTTTATAACTACTTCTTCCATATAGTCCATCAGTTCCTTCATTAAGACATAACTAATTCTTGAATGATTCCAAGGTTTTAGGGATTAATCTTTTTACTGCACTCCGTGTCCTTTTGCCATTGTCTTGTGATTCTAGGAATCAGCTTGGGGTCTTGCTTTGTACTGCTATTATGGTTTGTCTGTATTTATTATGCCTTAGCCGCCAATTGAACACAACATTCAAAGTGCATCCTGATCATTAGGATGTTAGCCTTAGGTTTAAACTGTCTCCATTTGGGATACAGTATAAATGTCTTATCTCTGAAAATCCACAAGGCTGATTGATGTAGAAATCGCTATTATATACTGGGCTAGTAAGAGATTCCTAAATGAAATAAATTATCACTAATTTTGTTTGATTCTGATCTTAGTGAAGATCCACAAATTTAACTTGCAACAAGATTATTCAATATTTTTCAGAATTGGGAACTTTCCTTCTATTGGCTTCATTGGCCATATTTGCCTTGAAGGCTTTGTCCAGTTAGTTAAATAGTCCAAGCTGGAGTCTTTGCTAGTATTATCTGATTTGGTACCTCTCTATATCAAATTCCAGTTCACATGGAGAAAAATATTTTTAGTGGGAAGGTTGTTGGACTGATAATAAAATTTGGTCTGATCACTGGCAGATGTGACACTGCATTATTACAAGCTTTTACGTTTGCACTTGCCCATTTGTTTCATTTCCTTTTTCTCCACCTTCTCTTAGGTCCTATACTTGAAGAACCTTAATCCAAAAGCTACTCTGGAGGATCTATTTTCCTTATTCGTTTCTTTCCAACAAAAAGATGGTCCTCAGCTGATTTTCCGATTGTTGACAGGCCGAATGAAGGGACAAGCATTCATCACCTTCCCAAGTATGTATTGCTGCATGATTAAGGCAGATGTTTTAGAAAATGAAGTCCATTAGCAGTATCAATGGGGGATCACACCAGATTACTTGGAACTTTGCATCTTAATCGTGGCTGAAAAACAGGTGATATTGGATTGGTTACTTGTTACAAATGCAGTATAGTTTTTCTTAACTTTGTTTGAATAAAGATCAACTTGTTTAAAGTTAAAAGTGCAGCTAACAACAAAACTACATGTTTGTTGTCAGTTGCACTTACAATTATAAATTCATCTTTTATGATAATTTGAGATGCTGTTGGCAGTTTTACAGTTTTTTGTATTGTTTCAAACACTTATGTATGAACACAAGTTGCAACGTAGAACAATGTGGTGGCCAAAATGGCTTCTGCTCTGTGGCCTTTGTATACAAAGGTTGGCATCAGTGGTCAGGGGTCAATGATGAGCCTCAGTGCACAAAGGCATTACATTAAATCAACATGTTTTCTGCATAAGGCTTCCTAATGATCAAATGCGTAGAGGTGTTGACCTTTGCAGCCCTAAGTCACAATTTTTTGGTTTGTGATTTGACCAGCACCTCGGTACCACCCAGGCTGGGAGAGGAAAATTAAGATAGAAATTCTAGCTCTTGTTGTTCAATGACCCTTGCTAGAAAGTCAGTATGTATGCACATGGAGATCTGGATGAGGCTTGGTTGTGATTCACTTCATGATCAAGTAGCCTGCTGGCACTCACTGGTTTAGCTTATCCACACATGTACCAGTGGAACGGTACTCTGAATAGGAATCAAATGTTTCAAGAAAAGGAAAGAGAAAGTTAAGTTGTGGGGAGGGAGATGGAGATGTCACAAGAGCATGAGTCTCTTGTACATCACTTGAAGAGTTTTAGCACCTGTTTGAGTATTAGTTTCCTGAAAATTATATTAGCAATATTATAGAAAATGCATACATTAAATTTGTTTACGCACTATTGTTTTTAGGAGGCAGAACTTCACCACATAACAAACTGATGAACATGTAAAGACTGTCCCTATTTATGTGTTAAAGGAATAGTAAAGATTAAACTTGAGTAGAGTAAAGTGATCATCTTTTATTGCGAGTAGTACTTAAAATGGTAAAATATCCTGAAGACTTACTTGTTTATTTCTTTGCTTATTACATTGTTTTAGATGTGGAGATGTCAACAGAAGCACTGAAAACAGTGAATGGCTACAATCTGTTGGGCAAGCCAATAATAATAGAGTATGGACAGAACCGATTGGACCACTGACTTGTATTTGCAGGAGGCTGATGGATGAAGTTTCAGCATAATAGGCCTGATGATCCCAAGGATCACAAGCATATTGGGAAGTCTTGACATTTAATCTGCCCAACCATATACAGTGGATACATTTTCAACTCTGAACCAAGAATCATTACATTAATGTGTGGAAACAACCTCATCTGTGTATAATGTGTACAATCACTTGTGTTTCTTCTAAAAAACATTTTTGTGCTTTCTGGTATTAAATGCACCAAATGATGTAATATACTGAACCATATCGAATGAGGAAATTCACAGGTTTATTCCCTAATATTCAGCCTTGTGTGTGGAGGTTGCATCTAGAGTACTGCAACTGCAACTTAAAACATCATTATTTTTCTGGCAATGAGAGAATAATAATCTTGTGTTTCGGACTCCTTATCCATTACTCTTTGCCTCCTGTACTGAAGCATTTCAGTTAAGGATCACCATTACTGAAAAATCTAGCAACATTGACTTTCTAGGCTCATAAATGACAAATGGCTTCAATGCAAGGTGTCAGTAGCTGTTTACAGTCAAAACCAGGCATTGCTTCAAGAAAGGAGGGGAATAAAACGAGCATTTTTTTTTAAAGAAAGGATACATCGCTATTTTAACACAACTTAGTTCACATAATAAACTGTAGTTTGTGTACCCTGCATTATAATCTAATTTTCTCATGCATAACTTAGTAGCACTGGGAAATGCTTTAACAATTTTTATTTTAAACTGTCCTAAATTAACTTAATGCCACAGCAGGCATGTATATTTGGGAAAATCTTGTAAATTATGGTTGTGTTCATGAATGAGATCAGGAAAGTAGAATTGTAACCAAACAAACAAGGTGATCTTTCTTATTAAATTAGAATACAGAATTAGGAATTGTGCTTGTGATTTTGAAATGGTTGCAAATTTTGTCACACATTGAGACAGTTATTTGAAAGGGCATGGTTCTGCCATGAGAGCAAAATTGAACTGACAGGACCATTTTTAAGCAGTTATGTGCTTTCTCATTTGTCAGTCTAGGCAATGATCCAAAGAGATGATAAGCTGATTTTCCACAAGATTCATGGACTTTGGTTTTGAGTAGCTAAGGGATGTGAAAATAAATGTTTTGAAAGAAACAAGTTTAAAATTCCTACATTCTTGGAGTCTTTTCTTATGTTGCCCACAGACATAGCCTAACCAGTATTCATCTTTAAGACTAAGTAGACATTGTAGATGAATGAATATTAATGTCATTGTTACTTGGGATTAAAATGTTTTTCCAAGTTTAAAAGAAGAAAGAAATGATTTGCTGTGGTTATTTCAGCTACTGTCTTTCACTATTAAACATCATGTGACTTACAAATACATGGATGGAGCTTGTATACTGGGTGCTTTGATCAAATCACATCAAATTGTAATTCTTGAAGGTTGATGATTTAACCCTGCGAAAGTTTCCAGGAATACTGTCTTTTCTTCGAAACCTACATGCAGGAGAAGGCCATTCAGCTCTTTGAGCCTGCACCACCATTCAATATGATCAGTGGTATACCGAGGATAGCTGATCATGCAATCTCGGTATACCACTCCCGCGTTCTGTCCATCCCCCTTTTTCACTTGGGTACCTGTCATTTACTTTATTTAGATAAATTATTGTTGCTTCTTTTAGACACCATTGAGTCCCTACAGTGAGGAAAGAGGCCATTTGGCCTATCAAGTCCGTAGCTGAATCAGCTAATTCTTTGGTACTACATGACCTGCATCTTTTTCTTATGTTATGAGCTAATACTTATGTTAGCTTCCAAGTGTGAGCTGCATGTTCTTATCCATGAAAGAAAGTTAGCATTCAGGTGCAGTGAGTAATTAAGGTAATAAATGTAAATTTAGCTTGGAGTTTAAAAACAAGGATGCAAGTGTTACAATTGTACAGGATATTGGTAAGGTCAAATCTGGAGTACGGTGTATGCTTTTGGTTTCCATATTTTCAAAGGAAATGCTGATAAAGCACATGACTTAAGAATAGCTAAACAGATTTGGCTTTCATTCATTCATTTAGAAGAACTTAATGAAACATGCAGGATTCTGAGGGGGCTGATATAGATGTCAAGATGTTTTTACCAGAATCAGAATTTGCTTTGTCACATGTAACTAAGAGTACAGTGAAAAGTTGCCACTTAACATCATCTTAGATATACAAGTACCTAGGTACAGCTTTAGTTACAACATTTACATTAACCAATGTCACCAACACACAGTGCCATCTTACACAAAAAGAAATGAGAAAAAAGGTTACAGCTATACACAGTATAACCAAAGGTTAGAAAGACAAAAAGCAAAGTTAAGTCAGCAAAAATCACAGTCTTTCTCCACAGCAGACCAGCACAGGGAGCCTCCACGTGGTTCTGACCACTCCAGGCCGCTGGCATCCCCAGTCTGAGCTGCTGGTGGAATCTGAAACTCAGAGCCAGCGTTACAAAATATGTAACTCTGTCCATGAGTTCCAGATTCAGAGAATCTATCCCAGAAAAGTGTGGAGTCTAGATCAGTACTTAAAAAGGAGGTGGATAAGGTTTTGGAGTAGAAGCCAAGAGGAGGAGGAATACCTCTTCCAAGTGTTCAAGGATAATGGATATCCAAAGAACTGGGTCAGAAGATGCCTACAGGAACACCATGAGAAAGATCCTACACACCCCGACACACACATCACACTACCCTACATCAGGAACACGTCAGAACTCAGCACAAGACTTCTACGACCGCTAGGCATCAGAGTGGCACACAAATCCACATCAACCCTATGACAAGTGCTCACCCGAACTAAAGACCCACTCCCCACCCAGGACAGGACCAATGTCATCTACAAGATCCCCTGCAGAGACCGCGAGAAACACTACATCAGACAAACAGGAAGGAAACTAACAACAAGAGTACATGAACACCAACTGGCTACAAAAAGACACAACCAATACTCACTCATCTCAATCCACATGGACAAGGAGAACCATGACTTCGACTGGGACAACACCAAGATCTTGGGACAGGCTAGGCAGAGACAAGCACGAGAATTCCTGGAAGCATGGCACTCCACAAATCAGGCTATTAATAAACACATTGAACTTGACCTCATATCCATTCCACTACGGAGGAAACCTGAAAGTGAGGCAATCCATCGCAACGAACCCCAGAGTTTAAAAGCCAGGCAGGAAAACACACCGACGCTTCATCAGAGGCTGCACTGAGGATATTACCAAGCACGGTAACGAAACATCTGCAGAACAACAAACCAGCTCAGCGAGCCAACCATCCTCAACAAGGAGGTAGATAATTGAAATATCAAGGAGTTGACAGCTACAGTCAAACTGGCATAAAACAGAAGTTGAAGCTGGAGCAGATCAGCCACATCTTGTTGAATGGCAATATAGGCTTGAGGGGTCTCACATCCTGCTCCTTTTTCCTATGATTAACTTCAGCAGGGTAAAGAAAACTCACCACTGCACCTATGACAGATCATGAGGACAGAACAGATCTAGGTTAACAAAGGTGTTAATTGATGAAGAAATGATTCCAAGATACCACATTTTAGCAAACTATCAGGAATTTTGTTCGGATCTCAGAATAAAATCCAGTTTGAAGAATAACTTTTTTCTAAATGTGGCAGTATTTCATTGAAACGTAAGCATTCTAGACTACACATTTATCTGAAACAACATAAGACTTTTACATATGTAAGTTTTACAATCCTAACCTCTATAACTAATTTTGCTGTTAATGGTGGATGTTTTATCACATTTGAAATGATGTTCCTATAAGAGGTCAACATGCAAATAAGCCTAGTACCCAGATGTTTCATACTCTTATTGTATATATTAGTTTAGCTGTAAATAAGCCCAGCAAAGATCTCCAATCAAGTGGAATCTACACATTTCATTTGTTTTACATTTAGAAAACACAATACCATTACAGGTGATATGCCGGACCACAAAGCTATAGGTTGTGGTTGAATACATTTTTGTTGCTGATGCTACGCAGCATCTCATTGATGTCTTCTTTTGAACAGCTAGATCTATTCAAAATCTATCCTATTTCCCCCAATGGTTGTGCCACATAACACAATACAGGGTCCTCACTATGAAGATGGGACTTCTCTGCAAGGCCTGCATGGCAGTCACACCTTTTTGTGATTTATGTACTAAACACCTAGATTCCTGTAAATCTCAAAATTCTGAAGTTATCCTTTGTTTAAGTAATAGTCTGCATTTTTTTATCTTCCTGCCAAAGTAACATTTTCTCACAATATTGCCATGGATAGATGCACCTGTGACAGGTAGACGGATGTGGATGAGGTCCAGTAGAATTTTTCCGTCTTGCTAGTTCCTTCACCATCTGCCTAGTTTGGCAGCTATTTTAGGGATTTTGCCAGCTCAGTTGATAGTGATGCTACCAAGCGTCTTGCTGATTGGCACTGAAATTCTCTGTATTTCCTGTGCTTTTTCTACATTCAGTGCTTCCTCCTAGTTGTGTTCTATGTGACTCCTAGGTCTGACTCACCCACAAGAAACATTCTTCATATAGCTAGTTTTTCAAAAATCAGCTTACTATTGTATAGTTAAATCAAGTCATCCCTCACTCTGAACTCCAGTGGAAACAAATTCAGTCTGTTGAACCTTATAAGATATACCACTCATCCCAGGTATCAACCTAGTAAACCTTTGAACTGCCTCCAATGTGTTTACATCTTGGTTAATAAAAAGGCCCATCTGCACATTGTATAAGAGATTTGGTCTTTTCAATGCCTCCTATAAAGCTAAGAATGTTCTGTTTCATTTATGTTCAATTCCTTTCAAGAAAGGATTGCATTCCATTAGCCTTCCCTATTAAACATTGTTCTTGCATACTACCTTTTTGTGATTTATGTACTAAACACCTAGATTCCTGTAAAGCTCAAAATTCTGAAGTTATCCTTTATTTAAGTAATAGTCTGCATTTTTTAATCTTCCTGCCAAAGTAACATTTTTTCACTTTATACTACACCAGCCAGATTTTTGATAAATTACAACTACATCCATCTGCAACCTAGTTTTGTTCTCCTCTCAACATTCTTTCCTACCTATTTTTTTACTTCCCTCATCCAAGTCATTGATATAAATTAGAAAAGTTTGAAGCCCGAGTATAGACACATTCATTACATGCTGCCAAACAGAGGATGACCCATTTATGTACATTGTTTTCTGCTCGACAGCCACATTCTATCCATGTTAAAATATTACCCCATAATGAGCTCTGGCATTGCACAATAACCCCTTATGTGGCACTTTGTCAAATGCGTTCTATAAGTCTATCAACAGGCTCCCACTTATCCAATTAACTTACTCAAAATGGAAACCAGGCCATTCAGTCCATCAAGCCTGCTTGACCATTGAATGAGCATGACTGATATTCAATCTCAATGCCATATTCCCACTTCCTCCTCATACCATTTGATGCATTTAACATAAATAATTATCTATTTTGAATATAATTAGTGACTTGCTCTGCAGCAGAATGCATAGCCCTTGAAACCTGAAAACAGGTACACAGTGCAAAGCCAACAAAGTACAGTGGGGGTAATATGTAAAGCAGAAGAGTTCGTGCATTGACATTGTGAAACTCAGTTTTGAATCCTAATGAATGGAAAATGCCAAAGTTGAAAACTAGGTGTTGTTCCTCCTGTTTGCGTCAAACATCATCACACAGTTTCAGTCACTACCTGTGGCAGCTCTCCAACTGAACATCTCAGTCTCATTCTCCTGCCTTCTTAATATTCTCCATGTTGTTCTTCTCAAATAAGCTTTGATTCTTTTTTGAACACCAGGATTGAATCTGTCACCAAACTCTCAGGTTGTTTATTCTAGACCCTCACCTTTCCTTTTGGTGAAAAAACTTTTCCTCATGTCTCTCTTGCTTCTTTATTAATAACTTTAAAACTGTTGTAGCGCTTCAAATGAGACTCAACATGGAGGTGGGCAAGGGTCCAAACAAGGTTTATTCTATCATATACATCTGGAGTTACAACTGAAGAGGGTCTGCTCAATGACGTAAAGTTTCTTTACATATTTATACATTTTGCAGTGTACTATGTCACATGACGATAAACAGTACACGACAATAAAATTAACAATGTCTCCAGGTCCCAGTTCAGATAAATTCCATTGTAAGACTAAAATCCTGGATTCACATTGGCAGCCTTAGAAACACCAATCTTTCAAATAAAAGCAAAATATTGCAGATTATGGAAATTTGAAATAAAGACAGAAAATGCCGTTGAAAATCTCAGGCCTGGCAATATCTGTGAACAGAGAAACAAAGTTAATATTTCAAATCTGAAATGACTTCTTCAGAACTGAAAGTGACTGGAAAATTATGTTTTTTATGCTGTTGACGAAGAGATTGGAGAAGAAAATGTTTGTATCCACAACGCTCTAAACTCACAAAGAGAATGTCAGAGCAAAATACAACTGGAGTGCTAATGATGGCAAAGAAAGAAACAGAGAAAGGTGTAAATAATAGGTGTGAAAAAAACAGAAAACAGGTACACAGAGCAAAGCCAACCAAATACAGTGGGGGATAATAAGAACTGCCGATGCTGGAGTCAGAGATAACACAGTGTGAAGCTGGAGAAACACAGCAGGTCAGGCAGCATCAGAGGAGCAGGAAAATTGACGTTTCGGTTCGAGACCCTTCTTCAGAAAAAGAAAGAATGGGCCCGACCCGAAACATCAACTTTCCCTCTCCTCTGATGCTACCTGACCTGCTGTGTTCCTCCAGATCCACACTGTGTTATCTCAAAATACAGTGGGGGTAATATGTAATGCAGAAGTGTTCATGCACTGACATTGTGGAACTCAGTATTGAGTCCCAATGAATGGAAAATGCCAAAGTGGAAAATTAGGTGTTGTTCCTCCTGTTTGCATCAAACTTCATTGAAGTATTAGCAGGCCCAGGATGCAAACATTAGCATGGGAGCAAGGAGATTTCTTGAAACAATAAGCAACTGGAATTCTCAGCTTATTTTTATGAAGCACTATTTGTCCTGGACACTCACCATCTGTTCCATTTACTGTTCCCAATGTCCCCCTCTATCAACAGCATAAAAAGCATTTTTCAGCAGCTTCTAGTCATGAAGTCATATCGGAACAACAGAAAATAGGAGGCCAGTTGGCACTTTGAGCTTACCCTGCCATTCAACACTAAGCTTTCACTTTTTCCCCATGTTCTTTAATCTCTTTCGACCTCAGACTATATTTAACTTCTTTGTCAAAACATTCAATGTTTTGCCTCAACTGCTTTCTGCTGCAGATAAATCCACGGGCTTGCTGCTCTCTGGGTGAAGAAATTCCTCACTTCTAAATTCTAACTCCACATCCTTAGACTTTGACTTCTGATTCTGGACTCCACTGTCATTGGAACTATCCTTTCTGTTTACCTGGACTAGTACTGCTAGAATTTTACAGGTTTCTAGGTGAATCCCATCATTCTTTTAAATGCCAGCAAATATAGTTCTACCCATTCCAATATCTCTTCATACATCAGTCCTTCAATCATCTGGTAAACTTTCATTACACTACTTCAATAGCCACAACATTCTTCCTCAGTTAGAGATTAAAACAGCACACAATATTTCAGTTGTGGTCTATAACTGCAACAAGTCATTCCTGCTCCTGTACTCGAATCCTTTCACTACAAAGGCCAATATACCATTTGCCTTCTTCACGGCCTGCTGCATATGCACACTTACTTTCACTGACTGGTGCACAAGGACACTCAGGTTCTTGTTGCACTACCAGCTTTCCCAATCTATTGACGTTCAGGTAATAATTTTGCCTTCAGGAACAAAAACAGAATTTGCTGTAAAAGCTCAGCAGGTCTGCCAGCATCTGTGAAGAA
>JAHRHZ010000016.1:27761771-27823907 GCA_024137785.1 Ginglymostoma cirratum | reverse complement strand
TTCTTCACAGATGCTGGCAGACCTGCTGAGCTTTTACAGCAAATTCTGTTTTTGTTCCTGATTGATAGCAACAACAGTTCTTTTGGTTTTTAATAATGTTGCCTTCGCGTTTTTGCCACTAAGGTGGACAACTTTACATTTATGCACATTATACTTCATTCTGGCATGCACTTGCCAGCTCATGCAACTTGTCCAAATCACAATGAAGCATCTCTGTATCACCATCCCACCCAGGTTTTTTTGTCGTCTGAAAACTGGGAGATATTACATTTTAGTTCTCATCGGAATGCTAACTGCCTCTCTCTCCACAGATGCTGCCAGACCTTCTAATGATCTACTCCCCCTATCAATTACTTATCTTATGGCTGTTCTAATGTTGGGCGAGAGTAAGCAGACAGTACGGGAGACAGATGCGTCATAGTAATAAAAACAAAGAACTGAGAATGGGGCTAGCGATGCTCACGACGCATTAATCAAAAACAACACAAAATTACCAATCAAACATGCAGAACGTCATCATTAAGTGTATGTGGGATCCAATATTCGCTGGTTATTTTTGCTAGCATTTAGTGTTAAGTACGCCGTGTAAAGATCAGCATTTGTCCAACATTAATTGCTGAATTCAGAAATGAGAGGCGCCATCTTGTACGGCATTCGACCAATGGAAGTACAGTGACGTAACGCAACACCAGCACGGGGAGGCACCATCTTGTACGGCATCCCCCACAGCCGTTGACAACGTTGCGCCCTCACCTGGGAAACGGAGAACTCAATCAAATATGGCGAAGCTGAGCGAGCATGGAATTCGGCTCAGTGCGGTAAGCTTACAAATAACGAAGCAACCGACCGGAATCAGACGGAGCTGAGTTGCACATCTACCAAATAACAGTGATGATGTTTTATTTTTGCTCTTCAGATGAGCCCTACCTACTTACACACGAACTCGACCAGTCATACCTGGCCTTTTAGCGCAATCGCCGAACTGATAGGTAAGGCACCGCGCCGGCTTGTCATTCTGATCTTACAATCGCATGTCGCTGTTGCGCAGCTTCCCCGCTAATCGCAACCGGAATTTAGCAGGTCTTACGTTGTATATTTAATTGTGTCCCAACTAGTCTCAAGCGCAGGCACAACCGAACTTGTGCGGGGGGATGGGAGTGATGTGGAGGGGAGGGCCGCTTGACGGAGCCCTTGTAGAGGCGGGCTCTGTCTTAGGGTTACACTGGGACCTTTGGTTTCGGCCCATCGGAGGCGGTCCTAAGGACCCGATTGGCCGAAAACGTTGATTAGCAGCGGCGCGAGCCAATTGAGCATGAACCGTCGGCTGCCGCACCGAGGTCACGCCGGGCGGAAAGCAAACGCTGCTGTCGTGTGAACGAGTGAGGAAAAAGGCAGGGAGAAGGCGGAACAGATATGCTGGGAGAGTCAGGGAATTCTGTAGGCGGAAAGGGATTGTGCTACCCTTGGCGGCCGATCGCTGCTGCTCATTTTTGGAGCTGTTCACGTCACCTGACCTCTTCTCCAGGCATCTGATTGGCTCACAACCTCAACCAATCACAGGGCGCAACGGAATCACAACAAACAGCGCGTGACAGCGGGTGCGAACTTGACACTTCCGGGTTTCGGTCACGCGTGTCGTTTTGATTGGCCAGTGGTGGTGGCGGACTGTCATTGGTCAGTGCAAGCGTGTTTGCTTGCAATAGCAGAGTTTGAGAAACCGGAAGTACGTAGGGAGCTCCGAGCAGAAACGTCCCAAAATGCATGAATTTGAGCTTGGATTTATGGTTTGGAAGGATGACGATTGAATTGCTCCTCCAACCTCTGATGAAGAGTCATCTAGCCGCGAAACGTTAGTTTGCTCTGCCTCCGTTGGATGCTGCCTGACCTGCTGTGATCTCCAGCGTTTTTTGTTTTCAAACCAAACCGCAATTATTGCAAAGTGTTTAAGGAACAGAAATGGACATTTGGGCCCAATGCTAAATTAATCAACAACAAAAACAGAAACTGCTGGGTAATCTCAGCAGGTCCGGTAGCAGCCATGGAGAGAAAAAGGGTTTCTGGTCCCAAAACATTAACTCTGATTTATGTTTTGGATCCACAAACCCTTTTTCTCGCCATGCTGCTACCGGATCTGCTGAGTTTTTGCAGCAATTTCTGTTTTTATTTCTCATTTCCAGCATCTGTAGTTCTTTTGCTTTTTGTCTAGATTGATCAAATGCCCATTCCACAGAAAAAGACCACGTGTTGGTTAGCTCATGTGCCTGGATGGCTGGTTTATGTTCCAGAGTGATGCCAACAATGTGGATTCAATTCAGCAATAAGATCCTACCTTCTCTATGTCCCCCTTGGTGTGGTGATTCTCAGGTTCATATCACCACTGTCTCAAATGAGAGAGCAGCCCTTTGAACCCCTGGAAGTATGGCAATTTTACCTTACCTATTAATTAAATATGTTTGAGGTGGAAGAACACTGTCTCACAGCTGTATGTGGAGTCAAGGAAGCTTTCACTTTAAAAGCGCAGGACAATAGGAGTGGTTATGTTTATTTACAGGTCTCCAAAATTCTGTTATCCCTTGATCTGACTTTCAGCTCAGTATCATTTTGTGTAGTAATTATCTTCATTTCAACTCTGCGACTTTGTAGATCAAACACCTGATGGAATTTGTTGACCAACCTAACAACGTCTACATGAAGGAATGGACTTGAGACAAATGTTGCAATTCGTTCCATCACATTTAGTTTTTGAAATTGCCTGTTCATTTCCTCTGCCAACTTCCCCAAGTGTACATGGAAGCTTTCTGGCTTGAACCATTTTTTTTGTCTTTGATTTTGTTTCTAGTATTTTCTCTAGACTCTGGAAGTGTTGCAGCATTTCACTATTTAATTGTGAAGATCATGGACCCCAGTTTCAGTTTGAATTCATTCACAGCACTGATAGTACATGGCAAGTCTCTAGCCTTACCCCGCAGTTCTCAGTTTAGCTCTTTCACTGTTGATGTTAATGCCTGTAAGGATCCTTGCAATTTACATACCAGCAAAACAGGTCCACAGGTGGACACCATTTCTGGAACAGTTGGATAATAAGAATACCTATGTCAGGCTCCTACTTAGCTCCGACTTTAACACCATATTCCCAACCGAGGTAATGCCAACACTCTTAAGACCTAGGTCTGGGCTCAGCCCTCTGCAACTGGATCCTCAGCTTCCTGACCCACCGATCGCACTCAGTGAAGATGGACAATAGCACTTCCTCCACGATAATACTCAACACCAGCGCACTGCAAAAAAGCGTACTAGTCGCATAACTGTACTCCCTGTATATTAATGACTATGTGGCCAAACATCTACCAGTACATTGACGACACCACCATTGTGGGCCAGATAGCAAACAATGGCGAGGGAGAATACTGGAAGGAGATCAAATGCTTGGTATCGTGGTGCAATAACAATCTTTCCCTCAACGTCAGCAAAATTGAAAAACTCGCCATTGACTTCAGGAAAAATGGAGAAGGACACCCCCCCATTTACATCAATGGAGCTGCAGTGGAGAGGATTGAGCGCGTCAAGTTCCTACGAGTGACGATAACCAACACTGCCCTGGATCTCCCACGTAGATGTGACAGTCAAGAGGGCACAACAACGCCTGCTCTTCCTGAAGAGGCTTAGGAAATTCAGCATGTCCATAAGGACTGTCAACTTTTACAGATGCACCATAGAAAGCATGCTAGCCAGGTATATAACGGCCTGGTATGGCAATTGCGCTGTCCAGGATGTAAGAAACTACAGAAAGTTGTGTACACTGCCCAGATCATCATGAAAGTCAATTCCAATCATGGACGCCATCTACACTTCTCGTTGCCGCAGAAAGGCTGCCAACATCAAAGACGCCCCCCCCCACAACCCCGGAAACACCCTCTTTCTACCTCTTCTGTCAGGCAGAAGATATAGAAGCTTAAACACATGTACCAACAGGTTCAAGAACAGCTTCTTCCCTTATTAGATTGCCTAATGGATCTCTCTAATTTCAAATCTAATGCTGATCTTACTTTTGTACACCTCCTGTGCGGCCGTAACTTTGTATGCCTCGCTTCATTTAAACACTCCATGTTCTGTATGAGTAGACTGTACGGCTTGTAAAACAAAACTTTTCACTGTACGTATGTTCATGGGACAACAATAAATCAAGCAAAGATTCTAAAATTGTGCAACCTTGCAATGTCTGACAGGTCACTGAATACTTCAGTCCTTGAGTTCAGAAAAGAGACAATTTAAGATGTCAGATCAAAAAATTATTGCAGGACCTTCCCTTGACTTAATCACCTGACATCAGTTTAGGATTAGTTCACCATAGGTAACAACAAGTTCATCGAGTAAAGATTTAAATGAGTGTCGTTGAAAGGTTCTTTCTGGAATTGAGTTCACAATCTTAAGTTTCGTTTGGTGAGAAAAGTTAATATCTTTACTTGCTGGTATTTTTTGGTGAGTTATGCAGTGGTAATTGGCAAAGGAGAGGAAATAAGAATGGTTTCTGCAAAATACAACAAAATCTGCCTTTGTGCCAAGCATAGCTGATGCTTCATCAGTCATGATGGAAGCCAGTTTCTTGGGTAGAATGCTGTCCTCAAGTATTCAACTTTTGCATTTATTATAGATATCCTCACCTCTTGTTCACTGTTTTTAAAAGGGTGCCCTTTAGTTATGTCATTAAAAACCATGAGCACAAATACAATCAGTTTGGCTGTGTCAAACGTCGATGCATTGAATGAACTGCAGTAAGAAACATTCATGGCTGTTCAGGTCCTGCTTTAATTGCTGAAAGATTTCTTTGGAAGAAGGTTCTCCTTATATTGCTACTGTGGAAGCACCAGGTGACCTGCCCTGGCTTGAAACTGTTGTTTTCTCTTCATTCTTAAAGTCTTTTGAGTGAAATGTGAGTGGCTGTAGTCATCGTTTCCTGACTTACTTCACCATCTGTGAATGATTTGTGGTGTTTTTCCAGAAGGTGGCAAACGTAAAATGATACTTCAGTGCTGCTGTGTAGAGAAAATGATTTGAGTTTTCAAAACAGCCTTCAATATTCTATTCCAAAACATTGCTGCAGAAGGGAAGACTGTCTTGATTTTGCATTGTTGTGAGATCTCATTCCAAATTTCCCTTTTTACTTATCAATATACATTGGCAATATAAGAGGCAAATAGTCTTGCCTTTTACAGTCTTGAATGGAAATTATTTTACTGTTCCATGTGGAAGTTGTACATTTTTCATTTTTTTTCTAGATGGACCAGGTTACTCACGCATCATTATTGTTTCACCTTGTAGTTTTTGACAATATTCTGCTATTGGCTGTGCTGCAGGGTGGTCTCTGGATCTGCACTTGTGGAAAATCCAGATGTTGCTGGCAGCTTCCAAGTGTGGAGGCATGGGAGGTCTCTTCTGTCGTCTTGATTTGTTGCTATTGGTTATCTTGAGTTGCTTGAATATTGAACATGGGATGCAGCAGCATTCCCCATAATTTTCTTAATCGCAGACAGACATTTAGATAAACAGCAGAAGGAAAATATCTGCAAGCCTACAGAGAATGGAAATTAACTGGGACTAACTGAGCTGCTTTTGCCAAGACTACACATGATGGATTGAACAACCTCCTGTGTTTCCAGTACTGAGATATTCTAGCTTCACAACAAAATCAAAATTTCCTCTTGCAACATGTTCAGAATCCTGAAGCTTTCATGTTAACACAGCAAACTCAATATGCTTACCATTGATGCAAACCCCTTCTGTATCAAATGTTTTGGACTGAACAAGATGATTTGAAATATTGGCATCCTGAGCCCTATCTGAGCTCTGAATTCCATTTTCTCCATCATTGTTGCCTCTGTGACAGCATATGACTCATCTGCCTGACCTCATCTATTGAATCCTCATTCATGTCTTGTGGCCAAGTCACCTTCAGACTTGACTATGCAGTTACCTATTTTTACTATTTACATTCCAATACTCTTCTGCCCAAATCCCATTCAGTCATATCCTGTTTACTTTTCAGCTGTGATATTACTGGCCATATCGGTACTTTGCCTATCATTTAAAATTCTTATAATTGAGGTTAAATGTCTTCATAGCCTTTCCCTTTCCTTTCTCTGTACCTCCTACAGACTTAAAGTTGATCACTCCTACATCTCTCATTGCCGAAGTTGTTCAAATAGGTTAATAATCATGGTTGTGATTTTTGCACGTAAATGTTGATTTTTGTTGTTACATATTTTTTGGCACAGATATGCGAAATTTGTGATTTCACAGATACAGGGGATTTACTGCATTAGAATCATTGAGGAAAAAGTAGTAGGTCTTAAGCATTTTAAAGAAGGGGAAAAATGTAACAATACCCCAGCTAGCTTAAGGCGTTATCACTAGTAGTGAAACAAAGAAACTTGGGATGTCCAAGTTTCCAGAGTTAGATAGATACAGAGATTTCTAAGGCTTATAGGGCTGGAGGATTTTTTAGAGATAGGGAAATGTGATGTCGTGTAGAAATTTGAGAACAAAAATGAGAATTCTAAACTTGAGATATTGGTTAAAAAAAAAGGAAGAAAGTTCTTCAAGTACAGGGCAAATGAGATCTGAACTTGTGAGTTAGAACACTGGCAGTAGAGCTGTGAATATGCTGAAGTTTACAGGGGAGGCAGGCCAGAGAGAAGTTGAGTAGCTGCTTGAGAAATTGGAGAGCATTGGAGTATTTACTCCTTTGAGAGAAGCTGCAAAGCTGCTGGCCCACAAGTAACCATGACGTAATGTTGGAAATTCTCTTCCACCATTTTGTCTTGATACCTAAAGGTGGTGTGTCTGTGAAATGGATCACAGTGCAGTCCTGTTGGAATTACTCAAGCCCTCTGTGGTTTGTGATTGAGCCACTTTGGGGTCCACCTCTCAGTTAATATTAATGGAGTGCTGTCACGGAAGAAGATGACTCTGGTAATAAAATTGATAGCTTTTGTATAGCAAGTTTTAAACATACAAAATATGGATCTGCTGCTGGACTACAGAAAACTAATATAATAACATAAATGCCTGTGGCTGACTCCCAATGCAAAACTCGAGGGTTGCAAACTAAAGCACAGTGTGCAAACAACTTTAAAAGGAAACTTGCCAGCTATTTGCAGGCAGCTTATGATATTAAAAGTTAATGTGTGATGAACTCTGGCATCAGTCTGATCTCATCCAGCCGAAAATGTTGTAACTGCAGTGCGTACTTTTTACATTTTTGTAAATACTTTGATAGTGTTTCTTTCAATTGTGAACTCACAGCTAATCCCTTAATATCTCAAAGTAGAAATAGGAAGAGCACCTCTGAATCCACTGACCTACATCCTGTAACACTGCTTTGCACAATGACCACAAACCATGTAGCACTTAAATACTAATTTTAAATACAACAAAGTAAAGCAAATGAACACTCGCCATGTATCAGTTACCCATAGGCAAATATATATGTGTAGAGATTGGAGGTTGTAAGGTGCTATTTGTTTTATACAGTATATGTTATATATTGGCTTGTAAAACTTAGCCTAGTAGTGCTCCAGTGTAGATCCTATCACTTTCTTGTCTTATTTTGTTTAGAACAAGAAACCAAGTGTTGAAAGGCAATTCTACCAGAATTTCTCAACTGGCAATTCATAGATGTATAAAGTAATAAAAGGTCATGGGGAATGACAGTACAGTGGACCCTCAACTATAATCCAAGTATTGCTGCTCTTGGAGCTAAGTTTTGTTGTCTATGAATTCTCCAGTTTTTCACAATGAATAATAATCAGTGGATGAATCCAATTACAAGAAAACAATGTGAAGAGGCTGGTGTAGGGTGGGGTGCTTGTGAACTGTTACACTGAAATGTTTCTTGTACTGAGCTGAAATAATTTCATCTAATCAACTACATTCCTATCAGTCTTCATTCAGAAATGCTACAATTAACCATAAAATTTAAATTGGCTCTGTTGTGTACTGTATTTTTCCCTAGCTCTGAATATCAATTGAGCTGAATTGATGTTATCACTACAGTGTTATTGTAGTACAGCACTGAATAGAAAATGGCATTTCTTCACATATCCACAAGTACTCTGCTTCCTTTTACAACTTTGATACAAATGAATTTGCATAAAGTGTTCTTCTAGAAGGAATCGGTTTAAAAAGAGACAAAAAATAAAATTGTTTTCACATGTAGTGGCTTAGGTGGTGATGAAGTAGATGAACTAATCTGTTAAGTAGCAGCAAATATAGGGCTGCCAAAAAAGACTGTTTTCCCAGCTGAAATCTTCATGCTGATCCATGTTGTGCCAGGCATTTGCCCACTCATTCAAATTATCTAAGTTACATTGAAGACTTTTTTACATCTTCAGCACTATCACTCCTACCTAGTTTTATGTTGTCAGCTAATATATATTGTGAATAGCTAGAGCCCAAGCACTGTTCCCTGTGGTAGAAAACTAGTCACAGCCTTGCTCCTATCTATTCCCATGTTCTATTTATTGACTTCTAACCAATTCACAGTCCTTGCTAGTATGTTACCATCAATTCCATGTTATTAGACTTTACACGATAACCTTTTAAGTGGCACTTAATCAAAATTCCAATATACTACTTTGATTGGTTTTTCCTCATCTATTTCACTAGTTACATTCTTTTAAAAAAGTCCAACGTGTTTATCAGTTTCCCATTCATAAATCTATGTTAATTTTGTATAATTCCATTGGTATTTTTTTAAGTATCCTGTTGTCACATTCTTTGGGGAATCCACCTCTTAGTGGATATCTCAAGATGGATTAAGGGTTGCCCCATGTTGCAAGAATTAAAAAAAACTGGATACTTGGATACTTAGACAACTTTTGAAAAGTGCTACCCTATAGGTTATTCTGCAAAGTAGAATCCTATAAAAAATGAGATGAAGATTTTAGATTGGTTTAAGAATCAACTACATTCCTATCAATAGGAAGAGGTAATGAATGATTATTGATCTACTTGAAGACCAAGAGTGTTGCATAATGTTCATTAATACGGTTGTTTGTTTTAACAATTTTCATCAATCACCTGAATGTGGGCATTGGAAGGCAAAACTGAACAGTTTGTGAATGATAGAAAGTTCTGTGCAATGATTAAGATGGTGATAAACATATTCTGCTGCAAACCAGTACAATGGGGTAATAGGCTCATATTCGATGAATGTTAGTTAATGAACATCAATGTAGCATTGGGCAGAACCAATGGATTATATTGCTGCTAATGAGAAGGGAGTGTTGGCAGTCACGATGTGAAAAGCACTATGGTTGGATGGGGCCAGTTCAGTTGTCGAGCTGGTATTCAAAGCACCTTGGTCTGGACTTTTACTCCTGGCACAGAGGTTCAGAGACAATTTCTCAATGCTACAAACCTGACCTGGGAGAAAGTGCCCCAGAAGGTCAAAATCACCTTTGCTCAGAAACTCTTGCTGTTTACGATTTACTGCAACGGTTTAGCTGTGTATCTCCCAGTTAGTCAAATACCAGCAGACTACCATTTGCACCTGCACTTTGTCTGTAAACTTGACACCAGCTTGTTTTCTGAGATCAGGTTATTTTCTATATTTTAGTTCTGCTGACCTGAGAGTAGACAAGAAATTGTTGGAGATGCCTATGGAAAAGTCTTCTATCTAGTAGGCTTGGTTGAAAATTTATATAGTTTTACATTATCATTGTCAGCAGGTTTTTATAAAGCACAGTTGTGATGTGTATAACATATCCTTGCAACTGCCTTGCTGATCAAATGGTTTCTTTCAAATCTTAAAAATGATGGAAGCGTTAGATATTTTCATATTCTATTGAACTATGACAGACATCATAGATATTCCCAATTCATATATGCTTTGAGCTCTGAGATGCTATTTAGAGCTGTTTATCACTAGGCTGAAGTGTTCATAGGTTCGTTGGTAATTGTAGTGAGGTGATCAGTTCAGAGTAGATTTTCTTTAACCAACCCTGTCCTGATGTGTTATGAAACACCTCCTGTCCCAAAGATAGAGGCCTTACCACTGTGTCACAAGGTCCTGTTTCAATTTAGGGTAACAAGCGAGAGATTAGCACAACATTAAGCATGTTGTTGAAAATTCATTTTCCTAAGATTTCATTAGTATCGAAAAGTGAATAAACTTTGTTACAATGTTTCTGTTTTAACATTAGAATTTGTTTATTATTTTAACGCGTTCATTCAGATGCCTCTTATGCTGGTTGATGGTTATCAGATTTGGTCAGTTCCAGCAGCAGCAAGTCAGGGCAGTTGACCTCTGTCTGAATAAAAGGGAGCAATTTTATAACAGATACGGGTTTCAGAAATGTGCCACAGTTATACTGGTAAGTTCGGCATGTCGCAATTTTCCTACAAGTTTGTGATATTGCCTTACTGTGCGTTGTTTTCAATATTCAAGTTTGTCTTGCATTTTTTTCCTGTTACATCATATGTTGTGACCATCTCATGGGAGGATCAGAATCATGATAGTAAGAGTGTTACGAGCTTAAAAAAAATTTTTCTGACAGTGCTAAGTTCTGGATAAGAACTTGTTGAACTGTAGAGAGAAAACTTTCCTGTGGAATATGCAATCCTAAATCTTGAAAACCAACATTTCAGTTTAAAAGTTGACTTTTTAAAAAGACATCCACAAAATCTCTAGATGTTAAAAAATTGCCTACTGTATTTTAGTTTTAAATGGGTTTATATAAATTTTTGGAATCTGAAGCTATTAGTGAGGCCTTTAGTGTTGGGCTGAATCTTACATTTTTTTGGCTAAATGTGAGTTGTGCCAACTCTTTTGGAGGGATTCTTGCTACAAGGCCCAGTGAGGTTTTTTACCATATCTTACCAAATGTTCTTCACTAATTATTTACCCTGCCGCAGAACGTTCCTTAGCTTGAGTCTATGCCCCGTCTTTTCACATTGTTCCTAGAATAATTCACCACTGAGTAGATAGCAGTTAAAAACTGGCATCCCTGTGCGTCACTATCTTTGAAAGGCTACTGGGCACCTGGACGAGTATTTGTAAACTGGTGTGGTGGCAGTGTACATGCAGCCTCTGGGCTGCGATCAGGTTCCATTCTGGAGTCCATCTGCAAGTTGATTTGTATGCAAGTCGGAACACAATGCAGGACAGTGTCAAGCAGTCGTTCGTAAGTACAGTAAATGTTCATCTGTTGGAATTTTAAAATTCCACCCCTTTATGGAATTGAATTCATAAATACAAGTGTACCTCAGTAAGATGTTAATAAATCGAACACCCCCACCATCCCACCGCACTGACATAGTAGCCATGAAGTTATGCTGCTCACAGCACATAATTGGCATGGCTGACACTCCCTTGCACATAAAGCTGCATTTTCTGACCCTAATTTCTGAGTAATTACAATGCCGTAGACTATATTGTCCTGTGCAATAATCCCATCTAAGCATCATTTCTAAGTCAGAGCTGGTAACTCCCATGGCCGCTGGACACCTGCAGCTTCTCATTGTCCAGCAGGTGAATATCACAAACTGGCAAGCAATCAGACAATTCCAAACATCAGCTTTTATTTATAACCATGGAAAGGGAACACAAAAAAGAAACAAATAGGGACTGAAGTTCACCCACAAGGAAAACCAAAGCTTTATGACCATTGTGACCAACAACTATTTAAAATTCCATGATGGTGCTGCAGTCAGCTCTCATCAGGTCCTGTCTGGCTTATTGGGAAATCATAAACTTCTTATGTTGCTTAACTTGTTTCTGACCCCCCCATCTCCCTACACCCTTAACGTTCTACAGCTTCTGTTAAGCACCTTTGCGTTAAGTTTTGGGTCCTGTAGATTAGAATAGTGCTCAAAGAAGGAGGCCATACAGCTCATCAAGTCTGTGCCATTTTTATTCATGATAAATCCAGCCAGCTCTTTCATCTACCGTCCCTACTCATTCTTCCATTTTTTTAACCTCCAAATTTTATACGGTTTCCTTTGGAACATTATTTGAACTTGTATTCATCACAATATCAGGAAAGGAGTACATTCCAAATCCTAATCACTCTTTGTGTATGTATCTTTCCTCATGTCACCTTTGGTTCTTTTGCCAGTTGATTTATGTAATTCAATCTAGGCCAGCTGTTTATCAGTCCTTCAACAATTGGAAACAGTGTCTGTTTATTCTGTCTAAAACCTTCGTAATTTTATCTGTCTCCACCATATCTACTCAAGCTTCTTGAGAACAACCCTAGGTTTACTGTAATCCCTCATCCCCAGAACCATTCCAGTAAATTTCTTCTGAAGTCTGTACAAAGCTATCACATCCTTCTGTGGTCAGAATTACAAACTCTAGTCAGAGTGGGATTGAATTGTGTTTTTTTTTTCTGTTCATTTGTGGGATGTGGGCACTGCTGGCTGGCCAGCATTTCTTGCCCATCCCTAGTTGCCCTTGAGAAGGTGGTGATGAGCTGCCTTCTTGAACCTCTGCAGTCCACCTGCTGTAGGTTGACCCACAATCCCATTAGGGAGAGAATACCAGGATTTTGACCCAGCGACAGTGAATGAACGGCGATATATTTCCAAGTCAGGATGATGAGTGGCTTGGAGGGGAACTTGGACGTGGTGGTGTTCCCATATATCTGCTGCCCTTGTCCTTCTAGATGGAAGTGGTCGTGGATTTGGAAGGTGCTATCTGAGGATCTTTGGTGAATTTCTGGCAGTATATCTTGTAGATAGTACGCACTGCTGCTACTGAGCATTGGTGGTGGATGGAGTGGATGCTTGTGGATGTAGTGCCAATCAAGTGGGCTACTTTGTCCTGGATGGTGTCAAGCTTCTTGAGTGTTGTTGGAGCTGCACCCATCCAGGCAAATGGGGAGTATTCCACACTCCTGACTTCTGCATTGTAGCTGGTGGACGGGCTTTGGGAAATCAGGAGGTGAGTTACATATAGAGTGAGTGAGTGTTTATATAGATTCAGGAATAAAAAAGGCTTTTATATGCTGTGGACTTATCAACCTGGCCTGGCATCGTGGAGCAAACACCTGATCATCAAGGTCCACGGGGAGGCCTTAGAGAATGGTGAGCTCTTCCAACATCTCGGAAGTGTCCTGTAGGCCAAAGCAGCTATTGATCAAGAGACCCAGCATCACTTCCAGTGTGCTAGCGCAGCCTGAGGAAAAGGCTGTTCTAGAACAACAACATCAGATCTGACACCAAGATCATGCTTTACAGAACTGTGGTATTTCCCGCCCTCCTAAATGGCTCTGAGTTGTGGATTGTCTACAGCAGACACCTCAAGGCACTGGAGCAGTACCACTAATGCTGCCTGTGCAAGATCCTGCAAACCCGGTAGGAAGAAAGACGCACCTCGACCAGGCCAACATCTCCAGCATTGAGGGCACTGACCCCCCCCCCCCTTGATTGGCTACACATGCAGAAAGCGGAAACATTTGAACCTTTTTTACTGTGTGTAAAATCTCAATCTCAAATTTAAATTTAGCAATTGACACATTGCTCATTATAATAACATCCACTACACTTTCCCATATAATTGCTACTGTATGTAGAAACTTTAAGCTGGAGACTCCTTATTCATTTGTAAGGAATTTATTACCTCATTGATTTCAAGTTTTACTGGCTCCCAGTTATTGGAGTTTTTTTGGCTGACCGTTGTGGTCTCCATGTCTGGTTAACCTTATAGTGTATTCCTTCGCCACCTCCTCCTTCCCACCTCTTTGCAGGCTGATCTTTCTTCCTATTACCATGCCCGAACTTGCACCCTGCTCCTTCCTGTTCTGCAAAATTCTTTTCCATGCTCCTTTTGGCCTCTTTCCTCCTCCCTTTGCATTTCCACTTGCCCCTTGCAGCCTTCTGCTCTCCCTCCCAACCCCCATAGCCACTTCCTTCTCCACCTCACTTACAGTATCCTTCTTTCTCCATCTCCAATTTGAAGCTTTTTTCTCCCTTCTCCCTTCTCCGTTTGCCCTTATCCCAACGGAAGATGCCATCCCCCAGATCCTCTAACAGTAAATCTGGACCCAGCTCCCAGGAACTTAGGCCTGGGCCGGAAATCATTCTAAGGCCTGTGCCCCGGTGGCAATCCCCAGAGCTGGGGCCTGGTCAACAGCAACCTCAGTGACTGCTACACTAAAGCAACTTACCTTCCCTTCCCAAAGCCCAGCTCCCTACAACATTCTCTGAACTCTGGACGCAGCACTTGGCGGCAACTCTCCTAAGGCCTGGGCCCTGGCACCAGTTCCTTAGGCTTGGTCAAAACACCCGGTGAAAATCCCCAAGGCCTAGGCCTGGCTGGCAGTAACACTGCAACGACTTTCCCCGAGGCTCACCTCCTGGCTGTAATCCTGGACACCTGGGCCTAGCCCTCGGTGACTATTCCTCTAAGTACTGGCTCCAATCGCCAAGGCTTGTGCCTAGTTAGCAGTAACTCCAATGAGTGTTACACCACAGCAAATTACCTTCCCAGCTGCTTCTGCAGTCGCGGGTTGATTTGTGCCATGTTTGATCCTCACAGAATCACTAAATGTTTGTGATGTCACCCTGTTATTGAAGGAGCAGCTCCACTTCCATCTGTCTGAGGTATGTGGATGACTTTGCTCTGCTGCTGAAACCTAGAGCCTTCAGAAAGCCTGACCCCATAGCACAGCGTGCACCTTCTTTCGGGCCCTGATTAAAACTGTACAATGCAAATTGCAGGAAGTCATGACAAAACTTCATTGCTTTCTGGCTAACCTGTATCTTGATTACCGTGTCCAGTTCTAGTTTCTGAGATAAAAGGGGCATTCAAATGATGAAAGTAATATAAAGGGCTATAAGGTTGATCCGCAATTTTAGAGGTTCAAAATATGAGGAAAGCATGAAGAATATTCACCTTTGTAACTTTGAAAATTGATTTCTGAGAGAGATGTGTCTAAGAGATAATAACATTTGTAAATGCAAGTCGAATTTGGCTAGGAGACCCGAACAACAGAGTAAAAGGTTCTGGTTGCTAAAAGATAATTTGGTAAATTATATCAGGAAACTTCTCATGATGCAGAGATTGATCATGCACAAAAGGATATAGCGGAGGTGAGAACCCAGCAATCATTTTAAAAAATACTTTGGATGTTGTAGTGTTAGGATAACCTTCACTGATATGCTGGATGGATAAATTAAGATTGGCCAAGTTGCTGTTCTCACCTGTAGCTGCCTCTAAATCATGATTTTTTAAAATAAAGAATGTAATGGAGAAATCTAAGTTCCTTCATAGGATAGAGAAAATAAACCCCCAAAATACTTCATCTTTACCAGGGTTACAGGATAGGAATATTCTGTGTAGGATAATGGAATAACGAAAGACAGAAATATATATTTAGAAAAAAAGTTGAAGGACATTTGGGAGAGTTTCTTTTGGAAAAAGTTTATAACACCACGATATGGAACTCATCTAATACACAGCTAACTACTGGATTAGTTGAATATGGTAGAAGTGTATTCTGGAGGAAAGATAAATAACTTACTCTCTAGCAATTGTACTTTGTGAGGTGTACTGACTCTTGACATTGAGATGAAATTAATGGCTTTCTGGAAAATTGCAAAGAGGTGACAAACTGGTGAACTGCATTCTAAGAACAAAGTAGCATGAAAAAAATCTCATGAAATATCAATGGAATAATAAAAAAATCATTAAATTGAATAGAAGACAAAGGGGAGAAAGTGCGGAATATGGCTAGGGCACCGGATCGTTTCAGTCAGTGTTCAGACCAGGGAGCTGTAGAACACTAACATTCTGTTCCTGAAGTTTGTATTGAATTGTATTGTTTGTATTGGAATAATATAGAAGGTTAATGTCAAAATGCTCAAAATGATAAGGGGGGTGAAATTGAATTGACCAGGCTAATTGGTCAGAATTATGGTTATAGCTGGACAGATGTTTGTTTGCCATTGTATCTGCAATGTAAATGTTATCATCCAATGATAACTTCCTGAATTGGAGGAAGGACATGCAAATTAATGCCTCACATGGATTATTTTGAGCCTTGGCAGTGGCATGGGAAAGAAATAAATGAGACATGGAGTAGAATTGTTTCGACCCTGAATACTGTGGGCATTGTTGAGTCAGATAGGACAATAGGAAGAGGTCATTAGAAATTAGATTCTTGACATCGAGAGAAAGAAGTTTGACTCTGCAATCAAGTTTTGAATATTAAGACAATAATCTCACTAGAGCATGGAGAAAGGCCTTTTTCTTGCATAAGCATGCCATTAATACCTAATCTCACCTCAGGGATATGCAGCTTCCCATTCTCTCACCTGTCATCTTATATACCTCAATTATATCTCCTCTCATTCTTCTAGACTATAGAGAATATAGGCCTAAATTACTCAACCTCTCTTCATTAACCATAAAACACTTCACTAACCAACCAAGCAGCTTGTCTTGATGGTCAGCAGCACTTAGTCAAGTGGCATACATTTCACCATACTGCAATGTGCTATGTCAATCTCTCACCTGCACTGTGTGTCACATTAGCTGTAAGTGATGAACAAAGCTCAGTGATCTCTCAACCATCAGATCAGATTTTAGCTCTGCAGTCCTGCCACATCCAATAATGAATGATGGTGGACAATAAACACTTTATTGAAGGAGCGGGTTCCACAAATATCCCTATCTGCAGATATCCCAGCCTATCCTTGCAAAAGATAAGGCTGAAGCATTCACTGTAATCTTCAGCCCAAACCACGAGTGGATGATCCATCTTGGCCTCCTCCAGTTTAAAGCCAACTTGATTCACTCCATGTGATATTTGAGGCACTGGATACTGCAAAGGTATGGACCTTGACAATGGTACTGAAGACATATGTTCCAAAACTTGTGTGCCCCTCACCAAGCTGTTCTAGTACAGTTACAACACTGGCATCCACCTGACAGTGTGGAAAATTGCCCAAGTATGTCCTGTACAAAAACAGAACAAATCCAACACAGTCCATTACCATCCCATCAATCTAGTCTCAATCATCTGTAAAGTGATGGAAGGTGTAATCGACAGTGCTGTCAAGCAGCATTTGCTCGGCAATAATCTGTTCAGTGATGCCCAGTTTGGGTTCCACTAGGGCCACTCAGCTCCTGACCTCATTACAGCCTTGTTCCAAACATGATCAAAAGAGCTGAATTCCAGAGGTGAGGCAAGAGTGACTGTCTTTGGCATCAAGCCTGCATTTCACTGAATGTGACATCAAGAAGCCCGAGCAAAACCAGAATCAGTGTGAATTGGGGGAAAATATTGCTGTTTGGAGTCATACCTGGAATGTAGGAAGATGGTTGTGGTTGTTGGAGATCAGTCATCTCAGCTTCAGGACATCTCTGCAGGAGTTCCTCAGGGTAGTGTCCTAGGCCCAAGCATCTTCAGCTGCTTCATCCATCATAAGGTCAGAAGTGGGGATTTTCAGAGTGGGGATCGTGCAATGTACAGCACCATTTGTGACGGTTCATATACTGAAGCAGTCCTTATCTAAGTGCAGCAAGATCTGGATAACATTCTGCTGCTTTAGCCAGTAACATTACAGCTCTGTAACTTGGATTCAAGTAACTCCAGTTCTGAGAGATGACTAGGAAAACATTTAACAAAAAGCAAGAGTGGGTTAAACATTTTCTTTTTACCATCTACCTTAGAACTGCGGGATTAACCAAGCTCTTGCTGTAGTATACAAACTTATCTAAGGAACTAAGTAACAACTAGTGCCTAATTCAAGCTATTGCTGAATTTCCTCATATCAGCAAGGCCAACAATATGAACTTAACTTTGGGTTTGAGATGTTTGTGTTGGGCAGAAGGAAAAGCATACTTGCAGGAAAATGCCTTTATTCTTTCAGTGACGATAGGTTTGAACTTTGCTGTGAAATCTCTGGGACTGAATTATCTGCTCACACTTGCTATCTAAGAAAAGGCTAGTTATTTGACATCTCCATGAAGCATAGGTCTCTGTAGAACTGCACCAAACAAAATCCAGAGCCTTCGAGAGTGCGAGCAAAATTTATAGGACACAGGACAGAACAACTATTCATATAAGATGTAAGACAATTTTGGTATTAGTCAAGTTATAAGCAAGGTCCTTTAAATGTGAATCATAAACATTTATATATATAAATTGCCCCAAAATACCTGAAAGATATGAAGTTAATATGAAGATATGAAGTTTCTTCGTTTCCATTTCATGGTGAAGTATGAGAAGTTGACAATGGGTTAAAAATGCGAATGAGAAGTTGGGTATTGTTTTACTTTACTTCTGAATAACTTTTTGTTTGCTATAAGGCAGTAACTGCTTTATCAATAAGTCATTTTCTATTCCAGATAATGCCTGTGATCCAGGAGTCTGTGCCAGACAAATGTGGATTGATGTGACTAAGATTAAAAATGAGCTGTGTCTGACCTTCACTGATAATGGGAATGGAATGACTCCAATTAAACTACACAAAATGCTAAGGTAGTGTGCTCAACAATGAATAAAATGAATCCCATTTTTAAAAAAAGTATGTTGTCAAAGGAATTAAAG
The DNA here is from genome assembly GCA_024137785.1 of Ginglymostoma cirratum. Taxonomy (NCBI): domain Eukaryota; kingdom Metazoa; phylum Chordata; class Chondrichthyes; order Orectolobiformes; family Ginglymostomatidae; genus Ginglymostoma; species Ginglymostoma cirratum. The sequence goes on along the minus strand of JAHRHZ010000016.1, from coordinate 27,805,350 downwards.
GAGAAAGTAAACAAATTGCATTTCAGAATTTATTCAGTAGGTTCAATACAGTTTAGAACAGTATAGCAGAAAGTACAACAGGTAAATTATAACTTAGAGCAGAACCATAACGTAACAGAATGGTTTATGAACTTCCTTTGATGCTGTTTTAATTATTCAAATATCATCATCTGAAAACTGCCAAGCAGTAAGAATAGGATAAATAAGGTAATAGGATAGGTAAGAATAGAATCGGACAGAGTCAGCGTGGACTTACAAAAGGGAAACCATGCTTAACAATCTACTGGAATTTTTCGAGGATGTAATTTATTCAAGTTGATAAAGAAAGCCAATGGATATGGTTACTTGGACTTTTAGAAGGCTTTCAGAAAGAGAGATTAGTAAATGAAATTAAAATGCATAGGAGTTATATGGATAAAGATCTGTTTGGCTGACAGGAAACAAAGTTGTAATAAACTAGAGATAAAAGGTACTGCAGATGCTGGAGAATCCGAGATAACAAGCATGGGGCTGGATGAACACAGGTCAAGCAGCATCATAGGAGCAGGAAAACTTGACGTTTCGGGCCTAAACCCTTCTTCAGAAATGGGGGAGGGGAAGAGGGTTCTGAAATAGATAGGGAGAGAGGGGGAGGTGGATAGAGGATGGATAGAGGAGAGGATAGCTGGAGAGGAGGCAGACAAGTAGAGGAGGCTAGTCTTTTTCTGAGTGACAGACAGTGATTAGTGGGGTACTGTAGCGAGTAGTGTTTGTATCCCACCTATTCAGATATATATAAATGATTTAGACGAGGGAACTAAACACATTTGAAGTCTGCAGATGACACAAATCTGCATGGAGGAACGTGCAGAGATGATTCATTATGATGTGGACAAGTTGAGTGAGAGGACAAACGCATGACAAATGAAGTATATTGTGGATAAATTTGAGGTTATCCACTTTGGTAGCAAAAACAGCAAGGCAGATTATTATCTGAAAGGTGGTAGATTTGGGAAAAAGGGAGTTGCAACAGGACCTGGGTGTCCTTGTACACCAGACACTGAAAGTAAGCATGCAACTACTGTAGGTGGTGAAGAAGGCAGACGGTATGTTGGCCATCATAGCAAGAGAATTTGAGTACAGAAGCGGAGATGTCTTGCTACATTTGTACAGGGCCTTGGTGACACCACACCTGGAGTATTGTATGCAGTTCTGGTCTACTTCATCCATCTGAGGAGGGATGTTCTGGCTATGGAGACGGTGCAACAAAGGTTTACAGATTGATTCCTGGGATGGTGTAACACAGGAAGAAAGACTGGATTGGTTGGGACTATATTCAGTGGAGTTTAGAAGAACCTACAAAATTCAAAAGGACTAGACAGGAAAAGCACAGGAAGGATATTCCTGTTTATTGGGTAGTCTAGAAAAAGGGGTTACAATGTAAGGATATGGGGTAGGCCCTTTAGGACTGAAATCAGCAGAAATATTTTCATCCAGAGAGTGGTGAGCCTGTCATAAAGCAGTTGAGGCCAAAACATTGAGTATTTTCAGAAAGAGTTAGATGTAGTTCTTGGAGCTGAAGGGATTAAAGGTTATGGGGATAAAGCAGAAACAAGGTACTGTCTTGGATGATCAGTCATGATCATATTGAATGATGGTGCAGGCTTGAAGGGCTGAATGGCCTGCCACTCCTCCTGTTTTATGTGTTTCTAATAACCAGAAACGTACAAAAAAGGTTGGGAAAAGACCATTCCAATGCATCTGTATGATGTTCTGAGATACTTTTTCTGATTCCCAAAGCTTCACCATCAACATCAAGACATAAGTCAGAGTGTGATCAAATATGTGCATTCTCGTGTCATAGTGTGGGTACAAGCTGTGGTCTTCATCTCATCACCTATGAACCAGACGTCCAAGAAAACACTAATCACTTTTGCAGTTTAAAAATATTGTAAAACGTTTGCCAATCCCAAGAAACAGTAATTCTCAGTGTATTCGTGAGACAAGTTAAACATAGTTAAATTAACCTAGTTGTTATAATTTGATATACTATGCCTATTGGAATGATTGTATTTTTCAATTGTCTTTGATTATATATCATTTATTTTATGTTGTGTTATTCTTGAGTCCGTTTGTAAGTCAATTTGCACACAAGCCAGAACGCAATGTAGGATAATGTAAAATAGTTGTTCATATGTTGGATCTTTAAAATGAAACACCTGGTTTGGATCACAGTCATAAGTACAAGTGTCTGTAAGTCAGACATTCATAAAGTGGGGACACCTTGTATTATGTTATATGACATCAAGTTTTGTATATTAGGCATAGTGCACTATGTATGGTCTACCTGGTTGTGTTGTGAACACATTGTGCATTTTATTTGTGTATGCCAAACAGCAATTCAGATTCTTCATATCAAAATCCATTTACTAATAATATTAGATCCTGTTTCACTGGAAACATATCTGAAAATGTTACTGTGGAATGATATGAATATATTAGCAGATTGGGACAGACTTCTAGGTCTAAAATTATGTAAGCGTTGCTGTGGAATATTTATTTGGTTTGTAGGGTATTTGTAATTTATTTAATTTGAATATACGTGTTATATCCAGAAAGTATACCTGATAGGTTTTGTGAAAATAGAAGAATGTTTTCTTTTATCATCAGAATAATTTAATAAATAATTATCTTTTCTTCTCATGTACTTCTATCAATAAACTATTGCACCCACTTCAAGATGGCAGCGTGAAGCAGCTTCACTGAGTTCCCAGCATCCTTCCCTGTTGTTTAAATATTTTGGATATATTTGCAGAAGATGTGCTGCATTTTTGGACGTGTGTTTTTTTTTTAGTTGAAGCATTAAACTGAAATCCTACACAGAGGTGAGCTCCAAAGGAGCAACAGCAGAACTTTCTCATAACTTGAACTGGATAAATATTTCATGTAGAAATTTCTTCAATCTCTCCAAAACTCACCAAGTTAACAGTAAATGGGACAAAGTTTGGCTCAAATCGTATGCATCTTTATTCTGCATTAGCATGAAAAATGTGGGTCAATAGTTATGATGAGAATCATTTATTTTGGTTAGTACAGTGTTTGCGTAATAATTCTCAAGGTGTACCCAATTCCATGAACAATACCAACTTACATTTATTCAGCACTTCTAACGTAACTAAATGTCTAAAGGTGTTACACAGAAGCATTATATAAAACAAAATGTGATAGAGGCTGTTGCTAGGGAGAGGGATGGTCCAGTAGCGAGGGAAAGAAGTTTGGAGTGGAGACCAAATGTTTCCCATTTAATATTTAATTTCTACTGATCCAGTACTGGATTTTGAATAAGTTACATGATAATTTAGTAATAATGAAGGAGTCGAGAGAAGTGTAGGTGAGTTAGAACTGGGTGACATCAGCATATGTGTGAAAACTAAAGCTGATGATTTCTCCATGGCATAGTATGTCAATAAGAAATAGGAGGGCCAGTAGTAGTGGTGAGGGAGCATCCAAAAAAAACCATTATAAGTGATTCTTGCTATGATTAGACAACCAAGAATGGAACCTGATGAGAGAAATCCCACTTGCTGATAACAATAGTAAGGGGTTAGAGGACGGAGGCGTGCTCAGCTATTTCAAAGGCTGTAGAAAGATGGAGAAGAATAAGGAGGAATCGCTTGTCCTCGTTATAATTGTTCAGGATATCTTTTGTGACTTTGAAATTGTTTCATATATTTGGTAGGGTGAAAACTGATAGGGGGCATTAAAATGTGGAGTTTCAGGAAAAAGGGAGTAGATTTGGGAGGTGACAATGTATTTGTGGACTTTGGAGAGGAAAGGAAAGTTCAAGATGACACCAGTAATTTGCAAGGTTGGTGGGATCAGGATTCAGTATTTGACGAAAGAGGTGATGATGGCTGTTAAAGGTAAGGGGACGACACATAGTAGAGAACCGTTTACATATCAGCTAATATGGAAGCTGAGAGAAGAATTTCATCAGCAGTTTTGTGAGAATAAGATCATGGGCAAAGGAGGTTTTTTTTTAGTCTGAATTGTTCTCTTTCTGCCCCCACTTCCCTATCCCAAGAGTTCTTGTTTCCATGTTAGGTCTGTTTTGTTGTATCTAGGATGCTGTTTGAGATGCTCTGAGTGAAACTCTGTGCATACCAGGAAGGCCCACGAAGACTCAAGCTGAAAAGCCTGGCTTTCTTTGTATCATTTGCATCTCTAAGAAGACGTGATGTCTGGGATGAATGTTTTAAATCTGTGTGTAGTATATGTCACATCCAAGGCATGCACTCTCACAAGACATGCAAAGTTATCTTGAATAAAAGCCATTCCTTGTTCTGGAACCTGACACTTAAAAACATTTGCACTCATTCTCTGGCATAGGCCATCTCTTTGTAGCTGTTATTTATTTAATTTGCCGTTTGGCTCAGCAGCCGAAAAGTTACAGGCCAGGTTGCTAACATTATAACTGTTACAATCCTGTGACTGCCCATAATCTATGCAAACATTATCTAGAATGTTAATGTGAAAAAATGTTTAATTTACGCAATACAAAAGAAGGTTGTGACTGAGAATCATTTCTTGCAGTTACATAACAAGACAAAAAACAGTAAGACTTGCTCTTCAATGCCTGTTTCCAGGTGTGGATGCTTTTTCAAAGATGTGTGGACAATTTTAAACAAAATTGTTCAAACTGAATTTATTGTGAGTGTATTATGATTTTGTAGGAAATTTCACCTTGTCATGAAGAGTTTAATTTAAGGATGAAAAGAGCATCTGAGATTTGATATTTGGTGGTATGATGTCTGTTGATCTCAGTCAGGGCAGAGTGTGTGCTGCAACCGAACCCATTAGTTGAGTTTTCTGTTTCCTGCCACAGGGACAGTTTCCAGTCATAATCCTTTGATTCCTGCTGAAAAGTGCCTTGATACTTGCCAGGTGTGAATACATTCTGCTTTTGGCCTGCAGTCAGCTACACTATTCATACAGAGAGAATAATCATTGGGCAAGGATGCCCCACATTTATGAAATTTGAAAGTTACTGCATTAAAGAAGTGGAGAGGGGGAGCAAAATTGTGAAGAGATTAGCAATACATAACTGATTTTGAACACATACTTGAATTTTGATTAGCTGCATTTCACATAAGTAAATTAACTTGTTGCTTAATGAAGGTATCAACATATAATATCTTTTTAAAAAATACCTATTTATTTTCTCCTTTCCCTATTACTCCAGATCATAAATGGAGATGGGGGACATGCTGACCATATGCAGAGCTGTGAATTTTTTCACTGATAACAAAAATGCAAATTGAGGAGATGAATTGAACTTTACCTTTATAATGATAAATGATCCTAAGAACTTAGCAGTTTCTGTTCCCTGTAGTGGGGAAGAAAAACAATAACTAATCAGGTTACTTGCAGCTCACCCACTCTATCCTGACTGAGATAACATACTACACCAACCAAATATCATTTATTGTGTGTCAGCTCTCAGTCCATCTCTTTCTCTTACAAAAACTGTTTAATCCTGCCTCGCTAGAATTAGAAGAAACTATGTTAATTTTGCAGCAATTGATCATTGATGTAAAATGAACTTTCTTTTAGTCTGCATGTCTTTTTCTTGTAATTTTATCACTTCAAAGTTTTAATTTTATTTCATAGCTTTGGCTTCACGAACAAAACAGGAAATAAAAACCACTTGCCAATTGGTGTTTATGGAAATGGATTTAAATCTGGCTCAATGAGGTTGGGAAAAGATGCTCTTGTCTTCACCAAGAATGGCGGAGCTTTAAGCGTAGGCCTCCTATCGCAGACGTACCTGGAACAGATTAACGCCCAAGCGGTCATCATCCCTATTGTGCCTTTCAACCAGCAGAATAATATCCTTTAATGTTATGGATTTTTCATACTTAGTACATTTTGTCTTAACTTATTGGGCTTACATCGGTACTGGACTGTCTTTTCCACATTGTTTCCACCATCTTCGCTCTGTTATGTGTTAAGTTGCTTGAGCATGCTGCAATGTTATACAACTTTTGTGTAATGGACAACTAATTCTAAATTTTCTAGTGCATGTACATCTTCTGTGTGATACAGTCTTTAGCTTTTAGTGATCCTTGAAATAATCTGCATATTATTTGAGCAAACTGGTTAATTTATATGAATGAGCCACAATTTCAAAAAAATGAAAAATCTTGCAGATTGACTTATGTGGTTAGTAACTTCATCATTGTACAACTATGTCTCATTGCCCCTGAATAGTTTTTTCCAGCTACTGGTTTGTACAAGTGAAGCATCAGTTTGATGTAATATTCATATGAGACGAATTGTCACGGCTCACAGTTTAATTTTTTCTTGTTGATCAAATGCTGCACACGTAGAATTGTTTGATTTCCTGACCAGTGCTAAAGACAACATGAAAACTCTCAATGACTCTAAGAAGTAAATGAACGTTGTGAGAAGTAGAGGAGGAAATTGCGAGACCCCTTGCAGAAATATTTACATTATCTTTAGCTACTGGTGAGGTACCTGATGACTGGAGGGTTGCTAATGTTGTACCTTTGTTTAAGAAAGATTGTCAGGGGAAATCGGGGAACTATAGACCTGTGAATCTGACATCAATTGCTGTAAATTGTTGGAGGTAATTATAAAAGATAGGATTTAGGGACACTTAAAGGGGCAAAAATTGATTAGGGATAGTCAGAATGGTTTTGCGTGAGAAAAAGTGTGTCTTACAAACTTGATGGAGTCTTTTGAGGAAGTTAGCAAAAAGATAGATGAGGAAAGAGCAGTAGACATTGTTTACTTGGACTTTAGTAAAGCACTCGCCGAGGCTCTGCATGGTGGACTAATTAGTAAAGTTAGGTCACATGGGATTCAGGGTGAGCTTGCCAATTGAATACAAATTGGCTTAACGGCAGGAGACAGAGAGTAATGGCGGAGGATAGCTTTTAGGACTGGAGGCTGGTGACCTGCAGTGTTCCACAGGGATCGGTTCTGGGTCCTCTTTTGGTTGTCATTTATGTAAATAATTTGGATGAGAATACAGAAGGCATGGTTAGTAAGTTTGTGAACGACACCGAAATTGGTGGCATATTAGCCAGTGAAGTTTTCTAAGATTACAAAGGGATCTTGATCAAATGAGTCAATGGGCTGAAAAATGACAGATGGAGTTCAATCTGGATAAGTGTGAGGTATTGCATTTTGGTACAACAAACAAGGGTGGGGCTTGTACAATTAATGATAGGGCCTATAGTTGTGTTATAGAACAGAGGGACCTGGGGTGCAGATACATAATTCTTTGAAGTTTGTGTCACATTTGGACACGGTGGTTAAAAATGCATTTGGCACACTTATCTTCATTGCTCAGTCCTTTGAGTATAGGAGTTGGGAAGTCATGTTGAGGTTATACAGGACATTGGTGAGGCCTCTTCTGGAATACTGTGTCCAATTTTGATTGCTCAGTTATAGAAAGAATATTATTAAGCTGGAGAGGGTTCAGAAGAATTTACCAGGATGTTGTTGGGTATGGAGGGTTTGAGTTATAAAGAAAGGCTGGGTAGGCTGGGACTTTTTCACTGGAGCATAGGAGATTGAGAGGTGACCTCATAGAAGTTTATAAAATAATGAGGGGTATACGAAGAGTTAATGATAGTTGGATTTCAAGACTAGGGGGCACATTTTTAAGGTGAGAGGAGAGAGAATTAAAAATACATGAGGGACATATTTTTTACACAGCAAGTGGTTTGCGTGTGAAATGAACTTCCTGACAAGGGCATGGATGTGGGTACAGTTACAATGTTTAAAGGACATTTGGACAAGTACATGAAAAGGAAAGGATTGGAGGGATATGGGCCAGGAGCAGGGAAGTGGGACTAGTTTAGTTTAGGATTATGTTCGGCGTGGACTAGTTAGACTGAAGGGTCTGTTTCCGTGCTGTATGACTCTATGACTATATGAATGTGGCAGAGAAAAAAGAAAAAGTAATTAACAACAACTAAATAAACTTCCATTGTTCTGTCTTTGGCCTTGTGCACTGTTCCAACAAAGATGAATAGAACCTTCATGAACAATATAATATTGTTCTCTTGGACACCGTGCAATCCGTTAGTCTAAATATTGACTCAGTTAACTTTAGCTTTATCAACATTTTACTGATTAACCTAGATCGATTCTTAGACTGCTGAAGCTTGGCTCCTTTTAAAATGAGACCAGCTGCATTGCTGGTGTTAACGGGGCAGTGTGGCTAATAGCCTTATTTTGAGACTGGTGCTGCCCTGTTAATCCAAGATGAGGACATTCAGAATTGACCCTGGGAAAGGAAGTCACAAATATAGTTGTTTAGGCTAAACAGGTTAGAGTTTAAACCAGGGCAGGTGTTTGGTGATGGGGGACAAGTTGTTGACAAATGTAGGACAGGTTGGAGGAGAACGGGCAATGGAAACGATAAGGTTGCGATCAAAGATGGATTTTCTTGTTGAAAGTGAAGTCCGATGCACAACTCTTCACTTTAAGATGATCATTTTTGTTCATTCATGGGAGTTGAGCTTTGCTGACAAGGCCAGCTCTTAGTGTCCAAGTTGAATTACCTTTGAAAAGTGGAGGACTGAAAATAGGCCAGAGAGCAGACTAGGTAGGTGTGTGACACAGTCATAGAAAAGAAGAAGGGCAGAAAGGACAATGAGTTGGATCAGGACATAATTGTTTCTTTAAGGAAATCACGTGGATAGGAACTGCAAAAAGCTGAGGATTATGATCATATCCAACTTGTTACTGAAGGTATCAGAGTTTCCACGTGTACCATTCATATAGTTTCTTGAATCTTTTTGGTCTTCAAATATTAAGTTAATGTGTTCTTCAATGTGAGCGTTCATTTAAGGTATCGCTGGTGTGATAATTACACATTAAAATTATGTACACATTTTCATGTTTAATATTTAAGTGTAAAGTTGCCAATAGCCCATGTTGTGTAAGATTATAGTTTTAAAGGGTTCAATATTCATGTTACGGTGGCTTGATCCATTTATCTCATGTTACATCCAGGCCAGGGGGTGGTGGGGGGAAGTGAGGACTTCTACTCTAGATTTGGAGGGAGCAGAGGGTATCTGTACTAGTTCTGTAAGGTCCTAATAATAATGCCAAATAAATGTAGTTGTACTTTTTGCTGTCATACAATTAATCCTATATTATGTAAGAACAGTGGCGCCTTCTGTACACACTAGGTCCCCTAAATAATGGGAAGTGAATGCTCAATCCTAATTGTCGTTGAATAGCCTACCATACCCTTTCAGAGGGCAGTTAAGATTCAAACATATCACTTGGGTGGTGATGATATTTAAGTATTAACTGTATTGATAGAATTTAAATTCTATGTTCTGGCATGGAGAGATTTGAACTCATGTACCCAGAACATTGCTACCCCAATGACATTATCGTTGTGCTACCTTCTCTTCACATTCTTATTCCAAAGTGAGATGGTGAATCTTGTGATTCAGTCAGTTATTCTGCCATTTTGTTTAAAAGAGTGCATTTAATCCAAAGCTGTACTTTGCCATTCTCTTATTTACATTAAGAAATATTATGTTTACAAAGAATTGAAAATGTTCATTTCAGCCAAATTGTTCAGGATAGTAAAAGGATCAAATACCAATGAAACCTAGTTGGAGGAAGGAGGCGGATAGTTTTACAGAAGTGGTTACTGAAGTATGAAATACCTTTGCATGGAAAATAATTGAAGTGGACAATATGAATAAGATCTAATAAACACTACTTAACTGATTGAAGCACAGAACCTCATAGTTACTGAAGACTCAGTGCCAAGTCTGGAGGCCATCTTGAAGTATTCTATCTTCAATTCAGAGAAAGAATTGCTTGCAGAATTTGATGCAATCTTCAGTAAAAAAGGAACTCGGATTATTATTTGGAATATCAGAAGGTAGGTAGACAGTTCATTAATCTAAGCAGTAATCATTTAGTAAACTAATTAAAGAACTGACTATTTTGCTGCTTAACCAATTCCCTGTTCACTTGCTGTTTCTGCTTATTCATTATTCTTGGTCCTGCCTCCTATTCAGCCTTTCCAAATTGAACATAGTCTTATAGTACATGGCAGATATATAATTGCAACCAATTCTAAATGTTTGAGTGTCTATACATCTCCTGTGATGCAACGTTTACTTTCTGCTCCCTGAAATATTCTATGCATTATATAAGACAAATGATTAACGCCTGTGAACATATGCCACAATTTGAAAAAAAAACCTTGATTGGCTGTTGCAAACTGATGTGCCTGATTGTTGATTTTATTGCTATGTAATTCTGTTCCATTGCTCTTAAACAGATATTTTTCCAGCCACCTCTTTTCAAGTCAATGTGTCAAAGGGATGGTACCCTAAGTATGATGAACCTTTAGTAAAGTAACAGGAGTGTATTCATTCCACTTCTCAAGGACATCTCCTTGTTCCATATGAGTCTCTCTCTTTCACTTTCTCTGTCTTTCTTTACCTTCTCACCTACCTCCACCAACCAGCTGTCAGACCCTTAGTAGAGTCTATTTATGATAACCACTAAATGCATGCCAACTTTGCATTATGGAACACTTGGTAACATCACTGAACTGGATTCTTACATCTGGCAGCATCTGGTGATATGGAGCACACTGGGAAGCAATATAAAGGGCAAAGTTCCCCTGGCTGTGATCAGGAGTGATTTGGAAGTTCCTGCTCCATTCTTGGAGAATTCTAAACATTTAGCAGAGTTTTTACCCAAGCAATGATACTTCTATGATAAAGTAGACTGCCACTGTACAATTTTCAGAATCAGATGAAAATATCAACAGCATTTTGTGAAAAGTGTTCTGTACCCATAAAACTACATTTGTGCCGTGAGTCACCATTTTGAGGGTGGGGGAGCGGTGTTGTGATAGCTGCATACAGGAAAAAATTAGCAGAGTTCTTAAATCTCGCAAACATCTAAAAGAAAAAGTTCTCCTCATCTCTGTCCTAAAAGGGCTACCCCTAATTTTAAAATAATGTACCTTTGTTCTGGACTGATAGAAGCAGAAAACTCTTGTTTGATGAAATGTTTCTTTTTTGTATCCATTTAATACTGTGCAAACCAGCAATCAATGAATATTATAACATCCAAGAAACAAGACAGTACTAAGGGATTGCTACATTTGACTGTTGTAAAACATTAGTTATGTTCAATATTACCTAGGAACCTCTTGTGATGTTTTTAATAGATCACTCGGAGCAGCTCAAAGGTTACTGGACAGTCAGTTTTAGAGTTGGACAGAGACAGGCAGAGAAAAAGGTTTCAACTTTTGGGCTGCCAGCCAGATGGGCACTTAAGGGTAGGAAGAAGAGGCTTCATCATAAAAACAGTGCTGTTGCAGCAGCTCCAAGGAGTTATGATGCAGGAAAAGACCTGGAAATTAGGTTACGTGTGGGGGTTACTGCACACAATAATTCCTGGGAGCTGCTGGAGCTTGGAAGCAGCTGATTGCCATTAAGGAAACCCAAAGCAACATTTCCTTTGTGCAACTGAGAAACACTGGGCTGAATCTTAACCTCATCAACTACGTACCCGACCAGACTGCATCCCTCTTGTCCAATTCTATCCCCACTCATCATCCCAGAACAACTTGTCACTGCTGAGATATCCCAGAATGGACTGAAATTCGTGGCACCGAGGCCGTTATGCACCCAGATAAACACTGTTAGTGTGGGGTTGCCCATCCTGGTTCCTGACATTTGCTCCCAGTCATTAGTGTAGAAGGAAAATTGGTTCCTGTTTTGCAGGCAGGTGCCTAGAGGTCCTGGTGGATGAGGTGGCGCAGAGGTGGCAAGTCCTCTTTCCTTAGGAGGCCACGACACAAGATCACGCAAGCCTGGTCCAAGGTTGCCACCCAGGTAAGTGTAGTTTCAACCATCTAGAGGAATGCACAGTGACGTAGGAAATGCACCAAAGATCACAATAATAATGTGCCATCCACTTTCATCTCCCTTAATACCTGCCTCTCTTTCATTCCAGGAAGAAAATAGCCCACAATAAGCCAGAAAGAGTCCAGATAGGTGGTGAGCTGCCTGAAATTCAGCTTATCACCCCTTATGTGGAGAGATTCCTGACTCTGAATGCTTTGAGCAGCTGACTGACCATGTCCAGTGCCTTGGACTGGTATCTAATGCTGCTTTTGAATTACTTTGCCAGGACCCCCGAGTGAAGGCTATCTCCCTTGACTTGGCTGAAGGCCGCTGACAATTATGACAAGCTTCCGGGCTCTGTGTCGACACTAAATGGCAAGGCAATACAACAGTAATCTGGGCCTGATATCTTTGGCCAAGATGCAAGGTGCAAAAAAGCAAGGGGACATCCAGCATATGTGAGTGAGTGCTAAGTGAGCAAGCAAGAAACCAGGAAATACAGCCTGGTCCAATCCGTGAGCTGGGTGGATATCCCTGAGTGAAAAGCATCCTTGCTGCTGTTTTACAATAAAAGCTGTCGCTGCATCCCAGGTTGGAGCATGAGGTGCAGACATGTACTGAAAGTGGAGTGGAAATGTGCCACAAGGACTTTTAGAGGCTGGTACATTCAGATGCCACTGTTTGTGGATGTGGCCAGTGCTTATGGAGTGCCCGCTGAGAGGTTGGTGCCTGGTGTCCAACATAGCGGTCTTTGGGACACATGGCAAGCTGAAGATGCCTGTACCAACTCTGACTTGCATGTTGAGAATTCTCAGTGTTCAGTTTGCGCATAGCAGGTGGTATAATCGAAAGCTGTTTATTAATTTAATAATGGATGAGATGTGCAGTTAATAAGGTCATTGAGAAGCAACATTCCCCCTTATTAGGCATTCATCCCAGCCCTGTGAGAATCTTACCATGATGCTGGGATGTTTATTAAAAGATGCAGCAAGTTGAGAAGGACTTAGAATCATGGCATCATAGGATCGCTACAGGCAGGAAGAGGCCATTCGGTCCATCAAGTCTGCATTAACTATCCAACGAGCATCCCACCCAGACCTACCCCATCCCCATAATCCTACACGCAGGTTTTACATGGCTAACCCACCCCCTGCATGCTACAAGGCAATTTTTGTTTAAGCATTGTCAGTCCACCTAATCTGCACATCTCTGTACTGTGGGCGGAAACCACGTAGACATGGGGAGAATGTGCAAACTCCAGAGAGACAGTTACCCAAGGTCGGAATTGAACCTGGGTACCTGGTGCTATGAGCAGCCGTTCTAACCACTGAGCCACTGTGCCAGCTTCACTGGACTGCTTGGTGATTCTGACACATTTATCAGCATAGCCCATGTTGTTCAGGCCCCTGTAAGATTTAAACGTTAGAGCTTGGAGAAGTGGAATATCAGTAGCTTGCGTGATGAAGCTACCTTTCTGAGAAATGGCTGGAATTTTGATTGTGTGTAGATGCAGGAATCTGTTTTAAAGAATCCAGGAGAATATAGTCCTAGGAAAGGAGTGTAAAGTGCCAGAATGTGGACAGTCGTTCAGTCAGTCTGTGACAGAGTGGCTTCTGAGGGAGTTCCAAAGCCAAGTCTTTGAAAAAGAAGATTTGTAATCACTCACAAAGATTTAAAGATATTCGGTGACCCACAGTGTCACAAACCTCAGGGGGGTGTGCTGAGGAATCTGTGATGATCTACTTTGTTATTTGATGTGATCTTTGGGGGTGTTTGACCACATTGTGTCGATTACCTTTATTTGCCTTCATGTTAATTTTTCTAGCTTTGTATATTAAAGCTTATTGTTTGTTCAAAACCGTAAAACCTTGTCACTTTATTTTTTTTAGTGAGTACCTGCAATCTCAAAAAACAGTTACTTATCCTAGCCAGATCGAAATATAGATTTATTTGCCTGGTCAAGAATCATAACGCAGGAAAAATATTTCTTGTGCAATAATAATTTTTGGATTCTTCAAATCACACATTATCCTCTCTAGCAGTCATCTGCTGGTGTTATAAACAATCTTGTATCTTTGCTTTAAAAGTGGTATCAAGCTAGCTTCCTTTCTGCACCTTTGCCCCCACTATTCCGTGTGAGTTAAGTATCTTGGTATCAGGGCAAGTTAGTGATTGAATCTCTCTTCAATGAAGCATCTTTCAAGAACATAGAACAGGTGTAGATCATTTAGCTCTTCAAACTCCTCAAGTTTTGCCATTCAGGGAGATCATGTCTGATCTGTGACCTAACTGCGCACACACACACACACACACACGTCCCCATACCCTTGTGTGGCTTTACCTAACAAAAATCTATCATACTCAGTTTTAAAATTAATAATTGTTCAAATATCAGTTGCTGTGTATGGAGAGGAAGTTCCTAATTTCATTCTGAAAGGTATGTTAATGGATGTTTTATGAACAGAGTTTGTGAGCTTAGAAAAGACAGATGAAATTTCAGCATATCTAGTACAACAGTAAAATACTACACCTGTTTAAAATCTGAAATAATATTGCAATTAATCTGCTGGTCATGGCTACATGTATTGGGGGGGTGGGGTGCAGAGAGAGAGAGACAAGCAGCCATCAGGCTAGTTCATTGACTATTAGGACACTATGACATTGGTGGCAGCCCACCTAAGCTGCCACAATTTTAGAAGTGAGAGAGAGTAGGAACTGCAGATGCTGGAGAATCTGAGATAACAAGGTGTGTAGAGCTGGATGAACACAGCAGGCCGAGCAGGAAGGGTCAATTTTCGGGCCTAGACCTTCCTCCCACCAGGAAGGTCTAGGCCCAAAACGTCAGCCTTCCTGCTCCTCTGATGCTGCCTGGCCTGCTGTGTTCATCCAGCTCTACAACTTGTTATCTCAAGATTTTATAAGTGTCAGGTTAGTTAGGCCATCTGATTATTGATCCAATTAAAGCCCTTAAATGGACAATTAATTTAGGGTTAATCACTTAAGGGTTCAAACCCATTCTAAGCCAGGATACCTGGGTTCAAGTCTCACCTGCTCCAGAGGCGTGTAATAACATCTCTGAGCAAGTTGATTAGAAAATCTAGAATCTCATTGCTGCTTTGATTTAATGGATGGCTGGGGAGGCCTAGGCCAGAACTATAGCTCAGTTTTAACCCTATTGGCCAATATTCAGTAAAACAGGGAGGTACCTATTTTTCTGACTCCTTATGCCATTCAGATGCCCCATAAATTTTCCCCTTTAATGGCCATCCTTCTTCTGCCAGCTCACATGCCCACCCACTCCCTTGTTGCCACGAGCCAACCTTACCCTGGCCAGATCATGGACTTACCTGAGTTTGGGATATCTATTGTTTGTCTTCCTTCTAGTTCGTCAGCAGTGACCACCAATCCTGGTGTGGTGGAGAGCTGCTGGTCTGCAGTTGGCTGACAATTCAATAATTTCAGAATGAAAATAGAGTGCTGGAGAAACACAGCAGGTCTGGCAGCATCTGTTGAGAGAAAAACTGACACAGGATCACTGGAGACAAAATGTTAATTCTGTTTTGCTTTCAATAGATGCTGTCAGACCTGCTTTGTTTCTTCAGCATGCTGTTTTTGGTTTAGATTTCCAGCATCTGCAGTTTTTGTTTTATTTCAATAAAATTGGAGTTCATCCTGGTGATGACTGGAAGTCCCATCTCATGCTTATTAAAGGGTAGTCGAAAATATTAAAAATTGAATGTGCTAGTGTAGCTGAGACAAGCGTGCCCTGAAATGTATGCTGGGTATGAAAGAATATATCCTCAACAGTCAGTGTAGTCCAAGGGTAGAAGTTGCTGACTTTTCATCGGAGTATTTATTTGCTGCTCGTGCAAAACTATTCACCTTTCACATGATCTTTCTGTTGTCTTGGGCAGCGTAGGAATAATCATATAACTCATAATATTGTTGCCTGTCTCAATCCTCATAATTCTGATATATGTCTTTTAACCAGATATCCAATGATGGTAGCCATCTTCTACTCTATTCAGCTAATTTTACTAAGAAATTTTCAAAGAACCTGTTGTTGTCGATGAATTGCCTTACTGTTGATCTGGGGAGACATTTCTGAAAGATGCATTTAGCAGGATTAGTTCCAATCTTTCCATGCTTCTTGATTAATGGATTTTGTATCTTTCAGAAACAAGGATGGGAAACCGGAACTGGATTTTGAAACGGACCCATTAGACATCCGGATCCCAGATATCAACAGTGAAGATGGTGCAGGAAAAAAGAAGACTTACAGACGACCGGAGAGGCAGGATCAGCACATTCCTGAAAGTGACTACTCACTAAGGGTCAGAACCTATTTGTTTGTGTTTTGTTTGGCAGGATTAAAGAAAGGGCTGAATTGAGTTGTGGATAGATCATTGAATTAGGGTCTGTACCATTGTGTTTAATATATTTCTGGAGGTTTAACACTCACAATGCACTCACATGACATACGATAATGTAGCATTTGCTCACTGTTTGCAAACGTTTTTGCATTTGTCTGAGCTGAGTTATTTGGTGTATCACCAATCCTGAAATAAGATATGATTGTTTATAGTGACATCAATAAAAAATTATAAACCAAAGAAAGAACACAGCAATTTAAAATTATGCAAAGTTTAAGCAACTATGGCTTCCCTTATGTTTCTACAGCATTGAATGCAATGGGAGACACCAATTATATTCCATTAACTCTACAGGAGCATTATTAATGTAAATAACTTTTAATATAAATGTTATCAATTTAAAATTAAAGAAAAAAGAAACAAGTTCCATAAATAAAAATAAAATCCAAGCAATCCTAACCTAATTCAGCCTCCTGACTTCCACAGTCCACCTTGGAAATGCGGCATCAGAGAGCTGAATCATGTCAAACTCACAACATTAGCTTTATTTCTGTCTCTACAGGTGCTGCAAGACCTGCTGAGTTTCTTCAACACTTTGTTTTATTTCAGAGAGGTGAGAATCAGTCCTTGCAGAGAAGTTCCAAAGCTGCCAGACTATCCTTAAAAGCACTTTATAAACAGAGAACATCAAAGGTTGACATGTAAACTCTTGTTCCAAACTGTTCATAACACTTGATGTTCCAAGACTTGAGAACTTCCAGGTGATTTTTGTTGTTCCTCCCCCCCCCCACGACCAATGCAATTGTCCTTGCAACTGGCAGTGAAGCTAAGCTTGCATATAGTGAGGAGGCCAACAGTTCTCAAACACAGACCAACTGCAAGTCAACACAACCTGGGTAACTGTGCATGTATGAACTACCCATAAGAGGAATGTCTTTTCCATGTCACTAGCAGCAGTGCTTGACACCAATCAATGATTTTGGTGGGCTCCGATCCAAAGTAGGGGAGTGTTGTAAACTTGATTTCCCCCATCTAATAACCCCTCGAATATGATGCTATTGTGCAGAATTCTGGTCATTAATTACTGTTGACAGTATAATGTTGGTCAGCTACAACCTCTGCTATAGGAAAGAATATAACATTTGTTTAGTAGCTAAATTTAATTATATGTCGACATCCGTCCATGAACTCCAGCTCATGTGCTGGCTACACTTGTGATGTGAAATACAAAGATAGCAGCTAGAAAAGACCAACACATCCAACAAACTTGCCCCATACTCTCAACATTTGAAAATCATACTCGAAATTTCCTTCTCGCTACAGCCATGAAATCTACTAAGAGTCAAGAATTCAAAAATAAAATCATAGGGACAACAAAGAACGAAATCTGCACATTTTTTCTCTGATATTATTAGGTGATAAAAATTGTTCATGGATCATTTGACCATGAAGTTTGATAACCGTTAATCCATTACCTTTTATATCTTTTTCTAGTCGAGACCTTTTAACTCCCCTTTGAAGGCACACGGTGAATTAGCACACTTCACATAAACTGAGAATGCACTTTGTTGGCTCAGTAATCTTTGTGTAAAGAACCAGTCAACATCTAACTTATTCCTATTCTTGCATGGTGTAAATGTGAGAGTCCTGGTCTTCCCCAACATGCCAAACTGAAATAATTATCCAACCATTTCATCACTTTAGTTTCCACTCTATCAGGATTCCTATTAAGTTCCTGTTGCTCTAAAATATCACTAGTTTCTGTTACTTCGTGGAACACGAGGCAACAGTATCACTTGTACTTCTCAAAGCAGGAGTTTCACTCTAAACTAAAATCTTCATTATCTGCACTAACGATATCACCACGCTGATAATCTCCCAGAATTGAAGTTCAGCTGTATGTTCTTGACTGTACTGAAATCTTACTTTGCAGTCTGCAGTTTGATAAAACAGTTCATTCAGAGATACTTCCTAATTTAGTAAGAACCAATGCTTGTTTCAAGAAGTTGTGAGAATATTTAACAAAGATAAGGACTGCAACAGTGAAACTAGCTACTAATGTTCTTTATGTTGTGATAGGCATATTGTAGCATTTTGTACCTGAAGCCCCGCATCCAGATCATCCTGTGTAAGAAGAAAGTCAAAGCGCAGCTTATCACAAAGAGCCTGGCTCACATTGAATATGACGTTTACAAACCTAATTTTAATGTATCCTTTTTGAATGTGCCAGATAGTGTACTCATTTTGCCATTATGATTACAATATACTGTTACTATTTTGAAAAACCTGTTGATTTCTGGTGTACTCACTTTGCCATCAAGCCATCATGGTTACAATAGGCTGTTGCTATTTTCTTAATTTCCAGCTCCTCACAGTTAAGGTAGACAAATAATTCCGTTGCCCAGAGCTAACCTTGACAATATTGATGGTTACTGTTATGAATAGTCAGGTGAGGTGGGAGGCTTTATGGGTTTTATGGAAAACATACAATCAATTTATTAGGTTTTATCAAGGTTGGATCCAGCAAAGACCTCAATGACCCATGAAATTTTGGCATCTCGTAAAAACTGGTATAAATCTCTCACAACACACTTTTCCTGTACAAGAATAATGATGCTACTTTGCAGAATTCTGGTCATTAATTACTGTTGACAGGATAATGTCAGGACTGATGCTGCCAAAACCTGCTGACTTTTTCTAGTCCTTTCTGTTTTTATTTCAGATTTCCAGGATCCAAGTTATTTAGCTTTTATCCAATGGCATGGTAGCTGGGACAGGTGACATTGGCAGCCTGCCTACCATGTGAAAATAAATAATGAAACATTTGTTGTGCTTAGGAAAAGGTTGGATGACCCCAATATTTCCCTATCCATGCTATTGTATGGTTTCATGGACAGGTAAAACCTCGGTAATGTTGCCAAATGGCCCTCGCTTACCTGAGCCTGGAGATCCATGCAACTGGTTGCAGTCCAGATAGTGACCATTAGAGAGCATTGGTACTCTTGGGATTGCTCTTTTTACCAGTCAGTCAGATTGGCTGACAGGTCCAGAGGAAGAGACTTCCTCTCACTGAGGGTTTGATATTCCATTATCCAGTCTTCACTGCATCATGGCCTCAGGGCTGATTTATTTTCAGTTTGTGGGCTCCAACATCTGCTCCCTTATGTTTGACCAAGTACTGATCATACTATCCTCCTTGGGTCTATTTTATCATGTTCATTGCTCCTCTATTTTGGCATCTGTTTTCTTCTTAAAATCAATTGTGCTGTTTTCTTCTCCTCAGAAAAGCATTATTTGAATTGTGATACTATGCATATTCGCTTGGTCTCTGTCATCCCTTCAAAGGATTTGAATACTTCTGAACTTCTTAATTCCTTTATATTTCATATGCATGATGCACTGAATAATCAAGACGACTTCTACCATTTAATAGTTCTGTAGGAGTACCTGCACCAGAAGGGAAGAGGTGTAGTAGTGGTAATGTCACTGGACTAATAATCCAGAATCCTAGATTCATGTTCTAGGAACATGGGTTTGAGTCAGTGGAAATTGAAATTTGAATTTGATTAAAAAGGAAACTTGAATAAAGAGCTGGCCTAATGGTGACTACTGTCAATTGTCATAAAAGGCCTACTGATCTAATGTCTTTTAGGGAAGGAAATCTACTATCCTTGCCTGGTCTGAGATATGTGTCATTCAAAACCTATAGCAATGTGGTTGACTGAGGGTTAGACTTAGAATCCAATTCGGGGTGGATATTCAATGCTGGCTCAGCCAGCTATGACCACATCCTGTGAATGAATTAAAAAAAAAAGAGAAGAAAAGGGCATCAGACTGTAGGAACACCAATACCTAGAAGTTTCCCTCCAGGCAACAAACCACGCAGACTTGGAAATATATCACCAGTGCTTCTCTGTTGCTGGATCAAAATCCTGAAACTCCTTTCCTATCAGTTCTGTAAGTGTACCCACACTAGATGAACTGCTGAGGTCTAAGAAAATGACTCACCACATTTTCAATGCAAGTTCCAAAAGACAAATCTCACAGAAGGATTTTTAAAAAAAATGCTTCATTGTAAAGAATACAATTTTTTGCATGGCAAGTTCATCATCTAAACATTACTTGTCTACTTACCTTTTCTTTCACTCACTGCTTTCAACTTTGGTGGTGTCTTGTTCTGTAAGCCTTCATACTTCACCTCAGTTTCTTTTTTAAAATAAAACTCTTATAAAACATCTGAATAAATAAATGAAGATAAAAGAAAAGAATTTGCTTACTTTGTTATTTCTACCAGTTATTTAAACATTGAGATACAAATATCGCCTCCTACTTCACTTCCATCTGAGGATGCATAAAGTATATCACAATCAAATCATCGTTGCATGTGTTAAAATCCATAATGCAAATATACTTTTTCAAATTATTTTCCCTCTGATTGCAAATACCCAATTATGATTAACATGATTACAGATTGTAGAACTGAAAGTAAGCAAGAGGCTGCAGATAATCATGGAATTAAATTTGTTTAAGAAATCATGCTTTTTCTTCTGTTAACTTGTCTTGAATTTTCTTTTCAGCAACTTACCCCTTTGGTGTGTCTCCCTTTGATTTATCTCCAACATTTCAGTCTTCAGTTTGCTTAATACCCTTCATTCTGTGTACCTGTGTGCCCTGTTCAGTAACTAATTAGGTTCTGCAACATTATTCCTGGACTCCTCACTCTGGAACAGCCATTTAATTGCACAGCAGTGAAGTGGACAAAGTGTAGCTGTATTACTGGCATTGGCCAGGTGATAGTCTAAGGAACAGAAACACAGATGGATTGAGAGTACTGGGCAGAATGGAAGCCAGAAGTCAATGAAATTATTATCACTCCAGTTAACCAAGGCTTTAAGGTTATACAACCAACCCTTTAAGATCGTACAGAATTATTTGGATATCTCTGTTCATGTACAGCTCTGCAAGAAAAGTACCATTTTATCTATGCCTTTAATTGCATTCTGCTATTAGTTCTAGCAATCATGCTGTCTCTCATTGTCAATAGATTTCTGTACTCTGAACATTTCATCTGAGGATGTTTATTCAAAACTCTAACGGTAGCAGAACAAAGTACACCCTACCATAAAATAGTAGCCTATATTAACTTTGTTCTTGTGAACTTTGAATGTATGTTTAAAGTACTATTTTTTTCAGCCTTTGTTATTAATAAACCACTATTTACATATCCCTCTTCTCCACCACCAAACATGGAATATTAGCTCTTCCTTTTACGTAACATCTACCAACATAGGTTAAACAGAGACCTTTGTAGCTCTCAAGTTTACCTCCCAAAAGGTCAGGGTCTGTCTGTCAAAAATTATGTGCATCATTGTTGCTGTTTAGCAGCAATTTTTTGTGACCCTCACTGATATCTTGCTTGACAAATGCTATGTAATGTCCCAATGGAATGCTGAGACAATGGTCATTTGACAATGCTCCCTGTTATTGAATCCCTCCATTTAAATTTCCTTTCTGCCACAGAACTGACACAGTAATTATCAAAATCAAATGGTATCTTGCGTGTCTGTGACAAAAGTAAACTTCCTCTCCTTCTTTCTCAAATCTTTCTCCACTTACTTACAGCTTTTGATATGATTGATCACACTATCTTCCTCCAATGCCTCTCCACTGTTGTCCAGCTGGGTGGACTTGTCTTATGTGGTTCCATCGTTACCTATGTAATTATAGTCCGAGCATCACTTGTACTGGCTACTCGTGCTATTCCTGTACTATTAACATTATCCCCATGGAGCTATTCTTGACTGTTTCCTATTTCTCATCTACATGTTGCTATTTAGTTACATTATCTGAAAACACTGCCTTGGTTTCGCATTGCTTCCAGTCCCTGCTCCAAACTCTGTTCTAGTTACCAAATATATCTCTCTTGCTAACAATGGTCTTATCAAAGTTATCTCTTCACAGCCTTAATTTCACATTTGATCCAGAGATAAACTTTTGATCTGATTTTTGTGCCATTACTAAGATCACCCATATCCACCTCCATAACATACATGCTGTCTCAATTCATCTGGTGCTAAACCCATCATTCAAGTCATAGATTCCCCCGGACTAACTGTTCCATCGCACTACTGTTTGGTCTCACGCATTCAATACTTCAGAAATTTGAGGTTATTCAAAACTGTTCTGCCTGTGTCTGAATTTCATCTCTTGTCTGTTCAGTCATTCTTAGCTCACAGACTTAGCTCCCACACAAACTGCATGTTCATTTTAAAATTCTCAACGTTGATTTCAAATCCTTCCGTGGCCTCCTTCTTCCATAGCTTTTGTAATCTCCAGTCCAGCCCCTAAAATATTTATGTTCCTCTAATTCTGGTTGCTTGAGCTTCCTCAATTTTGATTGCTTCACTATTGGTGACTGTGGCTTCAGTTACTTAAGGCAGTAAATTCTGGAGTATCCTCCCTATACTTGTTTGGCTGTCTGTCTCGTTTTTCTTAAGATGCTGCTTGAAACTTAACTCTTTGATCAAGCTGTTGGTCGTTGACTCAATAATTATTGTGGCTCGTGTCATATTGAGTTTTATAGTGCCTCTGTGAAATGCCTTGGGATGTTTTATTAAGTTAAAGGCACTGTAAAAAGTTGATTAGTATAATAAAACAGTCCATTCCTGGTATAAATAAAAAAAAAGTTAATTTCAGCAGGGGAAATAATCAAACTGCCAGTTCTGCTCCATTGAAATGTACCAATTGACATTAATAGTATGATCGCTGATATTAGCAAAAAAATGTTGGTCTTTTTGGATTTATTTTTATGTCTCTCACTTAAAGCATGCTGTAAAATTGAATCATTATTATAATAAAATTCTGAAAATAACTCATCAATATAATTTACTTTGTAAATGCAGTGGATATATTGCACTGGCAGTTAGATGCTCAAGCTCATAATTTATACCATGTATGATATATTATTTACCTTAATCATTTGATTAGAATAAACGTGTTAAAATAACTTTTGGTTTTAACTGTAAAAACAAAGAGCAGTATGGAATAATGATGTACAACAAAAATCGGCTTATTAAATCCTATGAGAAGGTTGGATGCCAGATAAAGGTAAGGATTTTGTATTCACATGGTTTGGTATTAAAATTAATTAAATATGTTTCTTACCTGCTAAAACTGTGTTTAATTTTTAACTAGTTTTCTCTCTAATTGTTCATGCTGGGCTGGGGTACTTTTCAATGGATCAGTTAATGTTCAGTAACTAGCCATTATGATGTATGGGGCTACACATTTAATGTCAGCAGACAGTT
Organism: Ginglymostoma cirratum; assembly: GCA_024137785.1. NCBI lineage: Eukaryota > Metazoa > Chordata > Chondrichthyes > Orectolobiformes > Ginglymostomatidae > Ginglymostoma > Ginglymostoma cirratum. Next base: position 27,781,758 of record JAHRHZ010000016.1, on the reverse strand, counting down.
TAACATTTGGGACCTCATCTTGTTCTTGACCGTCACTACGCTATACATTTGGCTTCTCTTCTTTCTATACCTGAAGCTGTAAGGTCAATTATTGCATCGTACCTGTTGCAGAGTTGAAGACAGCTAATGCAATTGAAGAAGCAAACTCGCAACCTTGCGGTTAGTGTAGATTAATATTCTTCAAATATCAATCCTGATCATGTCCCTACACCTTATAAACCACCTGCACATTTTCATAACCCTTACAGTAAAGAACTGTGGTTTTAAAGTTGACCTGAAGCTTTCGATATTTTCTAATCAAACTGTTCAGAAATGTTAATGCACACTTCTGAAGCAGGTGGGACTTGAACCTGGCCCTCCTGGCTCAGAGACAGTACCACCACTACAAGTGCCCAATAAACCATCATTCCCTGACTGGGAATCAAATCTGGGCAGCAGTGAAAGCGATGAATCCTAACCACTATACATATGCCAACAGAAACAATGGGCAGAATGTCATGGAAGTCTGTTTGTTTTGAGTTTTGGCAAAATTTGTGGCAGATTTGGATGAGATGTTTTGGCCGACGCTATCCCAACATCAGGAGCACCTTGCTTCAGCTTTAATACTTTTGACAAGCAGCGTAGCAAGTTTCTCATTAGGCAGCCATAATTTGCCGATTAAGGGGAATGCTTGTCAAATGCCTTGTTAATGGTTCAGCTCCTCTCACAAATATACAGCTTCCTATCTTTAGGCTGGGACTTTTTCACTGGAGCATAGAAGATTGAGAGGTGACCTCATAGAAGTTTATAAAATAATGAGGGGTATACAAAGAGTTAATGGTAGATGGATTTCAAGACGAGGGGGCACATTTTTAAGGTGAGAGGAGAGAGACTTAAAAATACATGAGGGACATGTTTTTTACACAGCGAGTGGTTTGCGTGTGAAATGAACTTCCTGAAAAAGGCATGGATGTGGGTACAATTACAACGTTTAAAGGACATTTGGATGAGTACATGAAAAGGAAAGGATTGGAGGGATATGGGCCAGGAGCAGGGAAGTGGGACTAGTTTAGTTTAGGATTATGTTCGGCATGGACTAGTTGGACTGAAGGGTCTGTTTCCGTGCTGTATGACTCTATGACAATAAAAGCACAAATAAGCTAGACATTAAGAAAATTTGACATGAAAACTAGACCGGTTACCTGGAGACTTCAGCTCATATAGACAGGTTGGCTGGGGACCTGGGGAGGCACAATGCCTGTGTGGTTTATGGGAAGAGCTATCGAGAAGGGAATTTGGATGTTTGGGTACTCAGCAAGAAGTACAAGTTCCAGCTGAAAGCCGCTGGCCAACGAAGACTCAATGTCACCTCCAATTGTGATGGAAATCACAAATGCGCAATGGAATAGAAAATAGTAGTGGCCATACTCAGAGTAGGTAGGGTAAATGTCTCAACCTGTGAGGAGGGGGCTATAGGACCTATTGATATAAGGATGTTGAAAAGATAACAATATTATACATAGAGCCATGCACTGTACAAGACACAGACCAATGGGGTTCCTAATCACAGGCCACAGTGATGCATCTGTCCCATGTTTGCTGTGTATCTCCCTGCCCCAGACGTCACCGCCTGAACTCATTCATACCAACACTTCGTGAGCCAGAGGGCTGGGGTATATTATTCTCAGCCAGCTGCAGAGCTGTCACAGTGAGGTGTTCACCAGATTGTGTTCCCACACTTTTTAAGCTTGATGCTTCCATCGATGCAGGTGGCAGCCTTGCCAATGCTTCCTCTGAGGCCTCCATATTCTCATCCTCAGAGCCTGAGGAGTTGGGTTCTGGGAGAATGTCTTTTACATGACATAAGTGGTGGAGATTCTGGCTGTACCTGTAACACAAAAGTGACAGAAGCCATCACAAGACATTGGAATTGGTGTGCAGTCAATGAGGCTGACATTATGGTTACTGTGAGTTGTAGTGGAATGAAGAGTGGTATTTACTTGGATGTTTCGGCACCCTCACAGGAGCAGCCCCAGTTTTCTTGTGCGAGACCAGGGATTCTCTTCTTGGGAGGGGTGAGGATTCTAATGTTGGGTACTCCTCCGCCCATAACAAACTATGTTTGACCTGTTATGGGTGCTTTGTCTCCTAATGAAAGAATGAGAAGAATCGAGTAAGATGGAAGTGGGTAAAACCATAAGAAATAGGAACAGGAATAGGCTGTTCGGTCCCTTGAGCCTGCTGTGCCAGTCAGTATAATTGTGGCTTATCCACCTTTTCCCCCATAACCCATGATTCCCATACTGATCAAGACACAAAGGTTTCTGAAGAAGGGTCTAGGCCTGAAACGTCAGCCTTCCTGCTCCTCTGATGCTGCTTGGCCTGCTGCGTTCATCCAGCTCTACACCTTGTTATCTAAGACACAATGTATCTCAGCTTTACATACGTACAAGGACTCTGCCCCCACAGCTTTCTGTGGAAAGGAGTTCCAAAGACTCTGAGAAAATTCCTTCTTATATCAGTCTTAAATTGGCATCCCTTTATTTCTGAGGCTGTGCCTTCTGACTCTTTCATGAGAATCGTATCTGTTTCATGAGATCACCTCTCATTCTTCTAAATTCCAATGACCGCAGTCACAATCTGTTCAGCCTTTGTGCCTGCTCCCTCCAAACCAGTGAACCAATCCCAGTGAACCTTTTCTGAACATCCTCCAATGAATCAATATATTTCCTTAATTAAGGAGAGCAACACTCTACACAACACTCCAGATGTGGTCTCACCAACACCTTGTACAGTAGGAGTGAGACTTCTCTGCTCTTTACTCAACCCCTTCAAATAATGGCCAATATTCCATTAGCCTTACCAGCTGCACCTGTATGCTAGCTTTTTGTGTTTCATGCACATGTACCGTCAAGTCCCTATGTAGTGCAGTTTGATGCAACTTTTCTCCATTTAAAGAACACTCTGTTCTTTTGTTCTTCCTTCCAAAATGAACATTTTCTCACATTATAGTTGTTTAGTTCTGGTGCAGTTGGAAGAAGGGTGAAGAGGTGGCCCTAAACAAAAGACTAGGATGCACCAAGGGCTTTATGGGTTATTGGTCTGGGAGGATGGGGCCAAAAATATTTAGTCATACTTAGCCAAAAAAAAAATAAAATTTGGCTCAAAATAGTTAATGAGGATGAAATGAACAAAGCATGTCTAACTTCATTAATAGTAACTCAAAATTATAAGTTTTTCAAGTATCTTGTTCTGCAGAACAGTAGACTAGTCCTCATAATTTACTCATTAATTAACATATTTTTGGAGGTTACAATACACCTGAAAAACACCTGCATAGGGCAATGAAGCAATTATTTTGTTTGCATTTTTTTTTCTCCAGTCAACCAGCAGAGGATGTGGAGTTGGTGTAATTGGAATTATTGAATGCAATTTTCTCAAGCCAGCACATAATAAACAAGATTTTGAATACACTAAAGAATACAGGTAAGAATGGACAAGCACTAAAAATGGCAATATTTAAGATTTAAAAGTAAGTAGAAAGACAAAGTCAGTACAGACAGGACATAAACACGATCTGGTAGCCAAAGCTTGCCAGAGGCATAGGTTTCAACTTGAAACTTTTATGTAACTTGAAAATCTAAAGCCAAAATAGAAACCATGATAAATACACTACAAAGGTATCAATGTCTGAGAAGAAGGGTTGGATATTGAATTGATCTTTCGTTTCAGTTGGAAATAAAAACTAGAATTAACCAGCCTTTTTAGTGAACTGAATAAAATCATGCATGTGTTATGCTGATTCTTGTCAGATATTGGGAATTAGCTGATTTAATGGTTTGAAAATATTTCTGTTGCAAAACGGGAATGAAGTAATTCAATGGTTAATAAGTATGCAAAGATCAACTCAATTAGTGTTGGGCTATTAAAAGAACAAACTGTGAAAATGACTAAATCAGTGAAAAGGATTGGCTTTAACCCTATGGGTATACAAAATAAAACACTGGTATCTGATGCGAAAAATTGTGTTAGCAAGATTGCATTGAGTTTAAATAGAACATGGTAGAAATGGAAGCGATGAGCTCCAGGGAGTACAATATCAAATTGTGTGGATGACAAAATCTGGCAGTGCAGTAAATAAAACAATAGCAGCAGACTTTGGGGTTGGAAGCTTCCTAGAGTCAGACAGGCCCTGAAAATTGCAACAATCTGATACAGCCTGTATTCAGTGTGCTAGTATTCCCTCTGGAGGCTGGGAAGAGAAGTCAGGTATGGTTTTAGATCTTGAACTTGTTGTCTCTGATTTTTTTGGGTGGCTAGTTAATGGCTAATTAATTAACTAACTAAACTGTAGTGCTGAAATGTGCAAAGCTATCGACCAGGCGCTGGAACAAGGGATGATAATGGGCGGCTGCTTCATCTTTGGGCTGGCACAAACATCATGGGCTGATTGGCCTTTTTCTCTGCTGCAATTTTTCTTTGGTTTTGTGTCCACAGGACAGGTTTGCTGTCCAATTATGGATAGCTGTCAAAGTTGTCATGTCAATTAGAGAGTTTCCACCTTAATAAGTGTAGCAGACCGTAATGTAAGATCAGTAAGAGAGGGCCACCTCAATATAGGTGTGTTTTGTTCAGATTTCTAGTGAAAAAATAACTTTAGCAGCTGGGATATTACTGAGAAGTGGGAGGAGCCTTTCTAATAGGTAGCTTGTGGCTGCGTTGCATTGAGCCGTGCAGTGTGGATCTTTAAGCTGACTTGAGCACTGCCCAAATCCCCCTTGCCAGTTGCTGGGCCTTCCTCCAAGCATTTAAACGAGCCACCACAGCGAGCCGGAACCTGCGTGAAGTCAATTGGAAATTACAACCATGGTGGCGCAGTGATTAACACTGCTGCCTCACAGCACCAGAATGGAGACAGAGAACTGTCACAAGGGCCAGCTGCGTTATTGCACTAGGGGCTATAAATACAGTCCAGTAAAGGCCATAAGACCATAGCAAATAGGAACAGAAGTAGGCTGATTGGCCCCTCAAGCATGCTCCGCCATTCAATAGGATCATTCTGATCTGACATTCCTCTTATCCACCTTGTTGTGTTTTCCTATAACTCTTGATTCCCTGTCTGATCAAGAACTTATCTATTTCCACTTTAATTATACAGAAGCCTCAACTCTGTGAGAACGTGTTCCAAAGACTCTCATTCCTCTGAGAGAAGAAGTTCATCTCTATTTCAGTCTTATTCTTTATTCTGAGACTGTACCCTCTGGTCCTAGATTCTTCCATGAGGAGAAATATCTTGTCAGCATTTACCTTGTTCAACCACTTAAGAATCTTGTATGTTTCAATTAGATCACCCCTCATTCTTCCAAACACCAGTGAGTGGAGTCCCAACTGGTTTAACCTTTGCTTATAGGACAGTCCCTCCATAACAGGGATCATCCTCGTGAACCTCCTCTGAACTGCGTCCAATGAATTAATATATTTTCTTACATAAAGGGACCAAACTGCTTACAGTACTCCAGATGTTGACTCACCAGCTCCTTGTACAGTTGCAATGAGACTTCCCTACTTTTATACTCCCAAACCCTTGAAATAAGGATCAACCAGGTAAATGTCTGCTTGGTAGCTGAGCTAATGACACCATACCATCCACATCAGAAGTCCGTATATTTCTGCCTTAGTTTATTTTCTACCTAAATTCTCTTACTTGATTATTCCCATGCTTTCCTGACCAGCATCCTATTTTCTATCCTTCATAAACTTGAGCACTTTGTCTCTCAAGCATGGTTCCTGGTTTAACTAGAGTAGTCTCCTGCAGTTGATAAAATTACAGTTTGTTGCATTTTTGCAGATAGCTGCACATTACAATGATACAACAGACATTGTTACAGAGACTCTGTGGAGGACCTAATATTGGATCACATTCTGGCCATAAGACATGAGTAGAAGTAGGTCATACAGCCATTGAGTCTGCTCTGCCATTTAATGAGATCATAATTAATCTGATAATCCTCATCTTCACTTCCCTGCCTTTTCCCCATAACCCTTGATTCCATTCCTAATTAAAAATCTCTCCATCTCAGCCTTGAATATACTTGATGACCCAACCTCAACAGCCTTCTGTGATAAAGGATTTTATGAATCACTACTGTATGAGAGTAGAAATTCTTTATCATCTCTGTCTTCTTTACACAGAGAGTGATGGGTGCATGGAATGCACTGTCAGCAGTGGTAGTAGATTCAGATACGTTAGGGACATTTAAGCAACTCTTGGATAAGCACATAGATGATAGTAAAATGAAGGGTATGCCGGTTAGTTTGATCTTAAAGTAGGATAATAGGCCGGCACAACATCGTGGGCTGAAGGGCCTGTACTGTGCCATACTGTTCTATATCCATTTCCATTAGCCCTACCTTGATTACCTGCTCTATCTGTGCACTAGTTTTCTGTGTTTCATGCACAAGTATTCCAAAGTCCCTTTTTGTGTGACAGCTTTTTGCAGTTTTTCTCCACTTAAATAATATTCTGTTCTTTTGTCTTCCCTTCCAAAATGAACAACTTCACATTTCCCCATATTATGCTTCATTTGCCAACATTTTTCCCACTTAGTTAACCTCTCAATATCTCCCTGTAAACTGTTTGTAACTATCTCACAACCTGCCTTTTGACCTATTTTTCTGTTGTTTGCAAATTTGGCTACAATACGTTTGCTTCCTTCCTCCAAGTCATTAATATGAATTGTAAACAGTTGCTGCCCAACACTGATCCCTGTGATCCATTGATCACAGGTCACCAACCTGAAAAAGAACCCCTTATCCCTACTTACTATGTCCTGCCTATTAGCCAATTCTACATTGAAACAAATATACTACCTCAAACACAGTAGGCTCTTATGACTTAACTATTGTGAGGTACTTCGTTAACACCTTCTGGAAGTCCAAATATAATAAATCTACTGGTTCCTGTCTATCCTCTCTAGTTGGGACTTCCTCAAGAAACTCTCATAAATTTGTCAGACACACTTTTCCTTTCTTGAGGCCATGTTGACTCTGATTAGATTATAATTTTTTGAATGATGTACTATCGCTTCATTCGTAATTGATTCCAACACTTTTTCCGACAATAGATGTTAGGCTAATCAGTCTATAGTTACCCACTTTTTGCCTCTCTCCCATTTTGAATAGGAGTGTCAAATTGGCAGTTTTCCAATCCTGTGGTATTTCTCCAGAATCCAAGGATTTTTTGGAAAATTAAAGCCAATGTATCTACTACCTCTGTAACTACCTCTTTTGGGGATTCTAGGATGCAAGTCATCTGAACCAGGGAACTTAACTGCCTTTAGTCCCATTATTTTGTATGATACTACTTCTCTAGCGATGTGATGTTACTTAATTCTTTACCCATATTCTTCAGTATTAATAGGATGTTCAAAGTATCTTCCATCATAAAGACTGATGTAAAATATGTGTTTAAATTTACTGCTGCTTCCTTGTTCCCCATAACCATCTTCCCCATCTCCTTCATTTTCTAAGTGGTCAATTTCACGTTACTTCTCTTTTCCGTTTTATATGTTTAAAGAAGCTCTTATTGTTAGTTTTATACCCTTTGTAGTTTATTTCTCTGTTTTTATTATCTTTTTAGTTCTCCCTTGCTGGATACTAAATTCATCCCAGTCTTCTTCACTGGTTTTGGCCTCCTTATATGCTTCTTTTTTCAACCTAGTATTCTTCTTAAGTTCTATGGTTAGCCATAATTGGTTTTTCCCTCTCTAAGAATCTTTCTTCCTTACTGGGATATAATTTGCTGACACCAGTGGATTTCCTCCCAAAATGTCTGCCACTGCTTATTTTCTGTCATTTCTGCTAATCTATCTACTCAGTTTACTTTAGTTAATTCCATTCTCTGAGAAAGGTTTGGCATCACTGGCAAAGTCAGGACTCATGGCAATTGAAGTTATCCAAAAACGTGTGTTACAGAAGCAGCATCACAAAATAGATATCGAAGGCATGAACTGAGTCATTAGAAAGACATAATGGGCACCATCACCATCATGTGTGTGGAAGCTGATTCATGTCTGCAAATTATGTATGAGAGGTATACTTCTTTAAAAATAGATCACCACCAAATCACCCATGTTTCCAATCAATCAGTTAATATTTAACAAGTAGGAGCAGTGCAATATTAATAAAAATAGGGGAAGGTAGGGAGAGATAGAGGAGATATGACATACTATGCTTACGACTAATAATTAATAATAATTGGGTGAGGGCAGAAAGACTGAACTGGACTGTGGAGAAGAAACTTTGAGGATAATGGTATAATTAACCATTAATTAAGAGGGCTAATGCACCATGCTCAAGTCACACAGAGAATGTCATTTTTTTTATGGGCTAATTTTCATCTATGTGCTGTCCTGATTTACAGAACTAAAGTAATTGAAGAGGTTGTCACCTTCAGTGGAATTGATTTCTGTTGGATTCTTACAAATTTAGAATTCTCTTTTATTTTCTGCTTGAATTTGTGACTGATATTTCAAGCCCTTCTCTGGAGAGGTTGAAATCATTAAAGGTGATGAAGTTGTGAATGACATAAATGTCTGTTTTTCTCATTTAATCGCAGTCACACTTCTGGCTTGAAGATTTGAAGTCTATTTTTGACTGTAAGTTAGCTGAAATATGCCCTACATAACTGGAATCCCATCAGTGCATGTTAATCATAGAAGCTTATAGCATGGGAGAAGATAATTCAGTTCTTTATCTTTGAAAGAGCTGTCTAATTAGTCTCATTTCTCCTTCAACCCATACATCTGTAGATTTTTCTATTTCAGGTGTACAGTTCACTTTTCAAAATTGACATTGAATTTACTTCCATTACTGTATCAATCAGTTCAGTCCAAAGCATACCATATAGTCACACGCTTCCAGTTTACATGCAGGCTATCTTGAATTCTCCAATGGACCAGTCATCTCAGGAAATTTTTAACCTGCTGTGAATATATTTAGTTTTGGTTGACAAGTATTTCTGTGATTATTGGTATTAATGCCAAAGTAGACTTCTTCCAGTGGCAATGAGTAGCTGAGCCACATTAGCCTGAGAGTTGTCTGATTCAGTTCCTGGTCCATAGAATTAGCTGTTTTTATTTTGTAATAGAAATGAATGTCAGCATGTAATCAATCAGCTTTCTCATTTAAGATTTCCAAGCTGTGATGCCTGTTTGAACCTGAATATTGCTTAAGGGTACTTTAACCTATCCCTTGTGTTAAAATAACCTAATGACATTCACTATTTAGATGCAAACATGATAAGGCACTGGGGCACTGACACCATGGAAGCATAGTTTAGTCAGTTTCATCTGAAGATTGACGGAACAAACTGCAGGAATTCGCAAAAGTATATTTTCAAGACGATACTGGTACATGTGATGAAAGCAACTCTCTTTCTGCATTATATCACTTCTTGAAGTTTTTGCATTTAAGTGGATTGACTGTATGAAGCGTAACTTCCTCATTGCAATCAAGTTGAGCAGCCTCTTAGCAAAAGAGGATGTGTTAACGTCGTGCAGCACATCTAGCCCAGCTATGTATGGGCATGGTTGGGGGGATGGGGGCGAGGTGTTGGAATCATTGTGGTGAAGCTTACAATTTGCTTTTCCGAACTGACTAAGGAAAGATGGCATTGTTCCTGTACTATCTGTGAAGCTATCAGGGACCTGGTAACAAAAGAGCATCTAGCAAAAGTCTGGTTTCTAATTGCCAAAGAAATTTATCAAAATGTCCTTTAAACTGATGAACATGATCCACAAGTTATTTTACTTATAGGGATTTCTCTTAAATTTGTAATGAGTAATTTCCTATTTTACTGGTGGAGCTCTTTAAGGAAGCATTTACTTCCTGTTATATGTCACTTAAATTTAAATTGAGAAATACGTAACATATCACAAGTGATTCTGAAAATAACATTCATTCCTATTAATGGTGTCTTGACTCAGTAATGGCTCAGTATTCTTTTTGATTGCATCAATCTTTTAAGATGATCATTTTTTGACGCAAAGTGGAATTTTCATTCACTGGTATTTAAGGTACAAAGAGGCATTTTTAGCCTTGTGCTCACATTCACTTAAGAAAAGGAAAATAATCATTATCTGTTGAGATTCAACATTCTGGAATGCCTTCTCTAAATCTCTGCACCTCTCTATTCATATTTACCAAATTATTGGTAAAGCTCTATTATCTACTTATACTGCTAATATGAGGAGCAAATTGAATCAGAAGATCAGCTATGATCATATTGAATGATAAAGCAGTTTAAGGGCACAGTGGTCTATTCTTGTTTCTATTTCTTACGTTTATGTCAAATATTGTTTGATATTATTTCTGTTATGTGACTTTTTGACATCCTACTATGTTGAAGGCACTATTATTAATGTAATTTGTTGTTTGAAGGTATTGCACTTTTACATTAAAGCAAAAATCCCCATGTTTCATTTTAATTTTCTTCTTGAAATGTGGGTAACATCAAGACAATTGACAAGTGAAAGACCCAGGTACGTAGTATAGGTTGGGGTTGCATGAATGTCAGACCAGCCATGGGTAAAATTGGTATTTTTATGATGGTTTGATACCTTTCACTGTTATCTTACCTCCTCCTCCTTTAACCAAAAACGACTGTGTGGAGGTTTGGTAAAGTAAGGCTTTTGTTTTATTCTTCTTCTGGAAATCTCGAGTAGAGGGAATGGAAGCTAGGGCAGTTGCATGCTCCTCTTGCAGGATGTGGGAGGTAAGGGTCACTGCGGGTGTCCTCTCTGACTTCACCTGCGAGAAGTGCACCCAACTCCAGCTCCTCAAAAACCGTGTTAGGGAACCGGAGCTGGATGAACTCCGGATGATTCGGAAGGCTGAGGGGGTGATAGAGAGGAGTTACAGGGAGGTGTTGACTGTCAGGAAGGGGAAAGGGAATAGGCAGACAGTGCAGCGATCCCCTGTGGCCGTTCCCCTCAATAATAAGTATACCGTTTTGGATACTGTTGGGGGGGGAAACGACCTACCAGGGGAAGGCCATAGCGGACAGGTCTCTGGCACTGAGCCTGACATGGGGCAAAGAAGGGAAAGGGGGAGAATAGGAGAGCAATTGTAGTGGGGGATTCAATAGTAAGAGGCACAGACAGGCGGTTCTGTGGACACGAACGAGATGAAAGGATGGTATGTTGCCTCCCGCATACCAGGGTCCGTGATGTCTCGGATCGTGTCTTCAAGATCCTTAAGCGGGAGGGTGAGCAACCAGCAGTCATGGTACACATCGGTACTAACGACATAAGTAGAAAAAGGACTAAGAATGTGAAAAACGAATACAGGTAGTTAGGTTGAAAGCTGAAGTCCAGGACAAACAGGGTAGTTATCTCTGGATTACTACCAGTGCCACGTGATAACGAAGTAAGAAATAGGGAGAGAGTGCAGCTAAACACGTGGCTACAGGGCTGGTGTAGGAGGGAGGGCTTCCATTATGTGCATAATTGGAGCGCATTCTGGGGAAAGTGGGACCTGTACAGTAAGGACGGGTTGCACCTGAACCGGAAGGGCACAAATATCCTGAGAGGGAAGTTTGCTAGAGCTGTACGGAATAGTTTAAACTAGTTTGGCAGGGGGTGGGGAACCGGATTTATAATTCGGAGGAATGAGGTATTCAGCCTTCCAACAGACACAACAGGGAGTAAGGTGGTTTGTAAAGAAATGCGGTCAATGGAGCGTAATTGCAGACACCGAGATGGTTTGAGGTGTGTATACTTCAATTCAAGAAGTATCAGAAATAAAGTAGATGAACTTAGAGCATGGGTCGGTACTTGGAACTACGATGTTGTGGCCATTACAGAAACTTGGGTAATTCAGGGAGAGAAATGAATGTTGGAAGTTCCGGGATTTAGATGCTTTAAGAGAAATAGGGAGGGTGGAAAAAGAGGTGGGAAAGTGTCATTGCTAGTCAGGGCGAGAATGATATGTCTACAGAGTCAGTTTGGGTTGAGGTCAGGAACAAGAAAGGAGCAGTCACTTTGTTAGCGTTTTTTTTACAGACCCCCTAATAGTTGCAGAGAAATAGAGGAGCGGATTGGGAGGCAGATACTGGAAAGGTGCAGAAGTCACAGGGTTGTAGTCCAGGGTGACTTCAACTTTCCAAATATTGATTGGAAACATTTTAGTTGTAGTAGTTTAGATGGAGCAGATTTTGTCCAGTGCGTTCAGGAAGGATTCCTGACACAGTATGTAGATAGACCAACACGAGGAGAGGCCACTTTGGATTTGGTGCTTGGCAACAAACCGGGCCAAGTGTTAGACCTGTTGGTAGGAGAGCATTTTGGCGGTAGTGATCATAACTCTGTTTCTTTCACGATAGTCATGGATAAGGACAGGTACATACGGCAGGGTAAAGTTTATAATTGGGGGAAGGGTAATTACAAATCAGTTAGGCAAGAACTGGGTAACATAAATTGGGAACAGCTGTTTTCAAGGAAGAGCACCACAGAAATGTGGAGATTGTTTAAGGAATGCATACTGCATGTGCTCGATATGTTTGTCCCTCGCAGGCAGAGAAGATGCAGTCGAGTGAGGGAGCCATGGTTCTTGAGAGAGGTCGAACGACTGGTTAAGAGGAAGAAGGAGGCTTATGTAAGGTTTAGGAAAAGAGGAACGGAAAAGGCTTTAGACGGATACAAGTTAGCCAGGAAGGAGCTGAAGAAAGGTCTTGGGAGAGCTGTAAGGAGGCATGAGAAAACCTTGGCGGATAGGATCAAGGAAAACTCTAAGGCTTTTTGCACGTATGTGCAGAACAAGAGAATGACCAGAGAAAGGGTAGCGCCAATCAAAGATTGAAAAGGGAATTTGTGCACAGAGCCTAAAGAGATAGGAGAAGTTCTTAATGAATACTTTTCTTTAGTATTCACAACTGAGAGGGACCTAGTTGTAGAGGAGGATGCTGTGAAACAGACAGGTAGGCTAGAGGAGGTTGATGTTAGTAAAGAAGATGTGCTAGGAATTTTGAGGAAGTTGAAGATAGATAAGTCCCCCAGGCCTGATGGGGTTTATCCACGGATTCTATGGGAAGCGAAGGACAAGATCGCAGGGCCTTTGGCGATGATTTTTTCGTCCTCACTGTCCACGGGTATAGTGCCGGAAGATTGGAAAGAGGCAAACGTCATTCCCTTGTTCAAAAAAGGGAACACGGATAACCCCGGAAATTACAGACCAGTTAGTCTTACGTCAATGGTGGGCAAATTATTGGAAAGGGCTCTGAGAGACAGGATTTATGATCACTTGGAAAGGCACAGTTTGATTTGTGATAGTCAGCATGGATTTGTGAGGGGTAGATCATGCCTCACAAACCTTATTGAATTCTTTGAAGGTGGAGCAGTGGATGTGGTATACATGGATTTAAGTAAGGCGTCTGATAAGGTTCCCCGTGGTAGGCTCATGCAGAAGGTAAGGAGGCATGGGATAGGGGGAAATGTGGCAGATTGGATTCAGAGTTGGCTGACCCTTAGAAGACAAAGGATGGTAGTGGACGGAAAATATTCAACATGGCGCTCAGTTACGAGTGGTGTACCACAAGGATCTGTTCAGGGTCCTCTTCTATTTGTGATTTTTGTAAATGATTTGGATGAAGGAGTGGAAGGGTGGATTAGCAAGTTCACGGACGATACAAACGTGGGTCACGTTGTTGACAGTGCGGAGGGCTGTTCTAGGTTACAAAGGGACATTGATAGGATGCAGAGCTGGGCTGAGAAGTGGCAGATGGCGTTTAACCCTGAAAAGTGTGACGTGATTCATTTTGGAAGGACAAACTTGAAAACAGAATACAGGGTTAACGGAAAGATTCTTGGCAGTGTGGAGGAGCAGAGGGATCTTGGGGTTCATGTTCACAGTTCCCTGAAAGCTGCCACCCAGGTGGATAGAGTTGTTAAGAAGGCGTATGGTGTGTTAGCGTTCATTAATAGAGGGATTGAGTTCAAGAGCCGTGAAGTTATGCTCCAGCTATACAAAAGCCTGGTTCGGCCGCATTTGGAGTATTGTGTCCAGTTTTGGTCACCTCATTACAGGAAAGATGTGGAAGTGTTGGCAAAGGTGCAGCGGAGATTTACCAGGATGTTGCCTGGAATGGTGGGAAGGTCTTACGAGGAAAGCATGAGAGAGCTAGGGCTTTTCTCTTTAGAACGACGAAGGATGAGAGGTGACTTGATAGAGGTGTACAAAATAATCAGAGGTATAGATAGAGTAGACAGCCAGAGACTGTTTCCTAGGGTGGAGGTGGCTTTTACGACGGGTCATAGTTTTAAAGTGAAAGGAAGTAGATATCGGGGAGACGTCAGAGGTAGATTCTTTACTTAGAGAGTGGTAGGGGCGTGGAATGCATTGCCGGAGAATGTAGTGGAGTTGGCCTCATTTGGGGCATTTAAGTGGCTATTAGATATGCATGTGGATGATAGTATAAGGAAGGGGTGGAGGTTAGATAGACCTTAGGTTTCGGGTAAAAGCTCAGCACAACATCGTGGGCCGAAGGGCCTGTACTGTACTGTTCTATGTTCTCTGTCCTATGTTCTCCCTGATGTCAGCCAGGGTGAATTCAAATGAAATCAGTTTTCCAACTTTTGGGTTGCAAGTCATTTTCATGTAGTAATTCAGTAAAAACTGGCAAGTTGCCCTGTTGTCATGATAAATCGCATAATGCTTTGGTCAAATGGCAGGTTGAGTTCTGTGTCCAGTTTTGGTCAAACAAAATAACTTTTTAAGACCGAAGTGTAAATGTTCAGTACCAGGCATTTGAATATATACTAATACATTTGATTTGGCATTTCAGGCTGCAAATATTCTGCATGTGCTTCCTTTTAAAAAGGTTAGACAAAACTCTTGACACTTAAAACTAAAAGAAAGCTTAGGGAATTGACCACCAATTTTCTGTGTTCTTCTGTGTTTGATCAGACTTCACAGAATGACTTTTAAATTAGTGTGAAGGCAATGACTGGAATTGTCACCAAAAAAAGTTTAATGCACTTTACAATCTGTAAACTATTGATAATTTGTATGGTAGGTACTTAAAGCAAAAATGAACAGATTTGTCTATCTCCAATTATACTTGCAAGTTCAGAATATTTTTATGATGATGTTGAAAAAAATTGACACCACCATTCACCTCTTCCAAGTGCAGACTTTGATAGGCAATTTTTGTAATATATTCTGGTATCATAATATGTTGAGATCATGTGTTTCTCTACTTATGTTTCAACGCTCTCTGAATCTATTTTGAATTCTTGAAACCAAACTTCCACAGTATGGTCATAGTTGTGAGATTTTTCTCAAATGTAACTATGTGCTGTTTACACTTCAACTCAGTTTTTAAAATAAATTACTTTAAGATCAGATAAAATCCTGCAAGTCAGGCTGTTGCCTTTTTCTGTGGTACAGTACAACAGTTTGGAGAGATCCCCTTTTAACACCTTACGATAAGAAATATTATAACTCCAATATAATTTTAAAATAGACATATGGTCAGGAAATCCTTATTCAGAAGCAATTTTTATGCTGATATGATAACCTACACTGATGCATTCTTGTGTGGTACTATTGGAATTGTTATATATTTTTCCTATATTATTTCCTCATACTGTGTATCGCTGAAATGAACGTGATAGCACGTGATACAAGATGACTTAGAGATAAATTGCAGCAAGTGCTTGGATGACAAAGCTGTACGTGTTGTTCACTAGAAGTTGGATGCATTTTGGTAAAGTCGAGGCATACACTTTCTAGGTAGACTTTTATTTCAACCAACCGTTTGCCTTGTTACCTTTAACTTCGAGACATTTAACATCCCAATAACAGAATTAGAGGAACAAACTCCTCTCTTTAATGAACAAAATTATTCATAAGAAAATATACAAATAATAATATGTTGCATGTTGCATTATCATACAAACTTTAACACAACTAACCTCCTGGGACTTTGCTGTCATTTTAACAGTCTTACATCTCACATCTGTTGTTCTCTTAAATATAATGAGCGGGTCAGAATTGGTGAATCTCAAAAACCCGTGCCACACATTTTGAACAAGATTAATGCCAGGCAATGACTATCTCCAATGATAGACAATCTAACCACTGCCCCTTGACATTCAATGGTGTTACCATGACTGAATCCCCCACTATCAACATACTTGGGGCTACCCTTGGTTAGAAACTCAACTAGATATGCCACATAAACACAGTGGCTACAAGAGCAGGTCAGAGGCAAGGAGTACTGCAACGAGTAACTCATCTGACTCCCTAAAACCTGTCCACCATCTACAAGGCACAAATCAGAAACGTGATGCAATACACCTTTCTTGCCTAAACGAGGGCTGCTCCACCATCCAGAACAAAGCAGCTTGCTTGATTGACACCACATGCATGACCTCCACTCTCTCCATCACTGACACTCAGTAGCAACGGCATGCACTATCCACAAGATGCACTTCAGGAATTCACAAACGATCCTTAGACAGCACCTTCCAAACCCGTGACCATTTCCATTTAAAAGGACACAGACAGCAGATGCATGGGAACAACACCACCTGCAGGTTCCGCGCTCCAAACCAATTACCATCTTGACTGAGAAATATATCGTCATTCCTTCACTGTTGCTGGGTCTAAGACCTGGATTCCTTCCCTAAGGGAATGTGGGCCAACTTACAGCACATGGACTGCAGCAGTTCAAGAAGGCAGCTCACCACTACCTTCTCAAAGGCAACTAGGAATGGGCAATAAATGCTAGCTAGCCCGTGACACTCCTGTCCCACCAAGGAATAAATAAAAAGAACTCATTTTCGGATATGGGAGACAAGTGGCAAGAGACTATTGAGTTCTCAGCAGCCATTAACATAATAAATGGTGGAGCAGACACAAAGAACCAAGTGGTTTACTCCTGCCTCTGTTTCTCTTTTACTTTTCTGAAAGCAATGATAAAATTCACTCCTGTCATTGTTGAAAAAATATGAATTGCGTAGATTACATTTCTGAAACCACCAGAATCTAGAAAGCCTGCTACTTGTTGTCACTTGTTTAGCTGCACCCTCGCAACTACTGCAATTTTTCATTCTTAAGATTGTGGACATAGGAGCAGAAGTCGGCTATTCAGCCCTTCAAGTCTGCTTTGTCATTTAATGAGATTATGGTTGATCTGATAATCCTCAACTCCACTTTCCTGTATTTTCCCTAGAACTCTTGATAAAAATCCACCATCTCAGCCTTGAATATACATAATAGCCCAGGCTCTACAGCCCTCTGCTGTAAAGAATTTCACAGATTCACTATTTTCTAAAAGAAAAATATTCCCCCATATCAGTCATAACCTTATTCTGAGATTATGCCTCAGGTCCGAGACTCTTCAACAAGGGAAACAACCTTTCAGCATCTACTCTGTTAAGTACCTTAAGAATCTTCCATGCTTCAATAAAATCATCTTTCTTTCTTCTAGACTCCAATGAGTACAGGCCCAGCCTATTTGACATCTCCATGTTAGCACTCCACCCCCCCATTCCTGGAATCAGCCGAGTGAACCTTCTCTGGACTGCATCCAATGCTAGTATATCTCTGCCGAGATAAGAGGCCCATTGTTGACACTACTGCAGCTGTAGCATGATGAATGCCTCGTACAGTTTTAGCAAGACCTAACTTGCATTATACATAGCCATATAGGAAAGATATCAAATAGAAAATATTTATTAATTCCAGCTATTATTCTGATAGTTCAGTGCTTAAGTGCTGTGTTTAACTAGGTCACAATACAAAATGCTCCAGCTTCAGTTGCCTTGAAACCCAATTCCAGTAGTTAATCTGTGATTAGGCTCACCAGCATTGACCCCAGCATGGGTTTTGGAGATAAATAGGGCAGAACCTAGTCTGCATGGGTAGACAGTCACAAAATCATGATTATTACACCTCCAGGGCGAATCATGTAAGAGCACTGGGGTGCCTTGAAGTCAACTTTCAATGATTTGTAGGCCATTGTGCTGAAGAATGATTCCACATGTTGGCCTTTTGAGGTATGTTGAGCCCTGAATGAGTTTAGAGGACAAAGCAATTGCTATATGGTAAAAGACTATGATTCACTTAATATGCTGTGTACCGTCCTGATAATTGGTTAATACAATTATAATGGAGTTGTTGATCAACTATGCTAATCAATCTTCATTTATTAGTCCACAACGCAGCCAGATACAAGGGTTGGAAATTCAAATGGTGAGAAGATTTGGGAGTCATAGGTCCAAAGTCCACTTGTTCTGTATACTGAATCCCAAAATATTGTCTCTTGGAAAACAATTATGTAATTTTCATGTGAATGGATCTATACTAACTATTTTCACCATCTTCTTGGAGACCATCTGGAATGCAAAGACAATTCCTGGCGTCTTTAATCAACAGTTAAAACAAACTTCTCAATTACCAGGCGTGATAAAGGATGACTGAGGCAGGGCCACCGCTCTCAAAACGTTAAATCTGATTTCTCTTCACAGATGCTGCCAGATCAGCTGAGCTTTTCCAGCAACTTCCATTTTTGTTTCTTAAATACTTCTGTCTTGTCTCCTCAACTTCCACCTCCACAAAAAATACAAAGACTCCTGAATTTCTTTGGTAGGATTAAGACCATCTGATCAGCTGAATCTGCCATTGTACCAAAACAACTGTCGTCAAAGTCACAAGTGACATTTGATGTGACTATGACAAAAGTAGATTATCCTTAAATGTCCTTCTCAATCTGACTGCAGCATTTTACATGGTTGACCACACCAGTCTTTTCCACTATCACCTCATTAGGGCGAGACTACACTTGGTTGATTCCACGCTTACCTGGTCTATTACTAGATAGTTATCACCAGCAATGGCTTCCTGCTCCTGCACCCTCACCTGTGCTACCTCCCAAGAATCTATCCTGTTTCTTACATATTCAGTGAAATAATCCAAAAATACATCAATTTTTGCCTGTATACTGACTAAACCCAGTTCTACTTTACCACCAACTCTCTTGACTCTTGCACTGTTGTTAACTTATCAGACTGTTTACCTGATATCCAGTACTGAATTAACCAAGTAAGAATTAGGAAGACTAAAGCAGTTATCTTTAATCCCTGCTGCAAACTCAGTTCCTAAATTCATTACTTTATCCATCTCCCTGACAACTATCTAAGGCGGAAACAGACTATTTGCCACCTTGGTTCATTTATTCACGGCTTGGCTCATTTGCTGCAGAAACCCTCAACTGTGCAAGAGTTAAGAGAGTTGGTACCTCTCTAATCTCTTGCCTTGGCTATTCCAATGCATGCAAAATCTGCCCCCATTCTGCCCCCAGTAAATATAAAAAGTTATTTAAAATTCTGCTGCGTGACTCCTGGTGACCAAGTTCAAATCATCCATCAGCACGCCTTCAATGTCCTAGGTTGGTCAGTGATGAAGAAGCAGCTCAATTTTCAAGTTCTTGTTTTCTGAACCCACTGTGACCTTGTCTCCTTCCCATCTTCGTGATCGCCACCAACCCTACTACCAACCTTCACCATTCTGTGCTCGTCTAATTTTAGCCTCTTGGTCATTACTGATTTTAATTGTCGCTTCATTGCCTAGACCCTATAGAATTCCCTTCCTACAACTCATTATCCGTGCATTTGTCCTCTGCTTTTTGTGGTCGATATTAATATCATGTTATCTAGCTTAGTGATAATAGGTACTGCAGATGCTGGAGAATCCAAGGTAACAAGGTGTGGAGCTGGATGAACACAGCAGGCCAAGCAGCAGCATAGGAGCAGGAAAGCTTGACGTTTCGGGCCTAGACCCTTCATCAGAAATCGATAATAGGTACTGCAGATGCTGGAAAATCTGAGATAACAATGTGTGGAGCTGGATGAACACAGCAGGCATAGCAGCATCATAGGAGCAGGAAAGCTTGACGTTTTGGGCCTAGACCCTTCATCAGAAATTCTGATGAAGGGTCTAGGCCCGA
>JAHRHZ010000016.1:27689372-27761371 GCA_024137785.1 Ginglymostoma cirratum | reverse complement strand
AGGAGCAGGAAAGCTTGACGTTTTGGGCCTAGACCCTTCATCAGAAATTCTGATGAAGGGTCTAGGCCCGAAACGTCAAGCTTTCCTGCTTCTAGGATGCTGCTTGGCCTGCTGTGTTCATCCAGCTCCACACCTTGTTATCTAGCTTAGTATCTGGTTTTGCATTGTGTCATACCTCTGATGCACCAAGGGATGTACAGTTCCATTGGAGGTGATGTTGAAAGCTGTTCCTTTATTGCTGGAATTTCTGCTTATTCGGTATTGGATATCAGACAGGCAATGTGACAAATCAGAGTGTTGAGGGATCTAATCTGGGGTGAAATAAAGCTGAGCCTCATTGAGACATATGAGGAATTGCTTTGGATTTGGGTATTTTTGCTTTTGGCTCATTTTGCTAAGGGTAGCATGTGGTTGAGAAATAGAAGATTAGACTTTTGGGAATCCCCAGAGGTGCAGAGATAAAATGGGAAAATGCACCATTTCAGATGATTTCCAGGTTTTGATTAGTAACAAAAGCAAGCTTGGACAGTTCCTCCCAGCTGGATGATAGAGGAGAGACTTTGGAGAAAGATGATATGGCAAGCTTTGTCGATAGATTCAAATAGGTCTCGAAGAATGAAAAGAAAGAATTTATCATGGTCATAAAGAATGTCGTTTATTTATAAATCAAGTTTGTTTGAACATGTTATGACACACCTCCATGGCAGGTGGGACTTGAACCCAAACTTCTGGTCCACAGGTAGGGACAGTACTACTTGTGCCTCAAGGCCCCTGATAGACAATGTCATTTATAACTTTAACAAAGGCTCTTTCAGTTCTGTGGCCAAATTGGAAACCTCAGTGGAGGGATTCAAAAGGAAATCTTGTAAAAGGTCGACTCAGATTCAAGGAACAAGAACAACGACTAGATAAGAAAGGGAGGATAAAAATGAGGTGGCAGATTGAAGGTTCAGAAGGGGCAAGAGTATATTTTTAGAGGATATGGGTGATGGCAGCAGATTTGAAAGGGTGTAGAATTCCTTGGAAAGGAAATGTTAGCAACGTATGCGAACATTGGGTTCAGTAAAGGAGGTTGAGTGGTCACTAATTTGACTGGAATAGAATCAAGAAAGCGGCAAATTGGAAAGTAGAGTTGACAACACAATTTCATAAGTCATAATCTTACTGAATGGCAAAGCGAGCTCACTGTTTGTAAGTCCAGTTTGCCTGGATAAGTGCAGCTCCAGCAACACTCAGAAAGGTTGACACCATCCAGGACAAAGTAGTCCACTAGATCGGCACCACATCCACAAATATCCATTCCCTTCACCACCGATGCACAGTAGTGGCAGTTTGTATTATTTACAAGATGCGCAGCAGAAATTCACCAAAGACCCTTAGGCAGCACCTTATGAACCCGCAACCACTTCCACCTGGAATGACAAGGGTGGTAGATATAGGAAACACTACAAACTGCATCAGATAGCAAGAACTGCAGATGCTGGAGTCAGAGACAATGCAGTATGGAGTTAGAGGAACACAGCAGCCCGGGCTGCACCAGAGGAGCAGGAAGGTTGACGTTTCGGGTCGGGACCCTTCTTCAGAAGTACTCCATACAGTATTCCATACTGTGTTGCCTTTGACTACAAACTGCATGTTCCCCTCTAATCCACTCACCATCCAGACTTGGAAATATGTCATTGTTCCTTCACTGTCACTGGGTTGCAATCTTAGAACACCCTCCCTAACAGCATTGTAAGTCAACCTACAGCACATGGACTGCAGCAGCTCAAGAAGGCAGCTCACCACCATCTTCTCAAGGGCAACTAGGGACAGGCAATAAATGCTGGTATAGCCAGCAACACCCATGAATAAACGGAAAATATTTCTCATGGATAAGATGAGGTCAAAGAATGCATGACAGGAGACGGATTGAAACTAGGGAAAGATGTGAATTAGGGCTGATGGCAGTGGGAAATTCAGAGGGTAGTTTGTCTGGAAGGCCGAGGGAAAGGGAACAAAGTAGCAGAGTCAGAATCCTTTGTGACATTAAAGTTTCTGAACTTCTTGCACTTATTTAAAGTCAAAATTATTGATCTGTCGATTCCTTAATCACTTTTGCAATCTCTTTAAAGCTGTGGAAATGACTGGCTTTGGGAGTTCCCACCTCTACTTTCATCCACCCATCCCCAATCCTCCCCAGATAATATGTGTTGTAATGGGAAAGCAGAAATCCTGCCCCTTGTATGTCAAGTCAGCAATTCCCAAAAACAGCTGAAAATGCTGGAAACACACCAATGAGACTCATTGACTAGCAGTAATGTTTGGGAAGAATGGCTTTTCTCTTTCTTGCCCAAACTTTTAACTTACAGCAGCTCGGGGAACATGACTTTTGAATAGATAGCATAGGTTAACAGATGTGTAAAGATTAAATAAAATGCCTCAGCAGAACAAAGGTTACAAACTGTAAAATATTCACTTGCCATGAGAACTCCATGCCACTGTCACAAGCCTAGTCACTATGTAAAGTTGTGCATGTTTTATGGTGATAATGCATGAAGAATCTGTTTGCATTTACTATGAAGTCATTTATTTTTAAATTTTCTTAAATAGTTTTTGAACATTTTATCATACATATCATTGTGGTTGTTCAATGTAATGTATCTTTGTATATTAACATTTCCTCCTTCACACATTTGACTTCACATTTGAATTACTCCCTTGAATTTGGTTTTTTTTGGTTTCACGTTACTTTTTGCTAGATGAACCTTCTGATATTGCAGTAATCTGGTAGGTATTCAAACTAGTCAAAGATTATGTGGAGCAATGTTATTGGTTTCTAAGATCAAGCTAATGCTGGTGTAATTCAGAGCTCTGCAAACCATAAAGTCTGATGTTTGATTCCTGGTCCATGCTGTATACAGCATGTAGTTTCAGCAAATTCACTAATTGGGGTATTATAAATGTCAATAGTGTATATGAGTAAAGGAGAGTGACAATGATCCCACTGGCTATTCAGTGAGCATGGTTGGAAAGAGTACTGTGGCAACAGAAGGTGAAAATAAGTTTGCGTTTACTCTAACAATAAATCATATTTATACAAAGTTCCTCAAATTGGTAGCTGTCTCATAATGTTTTATTCAAGGAACATCAAAACTATAAATGAAGTAACTTTGACCAGACTAACTGGAAGCCTGATCAAATAATAGATTTTAATTAGGAAAATAGAAAGTAACGCCACAATGTGGTCAGGAAAATGAATTCCACAGGGCAGCAGGAAAGGGTAGTGGAGTAGGAATTTTTAACCCCTCCCTGGAAAATAAGGAGATAGTGGGAACTGCTGATGCTGGAGAATCTGAGATAACAAGGTGTTCAGCTGGATGAACACAGCAGGCCAAGCAGCATCTGAGGAGCAGGAAAGCTGTGTTTCAGGTCTGGACCCTTCTTCAGAAAAGGGTCCAGACCCTAAACGTCAGCTTTCCTGTTCCTCTGATGCTGCTTGGCCTGCTGTGTACATCCAGGTCTACACCTTGTTATCTCTGGAAAATAAGGAGATGGGTTTGCTTTGAGACAAAAATTCAAAGATCAATATCTGATAAATGCAACTTACCTTGAATCCACCTCTTTGCAATTTTAATAAAGTTAGACTTTTATCTAGTCCTAGGATATGGGTTTGTCAGTTAAGTGTTTAAATGAGGCTGTGGGCTTCAGTTTAACAGGGATTCTGTTCATGAGCACAGGGAGATGGGTTTTCTTAGCCTCAGAGTAATGAGCAGACAAAAGGCTGAATGCATAAGAGATGTGCTTTAACAGCGCTGTTTCTTAGTTGTAAAGAATTGAGTGTTTTCTTGAGCACACAAACACCCTCTACACACCCTATCACTCCTCTCATCTCACACAAACACCCTCTACACACCTCATCACTCCTCATATTAGACTTACCTGCTGTTAGACAACTTGCAGCCTTGTGACAAGCAGCCAGTCTATTTGGGTAGCAGAGAATGGAAATCTGACTAAATGACATTTGTGGTCATTTGGGAAACATGCATTTATGGGCTTCTTCACCTCAGATCAGCACTCTGTTTCCTCCCTGCCTGTGAGCTAATGTTCAGTTATTGTGTCTGAAAATTTGCCCTTTCTTCCTTGGCCTGACTATTGAGGACAACTGTAGTGCCCAACAAGTAATGCCTGAACAAAAACAGAAGTAGCTGGAAAAGCTCAGAGCTCTAGTAGCATCTGTGAAGAAAACGTCAGAGTTAATATTTTGGGTCCAGTGATCCTTCCTCAGAACTGAACTGATGCCCGAAACTAGCCAAATCAGAATGAACAAGAAATCAAATTTGAAATTTTCTAGTCTGTGCAGCTTCAAGTTAACACCAGTGATAATGTGACCTTCTAGTCAGAATGCACATTCAACTTCTGTGTTATAAATTGCTACATCTTGCCATAAGCCATAAATTAGATAGGGTCAATTAAATTTTGCCTTAAATTATTCCCACAATTTTAAATTTCACTGTTAAGGACTGCTGCCATATATGGGCCTCATTTCACTCCAGTTTAGATGTGTGTCAGCATGTTACTTGGAAACCTGTTTTGAGACTGTTTTAAAGGCATTCAGCACAGAATTCATTTCATTATTCTTTCATGAAATGTGGGTTTTCCTGGCACGACTAGCATTTGCTACCCATCCCTAATTGCCCTTAAACTAAATGGTGTGCTGGGCCATTTCAGAGAACAGTTAAGCGTCAAACACATTGCTTTGGGCCTGGAATCACATGTAGGCCAGACTAGGTAAAGAAGGCAGATTTTCTTCCTTAAGACATTCGTGAATCAAATGGGGTTCGCTGATAGTTGGCATGGTCATCATTACTGAGACTAACTTTTTTTTATATATTCCAGTTCTATTAATTGAATTTAAATTTCACCACCTGTCACGGTGGTGCCTCAGAGAATTAGCCTTGACTTCTGGATTACTAGTCCAGAGACAGAATGGAAGAGTATTGAGTATAACAGACAAGAATGAGCATTGCTGTAATTTATGGGTACATTTATCCTAGAAAGTTGCAGTAAATCTTTATTATGTGACTGGAAACATGAGAATACCGATTTATCCACAATCTGTTGACCTGCTGTGAGGTTTACTGTTTCTTGGAGGTCCTTGAAGAAATTGATGAGGGTTGTTAGCAAAGGACTTAAGTTTGTGCCTAATGACCTATTTTAAGGAATACCTTTTATGTTTAAAGTATATCTATAATTCTATTGGTCCTTTATTGTCATACCTGTACTGTGTACATTACTGGGCAATTCTGTTACCACTACAACAATAGCTTTTATAATACCTTTAATGTAATAAAGAGCTGCACAAGAAAATATGGTATCAGATAATGAAAAGCTTGTTCAAAGATGTAGGTTTTAAGAAGTGCCTTTAAGGGGAAAACCAAAGTAGAATGATGGAGAGATGCGGAGACAGAATTAAGAACTTGGGAAGTTGACTAGGCAACTTAAGACATGGTGGCTACCACCTCAGAGTGTTAAGTCTGAGGATGCTCAAGGGGTTAGAAGTGGAGATACACAGATATCTTGGAAGGTTGCAGACAAGGTGGGACACATTTATTTAGAGTGCTGGAAGTTAATAGGTAAACTTACAGGACTTTTGGAGTTCCTAACAATGAAACCGAAAAGAAAACTCAGAAAAAAAAGGCCACGAATCAGATTATAACTTTATTCTGCAACTAAGAGATCAGAGGTAAATACTGCTGTTAGCGCAGAAGAAGTACGTAGGATAGATGAAAAATATTACCTGAAGGAGAGATAACCCCTTTTTCTTGGAAAGAAGCAAAGAAACCCATAATTAGACTATAGGATACAGGGGCTACTCAAACTGTTTTGTTGGAGAAGGGTTTAGTTTTCCCTCCAGACATTTCAATGAAAGCCAAAGAATTGGTAAATGGGATAGGTAGAGAGTATATATCCCAGTTTCATTTTACAAGGTCTAATTGGAATGTGATTTGAAGTTTGGGCTATTTGTGATACTTGAAAAAATTACACATGAATGGAGTTTATTTACTTCAGGGGAATGATTTGGCAGGAGTGAAAGTTATATATTCACAGAAAGCCCAGTTGAAGCCAATGAAATGGAAAAGTTACAGGAACAGATTCTATCAGGGATAATAGGTACTGCAGATGCTGGAGAATCCGAGATAACAAGGTGTGGAGCTGGATGAGCACAGCAGGCCAAGCAGCATTCTAGGTATTTTTCCATTGTGTTTGGTGACCAGAGCAATGGCTGAACAATGTTTGTCACCAGAGGTCGCAGTAATACCACAAACAGACAGCTATTTAAGAATGAGGATAGTTCAAGATAAGTGTTTGGCACGTCTTCGTTAATTGAGGCTCTAGATTCTGGAGTTAAGTAAGTTAAGATAGACAGCTCACACTAAAGCTGATGCTGAAGGAGTTCCAGTGTATTGTTGTACTGAAAACTGAGTTTTGATAAGGAATTGGAGACATCCTCACAGTCCCATGGATGTAGTTTGTTTATTAAATAATGGTACCACTGAGATATCGTAGGGAGATCTCGCAGGTAGCACATGAAATTCCTTTGGCAGGACATCTAGGAATATGCAGGCATCAATAAACAGGTATTGTATAAAAACAAAACTTCAGAAAGATATAGTGTAGTTTTGTAAAACATGACACACCTGCCAGGTGGAAGGAAAACATTGACATGTAATTAGACCAGCACCTTTGATACTATACCAGTTTTTTGAGAACCAATCAAGCAAGTGTTAGTGAATTGTGGAAGACCCATTACTAGAAAGAAAATCAGGTCATCAGCATGCCCATACGGATATGACAACCCAATTCCTAGAAGCTGTTCCCTTTAGGACAATTATATCTAGGGTAGTGGTAGAGAAGTTACAGCAGCTTTCCTTTGCGCATTATGGAGTATTAATTGAGATGCAGTCTGATCAGGGTTCTCACTACATGTCTAAAGATTTCACCGGAATCATCAGCAGTTTGGGTGCAAAACAATTGAAGCGAACTGTGTATCATCCACAAATGGTGAGCTTTGCAGAGGTAACATTGATGCTCAAAATCACAATTAAAACATATGAATATCCACTGGATTGAAACAAGGATTAGGTTTCTTGCTATTTGCTACCAGAGATCCTCAAATGAATCTACTAGATTTATTCCATTTGAAATAATTTATGGTCGTACGATTAGAGGTCCATTAAAATTGATGAAAGATAAGTTCTTGAATCAAAAAGACAAATTGTCAATGGTGGATAACAAGGTGTAGAGCTGGATGAACACAGCAGGCCAAGCAGCATCAGAGGAGCAGGAAGGCTGACGTTTCAGGCCTCGACCCTTCTTCAGAAATGGCTACGGGAGTGGAATGCCTCATCCTGGGAGCAGATGCAGCGGAGGCGAAGGAATTGGGAATAGGGGATGGCATTTTTGCAGGAAGGTGGGTGAGAGGACGTGTATTCTAGGTAGCTGTGGGAGTTGGTGGGCTTGGGCTTGAAATGAATATTGGATTCTAGGTGGTTGCCCGAGATGGAGACAGAGAGGTCCAGGAAGGAGAGAGAGGTATTAGAGATGGTCCAGGTGAACTTAAGGTTGGGGTGGAAGGTGTTGGTGAAGTGGATGAACTGTTCGAGCTCCTCGTGGGAGTACAAGGCGGCGCCGATACAGTCATCAATGTAACGGAGGAAGAGGTGGGGTTTAGGGCCAGTGTAGGTACGGAAGAGGGATCGTTCCACGTAACCTACAAAGAGGCAGGCATAGCTTGGGCCCATACGGGTACCCATGGCCACCCCCTTTGTCTGTAGGAAGTGGGAGGAATTGAAAGAGAAGTTGTTGAGGGTGAGGCCAAGTTCGGCTAAGCGGATGAGGGTGTCAGTGGAGGGGGACTGGTCAGGCCTGCAGGACAGGAAGAAGCGGAGGGCCTTTAGGCCATCTGTATGGGGAATGCAGGTGTATAGGGACTGGATGTCCATGGTAAAGATGAGGTGTTGGGGACCGGGGAATTGGAAGTTCTGGAGGAGGTGGAGGGCATGGGTGGTGTCACGGACGTAGGTAGGGAGTTCCTGGACCGAGGGGGAGAAGATGGAGTCGAGATAGGTGGAGATAAGTTCGGTGGGGCAGGAGCAGGTGGAGACAATGGGTCAACCAGGGCAGTCAGGTTTGTGGATTTTGGGAAGGAAGTGGTGGATTATGCGTCTGTGTTCTGAAAAGACTTACAAGAGCATTGTAAAGTACCACAGAAACATTTAGAAGTTTCATAAAATCAAAAGATATAGGAGCAGAATTCTATAATTTGGCCCATCGAGTTTGCTCCACCATTCGATCATGGCTGAGAAGTTTCTCAACCCCATTCTCCTGCCTTCTCCCCATAAAATTTGATCTCCCTACAAATCAAGAATCTATCTATTCTGTCTTAAATACACTGAGTGACTTGGCCTCCACAGACTTCTGCGGCAGTGAGTTCCATAGATTCACCACCCTCTGGCTGAAGAAACTCCTCCTCATCTAAGTTCAAAAGGTCAGCCTTCTGCGGCTAGTTTCACAAGAGAAAATGGAAGAATGCACAGATAAATATTCAGCAACTAGAACACTTCAAGCAACTGGGGGGAAAGGAGCAGTCAACGTTTCAGGTATTACACTTCTTCAGGACTGTCTTCCCATGTTGCTGGCCCAGTCAGAGAGCAGTAGCTCAAAAGTCTGGGTAGCCTCACAAGGAGAGGCAGTTGCTACTATGGCAGCTCGGAGATTGAGAGGATAAGTAAAATATAAATTAGCGGGGCCAAGCAGACAGGCCCTTCCAGATGGCCCTCTACTTGTGTCTTCCTCTTTGGAGCATGGTCTTTACAGATGCAGTGGGATCACACCTATCAGCCCCAGGGAGATTCACGTTTGTGAAGTTGCGGCCTCTCCATGCAATAGTGGGTTGGGAAAGCCTCTTCACCACTGGCAGCCTGAAGAATCAACCTTAATAAATTCTTAAATATTGAAAAGCAAAATACTGCAGAGGTTGGAAATCTGAAACAAATAATTGTAAAGAAAAGTGGCACAAAACTTGAAATATTCACTGTGTTTCTCTCTCCACACAAACTGCCAGACTTGCTGAGTTTCTCTGGCATTCTGTATGTTTATACCTTGAATATTTAAATTTGCTTCCCACCAAACAGTAGCAGGCAGCTGCTTTGCAAACCTCACTGCAAAGCCTTGGATTTTGCATAGGTTTTATAAATTGGGAATGGAAGATGATCAACTTACTGGAAGAATTATTCATGAAGTTATTTTCTGCATCCAGCTTGGCCATCCTTGAGATGGGAAAATCCTGGCCACACTCTTCAGTTCTTCACAGAACAGTGGGAGTGTTCCTCTGAATTTTGCAGGTGGGCCAAACATTATTGCTGTTTGCAAGTTAGTTGTTCTCTCTATAAGCACAGAAATGTCATTCTGGACATATTAATGTCTTCACTGAAAAGTTTAAAACTTGGAAAATTCAGATGGAGTCTTTTGTTGCAACAACTTAGTAGAAAGATTAGTGATTAATGGAAAGATTTTTAATGTGGAACATGCAATGTGTAAAAGGTTATGTTGGCTTGTGAAGTTGAAATTAGAGGAAAGAAAGGACAGAATCTGCTGGACCTGTTAGTTTTCTTCAGATTAAGTAAACAGCATATGACAATCCAGCAAAGGTTATGTTGTGACCATGTTGTACAAGAAAGTTGTTCTTTACAGTTGAAACATTCCAAATTATTCGACTATAAGATCTTTGTCGAACCATCATAAGTTCATTCACTTCAATATAATTACACTATCACCCGAAAAGTAAAAGAAGAATTGTGTTGATTAATCCATACTTCAAAGAAGTTGCCAAAATAGTCAATCTTTAAAATAGCTTCTGCCGCAGAGCAACTTCAATTGGCTTCCACTGGAAAGTGCATATATGTAAATGTAAATATCTCATGAAGTAAGCATTGGATTTAACTTGTTACGTTATCATTAAATAGCCACCTGATACACATTATCCGGGTTTCTATAAAATAGATGAGCAAAGTTAACATCACCATGAGTGGGTATTTCCTGAAGGGAGAATCATAGAATCTCTACAGAGTGGAAACAGGCCATTCAGCTCACCAACCCTCTAAACAGCATCCCACCCAGACCCACCCCCCTACTCTATCCCTATAACCCTACATCTCCCATGCCTAATCCACCTAGCCTACACATCCCTGGAAGCTATGAGGCAGTTTAGGATAGCCAATTCTCCTAAACGGCATATCTTTGGACTGTTGGAGGAAAGCAGAGCACCTGGATGAAACCCACACAGACACAGGGACAATGTGCAAACTCCACACAGACATTCACCCCAGGCTGGAATCGATCCCGGGTCCCTGGCAATATGAGGCAGCAGTGCTAACCACTGAGCTAATGTTCTGCCCACTTTGGAGATTGAGGGGGAAACAAAGAAAAATTAGCTTTGAAATATTAGAAAAGATGGCTTTGTTAAAAATACAGCAAATACTTTCGTTTAGAAGAATTTGTCAAAGAAAATCAAGAGAAGTGAATAAAATAATTGAATAAATACTGCACCATTGGAGTTCTATTTGGACTTAAATGTGCATTTTTAACTCTGTTTATTTTATTTTGGAATGATTTTAGAAGGTTTTTGTTATTATTAGTGCATGGCGTTGAATAACGTTTCACATTTGTCCAATTGGTTTCAGTAATAACCTTTGCTGTGCTTTGCCTATCAGTTTATGTCAACTGGCATGATCAAAAAAGATTTTAAACTCTTAAGTGTGCAAAACAGAGTTGTTAGTTATTGATGTGCTTGTTGGTCAGGGACTTTAGCCACAGGGGATATCGTGTTCTTGGTGTCCACAAGTGTTGCTTTGTTGTGCCAATACAGAAATTTATCAAACACTTCAGACATCTGCCAAGTTAGCCTTAAGCATGTCATAGACTCTGAACAAATCCTTATGATCTGTTTTAGTATGGTTCAAGATGGGATACCCCAAATTGTTAACTGGTGGCAAACTAGTCCCCCTTTATTCACCTACCCCACATTTCATTGCAACAAGGTTAATTTACAAAGGATCTCCTCCCTTGAGGATACTAATCGCAGATTAAATAAATGTATGTATTAAAAAGACCTAATTTAATTAGGCTTTCTTAAGATAAGAAAATAGTTAATTACTAAAGTTGATACAAAATAATACACATACACATAGATTTGAAGTGAGAAATTGTCCAAAAAATGTGAAAGGATGTACAGATTAATCTCGAAGGGTTATTGATGAAGTGTAATAGCGAAATGTTGATAGTTGAGTAGTCATGTAGTTGAATCTGAGATTCTTGACATTGCAGATTAATTGAACTTCTTTTGTTCTGTTTTCTTTCGACATGGCTAGCCAACAGCACTCACAGCAGTAAAGTCCTTTACCTGAAATACACATGTGGCTGGTGGGTAGTTCATCAATAATGACCTTCACAGCACACCAACGTTCTAACCCACGCTAATGCAGGTCGATGCCTCAGCCCCCTGGCACACATGGGTACTTCAGTTCATTAGCACACACCTTCCTCTAGCGCACACAGATGGTGGTTGAATTGGTTTTTAAGCGCTTTTATTGTGTATTCTTTAAAAGCTAAGAAACAAAACATGTTTCTTGCCCAAACAGCTGTTTTCTGCCAAAACAAGCATGCTGCCTGGCCTGCTGTGTCCAGCACTACGCCTTGTTATCTCAGACTCTCCAGCATCATTCCCACTATCCCTGTGTTTTCTGCCATCTTACTCCAGTTCTGAGATGAATGCTAGGAGCATGCAATTCAGTATGTAGTGCATTTTTCCCCATTTAAGTCTATCTTATAGCTTCCTTGACACGGGGTCAAGTATAACTTTTCAGAGTCTGTCTCTCTTTCTTACCAGACAGCCACTGAATTTACACCCACAGTAATTTGTTTGACTGTAACAGCCTCTTTTTAAGAAAAAAGACATACATTGGCAATAAAGGTTTGATTTATCCACAGGTGATTTGAATTATAATCATTAGTCATGCCAGTGTCATACAAGAGTGTCTGCAACCTTTACTAATTATGTAAGATACCTATGTGGTTATCACAAATACCTTGCTGTATTGTGTTGATGCTTCTGAAATAAATATTTATTCGCAAGTTTTTCTTTCAAAACAACTAAAAGTCACAAGGGCACATTGTTAAATACAGAGCACCTTTCCTTCAAATTATTGATTCAGCTGCCCCTAATATTCCAATACCACTCCAATGACTTGACTATCTAGTATGGAAATAATAATGTGGAAATTGTGTGGAATTATTCAGAACAGGAAACACTATATTTCTATTCCTATGTTATTCATAAACGGTTCCTGGTAGGTGTCCCAAAATTACCTTGTCAATTTGCGGCCTCCCAGTTTAATTTCAAGTAGTATTTCATATTAATGTTTACTATACCATTAAAAATCTTTTCTGTCTCTATTAATTTGTCTTCAAGAGCATTTAGCCACACGTAAGTGGACAATTAATTTGGATTACATACTGCATGGGGCAACTGTAAGGCGGGGTGGGATTGGATACTGGAAACCAATGGAAGTGCCTTCCAACACCAATGGGCAACTTCATTGAGTTCATCAGCTGTCTCAGCTAAACTCCAGAGAATACAGGCACAGTCTCCACTTGTTAAAGGAAAGTTGCACCATCTTTGGAATCAATCTAGTGAACTGCATTCCTATTCATACTCCCATATATCCTTGCATTTTCCCTGCTACTGACATCAGGCTAACAATTTTGTAATTCCCTGTTTTCTTCCTCCCTCTTTTCTTCAACTGTGATGTTGTATTTGCAATCTTCCATTTTGCAGCTGTCATTGCTAAATTAGTAGAGTTTTGAAAGATGATCAACAATGCATCCATATGTCTCTGGCTATCTCTTTTCAACATTCTTGTGTGAATATCATCATGCTGCAGGGATTTGTCATCTTTCAGTCCCGTAATTTTTTCCAATAGTATATTTTTATCATGACTAAATTCTTCCAGTTCCTCACTACCACTGAAAACTTGGATCTTAGTTATTTCAGGAAGACTTTTAGTATCTTCCTCTATGAAGACAACCAAAGTATATATTTAGCTTCTCTGCCATTTTCGTGATATTTCACATCATGAATTCTCCTGTTTCTGCCTAGAATAGAATGAAACTTGCCTTAGCTGATCTTTTCCTTTTCGTGTATATGTATAGAAGCTTTTACAATTCATGTTTATGCTTCTTTCTGGTTTACATTCATATTCCATTCTGTGTCACTTTATGAGTTTGTGTTATGTTTTGTTTTCCATTTTATAAATTTCAACCTTGCGATGCCCTGCACTATCGTTTTGTTGTTTACTATTGTTTCTCAATTCTGAAAAGTTTTTAAGAAAGGTTTGAAGCTGATTATAGACCAGCAGGGGAAAAGAGTAAAATGTAGTAAGATTTCTAGCTAGCATTTTAGTGACTGAACACTAGAAGTAACTTTTATGTGACATTTAATTTTCAATATTCTGATTTCGTCACATGGGAATACAGATTTAAGTAAAATTGAAGGAAGTCACATGTCAAAGCTTTTCATCTTGCATTCATCATATACAGGAATGACAAATTTTAAAGCAAACAGAACTAATACAGTATGTGAAAAGGATGCTGATCAAGTCCTTCAGCATGGATCTTAACTCCTAATCTTGTTTCTCATTCAGAAAACCATAACATGCAAACTGTGATTAAGAATAGCATTCCCACTATACTTTTTCGTTTCTGTGGACCTCTGAGTAATGACACATGAGCAACTTCTGAAAACACTATGAATGGCATCGGCATGCAGATCACTGTACACAAATCCTTGGAGCGCAGACAGCTTAGAGGGAACATTGATTGAGAACATCAATAGTTAAATAATGTTTAA
The DNA here is from genome assembly GCA_024137785.1 of Ginglymostoma cirratum. Classification (NCBI taxonomy): domain Eukaryota; kingdom Metazoa; phylum Chordata; class Chondrichthyes; order Orectolobiformes; family Ginglymostomatidae; genus Ginglymostoma; species Ginglymostoma cirratum. Next base: position 27,747,423 of record JAHRHZ010000016.1, on the reverse strand, counting down.
TTTAATTGTAGTGTATCCTAAAAGCTGAAGTTGATTGTGTTTCAGATTGACAATGCAAGCACTGGGGCAGAAGCTGAATGACTACTGGAAGGAAAAGAAAACTAAGAAAAACCAGGAGGAAGCAGATAGTACAGACATGTTAGAAGAACAACGGTGAGACTTTACTAACTGCTCTCCTGTTTGAAGCCTACTTTGATTAAATGTTCAACTACTTACATCCTCCCAGTATGCCATCCAAACCTGTGTGATTCCCCACCACCCCAACTCATAGAAATAACAGCACTTTCATTTGATACATTTCAGTCACCAATCTCTGTAGTGGTAAATGTTTCAACTGGTGGATTCCAAATATTTTTAGAGTTTCTGTAGGCTAAATTATTTACAAGATTTACGAATGCCTGACTTACGAACACTCGCACTTATGAAAGTGATCTCATACAGAGTGTTATTTTAAAGACCCAGCACGCGAACATTTCTCATACTTATGAACAATTCCTTTATACTGTCCTGGATTGTGTTCCAACATGTATGCAGATTGACTTGTGAACGGTCTCAGAAACAGAACCCATTCCCAACCCGGGGACTGCCTGTACTACAAGGATATCATATAATCCAAACTAGAAATTTTTTTCATGGTTTTATGGCTGAGATTTTCTCCTCTTAAGTGATTTCACAGACTGTTGGCCTATGAAGTGCATCAAAAAATGTGTCATCTCAGCTCAGGACAACCTCAGTTCTGAAAAGTTTTTTCTTAACATCTATCTGTTTGAAGCTAATCACAGACCAACAGAAAAACAAAGTAAGGATGCAGTAAGATTTATGATTTCTAGCTGGCATTTTAGTAATTGAACACTAGAAATAACTTTTCTTTGTTATTTACTTTGTGATTTCCTGCCATTAATCATTTGGGAATACAGAACTTGAGTTTTTTTTAAATTCACTTGTGGGACATGGGTGTTGCTGGACTGGTCAGCATTTATTGCATGGCCTTTGTTGCCCTTGAGACGGTGGTGGTGAGCTGCCTTCTTGAACCTCTGAGGTCCATATCCAGGTAATAGACCCACGTTGCCATTAGGGAGGGAATTCAGATGAATGTGTGGATGGAAAGATGGTGCAGGAGGGAAACTTTTAGATTTTTGGGACACTGGAGCTGACTGTGCCGGAGATGGCACCTGCACAAGCTGGAGAAGTTACATTTGAACAGAGCTGGGACTGAGTTCTTTGCTGGAATTAGATAATTAGGGTATTGCTAATAGAAAATGTTTTGAAACAGATTTTGGTAATCTTTATCATGTTATTAGGCACCAGCAGGTAGAAATCAGTGTAACCAAACTTGCTACGTCAATTTATTTTTAATATGCATCATCAGATACTAACTACACTGCAAGAAATTATCAGTAAGCTATTGCATTGAGGATTGTTGAAATAAAATATTTGACTATGGAAGCTTCTTCCATTCACTCTAATGTAGTCACAGCTGCTTCTGGAACATTTTGGATAGTGATTTTTAATCCTGTTTATATTTAGTATTTGAAAATTATGTTTAAGAATAATTTGAAAAAGCACATTTATTTTATATTTGTGTTGCTTTCCCAATCAGAACTGTCCCTGATCAAGCTTGGGTTCAATGTGAGACATGCATGAAATGGCGGAAGTTGCCGCCAGAAATTGACCCAGAGTCGCTACCAGAAAACTGGTACTGTAACATGAATCCTGACCCCAAGTTCAGGTAAGAAGGTATGAGAATGTGTAATCACAAGTGGACATGAGTCTCTTGCATCTAATTAGTAATAAGATTTTTTTATGAATAAAGGGGAGGAGATGAAATCATAGAATAATCCTTTAGCTTTCATTAAAGTCAAAGAGATTGATTTTTACTTACAGAAACTAGTACTCATTAGATATTTGCACCAGTGCTGTGGTGATGCCATGCAAGTGCCAACTTCTAGGTGGTTGATGCTTCTACCTGGTTCAGGCGTTAGGCCTGGTTTAATATGTAAATTGGAGTTCTATGATATACATTGGACCCAGATTGCCATTGCGAGACAGAATTGATCCAAACTGTTTTACTGTTGATACAGTCAGAAAGGTGATAAAAATTTCCATTTTAAAAGGACTTTTCAAGGCCATAATATGTGGAATCACCCTGGGGTCTTCCTCCACTGTGGTTGTGACCACCCCTCCACTGTCAGGCGTGAAGCCAGCAGGTCACCCATAATTGTACTAATCCGAAGATGGTAAACTGTTCCAGGAGTCTAGTATCAGAATGACTCCAAGCTCTTCACTGTTTGAATGGGAAACAATTGGTTATAGCCTTGGTTCTCTAACTAAAAGTTAAAAGAATTGTTATGGTGCAGAAGGACACCATTTAGCCCATTGTGTCTGCATCACCATTTTAAGCATTTTGATGTAGTGCCAAACTCCTGCTTTTTCCTTATAATCCTGTACCTTGGATGATTATTTAAATAGAAACAATGCCTTCTTGAAAGCCTAATTTGAATCTTTCAACACATCTTGAGGCAATGCATTCTAAACCTAGGCCACTCACTATGTGAAATGTATTTCTTCACGTCACATTTGTTTCTTTTGCAGAACATTTTAAAGTTGCTACCATCTGGTTCTTGGTCCTTTTGCAAGTGGTGACACTTTCTCCCTAATTACTATGTTCAGACCCCTCATAACTTAAAAATCTTCTATCAAATCAATCCTCAGCCTCTCCTCAACTTCTCTAATCTATCCTCATAACTGAAGTTTCTTATCAATTCAGAACAATGTCTCTTATTTTATACTGTCATTCCATGCTCTTTGCACAAAGTATCACATCACAGTTCTCAGTTTCTCAGTGGCATCATCTGCCAGTGATCAGTGCACCTCACCAACTTGTCAACATCTTTATCTTTTTGAAGTTCTACACTGCCGTCTTCACAGTTTACAGTGCTGCCAAGTTTTGTGTTGTCTGCAAACTTTGAAACTGTCCCCTGCACACAAAGATCTCTATCAGGATAAACAAGTGTCCCAATACTGACGCCATGCTGCCACCTACCCCCCCCACCCCTGCCCCAGCCCCGGGAACTCTACTATAGTCTGAAAACTACCCATTAACCATTATTCTCTGTCTCCTATCAGTCAGTTTTGTATCCACATTGTTACTGTCCTTTTTATTTCATGACTTATCACTTTCCTCACAATTTTGTTGTATAGCACTGTATTGAATGAGTTTTGGTAGTCAATTTGCACCACGTCAACAGCTTTGCCCTGTCTATCCTCTCTGCTATCTCTTCAAAAGTTACAATAACTTAATTTTCTCTTAACAAATCCACGCTAACCTTTCTGAATTAACCCACATTTTTTCCATGTGACTGTTAATTCTATCCTGAGCAATTATTTATCAATGTTTGCCTACCACTGAAGTTAAACTGACTGATCTGTAATTGCTGGACTGCTGTTACAACTTTTTTTTGAACAAGGGTGTAATATTTGTATTTCTCCAGTTCTCTGGTACCACCTCCAGATTGAGGGAGGATAGGAAGTTTATTACTAGTGCAGTTTCCACTCTCATTTTCTTCAATATCCATGGATACATCACTCATCCAGGCCCAATGCCTAATCAACTTTAAGTACTAACAGCTTACCCAACACTTCCTCCTTATTTATTTTAATCCTTTTTAGGGACTGAATTTCCTCCTTTCTCCCATGAGCTGGGCAGAATTTGCTTTGATGATAAAGACAGAAGGAAAGTATGAATTTAGTGCCTTAGCCATGTCTCCATGTGTAAGTCTCCATTTTGGTCCCTAATCAGCCCTACTCCTTTTACCACTCTTTTACTAATGATGTGCTATGGAGAAAGACAGGGATTTCCCATTATGCTAATATTCTATGCTTCTTTTCAGATTACTGTCCTGAAACTTTTCCCCCACTGTCACTTGATATAGTTTGCCCACTTCATTCCTAGGAACAAGATCTAACACTTTCTCCTTTTCTTGTTGGACTTGACAAGAACGCTGTGGGAAATTCTCCTGAATATAGTCTAGGAAGGCCTACCACTCTTCACTTTGCTTTGCCAGTATCTCAGTCCGTATGGGGGTATCTAAAACACCCCTTAAGGCTACTGTATGATGTTTATAGCTCTTTGTAATTTGCTTGCAAATTTGTTCCTCTATATATTAATCTCTAGTTGTAGGCCAAAAGGTTACGGCAAGTAACATTAATGTCGAGAGTGTTTTAAACTATTGGTGGGGTGGGTGGTGAGGTTTGGAGAGAGGAGAAATGTAGGTTTACAAGGAGAATATGGAGAGAGTTAAACTAACTGAACAGGGGTGTAGGAACCAGGAGAGAATACTAGAAAGTAATACCAGGGTGGACAAAATGCTGGGAGAGGCAGATAGCATTAGAATGGGAAATAGTGAAGTTGGAGTAAGGGAGAAAGTAATGAAATCCACATTGGTCTTACATTGCATACATTGCATGTATGTGAATGCACAGAGTATAGATAATAAGTTTGGGGAGTTACAGGCAGAGTTTTCCACGTGGAACTATGATGTTATGACGATAATGGAGACCTGGCTCAAGGAAAGGCAAGTCTGGGTGTTCAGAAAACATAGGAAAGGTGAAAAAAAAGGAGAGGTGATGTTTTTGGTTTTAGAAGAGCACCGCAGTATGGGAGGAAGAGGACAGATGAGGGTTCAAGAACAAATTCAATTCACCTAGAGCTAAGGTGAATAGGACATTTAGATCATTAAACATAGGAGCAGAAATAGGCCATTCAGCACATTGAATTTGCTCTGTCTTCATGGCTGATTTGATCATCCTCGAGTCCACTTTTGTACTTTTTCCTCATAACTCTTGATTTCCTTACTGATTAAAAAAATGTCTATTTCAGCTTTGAAGACACTTAATGACATAGCCTCTACAGCACTGTGTTACAGAATTTCAATGCCCAGCAAGGAACTCAGTTCCAGCTGTGTTCAAATGCAACATGTCTGGCTTATACAGGTACCATCTCCCTCCGTGCCAGTCCCAGTGTCCTGGAAATCTAAACCCTTCCCTCTTGCACCATCTTTTTAGCCTCTCAATCACTTGTTTTATCTTTTTGTCTCTGTATCACTTGTGCATAGCACTGGGAATGTTCTGAGAGTACTGCTTTAGAGACCCTGCTTGCTAATTTTCAGCCTAGCTGTCTAAAGTCTGGTTGCAGGATGAAGATGTGGTAAGTATAGCCACCTTAAAAAATGCTAACATTTGGATTTTTTTTTTAATTTTAGGAGCTGCTCTATTCCTGAAGAACCAGAGCAAAGTGATGATGAGATGACACCCAGTTATGAGAAAACGTCTAAAAAACAGTTAAGTATCTTTGCTGGTATTGGTCCATTTGCAAAACAGGAGCAGTCCACTTTAATATTTATCCACAATGTGAACAATAATCTTATTCCCATTTTCCTACCCTGTTTCCTGTTATATTCTTTCTTTTATTAGACTCTATTCCTTTAATCACTTATCCAAACCACTTTTCAATGATGGCAATACCTGTGCCGCAGTCATTAACTCCCGTGGTGTATTCCACAGACTCATCAATTTAACCCTCTGTATAAAAAGTGCTTCTCCTGTTCTCTATCCTAAGTCTCATTTCATTTTATAACTACATACTTTCATTCCAGACCCTCAATCACTGACAACAGTATGCTTCTCTGTACTTTGTCCCGTCCCTTAACGCTTTTGAACATAACTGTTAATTCACCTGTAATCTCTGTTGTAATGACAGTGGCCTTGATTGCACAGAACCAGAAACTGCTTCACCACCAGAAGACAGCTAACATCTGCATGCTTCCAGAATAGTAGGAAAACATTTTGGAAGGGCATCAAATGACATGAACCTTCCAACACCTGTGATATAAGCCTGAACATTATCTCACCTGCTGCTTGACAAAAACTAAGTCACCTTATTGATGTTTCAGTTAATTGTTTACTGTATATTATTCTTAATATGCTTTGTTCTTTCTTAGCGATCAATGTCTGGAGAGAAAGAGACAGAGGTCTTTGGAACAGGAGAGACTCACGGTGAGGAAATACGGATTAAAAAGTAACCTCTAAATTAAGGTGGTTTTCATACCTTTGTCATGCCCAAACGGAACACTCCATCAGAAGAAAATATTTAAGAATTCTTATGCCAAGCTTTAACTTAACCTTTTGCTTAACCAAGTGTGGCTATTTGCAAATCAATGCAGCGCGCAGCTCTTGGTGTAAATAATTGAGAAAATACAGTTTTCAGAAAAGAATTGAATCTAATATAAAACCTCCAGATATGGTTGACTGTTCCTACAGTTCCTACAGCTACCCTGTTTCAAAACAATTAATGTTACAGTTATTCCTTGTTTAACACTTCATTGAGACAGTGTGAGGTCACCGTCAGATTAGTGACGCAAGTTTTAAGCAACTCAAAGAAAATACCGTCGTTTCTCAGTGCATTCACTTTGCCAGTTGGACATTACTATATAATTTTGTTAAATTCTCTTGTCCATCATCTCATATTATTGTCACATTGATAGAAAACTAAAATATTTCAGCAGTTGTATTGCAATAAAAGACTTTGTAGCTGTCCAGTGGCTTAGTTGGTAAATTCAAATGAACTGTTCTGCACGGATCAGAAAGAATTCTGATACAGCAGAAGTCAATATTTACTGTGCTTTAAAATTGTTTACAAAGTAAAATAATAAAAATATCTAGTTCCTGACTTTAGAACCCACCAACAGTGCCCCCACTATGTTGAAAACAGATTAAAAGCAACAGCCTCCAAAAGGGGCACTGTAACAAAATTCAAATGGTCAAAGTCAACTTAAAATAAAACTAAAATGTCATTGTGTGCAGATACAATGTGGCCCAAACCCCAGCAGTCACAGAACGTTAGTGTGTATCTCTTCATATGTGCTTAAGTAATTGACCTTAATGTATATGGTTAATACTGGTTCGGTCTGTACAAAATTAGCTGTCTCAGCCCAAGCTACAATTGAGATCTTGTAATTGACTTTAGATAACTGGGAAAAGAATTGGCCTGGGCTGTTATGGAAAATATTTGTACTCTCAGAAGTGATGTCTCCATGATTGAATGGATTGTCTCTCACTATTTAAAGTTCCATAGTAAGATTAGCTACTTAAGTGAGGTACTAGAGAATGCCCGTGAGTATTTATGGCTGTCCCAAAATAGGATAACTGAACATTGCTACATTTCAAAATGTCAGGGCCGTACAGCATGATGTAATATATTCGGCAAGGTGTTTGTTATTTCCAACTATTGTTAGAGTTCTACATGGCACATTGGGACTCCACTATTTATAATCTACATCACTAACATTGATGCTAGGGCTGAATGTATGATACTGAATTTGCCACTGAAACCAAGGAAAGTATGTTGTTGAGATGAGGTGGGAATTATAGACAGGGCAAGAGGGCGAAACAATGGTAGAAACAAAAGTAAGGGAAAGGAAACATGACAACTTGTCCATTTTGGCAGGAAGAATATAAAAGCAATATGGTACTTAAATGGCAAGAGATTACAGAACTCAGTGGTATATGTATAATAGACCAATATCCAATTGTTGAATCACGCAACAAAATACTTTGAGATTTTCAGGGATCTTATTGTAAATTTAGAGTTTAGCACTTTTTTCTGTAAGACAGCAGACTGCCATTTGCAATATCGGGCTTGAATATGGCTGAAGTCTTGGAGTTAGACTTCCTACAATCCTACAGATGGTCATGGATGTTTGGCCTGGTGGTATGTAGCAATGACCTATATCCTACACCAGATCAGTGGCCTTCTAGGGGGTCATCCTTTGCAAATGATCTTCATGTAGTTGTGAGGGAGATTGCACACACGCTTAGTCAGCTAGCTCAACACGACCGACGAATGGGGTGACAGATATTGCCTAGGTCATCATTGCACAAAGAACACAGATCTTTTTGTTTAATTGTCCCACCATCCAACACACAATAGGAACCTAGCCCCTTATATTTTCCGTATCACGTCTCCAGAGCAGGTGAGGTCAGAACCCAGACCTCCTGGCCCAGAGGTAGGGACAATACCACTGCCCCACAACAGCGCAATGATTAGCAGCGTGCAGCTGAAACGCAACCAAAAGAACAACAAAAGGTTTCTAAGATATTTAGAAAAAGGCTGCAGCCATCCAAAACTAACCTGGTCATGAACTCCACAGCATGTCAAAATAAACATTTGGGCAGAAATCCGTGAACCACTTTAATCTACTCTTAGACAGGACAACTGCATGCAATACCGTCCACCTCGAGTCCCTGATAGGGAGCTGGAAGACTCCCATGTAGCAAGCCCCCAGCTAGGGACCCCAGCCGCCCAGCTGAAAACTGAACACCAAAACAAGTCCGGGCAGTGAAAAAGGAGAAGTGGATGGTGTGCAGCAGCAGCCTGTATAGGAATCTGTTCCACGCCACGCAGAAGGCATCTCCATGAGGCAACTCAGACTGCGGGATGTGGGCTCCTGAGGGAGGTTCTGGAACCAGGCCAGAAGGTGGTTCCATCCGAGCAGGGGTACTCACAGTGCATCGCACACCTGAGCATCATCTAACCGGTGCACTACGTTGCATCTGAGCTCCACTGTTTTCAGGCGATAGATGGTGTCAGCTGCGAGTTAGACATTGTCCATCACCCTGCTAAGCTCTTTTATTTTAAATCAACCTGTTCAGACCTGTTCCAACTTGAACCTGGTCTTTCTGGCCCCAGAATCCGGTACTTTCTTTTGATACTTACCACCAAATCATCTGTTTGGCAAATTAAATAATTAACAGGCACTACCCACTATAGGGCAGTATAATAAGAATAAAACAGGAAGGAAGGGAACTAAGTTAAAAAGGAGTTGGGGGAAAATTATTACACTGCAGAATATTGTCAAGTGACTTTCATACTTAAGTTCTTGCACTGTATATGAGTAGAGCATCAAACAATAGTCATTTCCATCATCCTGTGACTATTTTCTGCCAAAACCTTTGAAACAGTGACCTTGAAGAAGTAAAGAAATGTATTTATGCCAGTTTAGCTGTTATGTTGCAGTGGTGCTTCGGTTTTCTCAAAAATGCAGGTGCAGTGCAAACTTTCATGCTCCACCTTTCAGATGACACAAAGCGACCAGCCTTGATCAGTATGCAGATCTAAACTTAAAATAAATGTGGCATATTTAGAGCTGTCTGTTCTATGGAGAAAATATCCTGTGCAAGGAGAGACAGGTTTTGGATCAACAGATTTAGTCCTCTGAAAGTGACATTTGGGTGGGATTTAGATATCAAACTTACACAAGCAGGTTTGAAGGCAAGCGGGAGACACCATGCAGCTGTTCGGTAAGGTATTTAAACACCTTCTCATGGGCAACTAGGGACAAGCAATAAATGCTGGCCCAGTTAGCGATGCCCATGTCCCACGAATGAATTAAAACAATTCAAATAAGCATTTGTTTCAAGCAAGGCTTCTAGACTTAATGGGCAACAAATCATTTTCCTGCGCTGTGTTGAACTTGCTAAGATTACTGAGCTGAGAATACAGTGAGGCGCACTGATTCAGTGAAACTAACAGGCTGTAAAGCCCTTGATCAGTGAAATTAGAAAGCTCCAGTTATGGCCGGGTGAGAGAAGCTTGCTCAAAGCACTCCTTTTCAGAGTATATTTGCAGTGCTAAGCAGATAATTTGCCAACTTCTTGAAAGTCACTTTACTATCTTGCATGTCATTCACCATCTGTATTTGTTTGGCATCAGTCTTTGTTACAACATAGGAGCACTGAATACAGCCTTACCTTTCACATCTGACCAAGGGTAAGAGTGCGAAGAACCACACCACCATCAGTGGCAATACTAACACCCACCTGCTTCTCCACAGTCAATGCTTCTCCACAGGGCAGAAGGGATAGCCGCAGACATCAAGCTCCAAGGAGACAAAACTGCCAATACAGGGTCTTCAGACAGAAGCTCAATTCTCTGTACATGTATACGTATCAGTGCTTCATGAGGCTCAGGATTTCATGGTACATCATTGCTAACATCTGCAGTCTCTAGGAACAAAACCTCCTTCACAGTAAATGAGATAGCTGCAGTTACTCGTGGCTTTCAGTGTGTCTGTTACTGATGGGATCTCCCCTTGGTGTCTGCCTCTCTCTTTACTCTCTTCACCTTCGAGGAGAGGAAGCAAAGAGTACAAGTGTTGTTAAGAGTTAGTGGAGATTGCAGGAAAAAACATACCAAGGAAGATGACTCTATGAGGCATGGGTGATAGAGCATAATAGGATGATGCTGAGTGTGAGTCTTGGCTATTCAGATGGGAACATGAAAAAGTGCCTGGAGACAGAGAGAGCAATGAATGGAGTGCAAGTTGTTTTTCCATGAGAAGTGCCATTTACGAGAATGCTGGAAATGTCAGAGTATGGGTTTGGCACCAGAAATTAAGTGCCATCTTAAGTTCCTAGCTCCTAACAGTTCACTGGAAACAGTTGGAGAACGGTACTTCTGTAACTGACTTCCTTGACCACTAATCCCTGTTAGAGTTCTGTTACTGAGAAATTCTTCCTTTGACAAAATCAACACCATCTGCTCTCCTCCTCTGAATTGTCAGAAAACCTGAAGAGGTAGTTCTAATGCTTTAGCTCACTTAAAGAAATTTGGCAAAGTCCACTCAAATTGTCAGCAGCTTCCCAACCTACTAAAGGTACCGCTGTTTCAGCACTAGGTTTGGAAAATTCCACTTTTTGATTTTATTTTTGTTTCCAAAAGATGACCTTTTTTTCACCTTTTCAAGATTTTTCACCAATTCTTTTCACGTAGTATCCTCTGACGTAAACCCATTAGTTGTAGTCATCTTAGTTGGATTTCATATGTAACAAAGTTTCTAGGTAATCAAAAAGTTCAAGTTTTCTTTTCCTCTGCTACAATCTGTTGTTGAGATCCAAATTAATACCCGATTTTTTTGAACAGTTTGGCTGAGTTGGTATTATTCTCTTCTATGACTTGCAAGGCTGCAGCATGTCCTCTTATATTGTTGCCATCTGACACTTCTCTGCACCCTAAAAAGCTGCATACAGGGGGTTCTGATATAAAGCGATAGATGTGTTCCTGTGAAACGATGTGTTATAGAAAATCGCACTATAGAAATAACGGGACCTATGAGAAAAGAGGAGTTAGAGGCAGACCAACAAAAATTATCACTCAAAATGACTCAAAAATCGTAACACAAAGGATAGAACTTAATTTACAAGTAATAATGAAATAACAGTAAATTTGTCACCTTATCTTGATAAATGTCAAGATAACTTGATGAGGGAGGAGGTTCTGAGGTAGCTCCATTGTTAATGCAGGGTCTGAGGGTTGTCATTGTTGTCATCATCATCATCGTCACGTCCAGGTGCAATTTTGTTTGCAAGGTTAGGGCAGAAAATAGTCAATCCAGAAGTGGATGACTGGGGTTCATTGTGTTCTGACTGTTTCTTGGAGGGTGGCTTAAAAAAAACATCCAATTTTTGCTGCTTTGCCGTTTTTCTTCATTCATGAAGAAGCAGTTCATAGGGTGCCAAAGAAGGTCTTACTTCATGAACTGCTACTCTGCTGCGTTCTGCATTGTAATCATTGTCCTCTAATCATTGTAATTGCTTCTCAATTTCCCTTAAGGTAGAAGACAAAACAGAAGTGGAAAGCTCTCATGGTGCTGCATTCGGGACTTCATCTTCTTCACCTCCAGCTTCCACTTCCCCCTCAGCGAAAAGTTGTTGTAGATCAGCTGTAGAGAGGTCTTCACTATGGGACTCAAGCAGCTCTTCAACATCCTCCCACTCCACTTCTTCAAATCCAGCTTGCTTTGAAAGATTAACACAATATTCTTTGATTCTTGGGAGCTCCTCTGACAGATCAAAGCTTTTAAATCTTGGAAAAAAGTCTGGGAGACGCTTCCACCAAACTGTATGCAAACAGTCCTTACTGACATCACCCCAGGCCTCCATGATAATGTCAATTGCATTCTTGATGTTAAAGCTCTTTCAAAATTGAAGAACACTGTCCTTATCCCCTCATTGGCTGCAATCAGCCTCTTAAATGTGTGCCTTAAATAATAAGCTTTTAAAGCTGTTATCACATCCTGGTCCATGGGTTGAAGGAGGGAGGTTGTGTCTGGGAGTAGAGATAGCAATTTGCTGTTTTCAGAAAACTCACCAGTGGTCTGATAATAGCTTGGCACATTATCCAGGATGAGGAGAATCTTGAAACTTTCTAAAAACATCTTCGAAACCATCAACAATAAGGTCAGAAAAAATTTACCCAGTCATCCTTCTGTGTGACCTAAAGTAGATGCCTAGAGTAGACTTAGGGTAACCTTTCAAGGCTCACGGGTTGGCAGCGCCATAGGCATAAGCATTAAGTCTCCACTGGCATTGACACACAGCAGCACAGTCATACAATCATTTGCCAACTTAAAACCTGGTGAGTGTGCTTCACTCATAGAAATGTAGGTCCTTGACTGCATTCACTTCCAGGAAAAACCAGTCTCATACAAATTGAGTATTTGATCTAAGTTGTAGCCTTCTTTGTCAATTAATTTATTTTGTTATGGGAGGAAATGCCATTGCTTGTTTCTTCTGTGCACTGGCAACTTCACCACATAACTTAACATTATGAAAAGCATCGTGGTTCTTAACAGCAGTAAATCAGCTACTACTAGCACTAAAGGCGGGCACATACGCAGGACTTGCAGGTTGTTTTGTTAGATCTTCTAAATTGATAATGCTTTCTCTTTTATGGTGAGAAGGGTGGTCCCAGATCACTTCGTCGTTTGCTCTTCTATCCGCACAATCAGAACCTACTCCATCTCCTCAAGTTCATCATTGAGCTCTCAGATTTGCTAGCACTCAGACTTGTTCCAGCAATACAGCTTGCTTTAGTCTTTTCTATCTCTAATGATGCGTAAGGTAGATTCCTTCATTCCTGTTGCACGAGCAATATCACATGTTCTCTCATTGCACTCAAAATGCTTTACAACATCTAGCTTCTCTTCCAGCGTTACAGCCTCTCTTTTACATATACCACCCACAATTTTATCACCAGGATGCTTCTTGTTATCATTCTTCCACTTTGTCCTTGCATTTTGTGGGTAATATGGTAGAATTGTACAGTACCTCTCACAGCACAAGGATCGTTGATGCCAGCGCATGCTCAGGACAAAGCCCACAAACCAATCATGTGATGTTGACGTTGGAATCGCGTTATAGCCAACACAAAGTTCGTGTTTTACAAAGACTGTTCCCCTATTCGTCAGTCGTGTTATAGCCAATTCACGTTGCCGGAACGCGCGTTATAGGAGAACCCTATGTGATTGGAGCTGTTTTCCTTCAGATGAGTATTAATCCAAAATGTTACCTACTTGTTTGTGTTTCAGGTAAAGCAAAAGTTTCTATGGCACAATTCAAAGAACAGAGGCCTCCCATGTGCTTGTCAAAATTTTTCCCTAAACCTTTGCCACCAAAACCAGATTTATTGTTACTGTTCTCATATTGCTGCTGCAAGATCTTGCAATGTATGAAATATGCTGAATTTGCCTACACAGTGTTTTAGGACATCTTTAGGATGTCATGAGATCATTGTAGTGTTCGCACATTGGCATTTCCAAATAACAGGATGGTGGTGATAAAGACATAGAAACTAGGAGCAGGAATAGGCCATTCGGCCCTTCGAGCCTGCTCTACTCTTCAATATGATCATGGCTGATCCTCTTATCTCAATGACATATTCCTGCTTTCTCCCCGCACCTCTTGCTGCTTTTAAATTTTAAAGATGTATCTATCTTTTCTTGAATATATTCAGTGACTGGGCATCTGTGGTAGCAAATTCCACAGGTTTACTAATCTTTGAATGAAGAAATCTTTTCTCATCTCGGTCCTAGGTGGTCTACCGCATATCCTGAAACTTTGTCTCTGGTTGTAGACTCCCCATCCAGAGAAGATAGCCTCCCCATATCTGGTTTGGCCAACCCTGTTAGAATTTTATACGTTTCTGTCTGACCCCCCCTCATCCATCTAAACTCTAGTGAATACAGGCCCAGTCAAACCAATTTCTTCTCATAGCACAATACTGCTGCCTCCACTATCAGCCTAGTGAACGTCTGTTGCTCTCCCTCTGAGGCAAGTAAATCATTTCTGATGTAGGGAGACTATAACTGCAGGCAATTCTCCAAGTGTGGTTTGACCAAGACCTGTACCACTGTTGTGAGATGTCACTACTTCTGAACTTAAATAAAATGGATATCACATTTTTAACTGCTATGATTATATTTTATGTCCACTTCCAAAAGTTTTACTTTTGTGCTGACAATAGATCTGTGTAATTCAAATAATTTCTTCTTGTTCTTGAGATATGGACAGCATTAGGCAGTGGCCATTTATTATCCATTCCTAGCTGACCTCTGTTGAGAGGACACCTGCTTGAACTGCTGTAATACTGCAAATAACGATGTTCCTGAGTTTAAGCCAGTTCATTTGAAGGAACAGCAATTTAGGTCCACGTCATGATGAAATGTGGCTACAGGGAACATAGAATTGATGGCAGTCAAGTAACATTGTAACTCTTGTCCATTTTAGAAATAGAGAGCATACGGTCGGGAGGTTCTGCTGGAACATCGCGATAAATTACTGCAATATAGATTTCAAATAGTGCATACGATAGCAACTGCACTAGCAAAGCCTGAGTAAATATGGAGTCCTGTGACAGTGGTGCCAATCAAGTTAACTACAGTTTATTAGTTTGGGTCATGTGTCAGTTTGATTAATTGGACACTGGTATCTATGATATTAGGATCCTCAGAAAGAAGCTGACAAGTAACATGCACTCAGTATTTATGGCTGAAGACACCTGTCAACCTTTAACTTTATCTGTTGGAGTTATGCTGGACTCCACCAAGGCTAAAAATAAAGATATTTATAGGGCCGAATCTGTTTGTTTCTTCACAATGTCAGATTTCTTGGCTCTGTTTATAGCACATTACTCTTTGTGTTTAGCATGTTCACTAGATTATCACTTCATTCAAAGATACAGCCCTGGATGCTTTCTTCCACACTTCCCATTGAATCAAAGTTTATCTCCTGGCTTGTTGATAATATTTATAGCTTCTGGTGATACGCAGTTCTTTGTCTACCAGTGGCCTGTAATACCTCATGGATACCTGGTTTTCATTTTATTTATTTATCCTTAGTCTTAATGTACCCTGCAATGCTATATGATCATTATAACTGATGTGTAGAGATTGTGCCTGCCAGTATTATTCTAGACAGGCGAGTTGATGTTTGATCTTATCGGTTGCTTTACCATTGACAGTAACAGTAGTTAGGTAATCTAGCATTCACCCTCCACTACCCACTGTCCATGCCTAACCCAGATCAGCTCGTGTCCTCCATTCCCTCAATGCCAGCCTATGCCCTCCACTACCACAAGGTCCTTTATGGCCTCTATGTCAATTTAATGCTAACTCATTTTGAGGGCCTCTGCATAGTAATTTTGCTCTTACACACTCCATGCCAATTCATCCAGTAATCACCATGGGGAGACTTCAGGAACCATGCTAAGATTAAATGAAATAAAGTTCTAAGTATCTTTAATGCAGTATATAAAAACACTTTGTTGATAGAATCGCATTGAATATATTTAAACCCCTTCAAGTATTTAAGTCATATGAAAACAAGTATTTGTATTCATAAGCCCACTATAACAATAGCTAATCTTTTGGAACTGTCAATCAAATGGAATTTACAGAACCCCTCCCCCTACCTATTGTAATGAGTAGCTCTGGAAGCAGTAATAAAATTATTATGTTAAGCCTCTGACTTATATCAGCCAGCAACAATTGAAATTACAAACACCGTTTTATTTTCAGAGTCAAAATAGGCTGTTTCAATTTTAAACTGCAGAGGATTTAAGTCACTTAGCACCTCGACAGTTTCACATACCTTATCCACCTTTTATGCATTCGCATTTTCTCTTAAAAATCATAAGTGACACACTCCAGAAAACTGATCTGTCTCCAGTAAAATATCAAATTTGTTTGAACTGAGCACTGAATTCAAGTGATCCTGCTGGGGTTTGGTTTCCCCCATGAATGCGTCACATCTTGTCCTTTTGCCATATCAACAAAAATAGGGTCTATTGCAAATGGTGTGTCCTGGCACATTTTGGGTAAAACAACAAGGTTTTATGGCCCTATGAAAAGTAGAGCTTTATTCTCGAAGAATCTCCTTCAGAGTTTGACTAGCTTGGTGATGCTGTTCGGCCACTCTGGGTGTGCATGGTGGTGTAGAGGTATGATGGTATCAAACTGCTTGCCAAAATGTGACATGCTGCTTTTGTTTATTAATTAGTCCATTAAATACAGTAATTTGTGATAATGCTCAGATTGTCATTGAAATCTTAATTCATTTACTTAGGTCTTTAGAGAAGTGGATTTGCTAACCCTATGCAGTCTTGTGTTAGTATGTTCCAGTAAACATTGCGTAATTATCTTTACATAATTTAACAAGACCCTAATTGTGCGCATAATCCATGGAATGCAAATCTTTAAGGAAAAGTATTGCGTGAACTGTTGTTAATGACCCAGCTGTCAACAGTCAGTACAATGCTACCTCGCCAACAAGAGGGAACTGTTCTGCAAATTAAACTATTGATTAGTCAAGGAACAACCGAGCATCATGATGCTCAGTAACGCCTATCAGCCAACGTCCTAGATTTCTCCGTCACCCTTTGCAATTCTGGCTTGCCTTAATTGAAAGGATTTCCTACTAGAGGTGGAAGTACAGTAGTGTAGAGTGGCAATGGCCCTATGCATCTTTAACATAACTTTAGGTCCAAGAAAGCATCATACTATCAGCTTAAACAATAACAAGTAAACTCCTGTTGATCACTTATGTCTCACCCTGCAAATGGACCTTTTGGTGTTGTTCCCTGTTGAGCACTCCCACTTGGAGGAGGCACTGAAAGGAGTAAAAAATATAATTAAGTTGGACTCATCCTTTTTTCAGCATGGCAATGGATTTTACCAATGTTTCCAATATCAATATAAGCTTTCTACCTTGCATACCATGTCACGTATACAATATATCAGACTATTTGTTGCAAATGATTCTGTTCTTGGACACAGCTGCTGGATATAATGAGAAGAAGTTTTATCACCTAGCTTCGGGTTCTTGTGTGCCTACCTCTGGGCCAGGAGACGTAGGTTCAAGTCCCATCTGTACCAGATGTGTGTAATAATATCTCTGAATGTGTGGACTACAAAATACTTCATGTAGGTCATTAGGGCTCTTGTGGTGCAGTGATAATGATCCTGCTTATAAGCCAGGAGGCCCAGGAGTAAGTCCCACCTGCTCCAGCGTGTTTAAGAGCCTGTCTGAGCAGGTTGATATAGAAGATATTTACCACCTATCTTATAGGGGCACTTGTGCAATGGCAATGTCTCTACCTCAAAGTCAAGAGGCATGGGTTTAAGCCCCACTAGCTCTGGAAGTTGATCATTTCATCCCTGAACAGGCTGATTAAAAATACCTCTCACCTAGCTTCTGTGAATTGTATCCTGTATTTGAATTTCCTCCAAAAGCCTTTCACCTTTGCTCTTTTCTCTCATTTTTTAAATCTCTCTTTCAAACTCACCTAAATATAATTGTAATTAGTATCAATTTTTGTCTGATTATGTTTCTGTGAAGTGCCTTGGGATGTTTTCTTACGTTAATGGTGGTAATTGGTTATAAGTTGATACTGTTACCATTGAATTATAAAAGGAACCTGTCTGTAAAACGAAGGTGTATTTAATGACAAGATCAATATCGAAAATCTAACATTTTCAGAATTCTCAAGTAGCTTTGTTTTGCCCTGATTAGTATGGTTCCTGAAGGACAGTACCAGCAGCCTCATGTTTCATACTTCACGAAAGTCGTACAGCTGTTACTAAAGTTGAAAGAACCTGCATTATGTTGCATATTTCTTGCTCACATTTTTTTTTTTAACTTTCCAAGAACTGTTTGTGTTATGATTTTGGATATAATGCACTCAGCCTTTGAGGACTATGCAATGGCAATTTTTGAACTTTTTTATTATGAACACGCAAAAAGGAAATTTCTTCATTAAAATCAACAAGTTCAGTACAATATATAATTCTGTTTTTTATATGGTTCACTTTTTAATAATTGCTGCAAGTTCCTCCAATGCTGAGCAGTTTTTTCTTTGCTTTTTTTAATCTTTTTCTTTTTACCTTTTTTGTTTCCATTTATGCTTGTGACATGCTGTTCCCTTTGTAAAACTGTATTTCTACCAGTATTTCTTCTTCTCAATTTTATGTCCTCTTTGTTTTATCATGTGCTGTGTTTTTCGCTGTCTTGCTCTCTAATTCGTTTGTCATTGTTCATCTAAATTCCTTGTGATTTCTCCTTTTTACTTGTTAAACCCTAGCATTTTGAATTTACAGGCAATGCTAGAGAGGTGTCCTGCCCCTTTCCTCCCGTTTGGAGTTTTCAGTCCAGTTTTCGCTCAAGATGCTTTGCTACTTAAAAGGTCTGCTTTCAGTTCTGAACTTCAAGTCCACACTCTACACTGTGAATCACTATCTGGGGACATGGTGATGTTAATCTCTTCAGAATGGTTCTGTTATTCCTCTATTAATCTCTTTTACTCACTTACACCATTAACAATCCCTGGCTATGCTGCTGCACCTTGCATGTTTAGACAGAATCCTACCCTCCTGTCAGATATACCTGATAATTTTGGCATGCCTAATGATGTCTTTGCATTAAGAAGATTACCTCATTTTATCAAAAAGCTTTTTTACAGTCCCCCACCTAGCTAAGGTATGAATGAACTATTAGGAAAATAATTTAATGTAATATGTTCATTCCACCACTGAGCGGTTGCTGGTGTTTGCTGCTTCCCTGTAGAATTACAGAAAAGAGTTTACAAAGGCAATGTTCTGGTGGATTACAACCTGATTCTGGTTTAATTTATGCTTTAATTCCTGTATTAAGCTTTTATTAATATGTTTTAATATATTATGATACATTTTTAAATACACATCGATTATTGTTTGGATCATTATTTATAATGAATCAACATCAATATAAATTAGATTATGATTGTATTATCCGTTAGTGCAAATGAAATAATAAAGTTTAGTGTCCCTAGTGACTTAAGATCATTACTCAGTTTAGTACTGAATCATGCAGATCAGAATATCCTACCTTCAATATCTGTTCTGTATGGAGTTAACTGATCTATGCCAAGTAGCAAGCAACACCTTCAGTACTCATTGATCTGAGATGAGAAAAAAATCAGGAATGGTCCACCTTTCTCATCGCTATCTTGTCGTACCTTCGCGTAGAATAGTGCATATATTTATGTGTGAGACTGTTCATAGATTACAAGTTTGAGGTTGAGTTTGATGCCCAGTTACTTAGCTTGCTGTTATTGACTCAGCACATAGATGAAGAATAACTGGTGGGGTGGGGACGTTGAGATCTCCCATATTCCAGAAAATGGGCAGTGTCTTGTAACGGTAATTATGATATAATACATTACTGTATATAATCAGCAAGGATATCAGTTCCTAACTTGGGTCAGTCTGAATATATGTGGAGTGGCCAGGATCCAAATGGGATTTTTTTATTCTCTCATGGGATTTGGACATCACTGGCAAGACTGGCAATTTCTTGCTAAGCTGTTTCAGAGGGCAGATAAGAGTCAACATGTAGGCTAGATGAGTGGAATTGGCAGATATTCACCCCAAAAGGACATCAATGAACCAAATGGATTTTTATAATCAGTAGTAGTTTACTGAGCTTTTGATTACAAAATTATTGAATTATACTGTTTGTTGATTAGTTTCGAATTTCACTAGCTGTCATTATGGTTTTCGAACACATGTCCCCAGAGCATTATACCAGTGATTTTAGAACCATGTGACTATTTCCCCCTATGCTGCCTCAGATACCTGTGAAAAGACACTTCTTTATTCTGATGGATAAACATGTCATTTTTTTCAAGATGGCAGCTGGATTATAATTACATCATGTTCCAAGTATACTGGGTTGTTCGGGGGGTGTTAAATTTATAAAATGGCTGTGAAACCATTACCCATCTCCACCTCAGCTTCTTGTACACTCCTCCCTCCTCTATCCCCACAGCCCCCAACCAAAGACAAACTTGCATTTCTAATGATTATGATCCATAAAGCGTATTGATGGTTAAATCTTCAGGTTGCATTGTTTTATGATAGAAATGAAGCATGGTGGGTACAATTTCGACCAAATAACCCTGTGAATGCTAATAAAATCAGGTGAATTTTACATCAGGCTGATCTTGCACTCCTTTGTAATCAATGGAAGGTAAAATTGATGAGGATGTAAAACCAGTATTCGACCCGATCCCATCAGTTTTTCACGTGGCGGAGTAGGTTAAAATCACTTATGGGGTGTTGTGATCATTGACCACTATCTTTGTTTCTTTCAACCAAGATAGGGAGATTAGAAGTGCATTAAAATTACAGTCGGGGTGAGATGAAGTGGAGGCTCATTGCTCCTTGAACTTAGCATTGAGTTGGAGTCCTACAGTCATTGCCTTTGGTTAACCTTTGTAGTGTAGCGTTTGAAGAAAATTCTGTGATTGATTGAATGCTTGTTCTCTTCTCTAATAACATCTCAGTGCCTCAGTTAAAGGCTGTTATTCATCACAGGTAGGTGATCACATGAATTCTGCAATTCTTTACATTTTTATTTCCAAGTGTTCTGCAAGTTAACAGACTGAAGAAGAGAATAAGTAGATTGTTATTTTGGACTGAGCAATTGGTGGTTGAAATACAGTAAATATTCTTTTACTTTTAAATAAAAGAAAAAAACTGCTGATGCTGGAAATCTGAAATGACTACATTGGTGCAAGATCAAGAGCAATTCCAACTGACTTTCACACTTTAAAAATACGTTGAAAAGTTTAATTTCCTGACATTTCTTCTTGCTCTTTAAACCCCTCTCATTACACTGTTTACAGATTAACAACTATTTTAAAATAACATGGAGTGGAATTTTGGAAGTACGTTAAGCAGTGACCTACCAAAGGAAATTAGATTCCATCATCTTAAATGAACTTTAAAGACAATGGAACTTGCACCCTGTGCGTAAAATGATACAGATTGGAATGTTATTGCTGTTTTCTTAAAATTACAAAGCGATATCATTGTCTGGATTTACACTTTGCTGTTTTGTTTGATTTCCTTGTCTATAGTACTCCAACATTTACCTGAAAATTACAATCAAACAAAACAAAAATACTGTTTTTGTTTTTATCTTCTCCCACTACCCGAGACCTTTAAAAGAATTCTTCAGTTTTCATAGTATTGTAGGCAGTTCCATTCCTTCACAGATCTCCCTGTCTGTATAGCTTCAATAGATAAAAGCACCACATGAAATGGAGCTGATCCATGTAGAAGCGGAAGATCCCAGGTCAAATTGATATTTTATACTAATCTCATCTAGGGTAATGTTGTGATGATGTGTTTGGTCTCAGCGTTCCAGTGTTTTAAAAAAAATGGTAATCCATTCCTGAGCACTTGTGCTTGAAAGTGCATGAGAGAGCACGTGGACAAAACAGACTAAACAATAATCTTTCCTCAGTTAGAGTCAAGAAAAGAAATAGGCGAGTTCAGTGCTATGCTTTTTGGAATGTCAGGTGAACAATTTACTGTATTCAATTAAATGTTTTTGAAGAGGGACAGTAAAGCTTTCTGGACTGATGACGTCAGTTTTTGCTGATAGGTAATTAGACTTCAGTAAATTAAAAGCTTTAGATTTAAGGAATATATTTTTTGTTCACAAATATCGCTTAAGAGATTCGCAGAGAGCAATTGCTCAGATTATGAGTTGACCCAGAAGAAATATATCAATGGATTTATTTTGGCTCATAGATTTGTAATAAAATTGTTAAATGTTTTGAATGAGTTTGACAATTTCCTGGAAATACTGTACCGTTTGTTTTTTGATACCACTGGCTATTGGAATCTTTGTTCTTTGTTCTTCGAAAGCCAATTTTTTATTTGCTGGTCTCTAGAAGGATCTAGAGCTAGGGTAGCTGCTCATAGCACACTTGGTTAGCTGTGAAATTGTCTTTTCCACAAATTCTTAAATTTTGGTTTGCTTTGTATGTATATTTTTTTCGATTACCTAAGCAGCAACATTCCCAGTTGGCATCAACAACACAGAAAAAAGACAATTCTGAAGCAGGAGAAAGTGATGAGGAGAGAGAGGAAGAGGAAGAAGTTGGCTGCAGGACAAGATCATGCTCCACTAGTCTCAGCACAGCATCAGGATGTTCAGACAGTACGAATGAAGAACGTGTTGTATCGTCCAGCCTAGGACTGAACAGGTTGATGATTTGGTGTTGCATCTGTTTCTGACATTTTTGTTTGCATAAATTGTAATAACCAATTCAGAAGCTTTGATTCTTTTTGTTTAGAATGGAATCAATTACCCTGAACAAGTTGCTTTGAAAAAAATTTGGGGCTCCTTGATGGCAGTAGTGGTGAAAGCAAGCTGAGCCACTCTGAGTGAATTCCCTGCTCTTGGTATGGAAGCATCAGAAAAATGGTGTTATTGATTGTTGCACCATTTTTCCAGTGTTTCAACAGTTCTTATGCCAAAAGTACTGCAGATAAGCAGAATAATCCTAATGGAGATTCACCCCTTGTGCCTATGACAAATGATTGCTTGTTCAGTGTATCAGAGTGCTGCATATAACAGTACAACAACATGAATAAGCAGCTTAAAGAGGGAACTTGAAACAACAAAAATGAATCATTGGCACATCAGTATTATATCCTGGTGAAAACTAACAGGGGGCAGCAATAATGCTGGCCTTTCCAGTGACAGCCTCATCCCATGACTGAACAAAAAGATGTCTGTAGAAAAATTCTAACAAATTTAAAACTTAAGTAAACAATGATGAGCATATGAACCATTGTGAACTAACTTTTGTGAATAATTTCCTCCCTATAGTAGCAAGCGAAAACAGAGTCCGAGAAATAAAAGTTGGAATAAAAAGCGCTTTAAAGAAAGAGCAGAAATATTAGCCATTCCAAGTCCTCCTGATGCAGCCCAGTCAATGGAATATGACACAGTGAATTCTACCAGGGAAAGTAAAAGCAACAGCAGCGATGACGACCTCATTATCATAGAAGATGGAGCTAATGAAGGATCCAGAGGCAGTATTACTCATCACAGTCCCAAGCAGGAAAAAATAGACACAATGGACTTCCTGAATCTCAGTTGTGCCAATAACATAATTGAAGAGAATGGTTCAAACAATACTGGCCCAATTCATCATGCTACTGCAGAAAAGTTACTTATTTCAGAAGGAACACAGACCAATAAACTTGCTGTTATAAAGAAAATTGAAATAGGTTCCAGTGGCACCAGGGAGCCCACAGACTCCCATTCTAACTTGAGATCGCAAGAAGATGTTTTAACACACAAAGTTAATGAGGTTGATCCAAATACAACAAAGCATTATACTGCAGCCACCGTACACTTTCTGGAGAAACAACTGGATCAAGCAAGGAACCTGCTGGATGAAAGAACCACGGAAAGAGATTGTTTTAGAAAGGAAAGTGAGGAACAGGCCATCACAATAGAGCAAATAACAAAACAGCTAATGGAGTACCAAGAAAATGAAAGACAACAAGTCCAAGCTACACTGCGAGCAAGTCTAATGGAAAATATAAATATTGTTGGACCTGAAGGCTGGAGCCTTGAGGAAATTAAGGCATATTATAAAAAAATAGTGCATGAACGTGATGACTTGGCCCAGCAGTTAGAAGATGCAGTGAAGAAGGTGGAAAACTGTTCATCAGAAAGTAAACAGTTGAAAGAACAAGTATGTATCTATTTGATTTGAGAGCAGAAAAGCTGAAATGGAATATCTGATAGACAGACTGTTTTTATTTAATTATTTTTTTCCTATTCAGCTTGAAATTACTACCTCCTCTATCGCTATGAATCATCAGTCAAGAAGTCAAGATGGAAACATGGTCCCAGGTCCCTTCTGCTGGCACAGTCCAGAGGAGATACATGAGTGTGGCTCTTACTCACACTGTGATGAGGTTTCAGCCTCTGTCAGTCCTGTACTTTAAATCTCAGTTTAAATGCCCTGTTTAAATCAGGATCTCACTATTTTGGAACTTGCAGGAAAAATCCGCCTTGTGTACGCTATAACATCAGATTTAGGGTCTCTTGCTGTGCAGTAGTAGTATTCTTAACCCTCAGCATGGAGACCTGGGTTCAAGTCCCTCCTGCCCCAGATATGTGTTGCAATATGTCCAAGCCAGTTGATTAAAGTAACTAGACACTGCAATCTAGACCAAGCCTCCAAAAGAATCAAACAAAGAAAAATATTTGTAACCATCAGACTTCAAAGCTCCCAACACATCAGGAAAGAATGAACCACTTGATTCAAAACAAATAGTCTGAAAACAGTGTGTGCCCACCAGCTGTTAATTTGGTTTGGCCCACCTGTGACTCCAGAACTGCCCTCATGAATGGCCTATAAAGCCACTTAATTCAAAGATAATGAGGGATGAGCAACAAATGATGGCCATGCAACTCTCACACACATGCCATGAAAGTATAAAGCAAAAGCAAAATTCCCAAAAAAACGTCCTGTTCATACTCGCAGTGAGGGAAAGAGCTGATGATCAGTAAGAAACTTAAGAGACTTAATCAAAATATTTCTATGTGTCCTACCAGAATTTGCTACCAAATCAGAACAAGATGCAGGAAGAGTGTTAGCATTAAGGAAAGTCTTAACATTCTCTTTCTAGACTTGGATCCTTGTATTTAACAAATGGATCAAAAATTCGTTCATCAATTTAGCCCTGTATCTCTTCATATGTGAAACAGGAACAGGTTTGTTGCTGCTTCGTATTTGACTGGTTATCAGCCATCTTGCCGTGAATGCTGCTTAACCATATAGCTGGGCAGATCTGAGAACCTAATGATAAAAGAAAGGGAGGTACCAGATTCAGACACAGAATTACTTGCAGTGCTAACTATTCCACATCATAGTGATCTGTGCAAGAGAGATCCACACTACAGATAATTCCACCAAGGGTGAATAAAGGGTACATGTCTTTCAAAGACACGTTATCGACCCTCAGATGAGCTGATAAACCGGTATGAACAGGAATTCAAAAAGTTCATGTATACATCTGAGATGTCAAGATGTCAATGGGACTCAGTCTGTATTCTGAAGAATCCTTCTTGTTTGACAGGTTTGCTTCTATCTTGTGTAAAATAAACTTTAAGCTAAAGAAAGTCTAAACAAAGCATTCAATGTGCGCTTTAATAGTTATTATTTTTGTGCAATATGTTCAGCAAGCTAGTGTTGGCCCTTGTGTTTAAAACACAGATATTTAAATTTAATTGTTGAAAACATCTATTGAAAATACATTTCCAACTAGTATAACATTTCAGTTGACAAGAGCTGTACACTTGATGACACACCTTCATAACTAGTGAGAGCACAATCTCAGAAGGCTGTCTGGTCACAAATCAGCAATGAAGATTCATTCGTGCAAGTGATAGAATCAGTCATCTGAATTTTCCTACCCTACTAGCATGTTCTTAAAACACACAAGTGTTTATTAAACTTCTCACTGTGCTAGAGAATGCTTGTTAAAATCAGCTAATAGTCATTGAGTTTATGACAGAGGCTGCCTTTGTAAAACAGCTATTGAAACATTCTGCTTGTTTTAACTCAAATAAGTTTCTGTTGCAGGTGCTTTACACGTGTGATTTGCATGCCAAATTACAGCATTCAACTTTCTTACAAAAACTAATGCATTTATATTAATGCAAGGCCATCAGAGACTCAAGTCAGGCAAAAGTCACTGATTAAACATGTCGTAGAAAACAGTTTGAGTTGACTATTTTGATTTTTTATCCTGAAGTGCAAAGTCACTTAGGCCTATGGACTCATCAAACCCACAAATTACTTTAGCAAGAGGCTGGAGTGCACAGAAACTGATAAATGCTGAGATGATCAAACACCTTTGCATAAAACCCAATGGGATAAGACTTTCTGTGCCATTAACTACAAATCCATAAATATGTAAAACTTGTAATTTTGCTAAATAATAGCATTTCAAAAAACTACACCAGTTGTTAGTAAGTTGCCTGTTTAAAAATTAATTCTCACTAGTCTTATACCACTTTTTTTAAGTAAAGAAACTGAAATTCAGGTTTGGCTATTTTGAATATGGCTCAGAAAGAGAGAAATCATATGGAGCAGTTACAAATATATATTAAAAAGAACTATTTTGCACTTACATCTGTTTGCTTGTAATAAAGATATTTCATTTGAAGAACAGGAAATGCAAACTTTGAATAAATGTAACATGCCTTTTTAGTTATTAATACATTAAAAGGACTGTGAAAGTTAATTGACTTAAAATATAAGAAGAAAATTGCTTCTGTTTCTACAGCTTGGAAAAGTAGAACAAGAAAGAGACCAGTTCAAATTGGAGTATGAAAAAATGAAACAGGATTTGAAAGCCAGCACAAACAGAGGGGATGAATTTTATTGGACCAAAAAGTCAGCTGCTGCGTACAGATACTCGGAGCTGGAGCTAATGCGATCAGAGGTTGAAAAATTAAAGGGACAGAAGGTAGAACTGGAGGAGAAATTGGAAGAGGCTCTGAGGTGTAATGCATTATGCAAAGAAGCATGGGATCCTTCCACTAGCCAGGAAGTTGCCCAAGCCAACAGGTAATGAAACACATGGATGGTAGGTAAAAAGAAAGTCTTGCTGATCGAAAACCTCTTTAAATGCAACCTTCACCTGTTATGACCCTTGTTTTAATCCTTTTAGCCTTAGTTAATTCATTTACTTGAAGTCACTTTAGGAGATTCTGTTATGAACTTTTTTGGATTCTTTCTAAAGGTAGATGTACCAGCATTTCTTTTATACCAGGTCTGTGAGACTGCAAAGAGGAAACTTAAGTTCAAATTCCAATGAATAACCAATGTTAACAAAGAACATGCTGTCTGGAACCATGTGATTTGCATAGTTCAGGCAAACTGCAGTTGTCAAAATTTTTTCTAACTAGGTGCTCTTTCATTTTGGCCAGGAAATGATAATTGCTTTAGGCAGACTTCCTCAGAAAACTTTCTGTTAATTATTACAAAGGTCGGTTGCGTGGAATATACATTGACTGAAATTTAAGATACAAATATGGAAGTCATACAGTGGGAAACCAGAGAAAGGAGAGAACTGTGGGAACAGGGGCAGATCTGAAAGCATAGCCAGGATAAAGCAACATTGGAGAAAATAGGAGAACTGTGTCAGAACAGTGGGATTTTTATGAGCACAATGTGGATAGAAAAGTGACAGGCACAAAGACCACTTGTGAACAGTGGAATTTCAGAGAACATAGCAAGGATAAGGTAGTGGCTGGGAAGGAAAGCACTGCATGAATAGCAGGAAGCCAAAAAGCACAATGATGCTAAAGCGAGCCTAGTTAAAAGAGAGACGGAAAGAGAGAAACCACCGAGAGAATAAATCAATGAAAGAAAAACTAAGGAGTGACTTCATAGAACAACGTGTGGGTTATTTGTTGGTGACAGTGACATTTTCATTCCTGTAGACTGTGGTTTGAACTAGGATTGGAAGATATAAAAGTATTATTGAATTTATGCTTAACTACTTAATTAATAAAGCTTCAAACAAGTAAAACTTCTAAGTTAACTCCTTATAAAATAATGTGGTATTAGCACAAAGAAGGAGCTGATTTGCGATAATGTTATAAACTTATTTTGGTTAAGCCTGTTAGTAATTTAAGTAGCAGCATGGGACTGTATCTCAGTCCTAGGAGTGTGTGACCTATTTAAATTGGGAACTTTAAAACACAATTTGCAGATGCTACAAAAGCATTGTGACCTGCAGAGAGGCTGAATCTCAGTGTTAAAATCATTGAGTACTGAGAAAGCAAGCGAAGGGTCATAAGATGATTGTGTCCATGTCAAAAGCATTTGAGTGTAGGTGTGCAAGACATACAGTTGTATCTACCCACAGAGTG
Source organism: Ginglymostoma cirratum (assembly GCA_024137785.1). Lineage (NCBI taxonomy): Eukaryota > Metazoa > Chordata > Chondrichthyes > Orectolobiformes > Ginglymostomatidae > Ginglymostoma > Ginglymostoma cirratum. Next base: position 27,719,292 of record JAHRHZ010000016.1, on the reverse strand, counting down.
ACATGGTAGAAATATGCAAATCATGGGTATCTGTCACCTTTGAAGTGTTGAAAATGTGAGATTATTTATATTTAAAGAATAAGTGGAAATAAAATGAAAAATTTTGAGTATTTGTACATTCTCTGAATTGAAACGATTCCTTTAAAATTAAGCTAACATTTAATGTGTGCTGTGAATTCAATGTTCTTTAACTCGAAGTCAAGTGACTTTGGAGAAACAGCTGAGCAAATTTTTCAAGGGGATGTGAGGTGGGGTTTATTGCCTGAATTAATGCAAAAATCTGGCTTGGAGCAAAATTGGGGCCCCCAGTGCTAATGGTTATGTAGCAGCCCTCTAGATATTTACATAGAGTTCCTACAGTGTAGAAGCAGGCCATTCAGCCCATCAGGTCCACACCTATCCTCCGAGGAGCATCACACTCACCCCCATCCTTGCCCCTCCTTATCCCTGTAACTCTGCATTTCCCATGGCAAATCCACCTAACATAGACATCCCTGGACACAATGGGCAATTTAGCATGGGCAATCCACCTAATTTTCACACCTTTGGAAGGAAACTGGAGCACCCGTGGAAACCCACGCAGACGAGGGAAGCAAACTTCACACAAAGTCGCCGGAGGATGGATCAGACTCAGGTCCCTGGTGCAGTGAGGCAGCAGTGCCAACCACTGAGACACCATTCTGCCCTGTTTTCTAATACAACTGTTGAGAAATGTTATGACCCACCTCTGTAGCAGGTGAAACTTAAACCCAGGCCTCTTAGACAAGATGTAAGATATTACCACTGCATCACAACAGCCCAGTAACCCTTTCTAGACTTAGAGTTCAGTTCTCCGGAGCTGGGGTCAGAGTAAAGAAGACACTCTGAAGCTGCACAACTCTTTGCAGAAACCCTGCTTCTCAGAATAAGTTGCTGGGAAGCTGATAGAGTTTTTAAGTACCGGCTTTTCTGTTAACTGGTAAGATGTGAAGTAGTGAACTGTGTCTAATTCTCAAAAAATTGTTTAGAATCAGGACTAGGCATTTATTATCAAACTACAGCTATAAGCAGTTCAGTTTCATCAACAGGAAATTTAGCGGATGTGAGCAGTCATCACATTTTAGCCTTTGTTTCCAGACCCTTAGCCCCCAAGGTTTTCGTTCCCTTCCTTGATTTTGGAAAATGCATCACCTCTGCAGGGACTTTTCTCTTTGCATTGTGTGGCTGGCTGTGTGGGACGTTTATGGATAAAGTTTTAATTCAGGATCGTAGCTTAGGTCTTTGCCAGTACCAAAAAGATATAATTGACCATTCTGGTAATTGAATTTACACTAATAGAACGACTAATGGAGTGGTGGGGCTTGATTCTCAGCATGCTCTTTGCGTCAGAGAAGTGAGAGGTCCAAAGTTTTTGAGAAGATTTGTAGCTCAGGTTGTGGATGAAGTTGTAGACTTGCTCACTGAACCGGTGTGTTTGATTGCAGATGTTTCATCACCCTGCAAGGTAAGATCGTCTGTGCGAATCCGGTGAAGCGTTGGTGTTCTGTCGCCCTTGTTATTTATATGCCTTGGTTTACTGGGGTGATTGTTTTTCAGTGGTTTGTATATTGGGTCCAGTTCAATGTGTTAGTCAATGGAGTTCCAGTTGGAATGCCAGGCCTCCAGGAATTCCTTTCCATGTCTCTGTTTGGCTTGTGCTATTATGGATGTGTTGTCCCAGTCGAACTTGTGTCCTCCTTCGTCTGTCTGTATTGAGACCAGTGAGAACTGGTCATGTCTCTTGATGGCTAGTTGGTGTTCGTGTATCCTTATTGTCAGTGGTTCTTCCAGTTTGGCCTACGTAATGTTTCTCACAGTCCTTGCATGATATTTTGTATATTACGTTGATTTTATTGGTTGTGGGTATGGGATCCTTTACGTTCGTCAGTAGCTGTCATAGGGTGGTTGATGGTTTGCAGGCTACCCTGATATCTAGGGGTCTGAGTAGTCTTGTGGTCATCTCTGATATGTCTCTGATGTATGGTAGGGTGACTAGTATGTGTGGCCGTTTTGTGTCTTCTTCTTGTGGTCTGTTGCAGAGATAACAGCGGATTGTGCTTTTCGGGTACACATTCCTTTTAAAAACTCCGTATAAGTGCTCCTGTACCGCTTTGTGCAGATCCAGGTTGCCGCAGTCTGTTGTGGCTCATTTGAATAATGTCCTGATGCAGCTCCATTTATGAATGTTGAAGTGTTTACTGGTGTAATTAAGTATCTGGTTCATATATGTGGTCTTTCTGTATTGTCTAGTCTGGAGTTTGCTGTTGTTCTTACATTCCAACATTAGGTCTGGGAAGGGTAGTCGGTTATTATTCTCTTCTTCTTTTGTGAATTTTATTCCAGTGAGGATGTTGTTTAAGTGTCGGTGGGTTTCTTCTAGTCTTCATGAAGGTGTTATCAACATAGCAGAATCAGAGTTTGGGTTGGATAGTAGGGTGGACTGTCCGTTCTAATCTTTGCATTACTGCTTCTGCTATCGGTTCTGATAAGGGGAATTCCATCAGTGTTCTGTTGACTTATTTGAATATACGGCCATTGAAGGTGAAGTAGGTTGTGAGTCACAGATCCAGCAGTTTCAGGAAGCTGTCCTTGTTGGTGTCATGGGGTATCTGCCTTCCTGATTCATCCAACAGTGTGGCAGTTGTCTTTTTAGCTCGGTCGATGTTTGTGGATATAAATTGTACTGTTATGTTGAAGGATATCATTATCTTGTCCTCCTCTAGTCTTTTGATGATGTTGAGAAATTCTTGGGAGGAGTGGGTAGTGTTGTCTACGAAGTATTTCAGTTTCTGTTGTAATTCTTTGGCTAGTCTGTATGTTGGTGTGCATGGTAGCGAGACAATGGGTCTAATTGGGACCTGCGGCTTGTGTGCCTTCGGGAGTCCATAGAAGTGGGGTGTGTTGGATCCATCTGGCTTCATTTTTTGGTAATTTGTCTTGGCGATATCTCCTGAGTTGTGTAATTTCTTCAGTGTTGTTGCAATCCGGTTCTCTAATTGTGGTGATTGAATTGGTTCAGGAGTAGACAGGATTGCGGTGAAGCTGATGATTTTCTGATACCTATTGCCATGGATGAAGGATCAAGGAGCATGGTCACTATGGAACATTTAGGGACGTTGTGCAGAAGAAGCAATGGCATGATGACTAGGACAGGCATTTGGTGAGCTGCAGCCGTCAGCTGCCAGCTCTCTTTTACCTATCAGGTATTTGTGTGATCTAGCTTCTTGGTAGAGAAGAGGAGAATTAGAATTGGGATGTAATTGTGGTGAATTGGGACTTTATTGAGATGCATATACCTGGAGCTAACATTGTCATAATTCAAAGACAAGATTCTGAAGTTGCTAAGTAAAGCATAAGAGGGACGTTAGGAAAAGTTTTCTGGATGTTGAGAATTTTGATTTTTTTGTCACCATTTTCACCATTACTTTCAATACACCAGAGGGGAAAATTCCACCCATGACTTATATAAACGTTTGAAACGTGAATCTCTGAAAATATTGAGAAATTGCCTGTATAGTATCAATTCATTATTGTTACCTCATGAAAAAATCAGAAATAGATAGATATTTACCATCATCTAGATATTTTTTTCAGAAAATCAGCTGCAGGCCAAACTGAACAAGTGTGTATTACTTAAAAATAACAACTGAAAGAACTTCTGGAAATCAGAAACAAAAGCAGAAATTGTTGGAATAGCACAGCAGGTCTGGCAGCAGCTGTGGAGAGAAATCAGAGTTAACATTTCGGGTCTAGTGACCCTTCTTCAGAACCTACTCTATTACTACTGATCTACATTCTAAATCCTGTCTCTGCCCGGCTTATTGTCAGATAGAACACACCAGGACATCTAATCAGTTACTTTGTAATGATTAAGGAAAACCATAGGAGAAAACTCTAACTATCCTGATATATATGTGCACAGAGAAAATGTGAACAGAAACTGAATGTAAATGTGAAAATAAGACATCACTTTGCATTAAAAAACACAAAGTGAATCATTTGATTTTTATGTTCCAAAGCTGTTGTATTTTGCATCAGCTTTCCATAAGTTATTCCGTCTTTCTTTACAATGTATTGATAAATAATCAGAAAGTTGTATTGTTCTAAAAGCCCTTTTGTTTGATGAGGGGACTGGATGTAGTATTTCATCTTGGACATGTTTTTAATCCAGTCCAGACTCATGGGATGAAAATCTGCCTGCAAACATTCGAAGTGTTTGTTTACTCTCAGTGCTGTTCCTATTAAATTCTTTTCCCATCAGTTCTAACTCGGAATTCTGTTAGTAAGATGGGAATATCTCACAATTTTCCTTTTGGTATGACTCTTGTGAGGTTGGAGTTTATTTAACAGTTAACAGTATTTGATGCTAACATTAAGTGCCCAAGATGGAAAATGTTTTAGTTTGAAGTAATGCTTAAGTATGAAACTGGAAAAGTGTTTGATATGATGACTAGTTTCATTAACCTATATTGTGTTTCAACAGTGTACTGACAAAGCTGAAGTCATTGCGGGTAAAAGTCGGACACCTGTTGGGTTCTGTTCTGCCTCACTTGGACTTAAAGGACATCAGTTACGAAACAGATATAATTGATGAAATTCTAGAAAAGGTGATAGAAGCCAATAAACTCTGAGCCAAATATTCCATCTTATAACATGCTTTGGAAGAGACAACCAACCTTTGTTCATTTTAGCAACTCGTGTTATTTTAAAAAGAGCATATCCCCGAAAAAGAGAACAAGAGTTCATGATGTATTTGCACACCTCACAACTTCTACTGCTGAAAGTGTCAAAACTTGTTTTGATAAGCATGCATCTGATCAAATGTGTCCACTTGTAATGAAATTTATCAGATCTGCTGAAAAACTACACAAACGGCTACTCTCTGTTTCTTTTTAGCCTCTTTTTATTTGTAAGTACTCCAACACAAAGGCAGTAATGTATGTTTCTGATTAGATAAGCTTAATCTATTGATATTGGAAGTGTGAAACCAAGAATACAGCACAGCCTTAAGCTAACTTAATGTATTATACTTGCAGAATCAATTGTCCGATGCATTCAGAATGTCACAATGACAGCTTGTTAAAATTAATTATGGAGTCATTGGCAATGTCAGCATTTATTGCTCATCCATACATACTTTTGAGAAGGTGGTGGTGAGACACTTTTTTGAACCATTGTGTGATGGTCCTCCAAGAATGCTGTTAGGTAGTTCCAGGATATTGACCCTTGGGAATGAAGGATATATTTACAAGTGGTTGTATCCCTATGTATCTGCTGCCCTTATCATTTTGCCTGGCATAGAACACATAATTAGAAGGTGCTGATGAAGAAGAAGTGACTAGGTGTTGCAGTGAAACTTATGGACGGTACACTGCAGCCATGTTGCACTAGTGATGAAGGGAATAAATGTTGAAGACAGTGGAGGGACTACCAATCAATCAGGTTGGTGTGGTTTGAGTGTTATTGGAGTCGCATTCATCCTGAAAAGTGGAAAGTATTCGAACACACCTCTAACATGTTGATGTTAGACGGGCTTTGGGGAGTTAGAAGTTAGGCGAGTCATTCACCACAGATTTTCCAATCTCTGAACTCGTCTTGTAACCTCAGTATTTATAAGCTGATCCAGTTAAGTTTCAGAATGGTGATCCCTTCTCCCCAGGATGTTGATTGTGTAGGATTCAGCGATAGTGAAGCTGCTGGATATTATAGGGAGATATTTCAGTTCTCTCTAGTAAAGCTAGTCATTCGCTGAGACTTGTGTGATAGTGTTACTTGCCATTTATCATCCCAAGTCTGAATGTTTTCTGAAACTATTGAGAATAGCAAATTAAGAAAGTATAATTTTAGTTTTTCTGACTGTGTTGTATTACTTAATCTCTAATCATCAGAGAAGAAAATCGACAAAGACTTTTTCTTAGTCTTTTAGTAGCAAGTAGATGAGGGGAACAGTGGAGTTGTACAAACTTTACAAATGTATGTAAATATGTGTCAGATTCTCCAAAGGGTTAGTGAAAGAGAAACAGGATAGTAAGATTCAATCCTCCAAATGTTGTCCACTTCTACCTCTGACTGAGATTTATCCATTTTGCCAAGGCTAATAACATGAAATGCATCTTAACCATGATAAATAGGTCAATATCCTCTTTGTGGCTGAGACTTTTAACTTGAGTGATGAAAAATTTAGAGTTTGAACTACTTGGAATTACCTGGTTGTACTCAAGACATGTTAGTTGATGCAAGTCAACTTTATATAGTGAGAAAAATAGATTTGTAATGTTACTTGAACTCGAAACATTCAGTCAGGTTCCTGGGTTATAGCTCCCTTGCGATGATTACTGATCAACAGTGAGAATAAATACCCTGGAGGTTTCCACCATATTCATTGCAACTTTGACAGAGAACTGTCTAAGTATTGAAAGACATTAATTTCCATTATGTCATTCAACCTGCCAAAATCAAGCATAACTTACCTCCTAGGGTGGTTTGGTCTCTTATATTAGCATGTTCATTTTTATTTTGATTATTTATGAAACTAAACTAATTTCTGATCTGCAAAATATGATTGTCAACCTAATGAACATACTCAAATGCTTTGGTTTTAATGGGACATGGTGTGTGACATTAGGCCTGGAATTCAAGTGATGAAAGTGTGGCAGAGTAGAACCCTTTGCCATCAATGAAATCAGTGAAGTACAATAGATCCTTTCACAAAATATGGATATGGGAATATTAGTATCCTCAAGATTGGCTATTAACCCTGTCAGGGCACGTAAGTGGCAAGCAACCAACCAACAGAGATCAGGAAAGATAGAGTCAGGATCCTAGAATCAGTTCTTTGATATATGTCCTTTATTGCCTAAAAAATGTCATCTTTGCTATTTAGCTCTAGCCATCTCCTGATAGAAACAAAAATGAAATACAAATTTGCATTATTTTTGGAAAATTCAAATGCAGTTGCTTGGTAATAACTGGTTCTAACTGTTAAATTATTCTACCTTAAGCGACTAGGTTTGGAAAGCATACGTCATTGCTTAACCTTTGGGATTTACATTCTAATAAATAAGACTAAGCGGATCGGAGGTTCTACTTTGGTCACTTTGAAAGTTCTAAATTAGTACGTTGAAGGTAGCTTTAGCCCATTTTCTTATGGGTTCAGGCTCACTTGCAAAGGTATTCATAGTTTGACTCAAAAATAGCAGTCTTATTTGAAGCAATAAGGATGGCTGCTCAGGGAAGTTGACACCTCTCACTGATACAGTGGTTATTAATCCTACATTTGTATGGTACCTGCTGATTTCTAACAGAGGTTGAAATATTCAGCAATTATACAAGACCTTGTGGTAGGAAATTACAAAGAGAGCTTTAATCTGCATACACACATGCTAAATTTAACCTGTTGTAATCTAATGGCAACACCAGACATAAAAACAGGCTTTCACAGCATTATTGATATATCATCTCTCACCAAAACTATTGTAAAAGCTATCCCTTATTATTAAATATTGCATCCTTAGACTGTGATGAGTGAGGATGGGGATAAGATTGATGGATGGTAGCAGCCTGTCAAATATTTGTGAAATTTCTTGATTTTTTCAATGGTAAGAAAATAATCTGGACTGATGTTGTATTTGGCAAAGGGAAGTGGTATGTATAAACTTACTATTCTGTGTGCATTATTTCGGGCAGTGTCTATTCAGTTGGATCTATAGAACAAAACTGCTCTTCTGTCAAGTTATTAAGAGAAGGAATGAATTCAGTTCTCATTGATCAAGTTCTCCACACGTCCACCAAAGGTTTACAACTAATTTAATCATTTTATATAGTTTACTGTTATTAGCTGGATAAACTGAGCAGCCAATTTGTGCACAGTGAAGTTCTACAGATCGTAAATGAGATAATGACCAGTTCATCTTTGCTTTGCTGTGTTTTGTTGTGTTAACCGAGGGACAAACATTAGGCAAGAGGCAAGCAGAACTGAGTGCTCTTACCTGAATAATTTTGTGGAATCTTTCATGTTCCTCTGAACATGATGGTGTTCTAAATTTAATGTATGATCGAAAGTACGGCACTACTTCAGTTCTCACTCCATCTAGATTGTACATCTAGAGTACATAATGTTTCAACACAGAATCTAGGAATAGGGTTGGCAGCACCATCACTATTCTATTAACGCCCCAGAGATTGTGAATTCAAATAACACCTCATCAAGTTTTGAAATGGATTTCAGTAAAATAAATGGCCATAAAAGTTTTTTTTTTCAACTTTAAAACTTGAGTTCATTCACCAATATGTTTCAGAGAAAGGAACATTACACCCAGACCATGCCAAACATATCTCCCCTGATGAAATGACTCTAGTCCTACACTACATACTGTATTTTTAACATTGACCCATCCCCATAGTATTCAGACCCCTTACGCTACTCTTCCAAATTCACAAAGTCCTTCATGCTTCCTTTGTCAATTTTGTGCCTCCTTCATCTCCCACCCTTTTCACCTTCACCAACCATACCAACTCACTTCATATCTTTGCACAAGTACCCATGCACACAAGAGAAAATATAAGGTTCTATTTCCTAATGTTCTATATTATGGACTACACTCTATTAAGAAAAGCACTCTCATTCGTGAAAGCAAATTTTGACAGGTTTTGACAGTTCTTGTCAAATTGGACAGTTCCTTTTATACACAACCTTCTCCACAATTTTAATAATTTCAAAGAGATTTAGTTATGCTCCATGTGACTTGGGATTCTAGCTCCTCAAAATGAAAATGTTCCAGCTCCCAGTACTAAAATGCCTCACTTTAATGTGAAATAAGTCATAACTAAAAGTTCAATGCAGATTGATCCTAATTTATGGCAGTTGTATTATTGTGACTTTACAAATGTAGAATCATAGAATCCCTAGAGTGTGGAAACAGACCCTTCGGCCCAACAAGTCCACACCAAACCTCAGACCATGCAGACTCATCCCCCTATAACCCACCTAATCTAGGGCAATTTAGCATGGCCAATTCACCTAACCTGCACATCTTTGGACTGTGAAAGGAAACCAGAGCACCCGGGGGAAACCCATGCAGACATGGGGAGAACGTGCAAACTCCACACAGACAGTCGCCCAAGGCTGGAAGTGTACCTTGCACATTTCCCAGTTATTTTGTTTTGATATAATTAAGCCTAATTTGTAGTTCAAAATGTTGCTTCAAATTATAATTTAGAATTTTATTTCATTTTTGGAACATTTAAATAAACAGGATTTGTGTTGCGATCCCAGTTAGAACCACATGAAGCTAGTAAAATTTGAGTAATAAGTCATTGAATATGTTATACACTAATACTAGTGTGTTCTTAAACTGTAACCTAAAATAATTTTCTGCCTTTTTCCAATCAATTTTGCTGTGAATTGTAACAAGAAAACTAAAATAATACAGTTTTGTTTTTGTTAGCAAAGGTATTTTGGATTTTGTTTAACTAGTTTTCATGAAGGAAAGTATCCTATATGTTTTATGTTAGGTAAGAAATGAAATTGAATTGCTAGGTGTGGATTTTCATATTTCTTTTCAATACAATTATTACCTGTCTTTTCTGTAGGGACTTTGATTTGTTTCAGATTCAATCATTGTCTTATTATCATTACACATTGGTTTTATATCCAGAAAACAAAATCTCCTCACCCTGTACACCCTGCATACAGTAGTACATCCTGTACTAATTAACTTATAAAAACCCTATCAAAAGTATTAGCTGGAATTAGTGTATCTTGCTGAATGAGATAAATGAAACTGATTTGTAGAAGTATCAAAGTTCAACTATTGGCCTGTTTTCCAAAAGTGTGTTTATTGGAGACTGGTAAAAAGAAATACCTCCATAAGGTTTAGAGACAATAAGGACTGCAGATGCTGGAAGCCACAGTCTGTACGTGTGTGGCTAAAAAAACACAGCAGGTCAGACAGCATCAGAGGAGCAGGAAAGTCAACATTTCGGGCCAAAACCCTTCCCAAAATGTTGACTTTCCTGCTGCTCTGATGCTGTTTGACCTGCTTTGCTTTTGCAGCCTTACACCTATAGACTACTGTTCATAATAAATATTTTCCAAGGAAAGGACATGCTATCTATCTAGGATCGTTCCAGAAGGTTTTCTTTTTTTTTTCCTTTATTTGTTAACGGAATGATGACATAGCTGGCTAGCATTTATTGTCCATCCCTAATTGCCCAGAGGACAGTTCAGAGTCAACCACGTTATTGTGGGTCGGGAGTCACATGTAGGCCAGACCAGGTAAGGATGGCAGCTTCTTTCCCTAAAGGACATTAGTGAACCTCTTTATTGAAAGTTTCAGTCACACCTTCGGAGCACTCTGAACAAATGAAATGGGAACTCTCTCAATATTCCCCTAGTTTCTGGATTAGAAGGCCCCCGAAAACTGTTTGCAAGTAAATCAGTGAAACTCAATCTGATTGCTAACGTTAAAGAGAAGCACTGCAATGTTTCAGACTGAAAGGACATGAAGGTAGTTCTACCTTGACTGCTCCAGGTCTTCGGAAAGGAGACAGAATTGAGCAAGTAGGGCTACTACTGTATTTTCCTTTCAAAATGATTTTCCCACTATCAATGTCTTCTAAATTCAGTTCCTTAACAAGGTCAGTTCATGATATGTAATAAATCAATTAATGGCAGTGGCAACTAGTGTAATCACATTGCAAGTTCTTCATTATTAAAAGGCAAGACAAACAGCAATGGCTACTGATGAATAAAAGCATGTCTGAAAACCTTTGAGATCTTGTTCATTTTGAAACCAGCTTTATATTTATTTTGGTAAACAACACTGGACTGAGCATCATCTCCAGTCTTCCTCATTAATAAGTCTTTCAGAATTAATTCCACTGAAATTGTAGACTGGGATTGGTATTTAAAGCAGGGTTGTAGCAATCAGTATAACCAGCAAATCACTTTTATTTTGACTTCGGAATCTTGTCCCAGCAATCCAATTTCATATCACCTACAACAGATTTGAACTTATTTTTCAAAAGCAGGAATCTGATGTGGTAAATAGAAAAAAAATCGTAGTAGACAGTGACGTTCCAATATTGGAGGAGTAGAAAGAGGCTTACTGTGCAGCTATTGTGCTGTTGGTGTCCAAGAGTATGAGACAAAACAATTAATGGATATCTGAAATAGAAAGGGTTCTGTTTCTCTGTACTAACACACTTCATTTCGAAAATGACAAAAGAGGAACTTAGAGTAGAGAACTGGAAAACAGTATGTCAACTTGTTTTGTTTCAATCGTACAGCTGGTAGTGAAACAAAAATAAGCTGTTTGTGGCATTGAACTTACCACTGTTGCATATTTATTAATTGATTATTAACTTTTTGCAACCTTTTCCAAACCAAATTCTTTTTTCTTAACTGATAATTCATGATTTCTGTTTGTTTTGATACATTATATCATCAAAAGTTATACTAGTTTCAAATATCTTGGATTTTTAATTTTTCTTTTAAGTTCTGAGTTCATTATTTTATGTTCACCTCTACACTTAGTGTTGCAACGTGTTTGTTTTGGGGAAAAATGGTTATTCCGAAGGTAGAAAAATATATGAGCTATCATCTAAATTTAATTCACTAAAATTTAAATCATTGTTTAGTCATCTCATTTAAGTGTAAAATATATATTTAAAAGTTATGCAGTAGCAACAGGAACAAGATGTTCAGTAGGTATAGAATAAATGTTATACAAGGAACCTGCTTCCTATACTGGATATGAATGGTGCTGATATTACTTCCACCATGCACTGTGCCACTTCCATCATCTCAACCCTAAATCATTATACCCTCATGGGTTCTGCCTTGCCTGGGGTCTGTGTATTGGGTTTTTGTTTTTGCACTGCATTATCTTTATCTAATCTAAGAGTAACTATTTGTCTTACTGTCAGTAATACTGTAAGCACTTCATTTACATTCTTATATTACAGATTACAATTCTTCTATTCCTCTTTTCAAAGAGTCTCAATAGTATATAGTTGTCAGAGTTACACCATTCTGTACATAATCATTAAAACCAGATTAGTCCCCCAGTATTCTAAAAATATCTTAATATTCTGTTTTAAATGTTAAGTTTCTTTTTGTTCTGAATCTGTTTTATAGGTATTTCTGCAATCAGCAGAGGTATAAAAGGTTCTATAAAATATTAGAAGTTCTACTTATTATATTTAAGAGACAAAGCTCTTTCCTATCTACCTCAGCCAGTGAGAAGCTGCAAAGCTTTTAGTGATCCTTGATGCCAATGACAATATTAAAGAAATCTGTTTGTTTGGATAGTGGAAGAAGGGGAGTTGGAGAGTTTGTATTTTAGACCTGAATAATAGAGTCTACGCTGTCAGCCCACCAAAGGACTGACAAAACTTAAATTAATGAGTAGAGGGAGCAACTAAGTTTCTGAACTAGTAGCCTTGAGGCCCAGGCTAATAATGCAGAGAATGTAAGTTCAAAGCCTTCCGTGACAGTTTGAGAATTTTAATTGAGTTTAGAAACAATTAACTCATGAAATTGTCATCAGCATCTTTAAAAGAGGGAAGCTTAACGTTGTTAACCAGTCCACCATACTTGTGATTATAACCCCATGTCAATGTGATTGACTTTTTGCCACATTTTGAATGCAGAATTTTAAAGAGAAAGGCAGCCTATGCATTGACGATAACTGTCTGCCTAAGCAATGATGTCCACATCTAAGGAAACAAATTTTAAAAAGTAGATGGGTTATGTAAAATTTAAAGACTACTGGCTACCAATTGATCCAGGAATGTTGTGGACCTATAGTTTGTTAAATCCAAAAAGATCACCTTACTCCCAAAAGCAGCCAGTCAAGGACATTACTTCAAAGCAGCAAAGTATGGACCTAATGATCAATAGCAAAATGTTGTTAATTGACTGTAACATGTAGAAATTAAAAATATCAAGACACTGCAATCTAATGTATTATGTGCCATAGAATAGTAGATATCCAAACCTCAACGTAGGGAAATGTTGGTTTTCTAAGTCTCTCTATACATCCTTTCTGCAGCCATATATGATCTCTTTCCATAAACAGTTATAGATTTCAAGCATGAGATGCCAAGAAAATTAATTAAAGGGGTTATTTGCATTTTTTTAGGCTCATCAATATACTGAGACAATTCTGTAGCAAAAATGTAAGATATTGATATTTTTCTATCCATATATATTTTACTACGCTTGGCATTTGTCATGCCATATTGAAGATCGTCAAATGAAAAAGTATTCAAATAAATGATTTTATAACCATTAACAAATGTTAAAATTCAAATCATTAGTGAGCAATAAAAAAAAGGAACCAATTGTTAGTTTATTCCATCTTACAAACTCAGATGAAAATTGTTTGCTCATCTAAATTTTGTTAAAATTGAGGAGGGAGGATTATTAAATGCATTTATTTGTATTTCTGTGTGGTAGTACTTAAGATCTGTGAATCTAATCAATGCAAAACAAGGTGTGATGATGAGACAGCAAATGATCCCAATATTACACCATGCTTCTTGCAAATTTTCTCACTTTTTAAAAAAAATTGGAATGTCAAATTGTGGGCTCTCATTAGTTGGAGAAAACTTGTTAGGAAAAAGCTGCATATACCTGCCCTTTAAAGTAGATGAAGTCTCCCCACCCGACTCAGTATTCTTAGGTATACATTCATGGAGAGGTGTTAGCCTAATGGTATTATTGCCGGATTGTCTATCCAGACACTCAGGCAATGTTCTGAGGATCCAGGTTTGAATCTCGCCATGGCAGATGGTGCAACTTGAAAATCTGGAATTAAAAGTCTAATGATGACCATGAAACCATTGTCAATTGTTGGAAAAAGCCATGTAGGTCATTGGAAGGGATGGAAACTGCAATCTTTACTTCGCCTGGCTTACAAGTTGACCTTTAACTCACCTCCCATGTAAGAATAATAAAAGAAATGTCCAGCTCTAAAATCTAGCAGAAATTACAAAGCCTCAAAGATGTAACAAATTCAGTCAAAATCTAAAGAATATCATGACATTTAATTTCTGATTCTGTTTGATTCACATTTAGAAATTTCGGGTCTGTTCAAAACTGTCTGCTATCCAAGCAGCCTTACATATTTGGGTCATATCAATCTTTCTTGTCAACAGAAACGCAATCTATATTCAGTTCTTTCCTCTTAAATATTTAAACATATGAAAAGAAATTATTGAAATAAAATGCTTATTAAGTAGCTGTTCAATTAATATTTATTCTTTGATATTTACAGAGAGCTTTATTGGGTTTTGCATTGTTTAGAAAGCAGTCTGTTTCTATACAAAACGTTAGTTGCAGAATTGTCTTGTATTGAGAGTTCATACCGGAGATTGGAGAATATCTGTGGTGTAATTGGTCAATGTTTTACATCCATGTTTGTTACTCAAGGAACTAAAGGAGCAGCTCTTTAAATGGACACTGTACTGGTACAAACATTTTTGAAAATTTATTCCTCCCAGTCAGCACAAAAACTCTGATATGTGGTAAAATTCCTGATTCTCTTGTGCTAGATCACATAGACTACCTGTTTCTTTTCAACTGGTAGCATTGTTTGTACTGTCTCCAACACTAGAAACTGCTGTGATTTCAATTTCCTTTTTTTTATTCTTCAATTGTACAGTAACATGGTTAATAATACACCTCACAGTCAAAAATGATTCTAGCAGAGATTTTTTTCTCATTTTAAATATGTATTACAAATAAAGAGGAATTAAACAATTTGCTGTAAGGAGCATTCTTACCATCCATCATTCTTACCATGGTAGATTAATTAGTAAATTCAAGATGAGCTTGCCAGTTGGTTACAAAATTGGTTTATAGCAGGAGACAAAGAGTGATGTTGGAGACGTATCACCAGCGATGTTCTACGGAGATCAGTGCTGGAATCTCTTTTGTTTGTCATTTATATAAATAATTTAGAAAGCATGGTTAGTAAGTTTGCAGATAACACCAAAATTGGTGCTATAGTGGACAGTGAAGAAGGTTATCTAAGGTTACAAAGAGATCTTGATCAATTAGGTCAACGGACTGAGGAGTGGTAGATGGAGTTTAATTTAGGTAAGTGCGAGGTATTGCATTTTGGTAAAACAAATAAGGGCAAGATTTATATAATTAAAAGTAGGGCCTTGGGTAGTGTTGTTAAACAGAGAGATTGAGGGGTTCTGGTGCAAAATTCTTTGAAGTTTGCATCACATATAAACAGTGTGATTAAGAAAGCATTTAGCGCAGTTGCCTTCATTGGTCAAACCTTTGAGCATAGGATTTGGGATGTCATGTTGAGGTTGTACAGGATGTTGGTGAAGCCTCTTCTGGAGTACTGTTAAGGGAGGACATTATTAAGCTGGAGAGGGTTCAGAAGAGATTTACCAGGATGTTGCCAGGAATGGAGGGTTTGAATTATAAGGAGAGGCTGGATAGGTTGGGACTTTTTCACTGGAGAGTAGAAGGTAAAGGGGTGATGTTATAGAGGTTTATAAAATCATGAGGGCTATACATAGTTGAATGGTGGGTGTCTTTTCCCTACGATGGGCGATATCAAGTGTACAGAGCATAATTTTCAGGTGAGAGGAGAAAGATTTTAAAGTACAGACTGACTTCAAACATGGACAAAAGAGCTAATTCCAGAGCTGGGCCGAGACTGATAGCCTTAAACATCGAGGCTGCATTTGACTGTGTGAGACTGTAAGATTGACCAAAAATCCCCAACATTAAAATATACAGACTTTTAAAACTTTTAAAGGAAAAGGGACAGCTGGACTGAGTCTGCAGGAAAATACCAATCAGCAGGCCTGAGAATAGAGATTGCTGGATGGAACTATTGTCCAGCCTGAAATCCCAATTTACACCCCCTCTCTAGAAGAACAGTCGACCAAAACCAACAGACCCTACGATGAAGGGTCTAGGCCCGAAACATCAGCCTTCCTGCTCCTCTGATGCTGCTTGGCCTGCTGTGTTTATCCAGCTCTATACCTTGTTATCTCAGACCCTACCCAAGACTGTAGCCTGAGGTATAAAAACACAGCGCAAACAGTATGGGGCCTACAGAGATACTTGACACTCCATCTCGATCAAAGCCCATTCACACATACTCTAACCATCAGAAAGCCAGTTAACCTCAGAAGAGAACATCAAGAGCTTTGGTGCAAAAATTGTTGAAACAGCTGAATTCTAGAGATGAGGTGGGAATAACTGCCTTGACAATAAGACCACATTTGGCTCGGTGCATGGCATCAAAGTACTTCAGTAAAATTGAAATCAGTGGGAACTGGGGAAATTTTTCCCATATTTAGTCATGTGTGGCTATTGGTGGCCATTCATTTCAAACCCAGGACATCACTGCAGGACAGTGTTCAAGGCATAATTATCTTCACCAGCTTCATCACCTTCTCGCCATCATAAGCTCAAAAATAGGGACATCCTGATTATTATGTCCAAAGCTCCTTCAATACTGAAGCCTTCTTAAAGTATTCAGACAGAAACTAAAATGACAAACAACATCCATACTGCAGAAATGCCACACAATGATTATCCCCAATAAGAGAAAATTTAACTGTCACCTCTTGATATTCAACCACATTGACATTGCTGAATTCCCCACTATCAACATCCTGAGCGGTCACCAATGACCAAAATGAGAGGCTGATTAAGAAGGTGTTCAGCACACTTACCTTCATTGCTCAAGTATGCTTTGAGTATTGGGGAGTTGGAACCCCATGTTGAGGTTGTACAGAATGTTGGTGAGGTCTCTTCTGGAGTACTGTGTGAGAAGAAACTTAACAGGACGTTGGTATTTCCATTGGTATTACCATTTCTGAAGAAGGGACCAGACCCGAAACGTCAGCTTTCCTGCTCCTCTGATGCTGCCTGGCCTGCTGTGTTCATCCTGCTCCACACCTTGTTATACCAGGATGTTGCCAGGAATGGAGGGTTTGAGTTGTAAGGAGAGGCTGATTAGGCTGGTACATTTTTCACTCGAGTGTGGGAGGTTAAGGGGTGACGTTATAGAGGCTTATAAAATTGTAAAGGGTATAGGTAAGGTGCATGGCAGATGTCTTTTCCTTAGGATGGGGAATTTCAAGACTCAACATATTTTTACGGTGAGAGGAGAAAGTTTTTCAAAAGATAGGATGGGCAATGTTCTTACACAGAAGATGATTGATGTGTGGATTGTACTTTATTGGTGAAGCAGCTGAATGTAGTTGCATTCCACAGAGTTGTCCTGGAGCTGAGATAACTAACCTCCAATAACACAACCATCTTCTTTTCAGCCAGGTATGGCTTAACTATTGACTTCAACTTTGCTAGGGCTCGTTGATGTCACACACAGTCAAATGTAGCCTTGACATTGAGGGCTGTCACTCTCAGCTCACCTCTAACTCGTTTGTTTGAAGCAAGGCTGTACTGATGTAAGGAGCTGAGTGGCCCTGGTGGAACCAAAAGTGGGTGTCACTGAGCAGGTTATTGTTAAGCAAATGCTGTTAGATAGCACTGTTGATGACATCTATTACTTTACTGATAATCGAGAGTAGACCGATAGGGTCAAAATTGACTGCATTACGTTTGTTTTGCTTTTTGTGGACAGCGCATTCCTGGGCAATTTTCTACATTATGGGTAAATGCCAGTGTTTTAGCTGTAGTTCCAACTTGGCTAGGGGCCAAGTTTTACTAGTTTTGGAGTACATATCTTGAGTACTATTGTCAGAGTGTTGTCAGGGTTCAATATCTTTGCAATATTCAGTATTTCCAACTGTATCTTTATATCATGTGGGATGAATTGAATTGGCTAAAGACTAGCAGCTATGATGCTGGGAACCACTGGAGAAGGCCGAGATGGATGATCTACTTGGTAATTCTGGCTGAAGACTGTCCACAGAATCATACAGCACAGAAGAATCCCTTCATCCCATTAAGACTGTACCACCAAAGGAGCCCTAAATCTGCATGAATCCCACTTTCTGGCACAAGCCCTGTAGCCTTGAATGTATTGACATTTCAAGCTCTTATCCAGGAAAGTTTTAAGGTTGTGAGGTTACCTACCCTAACTACTTGTGATGATGTTGTCACTTTAAGAGGTTACTTTGTTCTGTTTTTGTTTGAAGAGATGTTGTAAGGTAGATGTGCCAATCTGGCTAGTTAAGACCACTTTAGAAAACAGCTTGGCATGTGAGAATCTGTGTCTGAATTCTCCCTTTTTGCCGAGGGATGTTTTCATGGAATGTTACTATATTGAGCCCATTAATTAGTAATAGTTACCATATCTATTATTCTGTTAAGTTTTCCAATAGAGCTAAGTTATTCTAAATTCCTGTTTCTTTGGTTGTCTTTTAACTACAGTGTTCAAATAAATTGTGTTTTGCTTAACGTTGATAAGTTTGACCAGTCACATTGCATCTGGAACACAACACTTTACACTTGCCTTTAAAATAAGAAAAAGTTAGGGTCTAGGCTACCTTCTTAAAATATTTTGCGGGGTTCTGGACTGGTCCATAACACACTGTCCCAGACAGTGCATGACGATCGGACTTACAAATGCACATACGTATGAACGCAATCCCATACAGGGGTGTAACTTTAAAGACCTGATATACAAACATTTCCTGTACTTAGAAACAGCCAGTTTACATTGTTCTGCATTGTATTTTGACTTGAGTACAATGGACTTGTAAACAGATTTCACAATGGAACCCATTCATGACTCAGGGGATTGTCTGATAGTGTGCTCTCCACAGCAAAACAAGAAACACAGGCTGATCCAACATTATTGCAGTTAGCTTTCTATTTGCTCTCTGTTTTTCAGATGCTCATCCATATAGCAACCTCGGGTCACATGGGCATTTCTTGGAACCTAAAGATGTCATAATTCGGAGATAATCGTGCCTTTTGCTGAATGCATCCCAGTCCCACTTTGGCCTTAAAGGGACATCAGACAAAAGAAAAAATACATGCTTTTTCCCAGCATGGAACATCATGACAGGCTGAATGGAGTGTTAGCTTTGATTGGGGTGTTCCTTTCATGGGACATTGGCACCAGTTCTGGAATGGAAAGGAGCTGAACCAATTGAATTAGCTCCACCTGACCAATGGTAGGACCCATGTCCTCACAGGTTTCATTTCGGGAATGATGGCCACTGTAACAGTTCCCGATGTCAATCACCAATGGAGCCGAATCTGTAGACCACCACTTAGTGGAATAGAGTTGGAAGAAAAATGGGTGGAAAAGAATTTAATAAAGAAAAACACGGGATGCAATTTAATAGGGATATAAGCAATGTGGCCTATGGCAGGATATGTGGCACAACTGTACAAGGAGTGCAGCAAGTTCCATCTCAATGTCAGGAGTATCTCTCTCCATCTTATGCTTTTCACGAGTGTTGTTTCAAGTTTTTGCTAGGCAGCAGCAAGTTGGCAAACAAGGGAGGATTATTGCTTGTTATAAGACTGAATGGCACTACTTACCTCATTATTATTCAGTCTGCAATCTTACCAAACTCAAGAAACAACTTAGACATGGGAGCATGGAAACCAGAGCACGTGATGGATTCAGCTCATCACTTTCTCTGAACAACTTTCATGTTATTTTTGAACAAACCACAGCCTAGGCATTGGTATGTGGCATCTGTCAACACCTCATGACCATCCTGGCACCCCCCCCCCAATGCATTGATAGTGCACTCTGAAAACATACGCTTGCATTGCAGAGTGTAGAGTCCTAGAGCTGTACAACACTGAAACAGACCATTCGGTCCAACTCATCCACATTGACCAGATGTACTAAATTAATCTAGTCCCATTTGCCAGCATTTGGTCTATATCCCTCTAAACCCTTTCTATTCATGTACCCATCCAGATGCCTTTTGAATGTTGTATTGTACCATCCTCCACCACTTTCTGTGGCAACCCATTCCATACACACTGTGTGAAAAAGTTACCTAGCCGCAAAAGGCTGCAGCAGGGAAACTTTGTGGACAGGGACAGGCACCCAGCTTATGGATTGGATGAGGCTGCATCTCAGTGTTGCTCACTTTCTTTCTTAGTGCTCACTCCATTAGCACCTACCAGCATGCCCAGAGCATGTGTGCATTGTCTTGCCTTGCCATGCCATTTAACACAGTCACACAACCAGACAGCTTGCCTTGTTGATCAGCAGTCCTGTGCCGAGGGAGTGGACATCTTGCCATGTGGCATTGTGCTGTGTCAATATCCCACCTACACCTTCGGCCTTGACCCTACTCCATGTATCAGCAGCTTTAACAAACACACTGCATGTGCAGCCAACAGGCAGCCAGGTCTCCAAGGGGAGTCTCTTCACTGAAGCCCATGGAGTCACCTGTCAATCAACTGGAGGGCAGCCTCCAATGTCAGTGCATGGAATCAATCATGGTTAGGCTTCCAGTCGCCGTAGTCTTGAACATCATGGACTTCTGGCACCAATTAGGGATCCAGGTACATCTTATCTGGGGCTGTCCGGTTAGAATGGTCAAGGGGGTGGCGTAAGTCAGCCCATTTGTCCACAGAAAATAAGGGAAGAAAGGAAGAAGGGTTGGGGGTACATGGGCAGCATGGGTGCTAGACGAAGCCTCATAGAATCAAAGAATCATTCAACATAGATGAAGCCCTTCGGTCCATCAAGTCTATATCCAATTTTCCAGCCCATAGCCTTAAATGCGATTTCAATTGTTCATACACATATTTTATAAATGTTGTGAGGCTCACTGCCCCTATTACCCTCTCAGGCAATGCATTTCTGATTCATACCATGCACTGAGTAGAAAAAAAATTTTCAAGTCCCCTCGAAACCTCCTGTCCTTCACCTTAAAATGATACCCCCTCATTATCGACCCTTCAACTAAAGGGACCAGCTGCTTTCTCTCCACCCTGCCCATGTCCCACATAATCTTATACGCTTTAGTCAGGTCCCCCACCTCAGACTGCTCGCAAGGAAACAACCTGAATTTATCCATCCTCTCATCATAGCTAAACTGCTCCAACCCAGGCAAGTTCCTGGTGAATATCCTCTGCACCCTCTCCAGTACAATCATATCCTTTATATAGTGCAGTGACCGGACCTGCACACAGTATTCCAGCTATGGCCTGACCAAGGCTCTGTACAGCACTAATGTGACGTCCTTGCTCTTAAAACCTGTACTATGACTTATAAAGGTAAATGCCTCAAATGCCTTTTTAACTACCGAATTAACCTGTCTGCCTCTCTTAGGGTTCTGTGGGCTAGCAGCCCATGTTCCTCTGAGACTCCTAGTGTCCTGTCATTCATTCAGTACTCACTTGTCACTTCTTCTAAAATGTTTCACTTCACATTTATCACGGTTAAATTCCATCTGCCACTGATCTGCTAACCTTACCAATCCATCTATATACTCTTGTACGCTAAGACCTTTTGCCTAAATATAAAAAACCTGGCTAATCTTCATGCCATCACAAAACTTACGTATTATCCTCCCACATTGTCATCTATATTGTTTATATATATCACAAACAATAATGGACTCAGCACTGATCCCTATGGTACATTATTGGACACTGGACTCTAATCATATAAACAGCCCACTACCATCACCCTGTCTCCTACCACTAAACAAATTATAGATTCAATTTCCCAAGTTACCCGAGATCCTTTGTGCTTTTATCCTCTTTATCAGTCTTCCAGAGCCTCGGCAGGTTTCCCTTCTGACCTGTGTTCCTTCAGACTCTGGAAATGGGTGGAGTTCAGTTGTAAAGGAGAGCAACAGTGGATGAAACAATAAAGTAAGACTGGGAAAGTTGTAATGTGGCAGGGGGGCAATCCACTATCAGGAACACACTGGCTTTAAGATGGAGCCAGACATGGTCACCAGGAGTGAGCCAACAAGGTGCCACTGTCTGGACTAGTGGGAGGTGCACGTGGCAACATTAGAAGAAAATGGGAAACAATAGTCTGAAACAAACATAAGAAGTGCTGGAGAACCTCAGCATCTGTGGAGAGAGAAAAGGAGTTAACATTTTCAAGTCCAGTACAACTCTTCTTTGGAACTGTAGTATTTTGCTTTAATTTGGGCCACACTTTTGGCAGACAAAGTAAATAATGTGGAAAAATATTCAAATTGGCATTCAATATGGTAATCGAAAACATATCTGCTGAACAAATTAAATGCTAGTGAGAGTCCAAGGAAAGACAAAGTGAACAATTGAGGGTGAAGAAAGGGACATATATTAAGTACATGCACAGTGGAAGACTGCGTAAGTAAGAATACAAAGAGATAAGGAGAGAATTAAATAAAAGGGAACTATAATAAAATGACTGAGGAAAATAAGATAGTGAAGTGTTGGAAGTATTCAGCAATCCAGTTCATGAAAGGTCATAGATGTAGTCCAACCTGATGAGTGTTTCCAGCATTTTTTGTTTCAAATTTCCAGTCTGCACAAGTGTTTTGCTTTTGATAAAATAATGAAATGTATTATCATCTGACATCACTGAAAAAGACAGCTTGTGATGGGAGTAAAACCATTAAAGGATTGATAGGATAATACCACTGGTAATAATACATCTGGCAGGAATATTGAATAATTATATTGCTTCAGTGCTTACCAAGCAAACAAAATGGAAAGATATGACATTCAATGCTGAAGTAAGCAATGAGATAAATGCTTTTGAAATGAAAACGGGAGGTATTGAATAAACTAATAAAACCCGAAATAGATAATGTTTCTGCTCTGGATAGACCACATTATGTATTTTAAATGAATCTATAGAAGAGATTACAAAGGTATTGCTCCCCATCTTTAATAATTTGTTGGAGAACCAAGTAGTACCAGAAGACTGATAAATAACTAATGAAGTTCAGAGAATTTGGAAAGCAGAAAAAAACATCATCAAAGAATTATACCACAGCCAAACCAACAATAATGGAATCTTTACAATAGGAAAGAAAAGAAGAATATCTCGAGATTAGAAAGACAATAATGAGGAACCAACATTGATTTCAAAAGGGAATATCTTAATTAAACTAATGATTATTTGTGGAAGCAGCAATAGTTATAGGCAACTATAATTAATTCATCTGGACTTTCAAAAATGTGACATAATGGACTCAGGAAAAAGGCTATGGTACATAGGGTCAGTAGTTATTATTCAGAGTGGCAGGAGGTGGGAAGTGGTGCCCCGGCTAAGGATAAGTTTGGGCATCACTGTTTTTCCCGATTCACATTAATAACTTATGATTTGGAATTAAAAACAAAATTTATAAATTTGCATTTGCTAGGAAGGAGGTGAGTGAAAACAGCTTTCACTCTTTGTGCCTTGACTCCGCACCAGGCCACCATACTGATTGCGGCACCATGGCCCAAGATGTGGAAATACCCAAATGTTCCCACTACTCCACAATATCTGCTTTAGCCTCCTCTTTTTGTGAAGGCAGACACAAGCTATTTCTTACAAACTAAACAACAATGAGAACAAAGAACAGCACAGCACAGGAGCAGGCCCAGCCACACCTATATTTTCTGCCTCTACACATAGATTACCATTTCAGACTTTTTTATAGGCCCTATCATTTTTTTTTGTTATCCTCTTACCCCAAATATATTGACCAACCATATTTAATTTTTGTAAATTTTGTATCCCTTTGCTTTCCTAATTTTCTTTTTGATTTCATCCTTGCACTTTTCATTCTCCTCTCGGCTTTCTTGAGTATTGAGTTCTTGGTGTCGGACATAAGTTTTCCTTTTCTACATAATCTTACCTTGTATTTTCCTTGACATCCAGGGGTCTCTGGATTAGACCGTCCCAACCTTTCTCTATGTGGGGACATATTTTGCAGCAGCAGTGGGAGCAGTGACAGCGAGGACCAGGGACCTGCCGGGAGGTAAGTTCTTCATTTCGCCAGTGGAGCTGAGTGGGAGCGGTCGAATTACGCTCGCAGAAGGTGAGTGAACTGATATATTTGGGCAGTGGCTAAACCCGAGACACTACACGCCCTCCTCCTCTGACCAAAAAAAAGACTCTGCTGTGTTGGTAAGGGAAGTGTTCTTCTATTTTTTTTATCGTGTGCTGGTAAGTAGAGTGATTTGGTCCAAACTTATTTCATTTCATTTATCTAGTATTTGATATTATAGTAGGACTAAGTTAAGATTAAGAGTAAAAATGGCAGGAGATCCCAGACCAGTGTTATGCTCCTCTTGCTCAATGTGGGAGCTTAGAGATGTGGCTGATGTCCCTGACTCCTGCACGTGCAGGAAGTGTGTCCAGCTGCAGCTCTTGTTAGACCGCATGACGGCTCTGGAGCTGCAGATGGACTCACTTTGGAGCATCCGCGATGCTGAGGAAGTCATGGATAGCACGTTCAGAAAGTTGGTCACACCGCAGATTAGGATTGCTGAGGGAGAAAGGGAATGGGTGACCAAAAGGCAGAAAAAAAGCAGGAAGGCAGTGCAGGTGTCCCCTGTGGTCATCTCCCTCCAAAACAGGTATACATATATATAGGTATAGGGGATTTGATTGTAAGGGGAGTAGATAGGCGGTTCTGTGGTCGAAAACGAGACTACCGAATGGTATGTTGCCTCCCAGGTGCACGGATCAGGGATTTCTCAGATCGACTGCAGGACATTCTGAAGGGGGAGGATGAACAGCCAGCTGTCATGGTGCCTATAGTCACCAATGATATAGGTGATAAATGGAATGAGGTCCTACAAACAGAATTTAGGGAGTTAGGAGTAAAGTTAAAAAGTAGGACCTCAGAGGTAGTAATCTCAGAATTGCTACCAGTGCCACGTGCTAGTCAGAGTAGAAATGATAAAATACGCAGGATAAATGAGTGGCTTGAGAGATGGTGCAGGACAGAGGGGTTCAGATTTTTGGGACATTGGGACCAGCTCTGGGGGAGGTGGGATTATTACAAATCTGACAGTCTACATCTGGGCAGGACTGGAACCAATGTCCGAGGGGCTGCTTTTGCTAACGCTGTTGGGGAGAGTTTAATCTAATGTGGCAGGAGGATGGGAGCCAAATGAGAAGGTTAGTGGACAGTAAGGAGGTAGTAACTAAAGCCTGTAAGGAACTAGAAAATGAAATCAGTGTGACTAAAGGGAAGAGTAGGCAGAGAGCAGATGATGAATGCAAAAGGACAGGTGGTCTGAGGTGCATTTGTTTTAATGCGAGAAGTGGAGTAGGTAAGGCAGATGAACTTAGGCCATGGATTAGTAACTGGGAATAAGATGTTATTGCTATTACTGAGGCTTGGTTGAGGGAAGGGCAAGATTGGTGACTAAGTATCCCAGGATATAGGTGCTTCAGGCAGGACAGAGAGGGAGGTAAAAGGGGTGGAGGAGTTGCATTACTGGTCAAAGAGGATATCACAGCTGTGCTGAAAGAGGGCGCTATGGAGAACTCGAGCAATGAGTCAATACGGGCAGAGCTCAGAAATAGGAAGGGTGCGGTAACAATGTTGGGGCTGTACTACAGGCCTCCCAACAACGAGCATGAGATAGAGGCACAAATATGTTGACAGGTTATGGAAAGATGTAGGAACAACAGTGTGGTGGTCGTGGGAGATTTTAATTTTCCCAACATTGACTGGGATTCACTTAGTGTTAGGGGTTTAGATGGAACAGAATTTGTAAGGAGCATCCAGGAGGGTTTTCTAAAGCAGTATGTAAATAGTCCAACTCGAGAAGGGGCCATACTGGACCTAGTGTTGGGGAATAAGCCTGGCCAGGTGGTTAAATTTTCAGTAGGGGATTACTTTGGGAATAGTGATCACAATTCCGTAAGTTTTAGAATACTGATGGACAAAGACGAGAGTGGTCCTAAAGGAAGAGTGCTGAATTAGGGGAAGGCCAACTCTAGCAAAATTCGACAGGAGCTGGGGAATGTGGATTGGGATCAGCTGTTCGAGGGTAAATCCACATTTGATATGTGGGAGGCTTTTAAAGAGAGGTTGATTAGAGTGCAGGACAGACATGTCCCTGTGAAAATGAGGGATAGAAAGGGCAAGATTAGGGAACTATAGATGACAGGTGAAATTGTGAGACTAGCAAAGAGGAAAAAGGACGCATACATAAGATCTAGGTGACTGAAAACAGACAAAGCTTTGGAAGAATATCGGGAAAGAAGGACCAATCTGAAATGAGGAATTAAGAGGGCTAAATGGGGTCACGAAATATATTTAGCAAACAGGGTTAAGGAAAATCCCAAAACCTTTTATTCATACATAAGGAGAAAGAGGGTAACTAGAGAAAGGGTTGGCCCACTCAAGGACAAAGGAGGGAAGATATGCGAGGAGTCAGAGAAAATGAGTGAGATTCTTAATGAGTACTTTGCATCGATATTCACTGAGGAGAGGGACATGACGGATGTTGAGGTTAGGGATAGATGTTTGACTACTCTAGGTCAAGTCAGCATAAGGAGGGGGGATGCGTTGGGTATCTAAAAGGCATTAGGGTGGACAAGTCCCCAGGTCCGGATGGGATCTATCCCAGGTTTCTGAGGAAATCGAGAGAGGAAATAGCTGGGGCCTTAACAGATATCTTTGCAGCAACCTTGAGCATGGGTGAGGTCCCAGAGGATTGGAGAATTGCTAATGTTGTCCCCTTGTTTAAGAAGGGGAGCAAGGATAATCCAGGAAATTATAGACCGGTGAGCCTGACGTCAGTGGTGGGGAAGCTGCTGGAGAAGATATGAGGGATAAGATATATTTACATTTTGAAGAAAATGGGCTTATTAGTGATAGGCAGCATGGTTTTGTGCGGACAAGCTCATGTCTTACCAACTTGATAGAATTATTTGAGGAAGTGACAAAGTTGAAAGATGATGGAAGGGCTATAGATGTCATATACATGGACTTCAGTGAGGCATTTGATAAGGTTCCCCATGGTAGGCTGATGGAGAAAGTGAAGTCGCATGGGGTCCAGGGTGTACTAGCTAGATGGATACAGAACTGGCTGGGCAACAGGAGACAGAGAGTTGTAGTGGAAGGGAGTTTCTCAAAATGGAGAACTGTAACCAGTGGTGTTCCACAGGGGACCACTGTGTTGGGACTACTGTTGTTTGTGATATACGTAAATGATCTGGAGGTAGGTATAGACGGCCTGATTAGCAAGTTTGCAGGTGACACTAAGATTGGTGTAGTAGCAGATAGTGAAGGGGACTGTCGGAGAATGCAGCAGAATGTAGATAGATTGGAGAGTTGGGCGGTGAAATGGCAGATGGAGTTCAATCCAGGCTAATGCGAGGTGATGAATTTTGGAAGATCCAATTCAAGAGCGAACTATCCGGCAAATGGAAAAGCCCTGGGGAAAATTGATGCACAGAGAGATCTGGGTGTTCACGTCCATTGTGTCCTGATGGTGGCAACGCAGGTGGATAGAGTGGTCAAGAAGGCATACGGCATGCTTTCATTCATCGGACGGGGTATTGAGTACAAAAGTTGGCAGGTCATGTTACAGTTGCATAAGACTTTGGTTCGACCACATTTGGAATACTGCGTACAGTTCTGGTTGCCACATTACCAAAAGGATGTGGATGCTTTGGAGAGGGTGCAGAGGAAGTTCACCAGGATGTTGCCTGGTATGGAGGGCACTAGCTATGAAGAGAGGTTGAGTAGATTAGGATTATTTACATTAGAAAGATGGAGGTTGAGGGGGCACCTGATTGAGGTCTACAAAATCATGAGTGGTATAGACAGAGTGGATAGCAAGAAGTTTTTTCTCAGAGTGGGGGACTCAATTACTAGGGGTCACGATTTCAAGGTGAGAGGGGAAAAGTTTACAGGAGATATGCGTGGAAAGTTCTTTACGCAGAGGGTGGTGGGTGCCTGGAACGCGTTGCCAGCGGAGGTGGTAGAGGCGGGCACAATAGCAACATTTAAGATGTATCTAGACAGATACATGAATGGGCAGGGAGCAGAGGGATACAGATCCTTGCAAAATAGGTTACAGGTTTAGATAGAGTATCTGGTTTGGCGCAAGCTTGGAGGGCCAAAAGGCCTGTTTCTGTGCTGTAATTTTCTTTGTTCTTTTGTTTATATTGAAGCTGAGACGATTGAATCTTCTCTTTAATTGTCTTGTACTGATTAAACACTGATTTATCTTTAAGAAGCTTAATGATAATGGTACATTGGGGTATGAGCTGTGCCATGATTTTACAGACTATTTTGGACGTTTTACAAGTTTTATTAACTTTCCAACCAGCTACTATTCTATCTTGCATTTTAGGAATATAATAAACCTTAATCACTTACTAGATACTTGCCAATTAGCTAGCTTCTTCTCCTGAAGCAGTAAGAATCAATTCCTGGAGGTTGAAAAGGTTCAGCAAAAGCAACAGGACACACTTTTCCCGTCCTCTCCTTCTGTCTCTGAACCCCATAATTCTGACATTCTATTGTAAGTTGCACTCAAGTGCTAGATTGCACTAAATTAGCTTGTTTTATATGCTCCAAACACAAAAGGCCTAGAGACAACAAGGAGCAGAGCTGGACGAATTCAGCAGGCCACGCAGCATCAGAGGAGCAGGAAGGCTGACGTTTCGGGCCTTGACCCTTCTTCTCTGACTGACTTCATGAGGATCTAATTTCAGCTGGCTCTTAACTAAGAATAACACAGCGTAGAGCTGGAGGAACACAGCAGGTCAGGCAACATCAGAGGAACAGGAAAGTTGATATTTTTAGTCGGGACCCTTCTTCAGAAAAAAGGTTCCCGACCCCAAATGTCAACTTTCCTGCTCCTCTGATGTTGCCCGACCTGCTGTGTTCCTCCAGCTCCCCACTGTATTGACTCTAACTCCAGCATCTGCAGTTCTTCCTATCTCCGAGTGGTTCTTAACTTAGCTGTTCTTTCACTGGAACTCTTGAATAAGCATTGCTTACATCTGGCAACTTTAACATTTAAACTGTAGATTCCAGTTTAATGCCAACTACAAACTGCAAACTCATTTAGATTTGTACAAAATAAAAATTTAGATTTCATTACCCAACAACTGTCTGCACTCAGTCCCAGTCTGAGGTTCTTGCTTCACTTCAAGAGCCAGATGCCTTATAAAGTGAGTACTAAGATATCAGGGTTACCCCTGCAGACATGGTTGATGACTCATTACTCGATATCCTTGTTGAAGCCAGACGTGGAAATAATACAGTCAGTTCTTCACAAGACAACCATGGAACAAATTATAGGCCTTCTGAAGATTGGATTCTGATGCTTGGATCGTCGGGGGTGGGGAGATGTGTGTGCAGGGAGGACTAGTAGTACAGATCAGACAGTCTATGCTGCTTAATCCTTGCACACTGTACCCTGTACAACTGGAGCAGGCAAAGAGGGGATGTGATGGAAATCGAAGAGCTGGGAGAATGGTAGCAGTCATTAAGCAGGACAAACATCAACTTCAGTATGACAGGGCAGTGCAGGATTGGGCATAATAAGCCAGACAGGATTTAATTGACACCAGCTTCCAATAGATGTAAACTAGGTGCAGTGTTCACTTACTGAGTGTAAATTTGTTGCTGCTTGAAAGGCGAGCAGTTCCTGTTTGTTCTTGGATGAAATGTTGCTTTTTCCTTGCTTTTCTTGTTGTTGAATAAAAGTCAATATCTTCTATCTTTAGAAGGCTTACCAACATGTGATGACAAGACATTATCCTACACTAGCCATTATTGAAATAGTAGACAGCGTTTTGACATGTCTTGGTGTTAAGGATGGGTAGTCTGTGTAGCTTCATTCTTGTAGCTGCAGTTACAATGTCAGTCAGGCATGTGATGATGTAAAGCTGAAATACATTTATGAATGAGAGATAATAGGAACTGCAGATGCTGGAGAATCCGAGATAACAAGGTGTAGAGCTGGATGAACACAGCAGGCCAAGCAGCCCCA
>JAHRHZ010000016.1:27660468-27688972 GCA_024137785.1 Ginglymostoma cirratum | reverse complement strand
CTGAGCACAAAGTAAACACTCCATTACAGTACTGAGGGAGTACTTCACTGCCTGAGAAACTATCTTTTAGATGCAACTGTTCTCCTTGATTGGCGTGAAAGACTATAATTTCAAAGAAAAACAGGAGAGTTATGTCTGGTATCCTGGTCAATACTTATCGGTCAATCAATGTCTCCAAAACAAATTAGTTATATCTGATCATTATCATATGGCTTTTTGTGATAGCTTGCTGTGCACAAATTGGCTGATATATAGTACAGTGCCAGAGCACCTACACTTAAAAAACTAATTAATTGACAACAAAGGACTTTGGAATTCTGTGAAATTAGGGGAGGTTCTACATAATTTCTTTCAGTCTTTTCTCCAGAGCTATATGAGTATCTTTAATTAATACTGCCACACTATTTTACCCTTCCCTATTTTCGGTGACAATGTTGTAGTCAGGAATATTAATTAGTTCCCAACCTTCAATTTCTTTGTTATTATCATTCCATGTGGCAATTGCAGTCCACTCACCTAGACTTGCAGGTGCATTTATTCATGTGTACTCCAAATCCATCTTAGCCTGTCCCACATTCTCCCCTTTTGGGTGCATCCTATTTCTGAAATATGCTGCATTTTAGTGCTGTTAGGTTTCTCCAAATCCTCTGTGCATTTTATTTCTCTTCCCCAATGTTCCACCCTGTTTTCATCATCCTAACAGATGGATATGTCTGAGGAAAAACGCTTCACACAAATTCTGTGAAACATATCTCATAAAGGCCAGTTGGCATGATTTGTCATCATGTATGTCTCCAGTATAATGTATATTTTTCATTTCCTAGACATTGGAAAATGTCAAAAGTGCCTGGGTGAGGTATGTTTGAAAGGACAATCATATTAAATGTGAATCTAGTTCACATCAGCTGGTGGCTGTAGCAATTGCTAATCTCCTGGTTCGTATGGTCAAATAGTGTTTGCCATCAGTAATAGTATATTTTCAGGTGATTTACTTACTAAATGACACTATTAAAACAATCAGCGTCCGTCAAGCTTAAAATGTGTGCTATTGTTGTAATGCTGCATTTTGTACACCAAGTGGTGCTGTTGTCTTGTAACTTTACCTCACACGTTAACTCACTCAAAAATGAGCTTGGATTATAATTGCCCATTTATCCATAACTAAGCGCATTTCACCAGGCCAATAGGCATCTTTCTTTGTTCACTGCAGTTCTGGGTGCTGCCATCCTCTGTCCACTTTCTGATGTTGTCCTCCCATCCATTTTTCTCCTTATTAATAATTGTCTAATGTGTACCTTAAACATAACCTTTCCAGTTATTTCATCATGGAATTTCCAATAAGAATGTTGAGATCCAGAATGCAACTTCCAGTGTTTACTGGAGTGTTACAATAGCCTAATTGGCATCAGTCTGTTTGTTGTTGTAATGTACCAAAAGTACTGACACAGTTATCACATGACTGACAAGAGGTCAACATTTGCTGGAGTGGGGCCCTACAGTTACATTTTTTTGTCACTGAACAGCTTGAAGGAAAATTCCTTGTAAGTTGCTGGCTAAGCAGGCAGGTAGCAGAACATCTGGTATCTTGGTGCATAACATGACCAACAGTCTATTCCTTATGTATTAATTTACAAAAAGAAATGGCAGAGAAAACTGTAGGATGAATTTGCTACCAGTTGTGCAGAAAGAAAAGAAAAATTCAATTGAGAGATTAAAAAGGACAGAATGGAGAAGTAAGGGCTTCAAAACCTAAATTTCAATCATTTTTAACTACACTTTGCAACTTGTATTTCAATTACTTGTGCTTTCTTCCAATACCTTGTTCCAATTATTACCCCAATCCTTTTGCTTCCAACTATTAATTCTCTGTCTGGCTACCCAATATATTCATTTCCATCCCTACTTTTTAGCTATTGTAAGGACAAAGAAGAGATGGTAAGATGATTTCCTTTCTTTTTTCACCTCTCATCTGACTGAATCGTAGAATCCTTACATTGTGGAATCAGGCCATTCAGCCCAGAAAGTCCATACTGACACTCTGAAGAACATCCCACATAGACCCGGTCTCCTACCCTATCCCTGTAATTCTACATTTCCCATGACCACTTCACTTAACCTGCACATCTTAGGACTGTGAGAGGAAACCAAAGCACGCAGAGGGAACCTACACAGACTCAGGGAGAATGTGCAAACTCCACCCAGACACTTGCCCAAGGGTGGAATTGAACCCAGGCCCCTGGCGCTGTAAGGCAGCAGTGCTAACCTCTGAACCACCATACTACTCACATGAAGGCAAACGTGTTCTTAAAAAGAATGAAGTAGTGTTTTAACTTCCCAAGTGCATGCTAAGAATAAACAAATGACATGTTTGCCTGTTTGTTATAAAAATGATAAATATTTGTTCCTCAACACCTGAAATGCTGAAATGTATTTTCAGTCATGCAAAATTATGCAAACATTCATAAATTGATATTCAAACACATGCGCACGCACAAAACCACACATGTGTGTGCGCGCACATGCACACACACATACACACAAACATACACATATAAAAACAAAATTACTTAGGTCTTAAAAAGTCTAAAAATTCACTGTTTCAGAGTCATAGAGTCATACAGTACAGAAACAGACCCTTTGGTCCGGCAAGTCCACACTGAACATAATCTCAAATTAAACTAGTCCCATTCACCTGCTCCTGGCCCACATCCTTCCAAATCTTTCCTATTCATGTACTTATCCAAATGTCTTTTAAAAAGTGTAATTGTTCCCACATCCACCACTTCCTCAGGAACAGCATTCCACATGTGAACCACCCTCATCTAAAAAATTTGCCTCCTATGTCTTTTTTTAAATCTCTTCTCTCACTTTAAAAATGTGTCCCCTAGTCTTGAAATCCCCCACCCTAGGGAAAAGACAGCTACCATTAACTCTATCTATACCTCTCATTACTTTATAAACTTCTATCAGGTCGCCTCTCTTATCTTGATATTAAGTCTTGAAATATTGTAAACCTGTGATTTGCTTTTGGGCCACTGAAAGAATAGAGTCTAGAAGTTGCTGAAGATGGATTTGCTGCCTCTGGTAGCAGGTTTCTTTTGCTTCACTTTGGTGAAGGCACTATTGAATCTTTGTAGTGGAAACCTCGTTTGGTTCTTCAAACAACAAGGAAAGCTCCAGCCCAAATTCTCAGATTTCTTTTTGATTCTGTACAGAGTTCTGTCCCTCTTCTTGTCTGGAACATTCTCTCTGATCTGTTGCTCCAGGGTCTTACTAAATGTCTTTTATCATGTCATTATCCTGTCATGGGACTATAGTGACTATAGTTTTCCACTGTCCTCACCAACGATATTTGACATTTCCGTCATTGCGAGAAATTTGGGTCTGAATTGTACCCAATTACATATTATTGTGCTCGAATAAGATTGCTTCACATTCATCCTTTGGAAGTTCACTCCAAGGCCATAGCATCCACAGGTCTATAATGGACCAGTTTTTGTTAGTAGTTGGATAAAGATAGTGATTAGAAAAAATGGTTAGTAGTATTCCTCACTGGAATGTTCTGCAAGTTTATTTTCATTATAGTATCTCGTCCAGATTTGCTCCATGGATTGTAGAAGTCCATATGTATTAGCCAGAAAGAAAATGTCAACTGATCCCTCAACTCTTTTTGCTTCAAAAGTTAAATGTTCATTCTTCAGAAATGCATATTTAAAAAAGAACAAAATGTCTCATCTTCCTAAATCCATGGCTCTAAGCTGCATGCGTGTGACACTGCAGAATCCATTTCCCTTCCGTTCCCACTGATTCTATCGCTACTCACGTTTAGCTCTTGATCCACTCTTTGTTTATTAAGGCAGTGACCAGAAGTCATCTGTTTACCTTATAAAGGCTTATTTACATTCAGAATTCAATTTTTTTGAGAAAGGAAATATAACAGAATGAGAGGATTTGGGGAACTGTCATTTTCCGTCTTACCTTTTAACAATTATTAGAGAACAGAATCTCTGTCTCATGGGGAGAAGTGATTAACATCGACCTTAGCTGTCAAATGAGGATAATTGGATGATTTCAAAATTCAGCTACTGTCATGTTCAATGAAGACAATAGCACATGAACACATTTAAGATTTAAGTTTATAAAACAATAAAAATGCAAAACAATTGCATCAGCTACATCATTCATTTATTCTCTCACTGGTCCTGGCTCTATCAAAAATAAATGACTCAGTAAAAAAAATTACTTCACTAAAGTTTCTGACATTTGACTTGTTCAAATTATTTGAAGAAAGGTCATTAGAAAGCTAAACAAAAATGTGCAGCAGTGAAGCTGACTGCAGATGTGTCCCAGCAAATTGGATACACGTCACAAATTCAGTGTACACAAACCAAATTTAGCTCAGAAGATCACAGTCGCAAGAGTTTATTAAGTTCCAACTTATGTTTTTTGGAGATGTTGGGGCCTTTCAAGTAATAGTAAAGGTACAAGGCAATTAATTTAAGCACATTAAAATTAAGGTTCTTTTTCTGTTGACCCTCATGATAGACATTGAGTATTTCAGTAACTGAGAAAAAAATGTTACTGAAATAATTTCTAGCAACAGGAAGCATAATGGTGATATTGTGCACATAAGGATAGTATATTCTTACTATAAAATCACAGTTGCTGTGTATCGCAAAGTGTGATACTATTCAATTTGATTAATAACCATAGAGAACAGCAATAGGACCATTGATGCTATTCCACTATTCAACTCGATCATGGATGGTCTGTGTGTGAACTCTATCTACACATCTTGGCACCATAATTGCTTAATTCACTTGTCTGACAAAAAAATCATTTGCCTTATTTTTGACATTTCCCGCTGACTTAGCTTCAACAGATATTTCCAGCAGAGACTTCTAAATTCCCACAATGCTTTCTGACATCCTTCCTGAATGGTACCCAAAGCACTACCTGTAGGTATTGCAAGGCACCTATCACAAGTTTACAATAAAATATAAATTGTATTTGAATATACTTAATAGATTATACAAGCAGTTTACCCATTACCTTAAAGATGCAAGTAGATAGTTTCTCTGTCCTTTTCTCACCAATATTGCTTATCAAAACTTATTTATATCATACATATCTTTTCATCTTTACTTCCCACTGTGGGTTACAGAGTCTCCTTAAGATGGTGAACACTTTTTTGTTTACTCACTGGAACAAGAACATTACTTTCAGTTTTACTTACACTTTTATGAATATTATTTTCCCTTCCCTGCCCTCATGGATTTGCAATTCTTCTTGAAATTGTCTTTGATGTAATTGTTATTTTTCATTATGTATTCTTAGCCATAAACATGTGACTTTTTCTACCTGATTGGAATTGATAGGTAATACATTCTAAATATTTTAATTCTCACAAATGTGCATCTTGCGCTCTTAATTTTGTCAACAGTAACTGTGGGCAGAATGTTATAGGCTCAGAAATGTCTTGAGGATTGTGGTAGAATTGTATGAGAAATCCAGCAAGGCCTGTCTTGATGTTGTATTTAACCTGTATTTTCCAACAAAGTTCTGGACAATGAACTGAGATTGTCCCTAGGCAGCAACAAGATGTCTTTAATGGGGGATTATTGCTTGTATCGACCTCATAAACTGCACGCCTTGCCTCATTAATATTCATCTTCCTATCCTAGGAATATAGACAATGAGAATTCCCCATATGAGAGGCAGACTGGGTACTTGGTGACTCCAGTTTGTTGCTTGCTTCTTGAGGCCACCATCTTGGACACCCAGTAACAACGTCTTAGAGCATGCTCAATGGACATCGGCCATACTCACTCCCCATCCACAGATGCTGGCGACTGACGCCTGCCGACTCCAGCTTTTTAGGTCCTTTATGGCCCCTCTTTAGTTCATTTATGGGACAATTATACACTTTAAGGAAGCACAGAGTGGCAATGACCTAGTGCTGTTATCATTAAACTATTGTCCAGAGACCAGGGTAATGTTCTACATTCAAATCCCAGAGTGGCAGATGGTGCAATTTGAATTCAATGACAAAATAAAAATCTGGAATTAAAGAGTATAACAATGACCATGCTGTCATTGTCAATGAAAAAAGAACATCAGGTTCATTAATGCCTTTTAGGGAATGAAATTGCAGTTCTTACCTGAGATAAAAGGTACTGCAGATGCTGGAGAATCCGAGATAACAAGGTGTGGGGCTGGATAACACAGCAGGCCAAGCAGCATCATAGGAGCAGGAGAGCTTGACATTTCGGGCCTAGGGTCTAGGCCCGAAACGTCAAGCTTTCCTGCTCCTA
Source organism: Ginglymostoma cirratum (assembly GCA_024137785.1). Lineage (NCBI taxonomy): Eukaryota > Metazoa > Chordata > Chondrichthyes > Orectolobiformes > Ginglymostomatidae > Ginglymostoma > Ginglymostoma cirratum. The sequence continues at coordinate 27,682,658 of JAHRHZ010000016.1, read as the reverse complement.
TGACGCTGCCTGCTGTGTTCATCCAGCCCCACACCTTGTTATCTGTGGTTCTTACCTGGTCTGGCTGACGTGTGACTCCGGACCCAATGCATTTTGGTTGACTCTCAACTGCTCTCTGGGCTAAACAGGCATGAGCAATAAAAATTGGACTCACTTCATCTGCGAACGAATAAAAAAACTCCACCCTAGTTCCCTTACTCTCTTCGCAGTCACCCACCTTGAGCCTCTGTGGATGCTCCCAGCCTGTCTTGTTTTGCTATTTAGTGCAGACACAAAGCCCAGAAAGCTTGTCATGGTTGTCAGCAGCCTTCAGTCAGTGGGTCCCAACACAGTACCCTTCGGACAGTTCTTGATATCAGTCCACAGGCTTGGGCATAGTCAGTCAGTCAGAGCTGTCAGAGTCAGGATTCTCTCTTTATAGAGATTGAGAAGTTGAATATTGGGCAGCCCACTACCCATTAATGCTGTTTTGTCCTATTATGGGCTGTGTACCTCTTGAAATGAGAGTAGAAGTTTTAAGGGAGATGAAAGTAGATGGTACAGATGTAAGTGGTGGTGCAGAGGCGGCAGACAGCTAGGATGATATGGGGATCGGGTGGGTAGAATGAATGAGGGAAGCTGTTCATGCAGTAGCAGGGACAGTAAGTATAAGATAGCATAGTGAAGATGATACCACTTACCATCGCTGAGTGGAGAAGATCATTTGAATTTTTTTGCTTCACTGCTGGGTATTCCTCGAGATGGCTAAGACTGCAATGATCTGGGTGGAAACCTCAGACCAAACTGGCAGAATCTGATGGCATGGCCACCTCTGTCAGCCCTAGGGGAAGAGATGTCCCTTCTACATCATCCTGTCCATTAGGACCTCCGGCAGCCTATCTGCAAAGCAGGGCAATATCACAAAATATAAAGGGCAGCTCTGTACTGTGCATGTCCTGGGGAATAATAGCCTTTTAAAATAGCATGGTGCCAGGGATGTTGGTCTATTCTGGGATAACTAGGCAGTGGTGGTTTCTTCTGGCATAGCAAGTGGTTGTTAGATGGGAGGGGTGACATAGGGGCAAGGTAGCAGTTAATGAGATGAGTTCGGGCCACTTGCTAGGCAATACAAAGAGAAACGCTTCCTGAAACCTGATAAAATTGACAATAACAACTTAAGATTCAGCTCCACAACTCCTTTAAGGCTCAGTTACAAGAAATCTTTTGGCCTAGTTGACATCTGACATTGGGTATTTTGATAAAATTTAGTTATATCATTGCTTGGGTGAAAATCATAATTCTAAAAATGCATCTTTCTCTCAGAAACATGAAATGGCAGCAATAATTTGAATTTTATACCTGTTGACAAACCAGAATAAAAGCCCCAGATTCAGTTAACAAGCTATTTAAGAAAATTCTGTAAAAGTAATTACAATAAACAATGACTAACTTAGATGTGTTTCATGTTTCAGTTCATAACAATGCAATTCTTAGAATGTGTAGAAATTGTTCCAGGGCAGTGTGGGAGAAACTTGAACAGCAGCTGGTTTTCCCTATCCATCATCTTCACATCCGTATGTCCCCAATTTCATTTTTCTACATATTTGTTTGACAGAGAGAGAAAACAAAATGGTTGATCAAAGGACCAGAGCAAACCTGTTTGAGGGATTTTGTTTGGTTTTGATACATGACTAACACTGAATTGGTAACTCAGAAAATTAAGCAATGTGACTAGTTGTTTTTACAGGTGTTGATTTACAACTATTCCCGTCTGTAGCTTTCAACTGACACAACGTCTCATCGACTAACTCAGGACCATTCAACTGATTTCATTTTCTTTGCTTGATAGATGTGACATAGAGGAAAGGTAATTATTTTTGGAGTAAAGGCTGTATTACAATTGTGCCATTGATATGTTCTTGAAATGTGTTAACATTCACAAGCTAATTTAACTTCAATGCACATAATCTCAAAGTAGTTTACAGAGTATTTCCAGATAACTAGCCCAATGCAATCCTATCCATGTTGTAACTGTAGACATTCTGCATTCATTGGCAAGTTGTCCTTATTCAAACCAAAATTCATATCTGTCCATGAATAACAGATGTTATCTCAGATATGGTTTTCAAATATTTTCCCTTAAGAACAAGAATTCCAAACAATACTTTGACTGAAAACTCAACTCTAATCATCGCATCGCAGAGTGATTTAATGTGTGTCAATCTGTGACTTTCTACACTGCAAGCTCTTAATTTCAATCAGGCCTCCACGGTAATTTCATGAACAGGACAAAAGTAAAGCTATGATTTCAATAATTGTTATACATTGGGAAGCTGGGATAACATACCTTCTTGTCGTATCCTTTAGCCACCTTTGGTTAGAGAACAAGATAAAGAGAGCTGTGCTATGCCTTAGATCAGTGAACATTCCATAGGAAGCAGACTATGAGCAAGGCCACATGCAGCAGCAATTTTTGCTGAAAGCAATTGGTTTAGTGCAGATGAGCCACAAATGAACTTGATTTTGAGTTTGAGTGAATTACATTACAAAAATAAATCTATTCGGTAATTTGAGAATTACAGCATTATCATTAGTGGTGAAAAATTATAGCAGGTGCTAAGTGTGTAGAAATATAAAACAGCTTCCCTTGTGACCCACAGGGCTTAATACTACTGTCAGCACATTGTGTGAACCAAAGTATGCCTGCATACCCCTCACCTGCTTCTAATATTCCTCTTATAGTGTTAAGAATATTGTTGAATCCCATTTTGACTCAGCTCATGATACTGGGGAAAGTATTTTAAAATACTTCGAAACTTTATTCAAATATGTAAAGAAGCTTTATTGGAGATGGCAGGTCCCTGAAGAGCAGTAATCTGCAGATGAGAATATATATGACTATCCAGCTCCAAAACATTGGACTCAATATTTTACACTTAGATTCAATTCTGACATGGCTGGTGACTCTTGGCCTTTCATGAATTAAATTGTTGAAATAAATCTTTCTGACCAGACAACAAGAAATAGTCTGATGGGAAAGTCTGATTAATTCCTGCTGATAGCAAAACTTTGAGCTTGAACTCATGCTGCGTGTGTTTCAAACTTGAGGCCAGCTTTCAACAGAAAACTTGTGTAATGTTTACCCTGGCCGATATCCAATTTAGAGATGAAGGATTTGCATACTCCCATTTCAGATACTGAATCTAGAAATGTGGTTGGTAAAAACTACACAATTACCTAAAACATATTTCTCAGAAACACAGAAATAGCAAGAACTGCGGATGCTGGACGCAGAGCCAACACAGTGTGGAGCTGGAGGAACACAGCAGGTCAGGCAGCATCAGAGGAGCAGGAGAGTTGACATTTTGGGCCTAGATTCTTCATCAGGATCAGGGTCCAGACTGGAAATGTCAACTGTCCTGCTCCTCTGATGCTGCCTGACCTGCTGTGTTCCTCCAGCTCCACACTGGTGTTGACTTTCTCAGAAAAAAACGAGTGAAGCAACTCAAAATCTTTGATTAAACTTGAACCAGGTTTATCAGAGTGACAATTTATTTTATTTTGTTTATCTTTAATTTAAACCCACACAGAGAAATGGTGGAGATAACAAGCATGGGGCTGGATGAACACAGCAGGTCAAGCAGCATCATAGGAGCAGGAAAACTTGACGTTTCGGGCCTAAACCCTTCGGCCAGTGGGAGTTGAAGCTCAGAGAATGCATAATATCTCACAAAGATAATTTTGTTAAACATGGCAATGATGTGGTGTTATTAATGAGGAAGGGAAGGATAAAATGGGAAAAGGAGAAGACAGAAACAATATGGACAGACACCAATGAAAAGGCAACAAATTAACAGCTGCAATCGACCATCGATTTAGAATTAACAGGTTGTTAATTATTTGATTAGGCAAGTGGAAAAATCGGCAAGAAGTTAGAACTATACTTAGTGTCAAGTTAACAAGGGCAAATCTGTGGCTGACAGAATGGGTGAATTTTTAAAGAGATAGTCAGTGATTGCATGAAGCTAGCTGATTGCCAAACTCTACGCCGTGCACAATTCAGCAAAGTTGATTAGTAACCTTAAGAGAGACACACTGCAAGTTCCCAAAAAGCATTCTATTATCTGGTACTTATCATAATTAGATCAAATGCAATAACATAAATGGGTAAACTTCAAAAGGACATGTTTTGGGAATTTGAGAAGAGGTCTAGGGAAGATTATGTGAGAACAGTGTTAAAAAAATCAAGGCAAGGCAAGGCAAGAAAATGGAATGTTTCAAAGGAAATGAAAAAAAAAGTAAGTTCCTGAGAGACAACGAAGAAACAGCAAGACTCCTAGCAGAACAGCTGAACAAAGAGATCCAAAAAGACCTCAGAGATGAGGAGAAATATAGCATAAAAGATAGAAAACAAGAAAAAAGTAAAGAAGACTGAGAAAACACTGTTGGGAAAGGCACATTTAGAGCGAGTTAACAGCACCAGAAAAATAAACCATAGGTGAAGTGAGGAACCCAAAGTAACTGGGGTAATGCACTTGAAATCAAGCCCTGGTATTTCTAGAATTGCCACAAAAGGTTTTCCGTTTGATGTTCAGCATTCAGTTTCTTGATTTTCCTTCTCCAGGTACTTTCACTTTTTTGCAAGAGGTACATGGTGATTGGTTCACACTCTTAAAGGTCTCTGACTTAGTAATTAAAAGTCACAGCTTACAGCAACCAGAAAGCAGCAATAAATAGCCATCTTCAGACTTGAAAGGCTTTATGCTACAGGTAAAAAAAAACAGCTTCTTCCAGAGGTCTCAGAGATAGTAGGAACTGCAGATGCTGGAGAATCTGAGATAACAAGGTGTAGAGCTGGATGAACACAGCAGGCCAAGCAGCATCAGAGGAGCAGGAAGGCTGACGTTTCGGGTCGAGACCCTTCTTTCCTGCTCCTCTGATGCTGCTTGACCTGCTGTGTTCATCCAGCTCTACATCTTGTTATCTCTTTCTTCCAGAGATCTGATGACTTCTGCTCTGAATGTTCACATCCACAAGCTGGGAGCCAATCACATAGGAATTGGCAAGCAGAAGGCCTTTGTCACTGATTGCCAGTCACCATTTCACTGATCAAACAGCTACTTGTTATCAGCCAAATCTGCATTCATACATATTTCTTGGCTCCAGCTCATCTGCAGCCAGACATCCTCCCTTTACTGTTTCCACAAAGAGCTGTGCAAACAGCACTTACAATGAGTGTAAAGTAACTTGTGTTTAAAAAGAGCAGCAATCTCTCAACAGTCCTTGCCTTTCAAATCAGCCCCTTTCCCATTTCAGTCCACAATCAGAAAGGCAGAAAAATAGAAAAAAATGATCTTTACATCAAAGTTTTTATTACTTTAGTGAAAAGTGAATTCAGTAGTAAAGATCTTATCATAATGTACACTATTCTGTGGGATGAGGCAGCATCCAACAACAGCTCACAGAGAAGTGTACTGAGGAACCTTCTTATTGCTGTAGAGGTGAAGGAGGATACATGGAGATCAGTATAGGGGGCAATAGATATTGGGATCTTGGAGGTCAGCAGTAGAGTTGACTAGAATGATGTGATAGAAAGGCAGAGACGGGGGAGTGTGGATATTACAATTTTGGGGTCAGATTAAGGAAATTGAGAAACATGGATGTTGGACCAAAATGAATAGGGAGTATGTGGCAGGAGCCTTATGATTAACACATTGGTCTGTCACTTTGGGACATTGAGAAGCTGATAGAGTTTGAAAAGCTGGATCCAAATGGCTCGGTTTAATCACATGCAAGTTTGCTATAGTAAATGTGTCCTATTTTAATACTGGATGCAAATAGTGATCATAAACTAAACCCAACTTGACCAGGATACGTACATATTTCAAAGGATCTACACCACTAAAGTTCCAGGAGGAATTTGTCCACTCAAATGGATACTTCTACAAATGAAATGAAATGAGTGATGCCATTAAATTTGTTGAAAGGGATTTGAACAAAGCATATGTTACAAAAGAACAAAATTTATTCAAAGCAGCAAGAAGAAGGGAAAGAACAAAAATTCCATGCGGTGTACATTGGCCATAAAAATCATGAAGTGATCCTGAACATATTGCTTGCATTAGTTGACTGATCCTGTTTTAAGTAAACTGATAGAGCTGGTTCAAGCTTAGTCCCAGGGACCCAGCAGGGTGCATACAAATATCTTTGTCAAAGAATATAACCACTAAGATATCCAGGAAGCACTGGAGTTGAATTTTAACCAAACTAAGAGAACATAAGCAAATTAATGTGTTCTATTTTATAGCAGACCATTGGAAGTATAAAGTCACAAAAAATGTGGCCAGGTGTGCACAACAAAATGCTTCCTTTTAAAGGGGCATCTACATAAATACATTAGGAGGCTTTGGTCCTCAGAGAAATGTATGATCAAGGAGCAAGCCATTTCGCCTACTGAGTTTGATTAGTGACAATTCAACAGTTGATTAGTGACAACGTAATATACCAAGTGTCTAAATTGATTATTAACACAAATTCCCACGGCATCATATAAGGCAGTCTGTGAACGGCAAAGGAAGAAAAAGACACCAACATGTCTGATCTATCACTATTAATAAAAAAAAAATCCAGCAATCTGAGGCTATTATCAAAAAGGCTAACCATGCAGTGGGATATATTTGAGTATTAATTAATTGGGTTATTTTCGTTCTGTTGTGAGTCATTTCTAAAAATCCATCTTAATGTGTTCAATTTAAAGACAACATATTTTCAGAAGATCACTAATATATTACAGCCACATACAAGAATAAGTTTGAGAGCCAGCGAATATCCAAAATTTTGAATGTAATTTCATGGGAAAGAGAGCGAGGCCGTTGGAAAGGGCACTAAACCACAGAAAGCTGTCAACAAGATGGTTGTAAACATGCACAGCATTTTTTTACATTGCAGACAGGGCCAGCATTTGTTGCCTATCTCAAATTCCATTTGAGAAAGTGGTTGGTGATGTCATTCTTAAATGGCTGCAGACAAACTGGTTTGACTTTTCTGTAATGTTTTAGTACAAATCAATGGTTTATTACCTGATAGACCATGTCAGAGATCAGTTGAGTCAAAAAACAATCATGGATCTATAGTCACATATAGGCTATACCAGTAGGGCCAGGAACACAAAGCACATGCCCCAGTGCTGCTCATGGTTTGGCCCCTGGCCTCATCCTGTACTCAAGCTGTGCAGGTCCACCTTGAGCCCCATATCCCAGTTATTGGGCCATGAAGTACATTCTGTCCTGGGCCCTGTATACTTGGTCAGAATAAACACAAAAACATACAAAACAGGAGCAGGAATAGGCCATTGGAGCCATCAAGCCTGCTTCACTGTTCAAATATGATCATAACTAATCCTTTATCTCAATGTCATACTCTCGCTCTCTCTGCATATTGCTTGACACCTTTAACCTCCAGAAATCTATTTCTTTCTGAAATATATTCAGTGACTTGGCCTCCACAGGCTTCTCCAGTGGGCAATTCAACAGGTTCACTGCCCGCTGAAGTGAAGATATTTCTCCTCATCACAGTCTGAGATGGTCTACCCTGTATCCAGAGGTTGTGACCCCCTGGTTCTGAACACCTAGGAAAACATCCTGCATCCAGCCTGTTCAGCCCTGTCAGAATTTTATTTCTTTCTTGATGTCCCCTCTCATACTTCAAACTTTCAGTGCAGCCAGGTTCAATCATAGAGTCAAAGGGCTACATTTTGATTTTTTTTGGTTAAGTTTCAATTTTGTTGAGTTTCGTGGAATGTTTCTCTCTGCAAGGCCTCGTGAGTTCTGTCATTGCAACTTATTGAACTCGTCTCATTAACTACAAACCTTGCCCATTTGGCACTCATCTCTGCCACCCATCCTACCATTCTTTGTACTCAGAATAACTCACCACTTTGAGAATAAACCATCACCCCTGGCACTGGTGCCATCTTTAAAAGGAAGTTGTGCACCCAGACAAGCACAGTCAGCCCAGACGTGCCCTCTATAGTTCCTGACATTTTCCCTGGATATGGCAGAGAAGGGAACTGGTGCCCTATATGGCAGGCAAGGAACTGGAGGGCCTGATGGATTGGATGGTGCAGAGATGGGATAACCCCTTCCCTCGGGACCAGCAGAGGATACCATGAGGCTGGACTATGCCAGCCTGGTCTGAGGTTGCTACCTGGATCAGTGCAGGTCTGGAGGAATACCAACACTTTAGGAAGGAGGTCGATGACCTTCTCTACTTCATTAGCATAAATGCCGCTGTCTTTTCTCTGATTCTCACATTCATTCTCTCTCTGCTGCTGCATTCATCCTCAGCAAGGCTCATGCTTTACCACTCCCATGGTTGCTCGCAACATCTTTCCTTACCTGCCGACACCCATCTCAATCTCCACTGTCACTGACCCTGCCTGCCTTCTGTGTTGCCCGCTCACTATCCCGGGTCACCTCCATTCCTAGACCAAAAGTAACAGCTGCTTCGCCACATTCATCACCAATAGTATCTCTCTCTCTCCCTCTCATTCCAGGAGGAAGATAGCCCAAAGCAGGGCAGAAATAGTCAAGATGGGTGGTGTGTTGTCTGCCTTTCAGGTCTTTACCCCTTATTAGGAAAAAACCCAAATTTGACTGTTTGAGTGGTTGATTGATGTCCAAGTTCCTTGACTGGTATTGGAGGATGCCCTTGACTTACTGTGCTGGGACCTCCTTCCTCCTTTTCTCCATGAAGGCCAACAAACCATTCCTAAAAATCCTTTTCTAAGCATATCAATGAATCAGATTGGAATGAATCAGCTTAGACTGAGAGTAGCTTCAATTCCAGGTAGATTCATTGATTGAATTTAAATTCTACCAGTTGTTAATGGGGGGTTTGAGTTCCCAGGCCTGGACCTCTAGCTTATTAGTCCTGTGACTGGCAATAACCCACTCACTAATACTCAGTTTGTGTTCGACCAGGGCCACTTGGCTCCTAATTTTATTGCAGCCTTGATCCAAACATGAAAAAAAGAGCCAAACTCCAGACTCCTTGACATCAAGGCAGCATTTTATCAGAGTAATACATCAAGATGCTCTAAAAAGCTGGAATAAATGGAAATTGGTTGGGTGGGGGTGTAGGAAAGCTTTCTGCTACTTGGAGTCATACCAAAACAAAGGAAAATGGTTATGATTATTGGGAGCCAATCATCTCAGTTTCACAATATTCTGCGGGAGTTCCTCAGAGTAGTGCTTCAAACTCTACAACTTCAACTGTTTCATCAACAGCTTTCCCTCATTTTGAAGTCAGAAATGGGAATGTTCGCTGATGTTCATCATCATTCACCACTCCTCACATAGCGAGCAATTTGTTTACATTAACAAGCCTTAATATGAATTAAGAGCTGGGCATAATTCAGGCTTGGGCTAACACGTGCCAAGTAACATTCACACCGCACAAGTGCCAGGAAACAACCCTCCCAAGCAGGAGAGAATCTAAATATCTCCTCTTGACAGTCAGTCACACTATCATCACTGAATTCCCCATTATTAACATCCTGGGGATTACTATAGACTATAAACTCAACCGGGCTACCCATATAAATACATTGGCTAGAGAAGTTATGAATCCTGCAATAAGTAACTCGTCTCCAGTCTCCTCAAAGACTATCCATCATCAAATCACAAGTCATACCGTCGTCTGGACATATGAACATACAATTTAGGAACAAGCATAGACTCCTTGGCCCCTCCATCCTGCTCTGCCATTCAATAAGCTCATATCTGATTTAACTACTTCATCTTACTGCCAATTCCAATAACCTTTTTTTAATCTTGCTTATCAAGAATGTTTCCACCTGTGCCTTAAAACTATTCAAAGTCTGCTTCCACTACTTTTTGTAGAAGTTTGATGAGAATTATGACCCTTTGTGAGATGTGTTTCTGCTTATCTTTGTCTTACTTGACGACTCCTTATTTTGAAACAGTTACACATAGATCTAGATTCTCCCACAATAGAAGACATCCCTTTTCCCATGAACCTTGTTAAGACCCTTCGGGATCTTATATGTTTCAATCAAGTCATCTCATACTCTTTTAAACTCCAGCAGACATAAGCCTAGCATGTTCAACCTTCCCGCAAAAGATAACCCACCCATTCCAGTAAGACAAGAGTGTGATGCCTGGTTTTGGCGTATCTCCAGCAACACTCAAGAATTTCAACACAATTCAGGACAAATTAACTCACTCATTGGGCACCACATCCACATTTACTCACTGCTCCAGTGATACACATCTAGAAGATGCACTGTAGCAACTGACCACATATCCTTTGACAGCAGCCTATAAACCTTCAACTCTGCCACTGGGAATGACAAGGCAGCAGATGTAAAGGAGCACCATAACCTGCAAATTCCTCCCAAAGCCATACACCATCCTGATTTGGAACTATATTCCTTCACTGTGGCTGGGTCAACATCTTGGAACTCTCTTCCTAACAACACTGTGGGTGTTCTTACATCCCAAGGACTGCAATGGTCCTAGGAGAGAGCTCACAACAAATAAACAATACATTCTGGCCTTGCCAGCAATGTCCACATCCTGTAAACAAGTAAACAAAACATCACCATTATGTTACTATTTCTCTTTATATGAAATGTATATGCTTTTAAGTTAAAATTATGATTTCACAACTAAAGGCATGAGTCTACAATTGACAGACTTTAAGTAATGAGAGTTTAACTGAGTTTTGTTCTCCTTGACTGCTGAATATGTGCAATAAATCTCCAACAAATATAGTTATGTACATTGATTAACTCCTTTACAGTTAGGAATGCAGTTTAATATTTTACTGATTAGTATACACATAAATGTTTTACTACCAAATTGAATACAATAATTGTTGTGCTGCTGGGGCTATGCAAATGTCATTTGTGGAATATTGCATTCAAGGTTGTGTGATGTAGGTTATAACAGCCGATTAATATTTTAGAGTTCAGCTTAATTACTTAAGTATATTCTGAATGTTACCTTCTCAAATGAATTATCTCCAGTTATTAACATTTTTCACAAAACTAAATGCAATGAGTTGATGCATATTAGACATGGAACTCTTGGCCTCCGGTTTGGAAAGTTCTGAGTACAAGGTCCATTTCAGGATCGGAGAATATAAAATAAGGCTTACAATCCAGTGCAGTACTGATGGGGTGATGCAAGACTAGAGGTGCCACATTTGGATGATATGTTGGTCTAATGCCCTGTCTGCCCTCTCAAGTGGGTGCAAAAGATTCCATAGTTTTATTTTGAAGAAGAGCAGGGGAATTTTCTTTGTGTCCCTGTCAATATTTATTTCTCAATCACCATCACAAAAACAGACAAATCTGGTCATAATCATATTACTGTTTGTAGGAGCTTGCTGTGCTCAAAGCGGCTGTCATAAACCCTACATTACAACAGTGACTACATTTCAAAAGTACATAATTAGCTGCAAATGACCTTCAGGTATCTGGTGGTCATGAAAGGTGCTATTGAAATGCAAGTGTTTCATTCTTCTTGTGTTCAGCAATGTGTCTTGAATATAGCACGTAGAGAAATATGTTCAAAGAGCAAATACAACAAGGCACAATTCTATGAACCATCTGACCATCAGGCCATGACAGTCCTAATATTCTGGCTCTCCAGCATTTCTTCTCCATCACCCAACTAATAACACCCTGGTCCACAGTTTGGCCATTTCTGGAAAAGCACCAAGATAATTAGCATTGCTAATCTTTTTCTTAGTCTATTGTGGAATATGGGCTTCACTGACTGGCCAGTATTTACTGCCTGTCCCTCATAGGCCTTTAGACGATGGTGGTGAGCTGTCTGTTTGAAGCGTTGCAGACCGTTTGGTCCAGGTTAACTGACAATGGTATTAGGGAGGGAGTTTCAGGATTTTGACCCAGTGACAGTGAAGGAACAATGATATGTTTCCAAGTCAGAATGGTGAGTGGCTTGGAGAGGAACGTGCAGGTAGTAGTGTTCCATGAATCTGCCCCTCATGTCTTTCTAGATGGAAGTGGTTGTGTGTTTGGAAGGTGCTATCTAAGAACTTTGGTGAATTTCTGCAGTGCATCTTGATGATAGTACATACTGCTGCTACCGAACATGGGTGGTGGAGGGAATGGATGCTTGCAGATGTAGTGCTGATCAAGCAGGCTGCTTTGTCCTGGATGGTGTCAAGCTTCCTGAGTGTTGTCAGAACTGTCCTCATTTAGGCAAATGGGGAGTATTCCATCACACTTCTGACTTGTATCTTGTAGATGGTGGACAGGCTTTGGGGAGTCAGAAGGTGAGTTACTTGCCACAGTACTCCTAGTCTCTGACCTGCTCTTGAAGCCATTGCATTTATATGATGAGTCCAGTTAAGTTTCTGTTCAATGGTCACCCCTAGGATATTGATCATAGGGGATTCAGTTAAGGTAGCACCATTAAATGTCAAGGAGCAGTGATTAGATAGTCACTTATTAGAGATGGTCTTGCCTGGCATTTGTGTATAGTGATCGTAACTTGCCACTTGTCATCTCAAGCCTGGATATTGTCAAGATCTTATTGCATTTGAAAATGTACTATGTATGTACTTACAATTGTACTTCGGTATCTGAGGAGTCACAAATGGTGCTGATCACTATGCAAGCATCAGCAAACATTGCCACTTATGACCCCATGATGGAGCGAAAGTCATTAATGAATTTGTTGAAGATGATTGTGTCTGAGGAACTCCTGCAGAGCTGCCCTGGAGCTAAAATGACTGACTTCATTGAACAAAACCATCTTCCTGCATAAAAACCAGTTCTGAGGAATGGTCACCGGACCCGAAACGTTAACTCTGTTTTCTCCTCCACAGATGCTGCCAGATTTGCTGAGCTTTTCCAGCAACTTTGTTTATGTACCATCTTCCTGCATGTCAGCTAAGACTCCAACCAGTGGAGAATTTGCCTCCCGATTCCCAATGATTCCATTTTTCTAGGGCTCCTTAATGTTACACTCAGTGAAATGCAGCCTTGATGTGAAGGGCTGTCACTCTCACCTCACCTCTGGAATTCAGCTGATCTTTTGTCCATGTTTGAACCAATGCTGTAATGATGTCAGGAGCTGAGTGGCTCTGGCAGAACCCAAACTGTGCGTCACTGAGCAGGTAATTGCTGAGCAGGTACTGCTTGATAGCACTGTGGATACCTTCCATCACTTTATTGATGATCGAGAGTAGGCTGATGGGGTAGTAATTGCCAGGTTGAATTTGTCCTGCTTTTTGTGTACCGGACATATCTGGGCAATTTTCCACATACGTTGGATAGACACCAATGGTGTAGCTTGGAAAAGCTTGGGAAGTGGGATTAGCAAGTTCTGGAACACATCTTTAGTACTAATACCAGAATATTGTTAACACCCTTGGCAGTATCCCGTGTCTCCAACCATTTCTTCATACCCCATGGAGTAAATTGAATTGGCTATAGACTGGCATCTTGATGCTGGGGACCACTGAAGGAGACCAAGATAGATCAGCTACCTTCACTTTTGGCTGAAGATTGTTACAAATGCTTCAGACTTATTTTTTGCACTGGTGTGCTGGGCTTTTCTATCATTGAGGGTGAGGATATTTGTAGAGTCTTCTCCTCTCATGAGTTGTTTAATTAATGACCTAATTAACGCCCATTCATAAATGCACTATTTACACAGCTTTCTTGCTTCTAGAAAGTTTGAACCCACTTGCGAAGTGCCTATGAGAGTTCCTGCATCTGTGTGCCGAGCAGCTCTTCACTGTGTTTGCCAGCCATGTAGCTCTTGTATGTTAACTTCCTTCCTGGTGATACTGCTTGCAGATCAAGAGTTGCTTTGTCACATGGACCAGTATTTCTTATTATTCAAGAAAATTTGAATCAATCATTTTAGAATTGATACAAACCTCAAAAGCCCCTTTAAAATATTCTTGAAAACAATAACAGAAATCAGAGGCATTTTAAAGAAATTCTAATTTTTCCTCATAGTACTGCTTTCTGGTTAAATGTCATCAGACCACCAGTCAAGCATTATAAACCAGTGCAAGGACTAGTTGCCTTCTCTCCTGGCAGTTCATAATTTTTGCAAGATGGTAAAAGTTTTATTTTCATGTTCTGTTGTGAAGGTATTACTGGAACAGATTGGACTTTAACACCATTCTATAATATCTAACCGACAAGTTACATTTTATGTCTTAAATTTTGATGGAAAGCAAGTGTAATGTGCCTGTCGCTTTGTTTATGGTGACTCCCAGAGCTTTAATCCACATTTTTGTTGGTGAGAGGAGGAAGGAGAGTTGATCAGTGGCCTCTAGTCAGTTTGGTTTGAAAATACAGTTGACAATTTATGTTGTCAAGTTCCCATAAATGTCTGAAGTGTATTCATATTCAGTATGCGTTTACTGGAATCTGGTTCACACTGATACTGGTCCACAACTCACAATTAAAGTAATTTGAGGAAGAATTAGTTGTAGTTGTGTTCTGGGCAAAAATTACAAATGTGTGTGTTTGCAAGTCTGGAACAAAATACTTGGACTAGATTTTTCCAAAAGCGAGTCAGTGCCATCACTAGGACAGAAAATAAATGCCTGTCCTCCCTACCATGTCATGGCACATGTGCTAGAGAGGGTCTTAATATTAACTCGTTTATTGCACAAAACAGAAACACTACAATTTGTTAAAATAAAAAACAGCATTTTATTTTTCTAGCTATGAAAGAATTGGGTGGCATGTTCACTTTGGATTTCATTATATTAAAGCAGAATATGCACTTATGTTGTACTTATTATTTATGAAAGATATAGTCATACAGGAATGAGTGTATACATTTCTTACTGATTTGTTTAATTGGATGATAGTCATTGCTAAGGTCAGTTAATGGTGGAAAGGTCTGAGCATTTGTCATATCCTAAGACGGTCATACATTGAGGTGTTAGTCCTTTGTTTTAATGTAGAAGAAAATAATGCCAGAGGCGGATTAGTTTAAAAAAATGATTGTATTTCAGTGGTCAGTTGTGCTCTGGAGCGGTGCTTCTAAAACACATTGGGGAGAAAAAAAATCATATGATCCAAATAGTCCATGCCAGATGATACCAAGTTGGGTAGGAGGGTGAACTGTGACGAGGATGCAAAGATCCTTCAGCAGCATCTCAACAGGTTGGATGAGTGGGCAAATCAATGCAGATGCAGTATAATTCGGATAAATGTGAGGTTTTTCACTTCAGAAGCACAAACAAGAAGGCAGATTACTACCCGAAGGGATATAATTTGGGAGAGGGGAGTGTGCAGCGGGACCTGGGCATCCTTTTGCACCAGTCGCTGAAGGTAACCATTGAGGTGCAGCGGGCAGTAAAGAAGGCAAATGGTATGTTGGCCTTCATTGCGAGAGGTTTCGAGTACAGGAGCAAGGATGTGTTGTTGCGGTTATACAGGGCCTTGGTGAGACCACACCCAGAATATTGTGTGCAGCTTTGGTCTCCTTTTCTGAGGAAGGATGCTCTTGTTCTCGAGGGAGTGCAACAAAGGTTTAGCAGGCTGATTCTGGGGATGGCGGGTCTGATGTATGAGGAAAGATTGATTAGGTTGGGATTGTTTTTGCTAGAGTTCAGACGAGTGAGGGGGATCTCATAGAGATTTATAAAATTCTAACAGGGCTCAACAGGGTAGAGGCAGGGAGGATGCTCCTGATGGTGGGTGTGTCCAGAACTAGGGTTCATAGAATGAGGATTCAGGGTAGATGATTTAGGACATAGATGGGGAGACATTTCTCCACCCAAAGTGTGGTGACACTGTGGAATTTATTCACAGGAAGTAGTTGATGCCAAAACATTGAATGTATTCAAGAGGCGGCTAGATATAGCACTTGGAGCGAATGGGCTCAAAGGTTATGGGGAAAAAGCAGGATTAGGCTATTGATTTGGATGGTCAGCCATGATCGTGAAGAATGGCGGAGCAGACTCGAAGGGCTGAATGGCCTCCTCCTGCTCCTATCTTTTATGCTTCTATGCTCATCCTCCACTTCAGCCTCTTTCCATCCTTCTTTACTTAAGTCTATCAGCTAATCACTGATTCCTTTCTCCCTTATAAATTTACCTAGCTTAATCTTAAATGCATCTGTGTTATGAACTACTCCCGTGAAAGTGAGTTCTACAAATAGAGAAGATTCTTTTGAATTGCATACCAGTTTTCTTGTTAAAATGTATCCATTTAAACTTGATGACCTTTAGTTCCTGCCATGTGTGTGAGTCAAACGTTTAGAATGAAGAACAAAGAACAATGCAGTACAGGAACAGGCACTTTGGCCCTCCAAACCTGCACCACCACGTGTTGCCTTCCATCGCCTACATTTTATTCAGTTAAATTGTTTACATAATTAGCTCCAAGATTCGGTACATTCCAGATTCAGATTCCTTAATTTTTGCTCTGCTTTTTTCCCATTGTCCAGTTCCCTATCCACAAATCACCTCACCCAGCAACAATAAAATAACATCATATATGGACTCAAAATTCCTCCAGCCCTCTTCATCTCTTTCCATTTCAAAGATACTTCTCCAATATGTTTCCCTCCTTGCCAATTTTGTGAATAATTATATAATTGAGTGGCAACTACCTCCAAATGCACGTACCCACTTTTGAGCTACAATATACATGATATCAAGCAATACAGCTTTAATGTTCATCAGGCTTTACCTTCAACTTATTCTTCCCACCTTTTATTTTCCTTGGGGTTGGAGTACATGCATCATACAAATGCTCAAGATGGGGTATCTGTATGTCATCCGATGGGCCCTTTCCCTCAGACCACCATTACTCCTCCCAGAGTCCATATTCTTTCAATTCTGTAACATTTTCAAATAATTGCCAACCACACTTTTATTTTGATTGTAATTCTTTTTACAACCCTTTCACTAACACTACTTCCATTGTGTTACAGTCAGTTTCTCTATGGATTATATGTCAGCGTCTTATCATTTAAACTATGTTTTTGTGCTCTCCTAAACCACTAAACCTTTTGTCAAGTACGTGTACATGTCTGAGATTTGTTCTTCAGTGCATGTTTTTTCTTATTGTGTATTCCCTCATGTTTGTTATCTCCCAGGTAACATTCACTTAGGCATACTCACATTGGCATCCCAAGACCACGTCATGCATTCTTAATGCCATATGATTTTATCAGATGATTGATGGGGTTTTATTTATCTCTCAGTCAATCCTGGTGCCTTGGGTAGTGGCTGGATCTTCAAATTCGGGTTTAGTAACTGAATTTTAAATTCCAATATGGTGCAATTATTGATCCTCATTGGATTCCATTTCCACCTCCTGGCAGTTTGAATAGTTACTTTTTACCTCAACTCTCTGCTTTTTGTCTTGCAGTTTGCTAGGTAACTTCCTGGTCACATGACTTCACATGCTTGCATGATTTGTAAGTCTACTGCTTTCTACTGTATTAAAGGCCTTTTGAAAATCCAAATAAGTTACATTTGTCTCACTACCTTGTCTATTCTTACCTTTACAAAGAACTGAATGAAATTGTCAAACAAGACTTTTTTTGAAATTAATTGCTGTCTATTTGGTTTCTAGATGTTTTTGAATTTTATTCATCAGTACAGATTCTATTATTTTTCTAGTTACTGATAGCTGACTGGTCAATAGTTCCCTTCACTCAAAAGCTGAGAAAGCATGACTGTAATGGAGGAAGTTAAAATCTCCATGTGATTTTGCACGGCAAGAAAAATTTCAAAGCTAGCCCATTGCTTTGTAGTGAGGTACTTAAAATATCCCCAATTCAAACAGGAGTTCCTAACTGAAGTGATTGGTCTTGAGGTAGAGTACCTGAGCTAATTACTTGCAGGCAATTTTGCTGTTCAAGTAAAAAGATGCCTTCACTTTCCTTAAAACACTGAAAATTGTGTAGAAACTTAGGCCAGTGGTCTCTTGACCAAGGATAATGCATTGAATTGGGGAGTTTTAAAGATGGTTAAAATGCAATTCATCCGATAGTTCCTATGAAACAAATGCACCATGTGGTGCATTTGAACCATTCAGATTATCAAAAGTTATTTGTAGAATCTAATGATCTGGTTACAGACAGGCTGAAATTATATTTGGGCAATGAACTCGAAGTAACAATTGAAGAATCAGCATGGTACACTTTGGATTATTATTTTGCTGTACTACTCAAGTATTTCTATGTAAGTATTAGCCAGGATGCAATCGGACACAGCCTCCACCATATCACAACTGAATTGGTCAGTTATACATATTGTCTCCGCATGGAGAGCGACTACTTGAATATTCTATTGTAATGCTGCCATCTGAATCATTACCTTCAGTACAGGAGGAAAAACAAGAGTGAAAACATAGCTGAGTGAATTGAGCACCAGATAACAGTGT
The DNA here is from genome assembly GCA_024137785.1 of Ginglymostoma cirratum. Lineage (NCBI taxonomy): Eukaryota > Metazoa > Chordata > Chondrichthyes > Orectolobiformes > Ginglymostomatidae > Ginglymostoma > Ginglymostoma cirratum. The sequence continues at coordinate 27,664,252 of JAHRHZ010000016.1, read as the reverse complement.
TAAAACCCATAGCCACAGAATGTGTGAAGACGCAATTACTTTAGTTAAAGTTTTGCTCACAGCGATAGCATATCTCTTTAGAATATGCAACTCATAAAAAAAATGAATATTTTAAAGGTTGTTTTTCCAATTAAAAGATCTGGGTGAATTATGCACCACCAAGACAAAAGAATAAACAAAATAGTTACATAATTAGTCCATGAAACAGAGCTTTAGTTTTTAAAATTTTAAGTTAGAGGAAGAAGCAAAACTGAGGTAGATAAAAAGCTCCATGTTTTGATGTGCTGAAGAAAATGAAAGAAGAAAAGAGAATGAGTTGTAATAGATAGCAACAAGGTCTCAGGAAAGTATAAGGAGTGAGTTAATTTGGCACTCAGGAGGGAAGATCAATGTGTTTAAAATTAGTGATAAGCTATGGAGTGGAAAAGAGCATTATGATGGAAAGTTGATCTGGAGCAGAAGTGAAAGAAGTATCGCCAGCTCAAAAATATGCTAAATTTAAGGATTTGAATGGTAGATTGCATTTATTATGTTTGGTAAGTATTGCACTGAATATAAAATGATAAAAAACAAGAATTAAATACAATTTATGATTTTATTGACCGGTTCACATGAACTTGTTTCTCATTTTGCTGTGTACTAAATGGATTTTCCTCTGGGATAAAACAATCTAGTTTATGTCACAAGTTTGAGAAAACGATAAACCAATCTTCAGGAAAGATAAAATCTTATTGATGTGGTTAAGTTACAATTGGAGTTTCAGGTTCGTTCCATTTCACTGGTATTCTTCCTGTAGCTATTAATATGCAAAGAAAACACAAGTTCACTTTACTAAAATAATAGTTCCCAGGACTGTGTCAAAAGTTGCACATTTTAGAAGTTTCTGATGCCTTCACCTTAGTCTCGAATTGGGGGATTTGCCGTATAAGAAAACAGACTGTAGCTATACTCCTAGAATCATACAGCATTGAGGGAGGCCATCAGTGAACTTACCTTTTCTGGCTCTGTGGTAGAACAATCACACCCATCCCATTGGCCTACTCCTTCTACCAAACCCAGCGTCCCTCCAACTTCCTTTTGGTAGTTACTATTGCATGTACTTCCACAGACCTTACAAGCAAACAAAATATATTAGCAGCACTCAATTAATTGAATGATTCCTTTCAAATGGATCAATAATCCCACCTAATCTCCACAATTATAAGAACATACAACATATACTACAAATGGGCTGCATGTGAACAGCATGTCAGTTATGCTTTTATTAGTTAGATGTGTGTGCCTTCTTTTCACTACAGTTTATCCTTGCTCCATCCCCTCCTGAATAAAACAGCCAGTCTACTGCTTATGGGACAACCCTAGTACCCTGCAGTTTGTTAACCACAATCAACTCTGTAAATAATATTTGCCTTATTGCCTTCCTCATCTTTTAGCCAATCATGTTTTTGTGCCCCTCATTACCAGCCTCCTGCCAGTGACATCAGTTAGTCCTTAATGTAACTTATCAAAGTTCCCAGAAAACCTTTAATAATTTTGAACCACTCTATTAAATTCCCTCTTAACCTGCACAGCTCAACGAAAAACAATCCCACCTTTTCCAGTCTCTTAACCCAACTTAAATCTTTCATCCCTGATTTCATTCTAACAAATCTTCTTTACGATCTTTCAATTTTTTCCCCAAAATGTGATGCCTAGGATTGGACTCATCACCTGAGGTCTAACATTGATTTTGAAATGTTTTTCTACACCACAGCAGTTACACTTTAAAAGAACTTCATTGACAATAAAGTGCTTTAAGACACCCAATGGTTGTCAAAAGTGCTGTGTAAACGCAGAGCTTATTTCCATAACTTCCTTGCTTCATGCTTCCTATTCTTCAGAAAGCCAAGGATTCCTTATGCTGCATTAGCAGTCTTGTCAACAGGATTTGTGCATCTGGACCCTGAGGATCTCTGTTTCTGCGCTTCCTTTAAAATGGTATCATTTAGTTTATATTGCCCCTCCTTATACGTCTTACCAAAATGCACACCAGACTTTGCACAGTCGTGGTTACTCTGCTAATGGTAGAATCTGCTCCCAATATTTTACTTTCAATAAAAAATCATTTTTCCTACTCTTTTTACATACCCAAGATATATTTTCTCTCACCAAATATTCAATGGTTTAAAGGAATTTTACTTACAGGGATTCTAGTGGTTTTAATTTTGTTTTTACTGAATTACTTATGACACAATAAAGGCCCACGCCCTCTAGTTTTAACTGGCTGTACAAATAGTTCTAATAAAATTTCAACATGTACTCTGAGTCTCTCTACAGATTGACCTCTAAATCAAATAAATTTATTCACAATTTCTGCTCCAATGGTCTGCACTGTAATTTTTTAAACTACTCAGATTACAAATTCCTGGCTTTGATTTGTTGATCTCAGTTGGGGAATAACTGGCAATAAAATTGGTGTTATGAGTGATATTTGGTTAAATCAAATAGAATTTGGCTACAAAATCCACTTTGATCATCTGTTATCTGATGTGTAGTACTAAAATTGGTAAAAGACTGAAGTTTGTATCATTAGATTATATAAGTTTCTCTTGGAGTGACTGCTGGTTGTAAACTTAGATTTTTTGAACTCACATGCAGATTTGCAGCGTGTTCCATTTGGTCACTGGTGTGAGACTTGCATCTGAATATATCAAAGGATTCATGTCTTCAGAAACTTCAGTTCAGACAGCCATCTGCATCTCCTTGATCTGTACACATCTGAATTAGGGACTCGACATCCTGTGGTGTGAAGTGTAACATGACATGAGGTTTCATGGCCAACCCATCTATCTACGTTATGTTAAAATATGTTTGCCACAAGTGTCATTCTTCTATGTACATACATCAAGGAAATTGATAACTGCCTTGTTTCTAAGGTATAACACTTTCATTATAATTTTTATGGAAAATAGAATATGAAACATACAGCTTTCACTAAGTTGAAGGTTCACTCAAATCCAAAGAATCTGTGTAGGCATTAAAACTCATCACTTTAATGCCTTAACCTTTATAACTGTCAAAGGACTATCAAAGTTGTCAGGGCTGTCAATGATCTGCTAACAAACTCTTAAAAGTGTTAAACAACTTAACATACACATGTTTGTTTCCCTAAGAGATTAGATGTAGGACTTTCAACATATTGGATTGTTTTGAAGATTTTTTAAAAGTTAACAATGCCATCAATACATGCATAATTATGTCAACTTGGCCTCTGAGGATTGACCAGGATGGATGCTGGGTGAGTTAGCATTCAAGGGCGGCGGGGGTGGGGGGCGGTGAATGGTAGTTGTGGAGCATGAGCTGGCACTAATTTGACATTACGGCTATATATGGCCAGGACAGTGGATATAGGGTCATGGCTTGTCATAGGGTATAAGGGGCAATGGGAGTTGGTTGGGAAGGTGGAATAAAATGTTAGGAAATTTATGAAGAGCCAATGAGATGGCTAGAGGAGGAGGGAGAGTCATAGAGAATATGAGGTGCAAGGATGAGACATGGGGAGTATATGGGGGTCCAGGATGTTTGTCGGGGAAGGCAATGTGTGCAGGACAAGGGTATGTGTGTGGAGTGAAGTGGAAGTGTGTGGAGAAAGGGGATGTTTGTGGGGAAGCGAATGTATGTGGGGCAAGGGGATGTGTGTGGGGGAAGAGGATGTGTGTGTGGTGAAGGGGATGTGTGTGGGTGTGAAGGGGATGTGTGTGGAGGGAAGGGGATGTGTGTGCGGAAAAGGGATGTATGTGGGGCC
>JAHRHZ010000016.1:27579795-27660068 GCA_024137785.1 Ginglymostoma cirratum | reverse complement strand
GAAACGTCAGCTTTCCTGCTCCTCTGATGCTGCTTGGCCTGCTATGTTCATCCAGCTCTACACCTTGTTATCTTAAATTTGTAATGTACCTACATCCGATTGTGAATGCCCTTAGGTGTTGTCTTTCAACAGTCTCACTTGGCTGTTTGCACCAATGTTCCTTTTCTGCTACGCAGATGAGTGCTCCAAATCAGCCAGCAGGCTTTTTTCTAATAACTTACTGTGCAAGAAATTTAAAGCCAGTGTACACTATAAAAAAAAACCCAGACATTATTAAATTGTAAAATATGTGCACTCTGATGAAAATGCAAAAAAGGTGCAGAAGTGACTTTGACCATCTGTAATTGAAAATGAGAAGCTATTTACAGAATACCACAAGAGATTGCGCATTTAGATCAGCAGTCAAATGAGTTATTTACTTTCAATGTGAAGATACCACCGTGTTTCAGTATGTTTCATTTGGGCATTGAACACATATGTTTAAGGTTTATCCTGCATCCTCAGTGTCGAACAATGTACAGGGCTGATGTCTTATGTGGCAGTAATTTAGATGGCTGTCTTGCCTGATTAACAGTGTTTGCAGAGTCAGAGTGAGGTCGATCACCCACAATCTGAATAGGGCCAAGCTAAATGTAATCTATGAGCAGACACATTGGTGCCCCCTTTTGGTACTGGCTGTAGTACGGGAAAAAGATTTACAATCTCCTGCACTCCTCAAGAGCAGGTGGCACCAGCTAGTGACCTCAAAGTGGAATTTACAAGGTCATCAGATAGTGTAAATATGCAATAACAAAGGCCTATCAGATAGGATGATTGCATACAAGCCTCAGTACCAAGTGGAAAATGTGGACTGGATGTGTGATAGGTACCTCATGCTGTTCAGGTTATATTAGTTACAGGGCAGTGTGGTTTGTAATCACCGACTGGGGAGGGTTCAGGAGTTGTCATAGGCGTACATGCTCATAAAGCTCTTACACCCATTGCAAGATATTTAATCATTCTCTTTGTCTGCCTGCTGAAGAAGTGAATATAACAAATGGGAATGTTCAGAGGAGGAGTGCCAGTTATCAGGCTTCTCACTACACTCAAGGAGGAGGACATGGTATTAGCAGGGGTGGACAGGGAGCACTCCTTTATCAATGAAGAGAATGGCATTTCAGAATTTTCTTATTGTGATGCAGTATTTCGGAGGGTTCTCGACATGAAGGTATAACCTATTGGAAAATCTAATTGTCCATGCAATTTGCACAGAGCGAACTGTGCTGGAATTCTGCATGGTCCTGATGAGCAACTTCATCTAACTCCAATGACTCTTTGGGTGTTGGAATATCAGGACCAATGTTTATTTCTTTTGGCACTACAGCAAAGATTCACACAATTAGTTCCTGGGATCAGAGGATTGTCATATGCTGAGCAGCTTAAAAAAAATAGATTCTACGTCCTCTGGAGTTTAGAAGAATAAAAGTTACAACGTTGTGGAGAGATTTGAGTGGGTTGATACAACGAGGCTGTTTCTCCTGGTTTAGGGAGTCTAGAACATGGGATGCAGTCCCAAGATAGGGGGTCAATCATTTTAGACTTAGATGCAAAGAAACCTCCTCACTTAAAAGGTTTGTGGTTTTTTGCTATTATCTGCCACAGGAGCTTGTGCATGTTTTTTTGTTGAACGTACCAAAGAAGGGCAGGTTTTTAGTTTCTTAATGAATCAAGATATATGGGAAGTAGGTACAAAAGTGAAGTTGCTACCAATGATCAGCAATGATCATTTTGGATGGTGGAGCATGTTCAACAGGTCAAAAATGTTCTACTCCCACTCCTATTAATTACATTCTTTTGTGTTGCTGAGGAATTGCTTATGAGTACTTCAATATTCAGAACAGAAATTGTTATTGGCAAGTCTGTAAAGGAATATTCACAGAATCCCTACAATGCAGAAACAGGCCATTTGGTTCAACGGGTCTGTGCTGACCCTCTGAAGAGCATCCCACTGAGACCTAGCCCTATCCCCATGACCCAGCATTTCCCATGGCTAATCCAAATAGCCAGCATATCCCTAGACACTATGAAGCAATTTAACATGGCCAATCCACCTAACCTGTACGGTTTCTAGACTGTGGGAGGAAACCCACACAGACACAGGAACAATGTGCAAACTCCACACAGAGTTATTCAAGACTGGAATTGAACACAGGTCCCTAGTGCTGTGAGGCATCAGTGCTAACCACTGAGCCACCATGCCACCCATGGGTAGTTACATTTCTTTTCTTGTCTGTGCTTGTCAAAATTCATTCAGAGTGCGCGCACATAATTTAATTTTCCACGAGTCCCACACAGAACAGAACATCTCCACCCCCAAGCTGCTAAACTCTGGAATTGTGGGGTGGCACATTCTTGACAAGGTGATGACTTTATATTTGCTGCTGGAATGTGTCATGATTGCTTCATACTTAATAATCCCTATGTGCTTAAAATACTTTTATTTAAAGAAGTCAATGAAAGGATATTGTATCATTAATTTTAACAATGAAGTTTTTGGTTTGTCACATGTCTTGTGCTTACTGCTTGGTTATTGCAGAGCCCCAGTCTGGGTTTATGATTCACAGGTCATCGCTTCTGCTTTGGACATTATTCACATTGTTTGGTTGGCGGATGGCCTTGCAAAAGTAAAGAGCTTCCTTGCCTAGCTCTCCTGCTTCTGAAAAATTCTTCTTGAACCTAGACCCCTCACCCAGTCTGAATCCTCACTATCCTCCTGAATGGATCCTTGATCCTGTGTTTCCTCACCAGGCAGTGTTGGTGAGGTTACCAGAGCCATCTGCTTGAGTTTGGTAATACAAGTCTATACATGCACAAATATCAGAGGGACAATCATCTGAACATTTCAATTCTTATTCATTTTGCTTTGAGCAACAAAAACTTTGTTAGACAAATAATTTTCTTTCCACAGCAAATCTCTGCAGGGAGAAGTCAGTTCTTTTTATTCTGTCTGCACATCTGTGTGTGTGTGTGTGTGTGTGGGGTGACAATTCTGTTTTTATCTGTCAGGCAGAGCTCTCTGATTGGACCAGATTAACTGCCCCAATTAGGGAACACATATGCTATGAGGTCCACCTGGCTGACCTTGTAACAATCACTGCACTTCCTATCATAACAAATATTATCAAGCAAATGCATATTAAAGTAGTTTTCTGTTGTATAAGAACACTATGTAATCTCTGGATCAGATTCAGCTATAACATGCTGTGTTTGTTTCAAAGTTTGCTATAGACTGCATTGAAGTCAACAGTTTAGTTGCCAAGGTGGTATTGGTTGAATAGCCAACTCATGTCATGCTGACATGAAAATTCCTGTGAATCAACAGGATGGTGTTGGTGTGGTGTAGGTTTTCATTATGGAATGCACATTGCATGATAGATGCCATGGACATTTTTATGTTGTCTTTGATGCTATTCTGTCACCATAAAGCAAAAACAAAGATTGGATGATTTATGGGCCCAAAGCTTAAATGTTTCGTGTCTGAACAGTTTGGACTGGTGCTAATTACAGGAAAAAACTATTTGCTTTACCTGCCAGCATCTTTTCAAGCTTGACGCCCAGTTCAGAGAGTGAGAAACGGCATAGAGAAAGGTGGACCCATTGAGTGAAAACAGTGGGACAACAAAGAGCAGCTTCTGAGTCAGAAACAGTGCAGAGAGAGGCAGATCTAGCCAAGAGGAGTCTCAATGGGAAAAGGTGAACATGGCAAGCCTGGTAGGAACGGGTGGACTTGCTGGGAAGGCATGGACCCAGCAGGGAGAAGTAAACCCAGTGGAAGGTGGGGCACCTGCCAAGAAGGCAAACCACATTGAGACATGGAGTTACTTGGGACCTGTAACACTTTAAGAATCAAGGCATTTTGTTAAGCTTCGTAAAAAAATCAAATGACAATATCACAAGAAAGCCAAAAGCTGATTATTGGTGAGTAACTGTGATTAAGGAGAGGGTGTATAGTGTTGGAATTGAGAACAGCATTTGTTAGCATTTCTTAAATAACCTTTAGTTCTCACCAGCAGATAGGAAGTGAGAAAGTAATGACTCCATTATTTGTTTTACCTTTAATTGGTAAGGTTTACTGGATTACCAAAAGTTTAAATAAGTACAGTAATTGTTAGTGAGAAGAAGCACTAATTTAATTTAATAATTAATTATGATATAATAAAGATGGCTCAGCAGGGGCTGTATTGTAAGTGTATAATGTGGGAATTCCTGGACACCAGTCTGATCCAGAGTGAATACATTTGCAGTAAGTCTCTGTGACTCAAAGTGTTTCAGCTCAAAGTTTATGAGGTGGAGGCAGAATTGCAGATAGTACAGCACAGCAGCGAGATGCAGAGTTACCAAGGCTGATCTAGATAGTGGTCACATCTTTTAGGTTAGGATCTTCTGATTTGGTCAGCAGTCAGGGAGAGAGGGGTGTGACTGCGGGTGAAACAGTTATAGAGACCCAGCAGGGAGTACAGCAGGAACCTCAGTCTTTGCAATTGTCCAACAGTTGCAAGAACGTTTGCAGCCAGTATGGACAAAAGCAACTAACTACAACACCACACTACATTGGAGTTAATGTGGAGTTAATAAGAATGTCATGGTAGTTGGGGGATATTATAGTCAAGGAATTGACAAAGTTCTCTGTAGCTGAGCACAGGCTTCCAGATGACTGTGTTGCTTGCTCATTACCAAGTTTGGGACATCTGCTGTGGATCATGGGGCATTTGCAATGGAAGGGGAAGAAATCAATTGTCATCGTCCACCTAAGAACCAATAGCATAGAAAATCAATTTGTGAAGAGGGCATAAGGAGTCTGCAGCGGGTTAAATGAGTGGCACATTTTTATAATAGAGAAAAATGTGAGCTTACCCATTTTGGTAAGGTGATAGTAAAGTAGTATGTTATTTAAATTGAGAAAATTTCAGAACTTTTCAGGTACAGTGGGTTCTGGGTATGATGGTTTATGAATCAGATCAAGTTAGCACTGGGTACAGGAAGTGATTGGGAAGGCAAATAAAATGTTATTTATTGCAAAAGAAATAGAATACAAGGTAGGGATGTTTCTCTAGAGTTGTACAGGATGCTATTGAGACCAGACCGGGAACCCTCTGCCCAGTTTTAGTCTCGATACTTAAGAAAGGATATAGTTATGAACAATCAGGAAGGAGCATTTCAGAAAAGATTAGGGGTGAGGGGATATTTTACGAGACAAGGTTAGACAGGCTAAGTCTGTGTCAATTGATGTTTAAAACAAGAAGAGGTGATTTTGTTGAGATGTGCAAAATCCTGACCCAGATTTGGAAGGGTGGATTCTAAAGTGATGTTTCCTCTTGTAGGAGAGAATAGAACTATGGCACACAGTTTAAAAATCAGTGGTTTCCATTTGAGAGACTTGAGGATAGTTGTTTCACTCCTGGAGGGTTGTGAGTTTTGGAATTCTTTTTTCCAGAGAGTGGTAGAGCCAGAGTTATTGGATATTTTTAAGGCAGGGTTAGATAGATTTTTGACAAACAAAGAATTCAGAGATTATTGGAGATGGGCGTGAATGTGAAGTTGAGGCCACAATCACACCAGCTCTGATTTTACAATAGAACGGAATGGCTTACTCCTGCTCTGAATTCCTTTGCTTGTACTTTCCAATGCTGGTTGTTCCAGGCATAGAACTTCCTCCATAGAAACCTGGTCAGAGCAATATGGAGCACAGGAGAGGCCAAGCCACGCATCGTTGTCATGGTCCTGGCTGTTGTATCCTGGTAAGTAAGGGTGAAATGTCATACAGCCTCCCATCATCAAGCTCTCCCTCCTACAAGCCAAAGTCCCCACCTTCTTCAAGAAGACCACCATCATCCCTGTACCCTAGAAAACACATGCAATGTGCCTTAATGATTACCACCCAATAGCTCTGACCTCAGTAATCATGAGGTGCTTCGAGAGGCCGGTCATGACCCACATCATCTCCAGTCTCCCAACCTGCCTCGATCCCTTACAATTTGCCTACCGCCATAACAGATCCACAAGATGCCATTTGCCTAGCCCTGCACTCATCCCTGGAACATCTGGACAACAAAGACACCTACATCAGACTCCTGCTTATTGACTACAGCTCTGCCTTCAATGTAATCACACCATCTGGACTGATCTCAAAACTGTGTGAACTTGGTCTCTGCTCCACACTCTGCAACTGGATCCTCAGCTTTCTGATCCGGAGGCAGCAATGTGTGAGGATAGGTAGCTGCGCCTCCCCCACAATAACACTCAACGCTGGAGCCCCCAAAGGATGTGTCCTCAGACCCCTACTGTACTCCCTGTACACCTACGTCTGTGTTGCCAAATTCCAAACAAATGCCATCTACAAGTTTGCTGGCGACACTGCCATAGTGGGGCAGATATCTAACAATGATTGTGATCTGCCTGTACCGCTCGTAAACAAAGCTTTTCACTGTATTTTGGTACACGTGACAATAAATCAATCAATCAATCATGTTAATATGAGTGTATGAATGAATGTGCATTTCTGTAAGTGAGTAGTCTGGGTGATGTAGGTGAGCATGCAGGGAGGATGCCAATTTGGTAGAGTGACAGGCTGATAGGGAAGTAGGGCGTGCCACCTTGGTAAAGTGGTAACATGGTAGGGTGCAAGCTGGGCAGGGTAGTGGGAAGGTAGGGTTAAGGTAATAACTGGGCTGCATTTGAAGGGTTAGGTGTCTAAGGTGACAGAGTGTTTGAGTGATACAGTAGCAGGACAGCAGCTTGCTAGATTGGTAGGGTGACAGCTGTGCAGAATGCTAACTGAGTAGAAGGACTGCTGGATAAGATGGCAGCTGGGTACAGCAGCAAAGTGCTGAGATCAGAGTGAGGCTTTTGAGGTTTAGTAGCCGGGAAGGTGGAAATAGAACATCCACCGGGAAGTCAGGAGAGGGATCCAGTTCTAAGAAGGAGTTGTAACTGGTTTTAATAAGTTAAACATTCCCCAAGTAATTATTCATGCAAATAAGTTAGAACTCACAAAAGACTCTGAATTTATAGAATAGAATATCCTTTATTGTCATGTGTATTCTGATACAGAAGTATAGGAGTACAGTGAAAAGTTCTTACATCTTAGGTACAAATACTTATTTACAAATCTTGGATCCAAAGAGGAATAAAAGGAAAAGGAGTAGCATTACTCACAGTGTCTAAAAAATAAGTTAGAAATAAAATAGTTAAAACAGAATTAAAGATTGACATTACAATCTGGTACAGAATTTCATATAGCAGAAGTTCAGCACGTCATCTGACTGCCCATGCCAGGCCCCAGTCCAACAACTGTCCTGCTCCGCTCCGGCACACAGCTGCACCAAGGTAACTAACACCGCTCCTGGACTTGCTTGCCTGCAAACTGCTCCGGGACCCGTTCCCCCTCACGCTGCTCCGGGACTCACTTCCTCTCGCGCTGCCCTGGGACGCGTTCCCCCTCGCACTGTTCCAGGACCCGTACCCCCTTGCGCTGCTCCGGGACTCGCTCCCTCTCGCACTGCCCCGGGACCCGTTTCCCCTCGCGCTGCCCCGGGACCCGTTTCGCCTCGCACTGCTGAGGACTTCTTCCTCGCATATTGCTCTGGGACTCGTTTGCCCTCGCACTGCTCCAGGACTGCTAAAAATAGAGAAAAAAAAGAACAGATACAGCAGAGGAGCTCTGGGTAGAAGATCCTACTCTGCCGTCATATTACTGGTAAAAGCTAACTCACATTTGGGAACTGTTACAGAGGTACTGGACACCTTGGCATATTCTAACATAATCATTATATCAGGAGTTCTGAGCAGTCCCAAACTGTATCTTGAAGGCTGTGTCTGATCTCTAAACACCTGGAGACTGAAAGATCCGGATCATGGTGTTTCATCCAAATCAATGGGCAAATTATTGCCACAATAATTAAACCTATAAATTAGATCAACTGCCTAATTAAAATGCAAACATATATGTCAAGTATTACCTGTCCTTCCGCGAAGGCTTCAAGCTGGTATCCAAGTTCATCAAGGCAGAAGCCCTCCAATATTTCATGCACACATGATTACTTTTCATAAGAGCTGCTAAGAAGTGAGCACTGCAAAACCAAACAATTAGGACAGCCATCCTAGGCAGAATGCAGGTGGAATCAAAACAGAAAATGCTGGAGAAGCTCAGCAGCTCTGGCAGCATCTGTGAAGAGAGAAACAGAGTTAATGTTTCAAGTCCGGTATGTCTCTTCTTCTGAATTTCTCTGGAGTCATACTGCACTTGAAATATGTGGCAAACTTTAATGAGTTTAAAATTAAAGAAGCGTATTTATTCTCACTTGCTCCAAATTAATGCATTACTACACACTTTGACAGATTACTGTTTATTTAGTCTCTGACTTATGATCTCTGGTCTCCCTTATGGCAGGCCTGCAGTGCTTGAAGATATTCTGTAATTCAAAGTTGAAGAGACATTCTTGTAGAGTGAAGGATTCACCGCAGTTGTGAGGGTTCTTGCCATTGGATACTGGCAGCTTGATGTCTTGTAGCTAGACCGAGGTCCGGTTCTCAAAGGAGATGTCAACTGATGTATTTTATAACCAGCTGGAAATGCCTGCAAGCAGCTTTTAGCCAATCTTTTAGGCAGACAAGAAAAATGGCTGTTTCATGATGTGCCTTTTCACAAAATCAAGGACTTTTGCAAATAAGACCTATCCAGTCCAGCCTGGATGGGGGAGCCTTTGTGACGGAATAGAAAGTTGATCATGGGCAATTCACTTCTTTCTGTCTAAAATTGAACTTTAATTTTTCTTCTTTTCCGGAATGAAACATACAGTCTAGAAACTCCATTGTCCTTTTCTGTTGACTCATTTTCAATAGAGATATATGACTTCCACATGTTGTTGGGAAGTACTCTCACATTTGGCTATATTTAATTAAGTATTAACTGGATACTTGATACTGTCCGTCACACAAGCGCCAAAAGTCACATGATTAAAGCATCCATCTTGTTTGCTGTGTCCAAGTTTTAGAAGCATTGTCTGCAAGTTCATAATATTGATATGAGGGCTTCATGTTTAATAATTTATCTAGGCTTGAGATTGAAGAATTGTGGAAATACCTGTTGTTTCTTTAAAAATCAATGAAAAGACCCATTAGGACTATTCTTACATGGCATTTTGGATAGTTTCTGTTCCTGGTTGTTTAAACTCATTTCAGGGAAAACACCTGTTTTGATTTTACAACATGGATCCATAAAACAATTATATGGATGTTGTGAGCTGTGAAGTAGTGGAACCAGAGATAGATAATGCACTTTACCGCTCTTGTTCATTTCATAAGACTGAAGGTTCTAGAGGGTCTAATAATGACAACATATATTTGATATTAGAATACCAATAATTGGAAAGGCAAAAAGGACAGTCACAGTTTTCTGTGCATTGTTAGATTAAAATCACTTTGGCAGTTGCTCAGATATTCTTGGAGATGAAAAGTCTGCACCTGAGTAAAATGCAAGCAATATCCAAGGCTAGTCTATTAGAATTGTTGTACAAATTGGAGTTTGAATTAAAAACTTGCAGCAACGAGACAGGCAGCTATGATTGCTCTCAAACTCAAGCCCATTCTGCTTTAGCCCTCACAATCTGAGAAAAATAGCAAATGGGAAGAAAAGCAAGGAGCCCTGGCTGAGAAAGGACAAGTGTAAAAACTCCCAGGATCCCCTCCTCAGACTAGAAAGGAAGGTACTGATGTTGGAATTGATATCCAAAACCCTAACTGTTTGCATTGTCACAAGGTGAGTTACCTTTGTGCGGATTGCTGGAAGTTGCAAGATAAAGGTATGTGATTCATCATGATATATTAGGCCAAATGAAGACAAAAGAGCCTTAACTCAGAGTACAACAGACCAAGTTGTAGCTCTGATCAAGTATAAGCACTGTGAGTGGGTGAAAGTAACAAGGTTCCTGAAAGTTACAGGGCATTCTCGTTGAGAGGAAAAGCAATTCTGTATTTCTTAACAGAGGCAATTAAACCTATAGTTATACTTAAGGCTACTGGAGCTATTCAAACTCTTTCACTGTAGTTAGACAGTAGAAAATGCATGGATATGGACAGTTGGGTGAATGGGCCAAAACTTAAGTTTAACATGGTTAAGTATGAGGTTACTAATTTTGGTCAGAGGAATAGAAAAGCAATTTATTAAACTTCAGTTTGCAGAGGGATCTGGGTGTCCTGGGTGCATGAATCTAGAAAACTAGTATGCATGTACAGCAGGTAATAAGGAAGACAATGACTTTTTGGCACTTATTGTCAAAGAAATAGAGCATAAATGCAGGAAACTGTTGCTGCAACTCTATTAGCATTAATGAGACTGAGCCTGGAGTATTGCAAATAATTTTTGCCCCTTTACTCGAGGAGGGATATCGTTGAATGTAGCATTGGAGGCAGTTCAGAGGAGGATGGCTAGATTAGTTTGAGAGATAAGGGGCTTGTCTTATGAGAAACAGCTTAGACTGATACTTTCTGGAGTTTAAAACAATAAGAGTAGATTGCATATAAGATGCTAAAGGGGATTGACAATGTAGACAGAGAGAGGATGTTTCCTCTTGTGGAGCAATCTGAAACAAGAGGTCATAATTTTAGGATAACAGGGTAGAAGATTTAAAACAGAGATGAGGAGAAATTATTTCTCTGAAAGGATCGCAACTGTATGGAATTCACTACCCCAGACTGGGTGGATGCTAGGACATTGAGTAGATTTAAGGAGGAGATAGATAATTTTAATTGGTAATGAGTTGAAGGGTTATGGAGAATGGGTAAAGGGAGGCAATTTCCTTGTGGTATTATCGCTGGACTGTTAATCCAGAGACCCAGATAATGTTCTGGGGACCTGGGTTCAAATTCTGCCATGGCAGAAGATGGAATTTGAATTCAATAAAAGTATCTTGAATTAAGAGTCTAGTGATGACAACAAATCCATTGATTGTCAGGAAAAAACCCTTCTGGCTGACTAATGTCCTTTAGGGAAGGAAACTGCCATCCTTACTTGGTCTGGCCTACATGTGATTTCAGACCCACAGCAATGTGGTTGACTCCAAACTGCTCTGCGGGCAATTAGGGATGGGCAATAAATGCTGGTCTAGCCAGCAACACCCTCATCCTATGAACAAATAAAGGAAAATGAAAGAAAAAAGTTCAATGCAGTAACAAAAGTGGATCCCTACCCAAGTCCTTGTTTGGGACACTGCACTGACAAAGTTGGCAGTGACAGATTTCATCATAAATAGATTCATTAAAGAGGTACTGACAGGTTTCTTTAATGGTCCAGTTGATTTTTTTATCACACCAAATGATCGTTTCCAACGCTGAGTTATGTCATTTGAGCTAAAATTTCCCCAGCCACTTTCCAGACAAAGATGAATGAAGTGATAACCATTTTACCTAATAGTGTGGTTTACGTTGATGTTATACTGGTATACAGTCTCTTACCAAGTCTATTTAACAATTACCAAGTCTACTTATAAAATTACAAACAGCTGATTTGGTAATAAACCTTGCCAAAAGTCAGTTGGTAACAGAGTGAGTATTTAAAGTTTTGGCAAAGATCTGTAGGTTATGGGTGAGGTTGATGACTTGCTCACTGAGCTGGCTTGTTCTTGTTCAGATGTTTCGCCACCATGCTAGGTGACATCATCAGTGGAGCCTCCGATGAAGTGATGTTATTCTACTTTGCTTTGAATTTATACCGTATACAAACTCTTACAAGTCAAAACCATAAATGACACAACTCACCACAACAGACCAGACAGTGTAAATTCCAAGCGGAGTAGAATAACATCGCTTCATTGGAGGCTCCACTGATGATGTCACCTAGCATAGTGACAAAATGTCTGAATGAGAACAAGCCAGCTCGGCGAACAAGTCAACTACCTCAGGGTGAGTATTCTACCTATGGTATATAACAAGGCAAGAACAAATGCTGCCAAGCGTGGCAGAAGTAAAAGCCTTGGTAGAGGGGGACTACCTGCTCTTAAAACTAAACAAAAAATATGAATTTTTTTGAGGATTTGTGATTTCTTTCATATATTTGTACCAAATTTCAGCACAGTAGCAGCTCCACTGAGAGAGTTTCTACAAAAGAAAGTCAAAGTAGGATCTGTGAGGGGGTGCAAGGCAGCTTTTGAGAGGCTGAAAGGTATTTTGATCAAAGAACCAGTATTGGTTGCTGCTAATTTCACTAAACCCTTCGAGGTAGCAATTGATGTTAGTCATCTGGGGGTAGGTATAGTTCTATTACAAGAAAATGAGTCAATAAAAAGATACATTGGAACTTTTTTTTAGCAAGGCATGTCCTGGAAACCCCATAATTCCAAATAATTACTGGTCCTGGTTTCTCAAACTCATTTCAGAGAAAACATCTAATTGATTTTACTGCTAGGTTTTATGGAGTTCTGTTTGAACAATATTTTGTAGGCTGGGTGTTTGTATTTGGTTTTTCAGTTGGGGAAGATTGCTGA
Organism: Ginglymostoma cirratum; assembly: GCA_024137785.1. Taxonomy (NCBI): domain Eukaryota; kingdom Metazoa; phylum Chordata; class Chondrichthyes; order Orectolobiformes; family Ginglymostomatidae; genus Ginglymostoma; species Ginglymostoma cirratum. The sequence goes on along the minus strand of JAHRHZ010000016.1, from coordinate 27,647,550 downwards.
AAGAAAGGAGCTGATCAGTTTATGTCTCCTGTTTCTGAAGTATGGTGGTGGCAAATGCAGTGTGAAACTTGATTGTCTTCTTGAAGAATGACTGGATCATTTCTTGATGCTATATATCTTGAGCAAACTGCACCTGCCAAGACACCAGAGACAAAGGCCTATGTTTGGTAATATCCCCCTACATTTGCCAGAATGTCAGACTGATACAATCCTCTGAACATTCCACATCACTTCTTTTTATCATCAAGAACAGAAAATTATTGCACAAAAGTGCTACTTTTACTTTAATCATTGTCGAGAAAAGTTTTACTTGTTGTGTCTATGTGTGTATTGTTCCATATGACTTCTGTAAGTTAGAGAAGTACACACTTATACTTCCATATTACAACCTTGAGTGTGTTAATGAGTTTTGTACATTCAGTGAATAAGTTTTGTTTTATAAAAGCGCAACAATTTGGTGTTTATTAAAGAAACTTGATTGATGGATCTTTTTATTTTGTCTAATATAGAGAAAGCATATCTTTAGCAATATCAGAAACCAGGTAAAACAATTAAAAGCTAATTAACAGCTAACTTTTACTTTGTGTCAGATCAGATAAATCAGTCCAGAGGAGGGATTGAACCAGATGACCTGTATGATTCTGTACTGTAAATACCATTCAATTACACAATAAATTATCAGGAATAGTGCCATTTTTATTGTGTGAATAATATTATTGTGATGAGATATAACAGTGATGAACAAAATAGCTTGGTTACTTTCCAGTAAGACACAATTCTGTTATACACCTGCTTCAGAGTACAAATAATAGCGTAGGTGGCCCGTTTAAGATATTTGATATTCTCCTATTATAATCAGATATTATAGAATTTTAAAAAATAGTAATTATTTCATATTATCACAAACAAAACTACATTTGAATTAACTATAAAAGTCAGTTTAATTTTTCCTGTGAGATTACCTTGAATTTAACATTAGTTAAGATGGTATATTAGATTTCAATGTTATAAGAACGTAAGATCTTCAAAATTAGGAAAACAAAAATCAAACCATTAACTGTAGTAAAACCATAAGACATAGGAGCAGAAGTTAGGCCATTCAGTTCATGAAATCTACTCTGCCATTCAATCAGATTATGGAAAATCTGATCATCGCATCTCCACTTTGCCGTCATATCCCTATAACCCCAATTCCCTGACTTATCAAAAATCTGTCTATTTCAGCCTTGATTATACTTAACATCCCAACCTCTACAGCCCTCTGTGGTAAACAATTCCACTGATTCACCATTCTGAGAGAAGAAATTCCTCCTCATCTGTGTCTTAAATGGGTGATCTCTTACTCTCAGATGATACCCTCTGGTCTTGGTCTCTCCCACAAGGGCAAAGAACCTCTCAGCATCTACCCTGGAGTGCACCGTAAGAATCTTGTGCATTTCAATGAGGTAACCTTTCATTTTTCTAAACTCCACTGAGTAAACCTACTCAATCTCCCCTCATAAGACAGTCCCTCCATACCTAAGATCAACTTAGTTAACCTTCCTTGGACTGCCTCCTTCTCAATAATAGCTGACCTTTTATGTTTGCTATTTGCAATTTATGCATGAGGACCTAAATCTCTTTGCACTATAGCTTTCTGCAGTCTTTTTCCATTTGATCAATATTTAGCTCCTCATTTCTTTCTGCCAAAGTGCATAAAATCACATTTTCACACATTGCATTCTCCATGCCAAGTTTTTGCCCACTTGCTTAACATATTTGCATTCTCCTGTGGATTCTTTGATCATCCTCAGCATTTGCTTTTCCATTGATTTCTGTGTCATCTGCATGCTTGGCTACAGTTACAATCACCTTCATCATCTGACTCAATAATATGTATTGTAAATAATTGTAGCCCTAACACTGAGCCCTGTGCACTCCATTAGTTACAGGTTGCCATCATGATCTTGCCCCTACACTTTTTCAAATTCTCAGTCTTCTATTAGTGAGCCAATCCTTCATCCATTCTGACATGCTACCTCCAAACCAATGGGCTCTTATTTAAATAAATAGCCTAACTGGTGGAATCTTATCACATGACATTTAAAATCTAAATATATTACTTCCACTTTCCCTGTTATCAATCCTGCTTGCTACCTCTTCAAAGAATTGTAATAAATGTGTAATGCACAATTTACCTTTGTAAAGACATGGTTGATCATATTAATAATTCTAAATGGGCTCCTTTAGAATAGCCTCAAACATTTTCCCCATAACAGATATTAAGCTAACTAGCCTATATTAACTGTTTTTTGTTGCTTCTCTTTTTAAATAAAGGTAATACATTGACATTTTATCTAGCAATTGTTACTGTAATTGTTGCCTCTCCTGCTTTTGCCACTTGATTATTTTGTATTTTCAGAATGTTATTCGGGCCTTCTACTGTGAAACCAGATGCAAGGTATTTATTCCAATCTACTGCCATTTCCTGGTTACCTGTTGTTATTTCCAAAGCCTTGTTCTCTAAGGAGTGTGTGTTAAGCATGGCCTCTTTCCTCATTTTTATATATTTAAAGAAGCGCTTGCTGTTCATCTTGATATTACTTGAAAATTTACCTCTAAAGTTTATCTTCTCCATCTATTGTATTTTGTTCACAAAAGCAGAGCTTGTTGGAAAAACTTAGCAGGTCTGGCAGCATCAATGAAGAGAAATCAGAGTTAGGATCGCCGGACCCGAAACGTTGACTCTTCACAGATGCTGCCAGATCTGCTGAGCTTTATCAGCAATTTCTGTTTTTGTTTCTGATTTACAGCATCCTCAGTTCTTCTGGTTTTTGTGTTGTATTTTGCTGTTTTTTCACTTGTGTAGATAGGAAAGGAACACTAACAATGGAGCTTTTACACTGGCTCACCAGTATTTGACAATATTTCCTCAACTTCAGAGGTGAAGTTAGGTGTCAAATGCACCAAGCTGTATGATTCACAGTAGTGTATACATTACATGGAATGTAAGACAATACACAAAGACATTAAAGTTTATAAATTCAAATTTAAACAGTAACAGGGAATATAAATTTAATTTTATTAAAACAATAATAAATAAGGGATTATTTTGAGAAGTTAATTGTCTAATCTCCTAAATAAGGAGGAGAGGAAAATTTATTCAGGAGAGACAACAGGAAACTGTTCAATAAAAGGGAGTTTTAGTAAGCTAGAAAGAAGGTCTTCAATTGGCAATATCAACTTTCTTCTCCTATTCCCATGTTCCCTACAATAATGACCAAACCTTATCTCACTAAGAGATCTGGGGGAAAATAAAGTTCTCTAGGTTCTTTCCTATGACTGCAAATACTTGTGAAGAGATATCAATTGACTTGGTGGCTTGTTGAAATGTTGAGTGGAAAAATTAACAACAAATTCCCACAACAGGTCTGAGTGGATAGGATAATGTAATGTGTTCCAGGCCTGGGACACACGCTGATAATTGCACTGAGGATTGTCTCTCACTTTCACCTATGGAGCAGGAGGCCATGACTTTGTTATTCTGTGCTTACTGGGTTGAATTATGATCACTGTCTTTGAGGACGATGGGCGCTGTTATGATGAGATATTGACTCTTCAGTTCCAAATGCACATATTGTCATAAGTAATGTGAATTAGATTCAATGGGTGGTATCTTACCATCCGCATTGAGGTGCCTTTAGACTGATGGATGTTCAGGGAAGCATTTGCGGAGCAACATGTTTGGTTGGCCACTCACTGCGTTCCCACTTCTGGCTGTACTCACCAGAGACACGGTGAGCAATGGAAATGGCTACCAACTGGCAGCTGGAGGTAGCCCAATTGAAGTAACAGACTGACTAAGTAAGACCAGTTGGGAACCTGCTGGGATCTCACTAATGGTGCTAAACCCCATGCTGTGGGAAATGTCCGGCAGGTCCCTGGAGTCAGCCTCCTGGCAGCAGGTGACCGTGAGCCACTGAGTCCTCCTTTATTTATCCCTGTAGCTCCCTCACAATGATAGACTGGCAGCTGTGGCCACAAATATTTTGCAGAGTCTCAGACATTTTTAGAGGATGCCTCCATTCCTCGTAGCGCTGTTGCCAGTAGGACAACTCTGTGAGTCATCCCCGTGGGCTATTTGGGTACCTAGTCTAGGCTGCATCTTTAACAATATGGTGCTTCCAGAGACAGCCCTTTAACTGGGCACCTCCAGAAAGATCACTGAGATTCGTTGCCAAGTACCACCAGCAGCATTAGAACTTGCTTTTGATCCCTTCAGAAATTCCTCAAAGGCAGTAGGTTTGTGCCCAAAACTCTCTCTTCCCCAGTTAAAGCCCCAGCCCTGCTATAAAACCCCTCCACAAAGATAAGCTGAAATCCATTTTCTCCTTTGCAAAAATGACATTAAATTCAAGGTGTGATGATCTTTTCAACTACAGCAAAGATAATTCTCAGATGTTTAAGTCGCCATGTTGTTTACTCAGCAGTTCTTCACCTAACAGTGCTTTTGCTGTCAAAGCTGGATCTGAAGGAAGAAACAAAGACTACGACAGGCTTAATTCTAACCAACCAGTCATACTGTGATCCCAGTAAATCACCTTTTACAGTAGCAAAAGCAGTGAGATTGAAAAACTTATTCATAAAATTATACATAATCAAATGTATTCTAGATAGTTGGAAGGAAATTTTAACTTGTATCTTCACAACAGAATTACAGAAATTATTCCCTCAAACACAGCGAGCCTGTCACAAAGAATAATCTTTATAATAACTCTATAAATTAATTCCACTGCGGCCCGAGCATGCCACTGAATACACAGCTGGAGTCTACACATAGCCAGTCAAATTGTAAGAGTTGAATTCCGATTTTGCTGCTTTTGACTGAACGGATGCAGCCGAAGGAACAGGAGCAGAACGGTTAGCTGCAGGATTCTGGTAGGACATTGGTCGTCTACTGTAGGGCTCAGTTCTCCTACCTATAAATGACAGGGACAGCATGACTCCTCCAATGATGGTCAGCATCGCAGCAACAACCCCAAGGTACAAAGACTCACCAATCTCAAACTTGAGATCACCAGGAATCAATGGGTTGTTGAAATTCAGTATCACTCCATTCATTGTCCATGCCACTGGCACCAAACCTGTTAGCCCAGCTACGATAAAGAAAACTCCTCCAGTGCCAGCGATCTTGTCTTTTATTGGAGAATCCTTGGCACACACCGTGCAATTCATCCCAATCACCGAGATTGTTATAGCCAGTAAGGAGACAGAAACTGATGTGACCATCATGGCACGGGCAGTTTGCAGATCAGCCGGAAGTTCCAGGACAGAGTTATAGGTATCACATTGGAAGACTCCGGTGCTGAACATGGCACATTCCCACCATAATCCTTTCATGTAGACAATAGCAGTCACAACATTTGCTCCAATGTGTGCCGTGATCCTCCAGTGGGGCATAATAGTAGCTGACAATGTTCCAATCATGCCGATTATAGAAGTAATCAAAGCTACTAATTGCATAGCAGTGTTAGCCATTGTGAAACTCAAAAGGTTTTCCTCAAAAATTGTTCTTGCGTCCTTACAGCATGCATCCAATGCAAAACTCTGCTTCAACTGCCTGTTGTTCCCGTTAGTGACCTGGCTTCATGTGTCTATCTGAAACCATAAAAATTAAAGTTTTATTGATGCTTGCTGAGCAAGTGACCTTGGTCCCTCAATTACCTGCAGTAACTCAGCTTAGCAAATAATAACTTATCTTTATTGAACTTCCACAAAAAGTTCAAATTGTTTCATTTCAACTATTTATCACAGGATTCTTGTGTTGGAAATCTTCCATTTACAAATGCCTTGACCATCTGCTGTCCTTTCATCTGCATATGTTTGTATGACCACTCCATTTTCTTTCAATCTAAAGTGTAATGTAGCCTGAATTGTGACTAAAACATGCCTGGCATTCACTGCTTTCAGGGAAATTAAAACCCCTATGTGTCCACATAGCATTTGTGGGAAACAGGTGATGGAACCGTCAGCTTTCGCTGGGCACGAGACTCATTCTGGTCTAGGAAGGTGAAATCTGTTTCTGAATCAGAGCTGGTCATATTAACCTCTTAGCTTTTACAAGAAGATAACATTTGCATTGAACTAAAATTCACATGACATCTGACTGCATTGCATCGTTATGCATGACAGTCATGATTATCCAGGAAATAGTTGTGAAGAATTGTTGCAAGTGTGTGTATTGGATCAAGAAAGAAAAGTATTTTCTCTTTGGAGAACCCTGCATGCATGGTTGCTGATGCTGCCAAGAAACTGTTAACAGCAGAGGAGTATCTTGACCCGATACCTCAGCATTTGTCCTTTAGTTGCCACTTTTAACGAGAATCCTCACAGTTGTAGCTTCATAAGAACTTCCCAAAACAGACACGATGTCTTCAGAGCCACTGCTCCACCTGCTCCTACACACACCAGTGATGGGTCTGAACCATCGTAAACCTGGAACTCAGGACCATTCTGTTGGCAGGCTGCAGGTGTGAAGCTGTCACCCCACTATAATCCACCATGCTGGTAAAATGGAAAATTGACCAGGAGATCAGGCCTGGAAATCTAGGGAGGTAAGCTGGAGAGTGAGGGGGGAGTAAGGCAATGGAGCATAAGTTTAACTTAGACACAGGAGAGTTGCTCTTTCTGTTGTGGTCACCAAAATAAATTTGTAATATACCTACATCTGATTATGAGTAGCCTATGGTGTTATTTTTTAAGACAGTCTCACTTGGCTGTTTGCACCAATGTTTCTTTTCTGCCATGCAGATGAGTGGCTCCAAAGCAGCTTGCTGGCTTTGTTCTAATAACATACCGTGCAAAAAGTTTAAAGCCAGTGTACACTAAAAACAGCTAAATTGTAAAGAAAATACATGCACTCTGATACAAATCCTCAAAACATGTGCAACACACTGCCTATTTACATCTGAAAATGAAAACCATTTCAAATATACTAGAAGGGACTCTCTATGAGGAAAAACTCTGCAGTGAAATGTGTTATTTGCATTCTTGGTATCATTACTGTGCAAGATGTTTAATTTAAGTCTGGAACACATAGGATGTAGAGTTAGTCTTAAGTATCAGTGCCAAATAATGTAATAATGATGTCTCACCATGGCAGTAATTTAGATGTCTGCCTCTGCCTGATAACCAGTGTTCACAGAATCGAAGTGAGGTGAAGTCACCCACAATATGGATGAGAATAGGTCCATAATACCATAAGATATAAGAACAGAATTAGGCTATTTAGTTCATTGAGTTCACTCTGCCATTTATTCTTGGCTGATATCTTTCTCAACCCCATTTTCCAGCTTTCTCATTAAAAAACTTTGATCCTTTTACTAATCAAGAAAATATCTATCTTTGAATCTCTAAATACACTCAATGATTTGACCTCCACGGCCCTCTGAGGGAGTGAGTTCCACAGATTTACTACTCTCTGGCTAAAATCCATCTCAGTTCTAAACAGTCGTTCCTTCACTCTGAGGCTGTGTCCACAGGTCCTGGACTCTCTTACTAGTGGAAACATCTTCCCCACATCCAACCTATCCAGACCTCTGAGTATTCTGTAAGTTTCAATGCAATCCCCCCTCATCGTTGTAAACTCCATCAAGTACAGACCCAGAGTCCTCAACCCCTTCTGATATTATAAGCCCTTCCTCCACGGGATTATTCTTGCACACCTCCTCTGGACCACCTCGAAGGCCAGCTTATCCCTCCATGAAAATGGGGCCCAAAACTGCTCACAATATTCCAAATGTAGTCTGACCAGAGCTTTATACAGCGTCAGTAGTACATCCCTGCTCTTGTATTCTAGCTGAACCTGCATATTAACCTTAAGAAAATCGTAAACCAGGGCTCCCAAGTCTCTTTGTACTTCTGATATCTGAAGCCTTTACCCATTTAGAAAATAGTCCATGTCTCTATTCTTCCTACCAAAGTGCAGAACCTCACTTTTTCCCATATTTGTATTCCACCTGGCACCACTTTGTCCACTCTCTTAGCCATTCAAGTCCTTCTGCAGCCTCCCTGTTTCCTCATCACCACCTGTCCCTCCACCTATCTTTGTGTCATTGTATTTTTATGTCAGGTCTCTGATTATTTGAGCTCATGGCATGCATAACCTTCTTTAGGTCAGTCCAATGACTGGTGATAGTGGGGGGTCTCTAGACTTCAATCCTTCTGCATATCTGAAAATGGATAGCAACACTGCACCTTTATGTGATTCAGTCACTCATAACAGCCCTCACCCCCTGATTAAAGGAAGCAGAATAGGAAACCAACCCATGATTCAATTTGATGCAGGCAGCATAAAGAGTAAAGAAGATTAGAGTAAAGAAGACTAGATTCGATGAATTCAGATCTTTGCCAATTAATTCATCAGTTATACACATATGAATGACCCAAGTGTATGACATGAAACATGATTAGCATATTTTATTGCAATTAGTAATGAATTATTGATTACAATTCCTAATTTTGTATGTGTTTACATTTTTAAAAAATATTATTCTCTTAACATCAGTGGTTGAAATGAAAACGCTAAACTGCAAAGTACATTGATTTTATATTGCAACATGACAGATCAACAAAATATATCACCAACAGCAGGATATAGTTCTAATGGAAAATAAATAAGTCCATTTTGAATTGCTCTTAAGTTAATAACTTGAAGATTCTTTTCATTCATCTGGGCAAAAGGAACTTGTTTTCAATATTTCAAATTAGTTTCTATGTTAACTAGGTTAGAGTTCACAGAATAAATTGGTGTATCTTGCTGATCATTTTGCATCTAAAAGCCTTCAGAATACAAGTTACAGACTCAAAAATCAACATGATATACCAGATGATGTTTGTTAGCGTTTGGCAATCAGTTCAGCAAAGGTTCCCTGGACTAGTTCCCGGCTTGAAAACAGTGTCACGTGATGAGATGCTCAATAAATTAGGTCAGTACTCTCCGGGGTTTAAAAACATCAGTGGTCAACTAATTGAAAATTACAAGATCCTGAAAGGACTTGACAGAGTTGACGTTGATAGGTTGTTTCTTCTGATTTAGGATTCTAGAATATGGGGGCCAAGTCTCAGAGTAAGGGGAAATCATTTAAGATTAAGATGAGAAGTCACTTCTTCACTGAAAATATTGTGAATCCTAGCACTACTCTATCTCAAGGGTTCTGAAGGCTCCATCACTGATTATATTTAATGGTGAAATAGACTGATTTTCACTTCTCAGGAAATCAAGACAGCAGTGGAAACTTGGACTTGAAGGCAAAGATTGGCAATGATCATATCAAATGGTGGGACAGGCTCAATGGGCAATATGGTCTACTCCTGCTCTTCTTATGTTCTTTTGTTTCCCTGAAGAATCATTCATGAGTATTCAGACTGGATTTGTTGTCCTCAGGCCTTTAAAAATACTTCTGTGGTCATGATATAACTTTTTCTTGTCTGTACTTCTGAAAAGCCATTCAGAAACTACACACATACTTTAATTCAATATGACTAATACAGTTTAAAAACTATCACTCAAAACAGAGAACATCTCAGCCTCTGTGCTGCAGAACTCTGGAGTCTTGAGGAGCACTTTCTTGGTGAAGTGAAGACTCCACATGCGCTTCTGGAATGTTACAGGATGAATACATGTCAAAGTAACTCTGTGATCTATAAGAAAACTATATAATGTTCATATCGGATTTACCCATAACATGCTTCTTTAAAAAAAATATATATTGTCATGAATTAAATTGCAAAATGTTGGTTAATTGCCAAACTGATATTGGCTGAATGGCTAAATTATGTCACTGTGACATGAGAATTCCTGTGAATAAAATGTAGAGCAGGTTATGAATTGCACATAGCATGGTAGATGCCATGGAAAAGCTTATGCTGCCTTTTACATTATGCTGTCATTACAAAGCATGTAAACAAAGACTGAGTAATTTATGATGTTTCATTTAGATCTGTGGTCACATTATTGCCTTAGCAATTAAATCTATAGATTTTATCAACTGTTTAGTTTTACATGCGTGTAAATCATGTTTTAGCTACACTTCAATGAAGATTTCTGGCTGATATGCAGTGTAAGATAGGGGCTCAAGATTACCTCACTCAAATGTTTTTATTTTCAAATATGAACCTACGTAGTGGGTATGGTCTATAGCCCTATAGCACCCTTCGCGCAGAAGCCTGAGCAGTCTTCACCCAATGTGTGCAGTTTCATAAGGAAAAAAACTGGATGCCAATCCTGGAAAGGATGTCAGCTGAGTATTTTTCAGCTTAGTTTTACATCTGCCACCATGGCTCAGATCAGCTAAATCAGTAAAGAGGGATTGGACCTGATCACCTGTATAACTGTACACTGTACATTCAGTTCAATTACATACTGAACCATTGGGCAACACTCCAATACCACTCTAATGTTGGTCTGATAAGACATAACCATTCTTAATAAAATTACTCAACTGTTTTCCAATAAGACTCAACTCTATTGAACACATGCATCAGTGTAAAATGATAGCAAAAGTGTACTGTTTAAGAAATTTGAGACCTCGTTGGTATATTTAGCTATGATATAATTTAAAAGATTAGAAACGCTTTTATATTGTTGTAAAATGAACCTACTTTTGAAATAACAACTATAAAAGGCACTTTAAGATTTTCCATGAGATTACCTTGACTTGTTTCTGTTGGCTACCTGTTTACACATTAGTTAAGGTCAGATGTTGGCTTTCTCATGAAGCATGATGCACAAAATGAGAAAATAAAAGAGTGTCTTAGAGGTCTACAGCACAGAAAAAGGCCCTTTGGCCCGTAGAGTCTATGCTGATTGAAAAAAAGTACCTAACTATTCTAATTCCACTTTCCAGGTCTTGGCACATCACCTTGTATGTTTTCGCATTGTAAGCACAAACATAAATTTTTCTTAAATGTTATGAGGGTTTCTGTCTCTACCACCTTTACAAACAGTGAGTTCCAAATTCCTGCCGCCCTCTGGTGAGAGAAACCTTTCCTTACATTTCCTCTAAACCTACTGCCACTTACCTTACATCTCTAACCCCTAATCATTGAGCCCTCCACCAAGGGGGAAAAGTTCCTTCCTTTGTACCCTGTCAATCCCTCTATAATTCTATAAATATCAATCATGTATCCCTTCAGTCTCCACTGATCCAAAGAAACAGCATAGTCTGTCCAGTCTCTCTTCATAACTAAAGTTCTCCAGAACAGGCAAATCCTGGTAAATCTCCCCTTCATGCTCTCCAGGGCTATCACATCTCTCCTATAACATGGATTCCAGAACTGTATACAATGTTCTAGTTGTGACCTAATCAACGTTTTATACAGTTCCAGCATAATGTCAAATTATTAACTGAAATTAAACAAACAAAAGTATGGACAAAAATTAAGTTGCTGGAAAAACTCAGCAGGTCTGGCAGCATCTGTGAATTAAAAATCAGAGTTAACTGTTACAGGTCTGGTGATCCTTCCTCAGAACTGCTTCAGAAAAGCATGATTCCTGAACAGGCAAAGTAGGGCAGGATCATTATCTAGGGAGATGTTACACTGGCTCGCCAGCATTTGAAAATGCTTAAGATCTTCAGAGCTGAAGGTAGCTTTATAATACATCAGACCATATTATTGAAATTACTGTATATATGATATGGAATATTAAACAGTAAACCCACAGGGTAAACATCGTGTAATGAAATTCAACCATGAACTCTGCAACAGAGAATTTACATTTAATATAGCTAGAGGGCTATTAAATAGACAGTGGAGATATTTTCCAAAATTTTAATTGTTTGTAGCTTTTTCCTAAATTAGGAAAGAGGAGAAAATTCATCAAATCAACATGATGTTGCTTGCTAGAAAGGGAGAACACCCTAGTAAAGTTGAATGGAGAAATTAAGTACCTTGCGCAACACATCTTAGTGATTAGGTTAAAGTAATATGTTCCATGGTCGAGGACACACGCCTGCAATTGCACTGAGGATTGTCCCTCCCTTCTGCTTGTGGAGCAGGAGGCCATAATTTCGCTGTCCTGTGCTTACTGGGCTGAATCTTGTTCACTGTCTTTCAGGGCGAGGGGCGTTGTTTGATAGGTGATGTTATGATGACCGTTCAGTTCCAGATGCATATATTGTCATAACTATTGTGAATTAGACTCAATGGGTGGTATGTTATCAGCCACACTGAGGTGGCTTTGGAATGATGGATACTTGGGGGATCATTTGCAGAGTAATGTGTTGAGTCAGCCACACATTGTGTTCCCACTCTGGCAACACGGCTCACCACAGACACGGTCAGCAATGGAAATAACTACCACCTGGCAGCAGCAGCAACCCAAACGAAGAAACTAAGTGACCACTTGAGACCAGTTTGGGGAGCCGCTGGGATCTTGTAACTGTGCTAGGCTCCATGCTGTGGGAAATGTCTGGCATGCCCCTGGAGTCAGCCTCCTGGCAGAAGGTGATTGTGAGCCACTGAGTCCTCAATAATCTATCCCTGACACCCTCTACAATGATAGTCTGGTGGTTGTGGCCGCAAATGTTTTGCAAAGTTTCAGACATTTTTAGAGAATACGAAATCTGTGAGTCATCCCCGTGGGCTATTTGGGTACCTAGTCTAGGCTGCATCTTTAACAATATGGTGCTTCCAGAGACAGCCCTTTAACTGGGCACCTCCAGACAGATCACTGAGATTCGTTGCCAAGTACCACCAACAGCATTAGAACTTGCTTTTGATCCCTTCAGAAATTCCTCAAAGGCAGTAGGTTTGTGCCCAAAACTCTCTCTTCCCCAGTTAAAGCCCCAGCCCTGCTATCAAACCCCTCCACAAAGATAAGCTGAAATCCATTTTCTCCTTTGCAAAAATGACATTAAATTCAAGGCGTGACAATCTTTTCATCTACAACAAAGATGTTCAGCTTGCTATATTATTTAAGATTTTATTGCTGTAAAAGCCAGATATGAAGAAAGGAAGAAACAAATATGATGACAGGCTTAATTCTTACCAACCAGTTATACTGCAATCCCAGTAAATCACCTTTTACAGTAGCAAAAGCAGTGAGTTAGGAGATTTCTTTCTCAAAATTTATAGAATCACCTGTAACTAAATCATGAGTAGTGGGAGCATTTAATCCTTAGAATGCTAAGATCGAAATTATGTAAATTCCTCTGAACAGAGTGAGCCTGTCACAAAGAATAATCTTTGTAATTACTCTATAAAGTAATTCCACTGCGGCCCGAGCATGCCACTGAATACACAGCTGGAGTCTACACATAGCCAGTCAAATTGTAAGAGTTGAATTCCGATTTTGCTGCTTTTGACTGAACGGACGCAGCCGAAGGAACAGGAGCAGAACGGTTAGCTGCAGGGTTCTGGTAGGACATTGGTCGTCTACTGTAGGGCTCAGTTCTCCTACCTATAAATGACAGGGACAGCATGACTCCTCCAATGATGGTCAGCATCGCAGCAACAACCCCAAGGTACAAAGACTCACCAATCTCAAACTTGAGATCACCAGGAATCAATGGGTTGTTGAAATTCAGTATCACTCCATTCATTGTCCATGCCACTGGCACCAAACCTGTTAGCCCAGCTACGATAAAGAAAACTCCTCCAGTGCCAGCGATCTTGTCTTTTATTGGAGAATCCTTGGCACACACCGTGCATTTCATCCCAACCACAGAGATTGTTATAGCCAGTAATGAGAGGGCAACAGAAATGACCATCATGGCACGGGCAGTTTGCAGGTCAGCCGGAAGTTCCAGGACAGAGTTGTACGTTTCGCATTGGAAGACTCCGGTGCTGAACATGGCACATGCCCACCATAATCCTTTCATGTAGACAATAGCAGTCACAACATTTGCTCCAATGTGTGCCGTGATCCTCCAGTGGGGCATAATAGTAGCTGACAATGTTCCAATCATGCCGATTATAGAAGTAATCAAAGCTACTAATTGCATAGCAGTGTTAGCCATTGTGAAACTCAAAAGGTTTTCCTCAAAAATTGTTCTTGCGTCCTTACAGCATGCATCCAAGGCAAAACTCTGCTTCAAATGCCTGTTGTTCCCGTTAGTGACCTGGCTTCATGTGTCTATCTGAAACCATAAAAATTAAAGTTTTATTGATGCTTGCTGAGCAAGTGACTTTCGTCCCTCAATTACCTGTAGTAACTCAGCCTAGCAAATAATAATGTTTCTTTATTACACTTATACAAAGAGTTGAAATTGTTTTATTTGAAACTCGTAGAAATAATCATTTGACTGGATTGCTTTCTTTTTACAATTGTGAGAATAACATGTGCAACTTAACCTTAAATACCCTCATAACATTGAGGTTATCATGCACCACACTCTGACAACTCACTTACATACTTACAGCTTGCATCCACTATTTGAACAAGTAGATTTTCATTTGTTATGCTCAATGTTGGTATTCCATCAGTCATCATGAGATTTAGCACATTGTTGAACTGAATTTTAAAAAATTTATTACATGCAAAGTATTACTAATCATTCACTCCTGGCCACAAAGAGACTCTGGCCCACAATGCTGGGGCTATCTCTCAGATGAGAACGGAAACTAAGGAGCACAACTCTTTATTTCCCATATGACCTCCTCTTGGCCCTCTAATTCTCTCAGCGTATCCTTTTATTTGTCTCTTCATTCCATCTTTTGCATATCTAACTTTTCATACGTGTTGGTGCCCACAGACTGCTTGCAAACTGAGTCAGTTTGAATTACTGGCTGCTATGTCATCTGCAGCAACTCTCAAAAATATTCTGTGAATGTGGGAGAAAAAATTCAGAGGATTGTTATGATCAGGCTGAGAATCAAGTGTGTGACTGTGACAGTCTATGGCACTACAGCAGAGCTGGAATAAGTACTGCTGTCTAATCAGTTATGCAGTTCTGATAAGCTTACAGTTTTGCTGGTAGTCTGCAGTAGTCCCTTTGGAAATCATGTGTGAACCACACTTTCCTGAATGCAACAGGCCTGATTCTATGACCCTCATTCCTGACCAGTTCACAAATTGTTTGTAGAGGGACCACAGGCATCAACAGCTCAGCGTGGAATGCTAGTTGGATTTGATACACAACTTACAACCAAACTGGTGACTTCTGCTTTGAGCATACGTTATGAGCTGTGCTAATTTTAATGTCAAAATTCAGATTCTTATAGGTGGCATGGTGGCTCTGCGGTTAGCACTGCTACCTCATAATGCCCATAGACCTAGGATCAATTCCACCCTTGGGTGACTGCATGGGGTTTGCATGTTCTCCCATGTCTGCATGGATTTCCTCCTGGTGCTCTGGTTGCCTCCCACAGTCCAAAGATATGAAGGTTAGATGGATTGGCTATGCTGGATTGTCCATAGTGTCTCAAGAAGCACAGGCTAGGTCAATTAGACATGGGAAATACAGGGTTACAGGGACTGGGCAGGGGGTGGGTCTGAATGGGATGCTCTTTGGAGTGCTGGTGTGGGCTTGATGGGCTGAATGGCCTGCTTCCACACTGTAGGGATTCTTTGATGATCTCCTCCAACCATTTTATTAGATGCCTTCATAGTTATATTACTCTTATCTCAGGAGGTCAATCATTGGTTCCCTGTTCTTCATCATTTCAATGCTGTCCATAGGTACAGACACTCAGAAATGTGTGGCACATCTCATACGTGCAGCTGTGGCATCTGACTTTACTCTCCCCCTCAACGTTTGATTCCATTCCTGTTGCTTGCCTGTGTCTCATATTAAAATCCACATAAATTGCATTATCTTTCAGTGTTAATGAAGCTGAAGCTATCACCTCTGGCAAAGCACAGCCCTTCCTTACTTGTGACCTGAACACCATAACCCTCTACAGTTGCAAATCCATCTGAAAAGCCTTTTGATATTTTAACAAGGTGCCCTTCATAGAGTCGTAGGAATTTTACAACACAGGACAAGGTCGTTTGATTTATTGTGTCTGTGTTGGCTGGAAAATGAGTCATGCCCACCTAATCCTACTTTCCAACATTAGGTTCAGAGCCTTGGGATTTACAGTGTTTGAGATGCATATCTAGTCACGATTCGAATGATTGGGGTTTTCTGCTTTAACTACACTTTTTGGCAGTGCATTACATACCCCTAACACGCTCTCATGAAAAATGTTTTCCTCATCTCCTTTTTAATTTTCTTGACTATGATTCTTGGTTACTGGCCTCTCTGTTAAAGTAGATAGGACTTTCCCATTCACTTGCCCAGCACAGTTCTGTATATCTCAGGCAAATCTCTACTCCATTTTCTCTGTACCAGAAAGCACTGACAACCAGTCAAATCTTTTCTCATCGCTGCATTTTTCCAGTCCTGGAAATGTCTTCATAAATTTGACGGGTTCACTCACTAGTGCAGTTCTATCCCTTCTGTGATGAGGTGACCAGAACTGCACATGGTACTCATCTTGTGGCCTGAATAATGATTTATACAATTCCACAATAATATCTTTTCTCTCAAATTCTGCAACTTGGCTTATAAAGGGAAGAGTTCCAGGTGCCTTCTTCACTGTGTTATCGACCAGTCTAGCTACATTCAGCTATCTGTGGGGATACACTCCAAAGCCCACACTTCCTCTACACCTTTCATTATGTTCCCATCACTTGTGTATTTATGGCCTTGTTTGACCTCCCTGTTTACATCATCTTGCACTATTCTGGGCTGAATTCCATTTGCCACTTTTCCGCCCACCTAGCCAGTCTACTATCTTTCACTCTCAGGCACTGGCCACATCTGACCCACATCCATCTCATGACTGCTGGGACCTCTTCTTCATTACACCATTGTAATAAAGTTCCACTTGTTTCATATCATCTGTCCAATGAATTAGAAGACCCTCCTCCCCATTTTTCAAATCATCCATGACCAATTCTGCCATCTGCCAATTATACCTTCATCAAGAGCTCCACTCCAGAAATGACAGTTGTTCTTTCAATCTTTGTGTTCACATCCTCTAAAATATTTATCACCTCACTACCAGCTTCCCTACTTTAATAATACTATCTTTAAGAAACTGGCACAATCTTTTTTCTCAATTTCAGTACACCAATGTTATAATGGCAGTATTGGAGAAGAGTGTATTATTTCCAAGTCCCATTTTTAGGCCAGATCAATCTCAGATTTGTGAAACTACTTTCTACCTCAATTTCTTTAGCAGCATTTTTTTTTAAATTACAGGAAGGTGGTGTCACTTGTCATAATTTCCATAATATTGAAACCCATTGTTCTCTATCAATCTGACTGCCTTATAAATGGGATCATATTGCTTGCCAGGATCAGCTGATTCTGATAATATTGTTGTGTTTATGGGCTCCCACGAGAAGCTTTTGTGATGCAGTGGTAGTGTCCCTTCCTTACAACCAAGAGGTCTGGGTTCAAGTCCCACCTGCTTCAGAGGAATGTCATAACACATCTGAATGGATTGAATAAAAATATCCATAGGTGCCCCATTGCTTGGACAACCCTGACAATCCCTCGATTTTGTTTGCATATTTTTCTTCCCCCTGTGAGCTATTATGGTGGATTGCAACCTGTCAAAACAAGAAGCTTTTAATCACTTGCAAATCTATGCCCAAAATCTACAGTAAAGAATACCATTTCTGATGAGAACTTCTCTACATACAATGTGGAAAGAGATAGAGCAGAGGCAAGGGGTCAGTGGAGATTATGACACTTTGGGATTAGGTGAGGAACTGCATCTTCACACAGTTAAATTCACAAAGGAAGCTCCAGAAAGCTGTATAACTTCCCATAACTGGTTACTTAGCAGATCAGGGCTGGATTTTTAAAAGGGTTGGCGTTCAGAAATGGATGAGCATTGCTGGGCCCCATGCTGCCACAATCCCTGCCATGAACAACTTACATTGATTGAGCCTTGAAGATGGACTGACTGTGCACTGGCAAGTTTCATTTCTGTGCCAGTTGGAATTTCCAGTGACAATGCAGGCAGTCAACATGATACAAGATGTATTTTCTAACTTTATCCACAGGATGTAGGGGGCTGTGCAAGCATTTACTTCCTATCCCTAATTGCCCATCTACAAAGTGAAGTCCCACAGCTCAAAAAGCCCCCTTCTACAGCACTTTCCAAACTTGTAACTTCTAGTGCCTAGAAGTAAAATGGTAGCAGACACATGGAAAACTCACCACCTGCAATTTTCCCTTCAGGCTACAGCTGTTTTCACTTGCAACTATATTAACACTCCTGCACAGCTGAAATATATATCAATGATAATTTAATATTTTCAAATTTGCTGATGACACAATATTAGATGGAATTGTGAGCAATGAGGAGGATGCACAGCAACAAAGACAAGCTGAGAGAATGTGTAAGATGCAGTATCAAGTAGGTAAGTCTATTGGAAAACAAAATGGATTTTATTAGTTAATGGTGATAGTTGGGAAGTATTGGTGTACAAAGGGACCTAGATGTTCTTGTACATTGGACACTGAAAGCAAGAATGCAGATGATGCACGCAGTTAGGAAGGCAAATGATATGTTGGCCTTCTTTGCAAAGGATTTGAGTACAGGAGAAAAGAGGTCTTACTGCAGCTGTGCATGGCTTTGGTTAGATCACACCTGGAGTATTCTGTGCAGGTTCGGTCTCCTTACATAAGAAAGGATATATTTGCCAGAGAGAGAGTGCAGCAAATGTTCACCGGTCTGATTCCTGGGAAGGCAGATTTGTTGCATTAGGAAATATTAGGTCAACTGAGCCTGTATTCACTGGAGTTTAGAAGAATAAGAGGGGTCTCTTTGAGGCATACAACATTTTAACAAGCGTTGGCAGACTGGGTACAGGGATGATCTTTCTTTGCCTTGGAGCATCTAGAACAAAAAGTCACAGTCACAGGATACAGAGGACACCTTTTAGGACTCAGCTGATTAGAAATTGCTTCACTCAAAGGGTAGGGAACATGTTGAATTTTCTACCACGTAAGGTTGTTGATGACCAGTTCATTGAATATACTTAACCAAAAAATAAAAACAGGTTTATAGACACTAAAAGCACATTGGGGAAAGGGGAGGGAGAGGGAGCATGCTGTCACGATAGAGGATCAGCCATTGAATGATGGAGCAGGCTCAGTGGGCTATGTTTATAAGTTTATAGATCAAAATCCTGAAACTGCACACATAGAGGTATACCCACCCCCAGGACTGTAATGTTCAAGAAGACAGCTCACTGCCACCTTTTCAAGGGCAATTAGGGACAGTCAATAAATACTGGCCAGTCAGCAATGCATGCATTCAAAGAATTTTTAAGAAGATATGAAATGGTAGCCCTACACACACCCTGTAATTGGGACTGTAAGAATTCACTAAATAAGATTAAGGACAGAGTGATGAATGAAACTAACATAAACTTAGAATTAAATATTTACCATTACATTTTGATGTGGGATCTTAAATATTAGTTTATGGTGTCAGTATAAAACATATGTTAGCAGCAACAATTGTAATCCATTACACCTAGATATAGCTTATGTTGAAGCAAGCAGGGGTATAGCTCTTTCAGTGAAAGACTCATTTATGTGTAGCTTTCTCACTTATCCTTTGTTCCCAGGGTGTTTGGTCATGTTGCAGCAGTACATCGAGCAATTCATTATTAATATCAGCAAATAAAATGAATGGACAGAATGTTAGCAATGGTGGAGCCTTGGCTATCAGTATTTGATAAAGTAAAATTGTACCAGTGGCCTAAGCAGTAGCATTTTCTATGCTGCATCAGGCGGTTTTGAGATGAAATCTCACCCCAAGACTTGAATGCAAAAATCCAAAGCTGAAATTCATACACAGTACAATGGAGTGCTACACTTACAAAGGTATTCTCTTTTAAAGGTGACATTATCCTGAGGCACATTCTGCCCATTCAGGTGAATGTAAAAGATCTTATGACACTATTTTCCAGCAATTAGATTATTCCCATATCCTGCCAAAAATATACATTTTAATTGATATTACAAAGTATCTGGAGATTATCACATTGTAATTTGTGAGGGCTTATAATGCAAAAATTAGCTGCTGCATTTCCTGTACAACAGTGACTGCACTTCAAAAGTACTTCAATGGCCAAAAAGTCCAGTGGTCATGAAAGTTGCTTCATAATTGCAACACTTTCTTTCAGTTCATTTGACTCATTGAAATGCATTCATGCCATCATTTCTCCATTGGAATTAATGTATGGCTTATGTTTTTACCAGTATCCCTCACCCTCAAACTCGCTCACTCCACACGCCCAGCACCGATGCCAATTATAAAGAATGGATGTTGTCCTTCCTAAGATCTTTCCTAAACTGTCCGTTCAGAAGGTTTAATTTCTGTATGCTCTACAGGAGATTAAAGTCTGGAATTTAATGGCAAAGTACAACCAGTGCAAAACCCTACAACTTTATGGATTTTTGCAATTTGTTGCTCTTGCATACTTTAGCTGACAATGCATCAAGTATTTAGTTTAATACTGAAAAAAAAATTGCCCTTAATTTATTATTCAGGTAAAATAAAGAGAACAAGCTCTGCTTACCTCATTACTGCAGTAAGGAAACTGAAGTGTAAAAATGAGTCACGGGTAGTACCAAAGCGGCAACTGAGGTTTACTGCCAGGATTTTACTACCCATTCGTAACTAAAAAAAAATCACAGTCCTGCAATAAATATTGTATGTCCTTTCAAATTGAAAGTGATTTTTTTTCTGAAGCAAATTAGATAAAGGCGCATCATTGTTACTGCAATTATTAAATTGCTAAAAGTTTTAAAATCCATGACTTAGATGCATAAATTTTTAATTTTGTTTTGAAATTACAAACTATCTGCCATGAATGTGTTAATTCATGTTTAGTGGCAGCAATTTGAAATCCTTTCTCTACATGTACATCATTTGTGCTCACTTAACCCTTTAAATCATCTATATTTCTCTAGATCCTGTAACAGAATGCATAAAAATTAATATTTTAATACAAGCACAATTTACCTTAATTTGTAGCTATATCTTCATCACAGTCGTTGCTGGATTTTTCTCTGATATTGGCTGATACAAAAGCATGCATATTTTCTTAAAAGCAATGTTAATAAGTTTGGTGGTGGAAAGGTTAATGTGTTGTGGGAAGGATGTTTTTATTTAATCTCCATCACATGCAACAGTAAAAAGATTAGCTTCTTAATCGTATCAATTGAGGCTTAGAAAAGTGGTTTGTCCACAAGTGACATTTTGTTTATTGTACTTATTGCTCCACGCCACTGATTCTGCTCAGACCCATTGAAAGGAAAATGAGCTTCAAACAATTTGCAAGGGAAGATGTTAAATGGCATACTTGGGTTGATGCCATCAAATTGAAACACTCATTTGTCCTTCCACCAAAACTGGAGCTGGATAGTTTTTAAGTAAGTTTTACTGTATAAAGTTACCTGGTATTTTTCAGTTCATTGGAATTACAGTGTGTTTTGTTGAGAAAGCCCTGAACTCAGACACTGTCTCCTTTCATCACACCCTACCAGCAAAGTAAACACTTTCTAATTAACCTGGTCAGTGATGGTATTGTATACCTCTGGATCAGGTGGGACTTGAAACCAGGCCTCCTAGCTCAGAGGTAGGGATACTACAAAGGTAAACTAGGGCATCTTCAGCCCGTTACCTCAGCTGCACCCCCCTAACCACAAGACCACAATAATCATCAAACGAACGCACAGTTCCTCCATGTACAATTGGTGTGCTGCCATTTTGAACTTTAATGTCTAATGGGAGCTCAGATGTAAGAAATCTTAGGCATATATTTTTCATGAACAGGTTGTTTGCAGAAGTACGCTGTGTGTACTCTGACTTGACGTCCTATAGCCATGTAATCTCTATGTACTTTCAATTTAAGCAGTAGTCCATTAAACCCACCATATAAAACATGGTGTCAGGAGTGTGGAGCTAAAATTGTGTGGATGAACTAGAACATCAAATCCTGGGTGAGCCAGAATGGATGTGAAATTTCCTGTCCCTGGTTCCGTGGAAATGGAAGGTTATATGAGACAGAATTTAAACTCCTTCCAGTCTCAATAGTGAAGGTAACTACAGAGTTAGACAAAAACCTGAAGAAATAAGAGTCACAACTCATTGCTAGGGAAAGAGTGCTACAAATTGCCTTGGGCCTGAGACCTCATTTAAGTACAGAAACAGCAGACCAAAGAAATTTTGAATACCTTGCAGGTACATTTTGAATCCTCTACTAATGTCACTCATGAACTGAGGATGAGAATGTGCGACCAATAAAGCATTTGCCAAGGACAGTTCCGGTTGCTCTCAAATACAGCCTTAAAGACAAAGGAGCTGAAAAAGAAGGGAGAACCAAGAAAGTGGCAAGGGAGAACCAAGAAAGTGGCAGCTTCTAACAGACTAGATCAGCAACATGGTTGCAGCAAAAAGCCTGGAAAGTTGAAAACTCAATAAAGCCTTGAATAGATTTCATTATCTTGTGCCAATGACTAAAGACATTTTGCCAGAATTATTAAGGCAATGGCCCTTACTATTCCTGATGTGAAGGATGATTACTGGGAAGGTGACGCTGGATGAGACCAACTTTATGCTAACTACAGAAATAGTAAGAGCTGCCGATGCTGGAGGTAGAGATAACACAGTGTGGAGTTGGAGGAACACAGCAGGCCAGGCAGCACCAGAGGAGTAGGAAAGTTGACGTCTCAGGTCGGGACCCTTCTTCAGAAAAACTGCACTCTGAAGAAGGGTCCCGACTCTAAACCTCAACGTTCCTACTCCTCTAATGCTGTCTGGCCTGCTGTGTTCCTCCAACTCCACACTGTGTTATTTATGCTAACTATATTCTGGTAGTTGTTTGCGAGATAAAAAAGTAATTTGACATTCCCACTACTTTGGAAGAATATCAATGAGGAGATCACAAAAAAGTTAGTGATTTTTCTGGAGGGGTAACTACCTGGAGGGGCTAGTCTGCTGGTTTTTGGATGTAGAGAGATTATAAATAAAGCCATCAAAGATCATGATCAGAATCTAATGTGACTGGTAGAGAGAGTTGTCAGATGAACCTAAAGCTGACCATGAAAAAGATGCAGTTGAAGATCTCTATAGCAAAGTACAAGTACTGATAGCAAAAGGACTTTGCCAGAGCCCAACAAGGTAAGAGCTGTAGCAGAGATGTAGTGACCAACGGGCTGTAAAGTAGCGCAATGATGCATTGGATTTGTGTACAACTGAAGTTGTTGTAGTTAGTTCTTGCCTAATTTGTCATCAGAATGTGAATGTTTGCACAATCTCATTACTAAAGGTGTCTAGCAGCACTGAGGCACAGATCAAGAACCAGTTTTCACTAGAATTAAACAACTGAATAACAAAATCAGAGTGATATGAAAGAAAGCCAAACTTTGATACAGCTGGTAAAATCATTGCCAAAGCTGAGAATTGGAGAGCCAATCAGAGTTTAAACATTCAACGCTCTCAATAAAAATCAGCTCTCATGGCAACACAGGATCTGTACAGCTTGATCATATATGGTATATGTGAATACAGACAGTTGATGTTGAAGATCTGACATCACCAACTGTACAGAGTACAGAATATCCATCAATTCCAGAGGTCCACCAATCCCCAGCAAAGGCGATCAATCACCGATAAATGTTAGCACAGCAGCCAGTTTTCACCACAGGAGTAATATTCCTAAGTGAAAGAGCATTGCTCCAGGAATGAGCTAAGACCAGATAAACTACTAAAAACAATGTGTTAATACACTTTCAGAAGTTCTGCACTATTTAAAAGCAATGTAATGCGGCAGAGACTGACAAAGTGGGACAGAATCAAATTAACACACAGTTTGCTCATCAATGATAATTTTCCGTGTGATCTTATATTGTGAGTAACTTGTATCTGCAATTGAGAATGCATGCAATGTTATTTTGTTATAGAAGAGGGAATTTTTGGAGAAATGCATTTGTACATTGTAGACTTTTATCTGACTTGTCATAGGCATGTAACTTCTAATGTAGTTATTTTCAGTTTTGAGCAGCAGCCATTAAACCCAGCAAATGAAACACACATGTTTGTTAGCTTCTGAAATACTGTTTGTAGGAATAAGGTTTTGTGATTGGACCACTGGAGATTTTGTTCATTTTCTATTGTTACTGAAAGTAGATAATATTTTTGAAAGCAAAATGGCAGCACATTGTTTGGTATATCACCTTTACTAGAGTACTTTTAAAGTTTCTAGAGTAACTTTAAATGCCATTCAATGTGTTTCAATGGGCAAATTTTAGTCTTCCCTGGTATGGCAAGAGTAATGGCAAGTACGGTGACAAAATAAAAGTAAGATTTTCAACCTTAAGAAGAACTCTCCTGATAGTTCCTTCTGACCTTAAATGGTGACTTTAGAATCTCAACCTTGAGAGGTGACTACCTTATTTCAATGCATATCTATCTCATTAGTACCCCTAACCTGACACTTTCAATTTTCTCCTCCACCAATTAACCAGATGGCACAAATTCCCATCAGGTTAAAAAAAAAGCTGTCCAAGTGCCTTTGTCAGCATTAAGCAACTGCTTTTTGTACAAAACATTCCTGCATGGTCCATGGTCATCACCCTCCTCAACCCCTCATTCATACAACGCCATATTAGCAAACCACCAGCTTCAAAACATCACCATGTCCACTCTTGGACTAACACAGCCATTACTTCAGGCATTCAACACTTTACTTTGGAGCTGATGCTTTTGACTTGGATGTTTCTGCCTGATCACTTTGCATTCAGGCATAGCCATGCCTTTAAACCGGATGTTTTTGCCCTAATCTGAACACGTACTCTTCGCTTGCATTCTTAGCACCCACTATGGTTAGTGCTTACTTTCAGTCAGCCAGCTTCTGTGTGGGTCATATTGCTTTCTTAGTGTACACAGCCCTGAGCACTTAGTCACAGCCTGCCAGTCTCTGCAATTTAGCTTGCTTTTAGCTCAAAGGGGGAGGCAGGAAGCTTGTGATGGCAGGGAGTACTGAACAGTTAATATATCAGTCAGGAAGTGGCTGGATATGTCACTGTACAACACTGTCCTATGAAAATGTTAGAGCTACACCATAAACCATCAGTTTACACAGCGAACTCACAACATGCGATTCAAACAAACAGAGACATGTTACTACAGAGTTATGATTAAGCAAGATTAGCCAAGCTTTTGATCCTACCAGAGTCTTGGGCTCCAATTCCTTAAGTTTGGGAATCAAGACTCATTCAGTCCTGTAGGTCAAATACAAGAGTCAGGAATTTCATTATAGGTAGGACAGACAGGGTGGTGTTGAGACATCAGTTCAGGGGGATAGGCCATAATGAGTTGGAGCTGTACTGCCAAGTCAAGGTACTGTCTGGGCAATGGTTAGTCACAGCAGTTTTGTCAATAATGGTCAGGGGGCTTAACAGGGGCAGTCCATAGCGTCCTGGGGAAAGCCACAATTCAAGTCTGGAGATGGTCTTCATTGTCTGGATTCTGGATGGAATAGTCACTGCAATGGGGGCAAGATAGTGGGATGGGAAGAACTGGCAGCTCTTGAATTTCTTCAAGCAGGCCATAATAATTCTGACCTTTACCTGATGAGGGGGAAAGGCCTAGCAAACGCATTGGAACTTGCAAGGTCCTGGGCTCCAGGGGTGATGTTTGCACCTTCATAGTGATGTAAAGGGGCTCAACTGAAACAGATAGGCTGAAAAGTCACCAAGGTCTTAGGGTCAGCGACAAAAAATGGAGTATGAATTATTGGATGAAAATTGTGTGCAACAGATGAAGCCAGCAAGTTACTCACACTTACACAAAGTCGGACCTTTGCCATGTCGGATCAAAAGTCAGCAGCACAAAATGGTTGTTACTGCATGGAGTGTGAGCAGTGTAAGTTACTTTTTATGGTGGAGTAAAGTTAATTAATAAATAAATAGTTATTTAATTTTGAAGCCACCCTAGGGGCAATTGTAAGAATCATGCCTCCATTAATTAAATAATGCCACAATTTGCCTAAATTTGCACTTCATTGGCAGGTAATTCATTGCCCAACAATGTACGTTAAGTACTATGGCCTCAAGCTATCATGAGTATTATACTGTGCACACTAATTACCTTCTTGTCACATCAGCTAAACAAGTGTAATGAGAACAAGGAACATAAAAGAGGAACCTGAAGTTCCCATTTGCCGACTACATTCCATAGCAAATTCTGGAACACAATACATCCCAGGTGCCAGATCCTCACACTGCACTATGAGTTTGCAAGGGCATGGTCTGTGGAGTGGAAACGAGGCTTCTCCTTGTTGATGAAATGGAGGATTGACATCTGAGCACTAGGATTACATTGAGGATTAGGACACTTATGTGGATGGTCATCAACAGACCATGACAGTGCAATACATTGCAGAGGCTGACAGGCCATAGACAATGTAATAACCACCCAATTCCAGGATGAATGAGTTAGGTTCAGACTTTGTTTAATTGTTTGCAATCCTATTGCTCAGCTGTCAAGCATGCCCTGCTTAGTGCAAAGGACGTGTGCGCTTGTGCAGCAGTGCTTGAAATTTTGCAATGTTGAATAAGTAAATATCTCATTCTCCATGTGATTATATCCATGATATCTTTGTGTCATCCTACACATCCTCAAGATGACTAACTCTACATGACTGTCAACCAAAAAACAGAAGTGAAACAGTAAATAGAGCTAAGGTTAGGGAGTTCTTAAGGCATCAACCAGGATATGGCTTCTGTGTGATGTGTAGTAAAATACCTCATGATAGTCATAGGACCATTGAAATAGGCACAACTGTAGGTCATTCAGCCCCTCAAGCCTGCTCCATTCAGCCATTCAATAGGATCATGGTTGATCCAACGTTCCTGACATCCAGTAGGCACAAATTATTGCAGATGCTGGAATCTGTACTGAAAACAACAAATGCTGGAGATCACAGCGGGTCAGACAGACAGCATCCATGGAGAGAGAGAGAGAGAGAGCAAGCTAACGTTTTGACTCTGGGCGGCTCTTCATCGGAACTGATGTGAATTGCAGAAGGGACAACATTTATGAAATAGTTGACGGTAGTGGAGTGCTGGTGGAGATAGTTCAGATTAAGTGACCGGACTGTGAGAATGGCAGGACAACGGTCTGTCTAACTGCAAGACTTGAAAGAACATAGTCCCATTCGGGTGCGGGGGTGGGGGAGGTCGGGGGGGCGGTGCAGGTGGGGAGAGAAGATATGGTGCCAGATAATGTAATAAGTAAAGCTAAAAGAAAGGGAAGGAATGGGAGTGGGTTCACAATGTTAAGTTCAGAAGGCTGTAAAGTGCCTAGTCTGAAGATGAGATGTTGTTCCTCCAGTTTACGCTGTGATTCACTTGAGCACTGCAGCATTTCAAGGACAGACAAATCGGCATGCAAGCAGGGCGCTTTGTTAAAATGATGTAGATGGGAATGTTGGAGACATACTTGCGCACAGAGTGGAGGTGTTCTGCAAAGCAGCCACCCAATCTGGACTTGGTTTCTCCAATGTTGAGTAGGCCACATTGGATGTAGCGAATACAATAGAGCAGATTGGAGGAGGTACGGATGAAATGCTGCTTCAATTGGAAAGACTGTTTAGGCCCTTGGACGGTGAGCAGGGAGGAGGTGAAGGGGCAGGTGTTGCATTTTCTATGGTTACAAGGAAAGGTGTTGTGGAAAGGGGTTGGAGTTGGTGGTCGATGAATAGGCTAAGTTGTCCCAGAGGGAACAATCTCTGCAAAATGTAGACACGGGGACTGAGGGGAATATTGATTTCAACACCTTCAAATTGTGAACCAACAAACATTTTTGGTAGATTACTAGCAGTGCATTCATTTCCTTGCAGCTACTTTTTTTAATATCCTAGGGGATGCAACCAGTCAGGTGCAGGGACTTACTGGTCAGTCACAGTCATTTCCCTAGTGATAGTGATTGTATTTCTGTCCTCCTCCCCTTTTGTCTTTGGATTATTTAGTATTTTTGCTATTAATGTCTTCCACCGTGAAGACTGATTCGTAGTTTAATTCAACTCCTCTATTTCCTAGTTCCCCATTATTATTTCCCCAGCCTCATTTTGTAAGGTACCTTTATTCATTTTGGTCTCTCTTTTCCTCTTTATATATTTAAAGATACTCTGTTTTTATATTACTTGCAAGTTTACCCAGAAAGTTTATTTTCTGTCTCAATTTTTGCCAATTTTTTGAATCTGAAACTTTCACAATCCTTTGGCTTGCTATTGGCCTTTGCTCCATTATATACTTTTTCTTTCAATTTGATATTATCCTTAATTCCTTTTGTTAATCATAGAACCATTCCTCACTGGGATATATCTTTGTTCTGAATCATGGCCAATTTCCTTAAATGTGTGCCATTGATTATTGACCTTTTCTGCTAAACTAATTCCCCTGTCCATTCTTGCCAGCTCTGCCCTCATTTTCCTTTGTAATTACACTTATTTAAGTTGTTTCTGACCCAAGTTTTAAACTGAATGCTAAATCTTATAATATTATGGTCATTGCTTCCTAAGGGATCGTTTATTCTGAAGCCATTTATTAAACCTGTCACATTACACGGCACCCGATCCAAAGTAGTCTGATCCTTGGCTTGGATCCACAACATATTGTTCGAGGAAACTGTCCCAAATACTCTATTTATGAATTCTTCCTTGTGGCTGTGCCTCCAAATTTGATTTTTCCAATCAACATAAAGATTAAAGTTACTCATGACTAGTGTATTGCCCTTTTTATGTGTCCTCGTTATCTCCTGATTTATTTTCTGTCCTACAGTATAGTGTCTTCTTCTCCTTTACCTACACACAAATGGATTTCACATCTTCTGATCCAAGGTAATTCCTTGATACCATATTTATTCCATCTTGTACTTAAGTAAGCTACCCCACCACCACTTCCTTCCTCCCTGTCCGTTTAAAATGTCACAACCCACGTAAATTTTTCATTTAATTTCCAGCTTTGATCTCCCTGTAACCATGTCTCTGTAATGGCCTTGAGATCTTACTAAAGAATCTCTAATTATGTCATTAAATCGTTTATTCTGTTCTGAATGCTAAGTACATTCATTTTACAATTTCTTCCCCCTTTCACCCTATTTGCTGCCTTTTCTTAGTACCTTGTGTCACTTCCCTGTTCCGTTCTAGGTATGATTTCCTAAATAGTTGCCAAATCCTGTGTATTGTAACCCTATTATCTCCTTTTCAGAACTCTACCCCTCCTATCTTTAGTTTCATGCCTTCTCTCCAGCACTAGCTATTCAACTCACTAGGATTCTGGTCTCAGCATAGTTCAGGTGAACTCCGTCCTACCGGAACAATAGCTATCTACCCAGCACCTTGCCAGTGCCCCATGAACTGAAACTCATTCCTCCCACACAAATCTTGAGCAACGCATTTAATTAAGTTGACTTTATTTATTCTTTGCCAGTTAGCTTGTTGCTTAGGTAGTAATCTGGAAATCATTACCTTTGAGGCTTTGCATTTTAACTCCTAACTGTTCGAATCCTATCAGCTAAACCTTCTTCTTTCCAGTTCTATGAATGTACCTGGTACCAATGTGGATTCCTCTACTTCTTTTCCAAGCTCTTTTCTAGCCATGAGGAGATGGAGTGTTAGGGTCAAACAGCACAGAAACAGACCCCTCAGTCCAACCAGTTCAGGCCGACCATAATTCCAAACTAAACTAGTTCCACTGGCTTGTGCTTGGTCCATATCCCTCCAAACATTTCTTATTCATGTACTTGTATCAATGTCTTTTAAACGTTGTAAGTGTACCTGCATCCGCCACTTCCTCTGGAAGTAGATTGCACACACGAATGACTCTGAGTAAAAAAATTACCCCTCATGTCTTTTTTAAATCTTTCTCCTTTCACCTTAAAAAATGACCCCTTGTCTTGAAATCACCCACCCCAGGGAAAAGACAACTGCCATTTACCTTATCTATATCCCTCATGATTTTATAAACCTCCATAACGCGACCTCTCAACCTCCTACACTCCAGTGAAAAAAGTGCCAGACTATCCAATCTCTCCTTGTAAAGCAAACCCTCCCTTCACAGCAACAGCTTGGTAAATCTCTTCTAAACCCCCTCCATCTTAATAATATTTTGACCAAAACAGGACACAGTACTCCAGAATAGGCCTCACCAACGTCCTGTACAAATTCAATAATAAAATCCCAACTCCTATACTTAAAGGACTGAGCAATGAAGGCAAGTGTGCTAAATACCTGTTTAACCACCCTTTCTACCTGTGATGTAAACTTCAAAGAATTATGAACCTGAACCCCTAGGTCATTCTATTCTACAACACTACACAAGGCCCGACTTTTAATTGTATAAGTCTTTAATCCTGGCACCAGGCAGACAACACAGCCTCAGGAATCACACTCAGAACTTGTTCAGAACAGTATTTATTTCTCTAATTATAGTGTGCTTTACCACTACTACATTTCAGAACAGCATTTATTTCTCTAATTATAGTGTGCTTTACCACTACAACATTTTTATTTCGTCTCCCACTTGAATGGCTTCCTGTACCACGGTGCCGTGGTTAGTTTGCTCATCACCTCTGTAGTCCCTGAACTCATCCACGTAGATTGCAATTATTATTGTTACTATTGAACTCTTTCAGGGGCCGAGGCTCCTTGAATACATTCTGTCTTCTTACCTGTCTCACCTGTTGGCACACCCTTCTGTTCCTGATCACAGATAAATTTGAATTACTTCATCTGAAGAATGTGATTACCTCCAAGAGCGAGACGTCCGGGTAATGCTTCCCCATCCTAATGTAGTGTAATATTGGCAGCTTAGAATGCATTTTCTCAAGTTGGATCAGAAGTTCCTCGAGCTGCAAATACTTATTACAGGTGTATATGCTATTAGTCACTTTGGTGTCCAGCAACACCAACATGCTGTGGCAGCCTGTCTTGCCATCATTATCATATTTTGTTTAATTTACTGATTAATTACTCTGGCGCCCTTGACCTTTACGTTTGAAGGATCTTCAATCTTCATGTTTTATTTTACTGTCAACCGTTTACAACAAACAACAACAAACTAACTTAGCTTTTTCCAAAATAAAATAAAAATTAGACCATTGTGTTTAATAATGAATGCATTCAGTCCTAGAGGGAGTCACCAAATTAACTGGCCATTGTATATCTCCAACGTTCAATGCTAATGGTTTCCTTTGATAAAACTGATATATACAATATCCTTTTCCTACAGCTATGTGTGGAATTATCACTGATCCCGTACTCTCACTGATATGGTTAGTCTAAGTGTGGAACGATGCAGGCCAGGCCCTAAAATATTCCCTGTATATTGCATTTAGCCTCAGTTTTATCAACATGAAGTGCATTGCATTAGCTGCAATCAAAAATTGAGCATTACTTGGTTGTTATAATCTCTTTCATTCTTGATTTTATTCAGTGAACTCTTACAGTGAGGAAACAGGCCCTTCGGTCCAACAAGTCCACGCTGACCCTCCGAAGACCATCCCACCCAGACCCATCCCCATCCCCAACCCTTTCCCTGCATTTCCCATGACTAACACATCTAATCTACAGACTCTTGAACACTATGGGCAATTTAGCATGGCCAATCCACCTAACCTGCACATCTTTGGAGTGTGGGAGGAAACCGGAGTACCCGGAGGAAACCCACGCAGACATGGGGGGAATGTGAGAACCCCACACAGACAGTTGCCTGGGGGTGAAATTGAACCTGGGTCCCTGGTGCTGTGAGGCAGCAGGGCTGACTACTGAGCCACCGTGCTGCCCTTCAAATTTCTTTGAAGAGGCTGCTGATCTCTGCCATCAGTGTGGTTTAACCAGGTTTGACAACAAAAAATTGTATTACGACAGACATGGTAATAGTGCAAGTGAAAGAATATTGAAAGAACTGATCATTATTTACACTGATGTAGGACCTGTGTCACCCATGTGTTCTCTGTATGTTTTCTTCTTCCTCTTCTTTGCTCTACGTCCAATGCAGGCTTGAAAGACTTGGATGGTCATCCCAGTTATCTTTGGGCTTACAGTGGCCAGGCCTGCTATGCATATATTGTCCAAATGTAGACTCATTCTCCTTAACTAATCCTGCTGCAGGCTTGGGATCACAGGCAGGGAGGAGTTGAAGGTGCCATGCACATTTGCGGTGATGTGAGAAGAAGCTACTGGGGTCCCTGTGTGCTGCTCCTCCCTCCCTGCGTGTGTTTGCTGTGATCACCTTGTCTCTGAAAGGAAGGGATAACTGGAGTGAGGTTGTGTTGCCTTGTTGCCCAGTCGCTTTGCCATTGATGCTGATCACTCATGGCTAGAGAAACGGAGGGCAGGCACATGCATACGCTTGGCTATCGGTGAGTGCTCTGCTGGTCCTGGCTCCCCATGGTGGTCACCAATCTGCTCCTGGAGGCACTCAGTGCATGCATACTGGATCCAACACGGCACTGAGAACACTGGTGGACTCCTCCATCCTTCATTACAACTTATTGAGGGCCTCTCCCTAGTGTTCCTTTGATGCCCCTGCAGGGTGACCAAATCATTAATGGTCATGAACAGGAACACGTATACTCATAGGGTTGAGCAGGTGCCTGGTCTCTGACAGTCTTCAGAGTATTAGAGGAATGGGAGCTGAATGCCTTCCTGGTGCACCTTTTTAGGGTTCAGTCACATTCAGGTGGCTGAAGCCCTCCAGCACTGGACTCTTCTTGGCAGAGGTTCACCGGATATCACTAGCACCTGCATAAAGGAAGAGGGATTTGATTGATTGGGATAAAAGATATTCCGATTAAGAATGAGTTAGCAACGGGGATAATGGGAGAGCAGTGCAGCACAGCACAATGAAGTTTACTGGATTGATTTCTGGCTATGGTGTTATTTTGAGTGCAGAGTATCAAAGCGAAGATGCTGGTACTTATCCTTGAAGAGCTCAGAACATCCTTGACCTTCCTGTGGTATTGCTGGCATCTCTTTCCACTCCGGACACAGCACTGCCCTGTGCTGCAATAGTGTCAATGGGCCTGGGTATGCTGTTCTTTGGCAGTCGGTAGGGAAAAGAAATGTCCTCCTCTCTACCAGACCTCCCACTGGCACCTCTTGTCCCCTGTCCTGGAAGCAGGAAGGTAGCTTACCTCTCCTCTAAGACATTCTCAGAGTTGAGCATCACTTGAGGTGTAGTTCCGGTCTTGCAGCGTCTGAAGGGGTGTGCAGCTTTAAATTTGACACCAGAGCATTTTTAGCCAGAAGGTCCTGCCAGCTCTGAGTACATCCACCTCAACTTCTACATGATTCCCCAGGAAAGGCTCCACAATTTGGTTGCATGAGGTGAAAAGTGAGAAAATTCACCTGGAACATGATGGACTGGACACCACAAAACTTACTTATCGCCACATTTTAACTGCAACTGGGAAAATCCAGCCCATTGTTTTGCAATTCATATTGTGTAGGGGAGTCCCCGGTTATTTTCGGAGACAGCAAAAGTAGATTTCAAAAAAGCATCTCCATCTGTATCTACTTACACTCAAAGGCAGTAAATTTGAGAGGTGACTGGGCGAGGGATATTTCTAGAATATGTAACTTAAAGGGTATTGAATGTATGCCTAGATAGTGGTAAATGCTGAGAGGCTGTTTCCCCTCATGGGTGAGTCTAGGATCAGAGGGCGTAGTTTCAGAATTAAGGGGTGCCAATTCAAGACTGAGATGAGGAAGAATTTCTTTCCTCAGACAGTTGTGAGTCTTTGAAACTCCTTGCCACAGAGATCTGTTGGGGCAGAGTTGTTATGTATATTTAAAACTGAGATAAATAGATTCTTAATCAGTATTGGAATCAAAGGTTACAGGGAAAAGGCAGGAAAGCTGATATAAAGAATGATCAGATCAGCTATGATCTCATTGAATGACAGAACTGCCTCAAGGGGCTGAACAGTCTACTCCTGTTCCTATTTCTTATAGCCTTATGGTAGAAATTCAAGGTGAATTTCTACGA
This sequence comes from Ginglymostoma cirratum, assembly GCA_024137785.1. Classification (NCBI taxonomy): domain Eukaryota; kingdom Metazoa; phylum Chordata; class Chondrichthyes; order Orectolobiformes; family Ginglymostomatidae; genus Ginglymostoma; species Ginglymostoma cirratum. The sequence goes on along the minus strand of JAHRHZ010000016.1, from coordinate 27,613,495 downwards.
GGGGTAGAAATAAGGTGTAGGATTCTCAGAGGGCAATGTCTTTGCAGATGCCAATTTAACATTGAATAATTATGTCATGGGCAGCACGTGGAAAAAGAATCACTACATCAGGAGAAAGAGTTGAGGATTAAAATAGCACAGGACTTCCAATGCACTCATCAGGACAATTCACGAGAAATACCAAAGTAACAGAAAACAATATTTATATTGTATGTGTGTGCTGATTATTTACGCTGCCCAGGACCTGGGCTGCAGCTAGGAACACAGATTTAGGGCAGGCATTTTCCACTTAATGATCTTTGTGGCAAACAGTAAAATCCAACTCATGCTTATCATGTGGCAAGAAATTGCAAAACATTTGGAGAAACTGCTGTGAACCGGGGTCATTCAGCCATGATTTCTAAAAATAATCTGTTTATGTGTGACTAACCATGCAGAAATATTTGACGAAATAGGGGAGAATTGGTGAAATAATGCTTTGATTTCGGAAGCTTCCGCCTGTTATCTCAAATCCCTCAAAGCAAGGTCGTTTAAATAAGAGGAGTGCAAAGAAATAGCATGCCCCCTGTTTCAGGCTGACACCCTGGTGCTATGGATGAGAAGATCCAATCACTAGCTCCTCAATGAGAAATTCATCCTGCTGTAGAAAGAGTTGATCTGTCAGGCATTGATTGGCATTTCCACTCTTAATTTACAGTTTCATTTTGGTCGCAGAACATCAGCTGTGAATAGGCATTAGGTTCCATTGGACACAAAGGCACATCTGAGGAAAATCCTGATGTAGTCTGCAAACACCCTCAGATTCATCTCCAAACTGCTGCGAGGACATCAGAAAAAGAAGCACTACTCTCTCATCCAGCCCAACCACTACTTGCTGTGCTTTTAAAGGGCAACCAGATTCTGCTGGATCCAGATGCTACATCATTTCCTGTGCCTCGTCCCACAGAATTACCAGGAGTGTGCAACTTTGATTACTTAACTATTGACTGACCAAATGCATTGCATATTGTTTGCATGGAGTTTAGAAAACCTCTTCACACTTACATTTGACTTGTTGCAAAAATAATGTGTTGAATTTTTGTCTGGTAATAGAGGCAGGAATGTGGTTGGAGATGATAAAACCTTATAACTTAATGACACAATTTCAAATTTGCATAGTCTTTCCAACCTTGTGCTACTTCCTGTGTTCTGAAAGAGTTGGGCTCATAAGCCCATGCATACCTCTTCTGGAGTATCATCATTGTGAGATCTATTGGAAGTTTGAAATTTCCATCCCCCTTGTTGTTTTCATATTACTGATTTGGGTTTTGAGAGGAATGTGTTAAATGTTTTATCAACTTCAAATGTCAATATTAGATGCCGCATTGTAATTGACTTAAGTTTTTAACTGCATGTGGTTCATGATAGGATACCAACATGTAAACCTGATAATGCTTATAGCATTCCTCAGTATTAAACCTTTCAGACACATACACAACTGTGTCCACCATTATGTTGTAAGAGATAATAAGGTGTAGAGCTGGATGAACACAGCAGGCCAAGCAGCATCAGAGGAGCAGGAAGGATGACGTTTCGGGCCTTGACCCTTCTTCAGAAAATCCTCTAACATTATGTTGACTGCTTTTAAAGATTATTAGAGGATTATCTCTCATAGGTGTAGTAATTGAATAAGTATGTGTTTGTTTTTACGAAAGATTGACCACTTGAGGGAATTTATATACTTTGAATGACATTTATGATTTTTTTTACAATATGTTTTGTTTTAAGAGACAGCTCATTAGAATTTAGAGTTTTTTTGTATGTCTATTTCAAAACATGGCTCCTGATGCCTTCCTGTAGGAAATGCTGGTGAGCTTTCTAAGATCTTAGTAACTGACCCTGACCAAATGCAGTTGCACTTATTGCTATCATGCAACAAACCTTGTTGTCTAAGACCATGGTATCTTCTGTAGAACACGGGGAGCTGGTCCAGATATATCTGCTCCTAAGAAAAGCTACAGTAGAACTCCTTGTCATCAGCCACAGACTGTGACTTCAGTAGAATGGGTGAAACCAAGGTTACATGAATTTTAATCTTTTCAGAACCATTACTTTATAAAGAAGTGAGAAGATTTTAGAATAACAAAAATAACAACTTTGTTGTACAACCTGGATTCACTGGTAGCATGCTCACCTCTTATCAGAAGGCTTGTGTTCAAATCTCACTCTAGAAACTAGTCAGACAATCTATGCTGACACATGTTTAGTATTGAGGGGGTACTATACTCTCATGATGGTGTATCCTCTGCAACTAATCACAAGATAGACCCAAGACAAAGGAGGATTGGTGGCATTGAATTAGCACCCAGTACCACATATTGATAGAGGTGGCAAGTACCACAAGGTACCAGGAATGGTCATCTAAGAAAACGCGACGCCTTGGATACTTTTAAAAAATTCATTGGATAGCAATGTGGCTGAATAGGTCAGCAATTATCACCCATTCTTAGTTGCCTTGGGAAAAATGGTAGTGATGGAATGTATTCTATCACACTCATGACTTGTGCCTTGTAGATGTTGGACAAGCTTTGGTGGTCAATTCAAGAGGTGAGTTACTCACTACAGAATTCCCTAGCTTCTGACCAGCTTTTGTGGTGACAGTATTTATATGGTAGGTCCAGATCAGCTATTGGTTAATATTAACGCCACGATGTTGATGGCAGGGAATTCTTTCTGTTTCTGAGTCTCTTTTTATCATTTTCTCTGACTTTTCTCTTTCTCTTTATTTTACTCCATCTCTGTCTTCTTCACTTTTGCTTTTCCAATGTTTTCCAAGTCTAAGGAGGAGGAAAAATCACTGCTGTTTGTTATCACAGATTCAGATGTCTGTGGTCATCAGATGAAGATAGCATTGTAACTGGTTAAAACCATTCTTGCTAAAATATTTTTGAAGGGTAATAATAAATTGAGAAGGTACAATGTAGCTAACTGATGCAAATATTGGGAGAAAAGAACAATTATTTGTAATTTAACTCATTGGGAGACAGAATGTCAATGCAAATAGCAGGGACAGGTGATTGGCCAAGCAAACTGAATGTGGAACAAGATATGTGCACACTGTGGATAATTTATTGAGAGAAGAGGATAAGAGGCAATTGGAGTAGTTGAGCTTTGAAATAAGAAAGGAATATATAAGAGTTTCAAGAGCAGATCAGCTCAGATGCTAGGTAGGAATCTGCATTCCTACCTACGCCAAAAACCTTTTGTCCATTTGCTCAGGAGGAATCTATCTGTTTCTACTTTGAAAATATTCAAGGCCTCCGTTTCTACCACCTTTTCAGGAAGAGAGGCTCAAAGAGTCATGACCCACTGTGAGAAAATAATTTTGCCTTATCACTATTTGAAATAGGCAACCCATAATTTTTAGAAAAGTGACCCCTAGTTCTAGGCTCTCCCATGAGATCAAACATTCTCTCCATATGTACCCCGAAAGGACTCTTCAGGATCTTACTGTTTCACTCAAGTTGCTTCATACTCTTCTAATCTCCAGCATATCCAAGGCTAGCATGCCTAATCCACTCATTTGAGTCCGGTAATTGTTTACTGAACTGCCTTCAAAGGAAGGAGACCAATACTGTAAAAAATGCTCCAGATATGCTCTCATCAGTGTTCTGCATAAATGAAGCATATCACCTCTGTTCTTGTATTCAATTCCCCTCATGATAAATGATAACATTCTATGAGCTTTCAGAATTCCTTGTTGCATCTGTACAGGTGCACAGGGACATCTAGTTCTCCCTGCAGCTCAGAGCTCTGTAAACTCTCACCATTCAGATGTTCTTCCTGCCAAATTGGATGGGTTTAACTTGGGGGTTCAGCAGCAGAGTGTTTCCACAAGATACCCTTATTTGATTCTTCATCTGAGTAGCAGTCCTATGAATGTACTTTGGGTGGGAAATGGAGTAGATGGGAATTGGATTAGCCCAGCAGGGAAACTTGAGCTTCATTCAACATGCATTTCAAAAGCTCTTCCACCAAAAACTTACTTGAATTCAAATGCAATATCCACCACTAGATGCCCATGTAATTTTAACTGCATGCTAACTGATGAGACCTGTACAGTCTCAACCTACCGGCAGAAAATGGTATCAGATGGCATATGCCCAGGTATTTGTTAATATTTTAACAGTTCTTTGTGAGATCTGTGGAGTAGAAGTGTTTCACCGACTGCACATTTTACCAATTCTCTCTTTCTCATGGGTCCCCATCGGCAGCCTGGCCCCAGCCCCCTTTCCCCAACTGCAAACCTCCACTCCTACACATTGGCTTTAGCTTAAATCCCAGCAGCTTTGTGCAGAATTCAGTGTCAAAACATTCAAATAAGACGAGGGTGTTAAATCTCTGAATATTATACTCTGCGGCATTAGATGCCGCTGCCTTCGGCTTCTGATTGTCAGCCTGAGTTAAATTCAGAGCTTAAGTCTTTGCATTACAAATATACCAATAACATTTTATCAAATTATCATTTGTCATACAGATAGCAATTCACTCTAACAGCATATGCTTCAATTCACTCCCAGTTTATACACATCAAACTGGTATAAAGCTTAAGCAATTTAATTTAGATCAGTTCATTACTTTTTAAGCAAACTTTTCCAGGATTAATTCCTACCTTGTTTAATATCCTTCCAGTCCTTTCAACACCCAAGTTTGCCACTATCCTAGAATCTGCTACTATCGTACGAGCTGTGTTTAACAGGGCGTCTCTTAACACTGTTCTGTACTGTCACTCCCTGTCCCATGTTCTGTTGGCACTGTTATATCTGTTTCCGCCCCAGTGCTCATCTGGTACTTATTAATCAACCTGGTTGTGTTTGTCTGACACCTTGTTGCCCTAGCCACCTCTCCTTGATTTCATAAACATTCTGGTAATGAATAAACCCCTCTTTTAATTTAAATTGCAAGTGTTTGGAAGTTTACAATTTAATCAACATCAATAATGACACACTGCCATTTCACCGGAGCAAGTTTGCTGATTGCTGTCCCTGCCACTTAACTTCATTTCTGTTCCCTCCATTACAAACTCACTGTGACTGTAGTATCAATGGGATGATTTGCAGCAACTTTCCAGGATCAGTTCAACAACGTCTCTTTCACCCAGAACTGTTAGAAAGAACAAAAGCTACTAAAGTGATGGAACACTATCACATCAATATATCCTCCTTGTTACATACTGTTCTGACTTCAAAATGTACCACACTCACCTTCATTGACACTAGCTCAGTATCTTGAAATTTCTGACCCAAAACCACTGTGGAAGTGCCATCATGACTTAGCACTGCAACAGTTGAAGAAAACAAATATTCATTGTTGCCTTTATTGGGGAACTAGGGATGGGAAATATATGAGGCTTTGTTAGTATTAGCAAAATCTTGAACAGAATGTTTGAAAAGAGGAAAGATGTGGTTGGTAGCGCAAAGGTGAGTAGCTCCTTTGGTTAACAGCTTGTGTACATTGTATGATGACAGGTGTGTTATTATGTATTAATATAATTTTTAGTGTTTTAGTAATTTTCTCAGACCAGTTAAGAGAATAAATTACCTTCAATGAAAAGTTTAATTTGTGTGACTTTCAGACCAGGATTGTTTGCTTAGAAAAGTAAAGTTATTAGAGTTGTGGTCTAAATTGTAGTCTAAGCTCCTGGCGTTCTGAGTATTTATGTGAGAAGGCTTCATAGTTCATCGTATTAAGTCAAATTTAGTATTGTATATAAAGATGTAATTTTTCTGGATTTGAATTGTTCTAAAATGATGATATCGGGGAATAACAGGAAACAGATAATAGATATAAACAAACAACCTTTTGGCTCACAAGACATAATGAATGGGTGCCACAGAACTCTGTGCTGGGGCTTCAACTCTCTACAATTTATATAAAATATTTAGATGGAGAGACCAAAAGTATGGTAGTTAAATATGCTGATGACACAAAGATAAGTATGAAAGCAAGCTGTGAAGAGGACCGGAAGAAGATACTATGACAGTACTATGGCTTTAAGAGGTGTATGTTGTCCTGGGTTTTTTTTTAATGAAGAAAGTTTGAGACAGAGGTGGTGAGCAGTCAATAGGATAAACAGTTTGGAGGCCTTTTTTTTTAAAGCTAGAACAACAGAAGCAATCTGAATGGGTGGGGTCAAGCTCACACAGAACCAGAATCTTTAGTTTTAGTTTTCTGCAGTCGCTGGGGTCTTGAAGGTGGATGTGGAAGTTCTTATTCCTCTCTCTGTTACAGCTAAAAGCTGGGGTTCTCCTCCTGCTGCTAGAATTGAATAAGAGACAAACCTATTTCAGTGAATTTACCTTTGCTAATGTTGTGTTTATGGGATGTTACTATACTGGAAAACTTAATTAGCAGTAGTTAATATATGTATTATTTTGTTAAGCATTTTGATAGAGTTACAATTAAGCCAAACCTTTTCTTTAATTTTTACTTTTTCTGCATTTTAACTGTAGTGCAAGCATAATGTGTGTTTTACTTAAAATCAAATAGTTTGACCAATCAAATTACATCTGGAATGCAATGCCTTACACTTACCTTTAAAAGAAGAAAAAAAATTATGCTATAGACGATCTTTTTAATATATTTTGAGGGAGTTTGGTCTAGTCCATAACATGACGAAAGGCTACAGGCAGATTAGGTGGGTGGGCAAAAATTTGGCAAATGTAACATTATGTGGGAAAACAAAAAAGTATATTATCTAAATGCTAAGTGATTGCAGACCTCCGAGAGGACCCAAGTGTATTAATTATTAAAGTACAGACCCAGCAGGTGATTAGGAAAGCTATTAGTATGTTATTACTTATTAAAAGGGGAACTGAGTACAAAAATAGGGATTGAGAAGATTTGTAGCTCGGGTTGTGGATGAAATTGTAGACTTGCTCGCCGAGCTGGTGTGTTTAGTTGCAGATGTCTTGTCACCCTCCTAGGTATCATTGTAAGTGCACCTCCAGTGAGGCGTTGGTGCTGTGTCCCGTGTGTTCTTTATATGCCTCGGTTCGCTGGGGTGGTTGGCATTACTTTTGGTTCTGTTTTTCAGTGATTTGTATTTCGGGTCCAGTTCAATGTGTTTGTTCATGGAGTTCTAGTTGGAATGCCAGGCCTCCAGGAATTCCCTGGCATGTCTCTGTTTAGCTCGTACTGTTATGGATGTGTGGTCCTAGTCAAATTTGTGTCCTTCTTTATCCGCGTGTATGAAGATTCGTGAGAGCTGGTCGTGTCTCTTGGTGGCCAATTCTCACTGGTGTCAGTACACAAGGACAAAGAAAGACATGAATTCGACTGGGACAACACATCCACAATAGCATAAGCAAAACAGAGACATGCCAGGGAATTCCTGGAGGCCTGGCATTCCAACTGGAACTCCAGCAACACATATTGAACTGGACCCAATGTACAAACCACTGAAAAACAGAACTGGAAGTGATGCCAACCACCCCAGCAAGCCAAGGCTTATAAATAACAAGGGGGACAGAACACCAACACTTCAATGGAGTTGCACTGATGATGTTACTCCAGCAGGTTGATGAAATGTGTGCAACCAAAAACACTGGCTCAGTGAGCAAGTCTACAATGACAAAAATAGGAAGGCTATGCTTCAGTTAGGCAATATATTGGTAAGATCACACCCACAACTGGAGTACAGTGTCCAGTATTGGTCTCCTTATTCAAAGGAGGATGTAATGTATTGGAGGTTTAGGTGTTGAGTACCTAGATTGGGGTGGGGAAGGATGAGGAAAGGTCTGACAGGCTAGGCTTGAATCTGCTGGAGTTTGGAAAAATAAGATGTGACTTGATTGAAATGTATAAGATCCTGTGGGATCATGACAGGGCAGATGTGGAAAGACTTTTCCACATGTGGGAGAATCTGGAACTCGGGGTCACTGTTTAACAACAGCAGCTTTCCATTCAAGATAGAAAGAAGATGTTGTTTCTTCCATCCAAAGGTCACTCCACAGCAGAAATGAGCAGAGGTGTGCTTACAAGATGGTTCTTTGGAACAACTTGTGGTAAAGCCCACGAGGGAACAGGCAATTCTGGATTTAGTGATATGTAAAGAGGTAGATTAGGGAGCTTAAGGTGAAGGAATTTCTAGGGGCAGTTTGAAAGGGAGAAGATGGAATCAGACATAATGGTATTACAACTGAATAAAGATAGTTACACAGACTTGAGGGAGGAGCTGGCCAGAGTTGATTGGAAGGACAGCCTAGCAGGGAAGATGATGGAGTAGCAATGGCAGGAGTTTTTGGGGGTAATTCAGGAGGCACAACAGAAATTCATCTCAGGAAGAAGAAACATATTAAAGGGAGGAAGAGGCAACCGTGACTGACAAGGGAAGTTGGGGATGCCATAAAAGCAAAACATGAAACCTATGATTTGGTTAAGATTAATGGGATGCCAGAGGATTAGGAAGTATTTTAAAACTGACAAGGATAACTAAAAAAGCAATAAGGTTGAAATAAGAAATAAGATGAAATACGAGGGTAAGCTAGCTCATAATATAAAAGGTTGTAAAAGATGTTTTAGATATCTAAAAAGGTAAGAGAGAGGCAAGAGTGGACATTGGAACACTGGAAAATGAGGCTGGAGAAGTAGTAATGGGGAAACAAAGAAATTGCAGAGGAACTGAATGGGGACTTTGCATTCATCTTCATGGTGGAAGATACCAGCAGCATGCCAAAACTTTAAGAGAGCCAAAGCGCAGAGGTAAGTGTAGTGGCCATTACTAAGGAGAAGGTGTTGGGGAAGCTGAAAAGTCTGAAGGTGGATAAATCACTTTGGCTGGATGGACTACATCCCAGGATTCTGAAGGTGATAGCTGAAAAGATTGTAGAGGTATTGGTGGTGACTTTTCAGTTATCACTGGAGTCAGGGGCAGTCCCAGAGGAGAGGTAACTGGCTATTGTAACATTCCTCTTTAAGAAGGTAGGGAGACAGAAGAAGGGAAGTTAGCCGGTTAGCCTGGCCTCAGTCATTGCTAAGAGTTTAGAGTCTTTTATTAAGGATGAGATTGTGAAGTACTTGGAAGTGTATGGTAAAATAGGGCTGAGGCAGCATAACTTCATCAAGAGGAGGTCATGCCTGACAAGTCTGTTAGAATTCTTTAAGGAAGTAACAAGCAAGTTAGGCAAAGGAGAGCCAGTGAATGTGGTAATTTTGGATTTCCAGAAGGCCTTTAACAAGGTGCCACACAGAATGCTGCTAGAGAAGATAAGATACCATGGTGTTCAGGGCAGGTTACTGGCAAGGATAGAAGATTGGCTGACTGGCAGAAGGCAGAGATTGAGGATAAAGGAGTCTTTTTCAGGCTAGCATCCTGCAACTAGGTGAGTTCCACAGGGGTCAGTGTTGGGACCACAATTATCACATTATATATTAATGATCTGACTGAAAGAACTCAGAGCATTGCTGCTAAGTTTGCAAATGATACAAAGACAGGTGGATGGGCAGGTAGCATTGAGGAAGCAGACATTCTCTACGAGGACTTTGACAGGCTAGGAGAGTGGACAAAGAAGTTGCATTGGAATACAATGTGTGACGTTCTGAACTTTGGTCGAAAAAATTGAGGTGTAGACTATTTTCTAAAAGGGGCAAGGCTTCAGAAATCTGAAGCACAAAAGGGCTTAGAAATCCAAGTTCAGGATTCTCTTAAAGTTAACAAGTTGGTTCAGTTAACACGAAGGCAAATGCAATGTTAGAATTCATTTGAAGAGAGCTAGAATACAAGAATGGGTGTACTGCTGAGGTTGTGTAATGCTCTAGTCAGACTGTATTTGGAATATTGTTAGCAGTTTTGGGCCCCGTGTCTAAGGAAGGAATTGAAGGGGTACCAGAGGAGGTTTTCAAGAACAATCCTGGGGATTAAGGGCTTGTCATATGAGGAGCTGTTGAGAATTTAGGTCTGTACTCATTGGATTTTAGAACAATGATGGGGGGATCTCATTGAATCTTACAGAATACAGAAAGGCCTGGACAGAGTGGACATGGAAAAGATGCTTACACTAGTAGGAGACACCGGGACTTGACAGCACAGTCTCAGAGTGAAGAGATAACCCTTTGGAACAGAGATGAGGAGGAATTTCTCCAACCAGATGGCGGTTAATCTGTGGAACTTATTGCTGCAGTCATTGAGTGTATTTAGAACAGAGATGGATTCATGATTAATGCTGGATCAAAGGTCATAGGAGAGGGCAGGAGAATGGGGTTGAGAAACCTATCAGCCATGATCAAATAGTGGAGAAGACTTGATGAGTGAATGGTATAATTCTGCTCCTACATATTATGCGGTTATACGTTTTAACTCCTCTTCGTGTCCTAACAATATTCTGAGCTGCCCATTCAGTGATACTGAAAATTCAATGATGACACCAAAAAACTATTTACTATCAATTGCTGGAATGTTACTTGTGTGATCGTCTTGAGTCTGCCTGCATTACCATCAAAATATTTGAATGAGCTGACATGATTGATGTCGAACCGTAACATCCCTAGGTTGTCCAAGATGACATATTTTTCAAGTGCAGTCATTCTCGTAATGGAGGCAAATATCATGGGCAATTTTGCACAGCAAAATCTCACAAACAGTAATGAGGTAAATTACCATATTATTTGTTTACTGACGTGAGTTGTGAGTTAAAAATTGGTCAAGGCATTGGAGAATTGCCTCTGCTTTTTGTAAAAATGTACATACAATCCATACATACCTTGGACTGAGACTAATTTCTCATCCAAAAGGGTGCTATGTCTGACAACGAGGCAGTAGTTCAGTGTTTTATTGAAGTATCAGGTGAGTTTAAGACTCTGAAACATGGCTTGAAGCCATGACTTTCAATTCAGGTGAGAGTGCCATCATGGGAGCAAGGCTGATATTTTAAAACAATGAAGAACATTGAATGTACCTATCCCATGTTATGTAGTGGTTATGCAATGCTGGTTAGTCATACTTCACACCAATGAAGAGTTCTTTTTGCATGTAGTCGATAATTTTGCATTCAGATCCCCTCATCACCCACACCATCATCATTCCTGGGTAAGCCCTGTCACACCAACAGAAAAGATCCAGCAGAGGTGGCAGCATTGTGGTATACAGTCAGTAGGGAGTCCTCAGCATTGGTAATGGGATCAGTCAAACATGGGCAGGAACTCCTCCTGGTTATTACCACACATTCCAACAGCCCCTACTTCGGTCAGCTGAAGAGCCACTTCTTCCTCATGCTGAGCCAAATTGAAGGAAACAGGGAGGATGACATGGGCGCAGAATGTGCCTTTAATGTGCATCATCATGAATGGCTCAACTACAACTGACCAAACTGGTTGAATCTTAAAAGACATAACTGTTAGACTGAGCCTGCATCAGGTGCTGAGAGAACAAACAAGAGGGAAAAAAGGTATTTGGCCTTGCCCTTACCAATCTACCCATCACAGATGTATTTCTCCATGCATAAGTGTGTCCACCACATGGCCCACGCAGAGATGGTTTCACCTTCACGTTGAGGAAACCATCCATCATATTTTGCTGCTATACCACCAAGCTAAATGAAACAGACTTCAAACATATCTGACAATGAATGACTCAGCAACCCTGTGGGCCATCAGCAGCCATGGAATTGAATTCAACCATGATTTTTAACCTCACAGCCTGATACCTTCCCCACTCCACCAGTACCGTCAAAACCAATAGATCAACCCTGGTTCAATGAAAGGTGCAGAAAGGCATGTCAGGAACAGCACAGGAACACCTAAAAATAAGGCATTAACCTAGTGAAACTGCAACACATGACTACTTCGGTGCCAAGCAGCACATGATAGACAGAGCTAAGTAATCCCACAATCAATAGTTCAGATCAGTGCCTTGCAGTTCTGTCATATTTCATCATGAATGATGGCAGGCAATTAAACATCTCACTGGAAAAATAGGCTCCACAAATATCCCCATACTCGATGTTGGATGAGCCACGTACTTCAGTGCAAAAGACAAAGCTGAAGCATTTGAAACCACCTTCAGCCAGAAGTGCTGAGCAGATGATCAATCTTAGCTTCCTTCTGAGGTGCCCACCATCACAGATACCAGCTTCCCATGAAGTTGATTCGCTCTCCATGGTAGCAAGGAATGGCTGAAAGTATTGCAAAGGCCATGGATCCTGACAACATTCAAACAAGAGCATTGGAGATTTAAGAATTAGACCACAAGATGTAGGAGCAGGTGTAGGCTATTTGGCCCATCAAGTCTGCTTCACCTGTCAATGAGATCACAGCTGATCTGATAATCTTCAACTCCACTTTCCTGCCTTTTCCTCATTACCTTTTCTTCTCATAATGATTAAAAATCTGTTTATCTCAGCCTTGAACACTGTTAATGACCCAGCATTGATAGCCCCTACAGTAAGAATTCCACAGACTTACCACTGTCTGGGAGAAGAAATTTTCCTCACCTCTGTCAGAAATGGATGATCCCTCTGGGTTATGGAATCTGGTCATGAAATACCCTCTCTGCGCCTCCCTGTTAACCCCCTAAAATCTTAACTGCTTGAATAAGGTCGTCTCTCATTCTTCTAAACTCTAAACACTTTTCGACCTTTCCTCATGCGAAAACTCCTCCAAACCCAGAATCAGCCTAATGACCCTTCTCAGGACTGTCTCCAATGCCAGTATATCTTTCCTTATATATGTTCTACAAAACTGTTTGTAGCATTCCACCTGTGGTTTGACAAGTACCTTGAATAATTTTAGCAAGACTCCTCTGTTTTTATCCTCCATTCCTTTGAAATAAAGGCCAGCATTCCACTTGTCTTCCATCTCACTTATTGAAATTAAACGTTAGCTTTTTGTGATTTATGTGCCAGGATACTCAAATCCTTCTGTTCTGTAGCTTTCCACAGTCTCTCTCCATTTCAGTAATATTCAGCCCTCTATTCTTTCTGCCAAGTTGTATAAACTCATATTTTCCCACATTATAGTCCATCTACCAAGTTTTTGCCCATTCACTTAAACGGCCTATATCCATCTGTATACTGTTTGTGTCATCCTCACCACCTGCCTTCGCATCCACTTTTGTGTCATCCACAAACTTAGCTTTCGTACATTCACTTTGCTCTTCTAAGTCATGAATCAATGTTAGGAATAATAATGGCATCAGCACTGACTCCTGTGACACTCCACTAGTTAGAGGTTGCCATCCTGGAAATGCTCAATTTGTCCAAACTCTCTGTCTTTGATTACTTAGTCAATGCTCCTCCTAATATACTGCCCCAAAACACATGGGCACTTATCTCATTAAATAGTCTTACGTGCAGCACATCATTGAATGCCTTTTGAAATCCAAATCCGTTATATCCACTATTTCTCCTTTATCAAACCTGCATGGTACTTCCTCAAAGAATTCTAATAAATTTTTCATGCGTAATTTCCCCTTCATGATGTCATGCTGACACTGCTGGATGAAATTATGTATTTCTAAATGTTCTGGTTTTGCATCATTGTCTTTTAACATTTTCTCAATGACTGATGTTAAGCTAACTGGCCTGTAATTAACTCTTTATTACCTCCTTCCCTTTTTGAATGAGGGATTGGCGGTTTTCCAGTCCTCTGGTATTTTTCTAGAAGTTACAGCTTCTTGGGATATTACTACCAGTGCATTCACCACCTGAGCAGCTACTTCCTCAAATATCCTAGGTTTCTCAGCATCAAGTCTAAGTGATTTAGCAGCCTTCAGTTCCAATAGTTTCCTTCTACTTTTTCTTTCTCCAGTGCCAGCTATTGTGTTTATTTCCTTGACCTCATTCTCCCCTTGATTATTTATTATTTGTGGAATATATTAGTGTTCTTTAATGTGAAAAATGATTCAGAGCATTTGTTCAAATCTCTATTATTTCCTGTCCCCTCCTCTCATTATCATTTCCCCAGCCTCTTTCTCTAAGGGACTTATGTTCACTTTAATTTCTCTCTTCCTCTTTGTATATTAAAGAAGGTCTTACTGCCCATTTCTATATTACTTGCTAGTTTACCCCATAGTTTATTTTCTCCCTGATGTTTCTCCCTAATATTTTACTGGTCATCTTGTGTTGTCTTTTAAAACTCTCCCAGTTCTTTACCGTTTATCTTTGCCACACAGTATGTCTTTACTTTTAATTTTATAATATTCTTGATGTTCTTGCAAACCATTGTTCATTTATCTCCTTGAATACTTTCTCTTCACTGTGACATATCTTTGTTGCGAGTCATGAACTATTTTCCTAAATGTCTTCAGAAATAGTTATATCCCCAGTCAAGCACATCTCGTGCAGTTATGAGAGCATCTAGCTGCCAATTTGAAAAATTGGTTCTGTCTGGAAAAAGGAGGATGAATTCAATCCAGCCAATTACCACTCCATTGATCTACTCTCACTAAGCAGCAAAGTGATGGAAGGAATCTTCAATTGTGCTTGCAATTGCATTTAGTCAACAATAACCTGCTCACTGGTGATCAAAATGGGTTCTACCTGGCCAGCTCAGCTTCTGATCTCATTACAGCTTTGGTCCAAATATTGACAAATAGCTCGACTGAAGAAGGGAAGTAAGAAGGGTCTAGGCCCGAAATGTCAGCCTTCCTGCTCCTCTGATGCTGCTTGGCCTGCTGTGTTCATCCAGCTCTACTCCTTGTTATCTCAAGTAAATATGACTGCCTTGACATCAAGGCAGTATTTAACTAAGCCACAGCATCAATGAGTCCTAGCAAAACTAGAGTCAATGGGGATTGCAGGAAACCTCTCCATTGGTTAGAGTTGTGCCTGGCACAAAGGAAGATGATTGTCTTTCTTGGACGTTAATCATTTTTAGAATAGGATATTACCCAGGAGCTGCTCAAGGTGGTGTCCTCAGCCCAACCATCTTCAGCAGTTTCATCAATGACCTTTCCTCCATTATAGGGTTAGAAGTGGGGGATATTTCCTGATGATTGCACTGTTCAGCACAATTCCTGACCTTTTGGGTGCTGCAGCAGTTCTTATCAAATACAATAAGGCCTGGAAAACATTCCAGGTTGAGCTGAAGAGTAGCAAGTGACACTTACATCACACAAGTGCCAGGCAATGACCATCTCCAATAGCAAATAATTCAAATATCACGCCTTGACATTCAATAGCATTGCCATCACTGAATACTCAATTATTAACTTCCTCAGGGTTATTATTGGCCAGAAGCTTGACAACCTCCAGGACAAATCAGCCCACTTGATTGTCATCACATCCACCAACAACCATTCACTCCACCACTAATGCTCAGTAAGAGCAGCACGTACAATCTACAAGATGCACAGCAGAAATTTGCCCCAAATCCTTAGACAGCACTTTTCCAATTCACAATCACTTCCATCTAGAAAGACAAGGGCAACAAATACCTGGGAACACCATCACCTGCAAGTTCCCTACCAAGTCACTCACCATCCCGACTTGGAAACATAGCACTGTTTCTCCATTGTTGCTGGGACAAAATCCTGGAATTCCCTCCTCAATGGCGTTGCAGGTCTACCTACATCATATTAAATTGCAACGGTTCAAGAAGGCATCTCACCACTACCTTCTCAAGGGCAACTAGGAATGGGCAATAAATGTTGGCCCGTCAGCGATGCTCACCTCCTACAAGAGAGAAAAAAAATAAACTGAATAATCTACAAGAGCAGGTCAGAGGCTTAGAATTCTGTGGTGGGTAAATCACCTCCTGTCTACAAAGCAAAAGTCAGGAGTGTAATGAAATACTCTCCACTTTTCTGGATGAATACAGCTTTAACAACATGCAGGAACCACAACACATCAAGGACAAAACAATGTGCAGTGCCCATTATTACATAAATGAATACACTATTACTAAATTAATACATTTTTAACTGGTTTAGGCAGAGCCTAAACTGGTACACGTTGGCTTCTCTACAGCACTGGTGCATTAAAACAAAATTATACTGTCTTGGCCATAATTTATTTATAATGCTTCAAAAACAAAGTACATGCAGCATCTGTGTTATGATGGTACTTTGTAATACTATTATATAGGTATTTTAGCTTTTGCTGAAATTCTTTTTGTTGTTTACCTTAGTTTTGAACTCAGGAACTGAATGCATTCTGCAGTTTCAAAACTCTCATGCTGAGTTATTTTCGAGCGTGGTTGACCGACTTGAAGAATATATAGTCAGTACAATACTTGTTATTATTGCCAACATGAAAAGAAAGCTCCTCCCCAACCAAAACATAACCAACTTTAAAGGTTGTTAATGCTGTTGTCTTTACAAAGTTTAGCGCATTGAAAGTAAGCTTCTGAGTGGAAAGTCAAATATTTTTATGAAGTGTTTCAGTTTACATGCCTGTGCGTTAATGAATGTAGTCAGGTTGAAAGCTGGGTCACGGTATGGCAATCTCATAGCCATAGTATTTAAATTAAAGACTCATCAGGTGACCTAGTGCCATAACAGGCTCAGCCATTTCCAGTAGAAAAAGAAATATTGTTTGAGGCCGTTGTAAGTACATCTTAGGAGGGCAGGTCTTCAACAGCTATAAATAATGGATCAGGAGTAAGTTTCAGACTGTAGATGGAGCTCATAATAACATTTTTGCAGAACATTTCCCATGTTTAACAGTTATAGGTACTGTTCTTTCCGTCTCATTAGAGATCATAAATTAAGCTAAAGTACCAGATATTTGGTAAGCTTTGAGGCCTTGGCATTAGGAAGGCTCTTGATGTTGATGAGTACTCACTAGGTACCTAAGACAGAATTTTCCAGCTCAAATAAATGGTGGTCTCTGGGATAGATAATCAAGGAGCGTTAACTCAGGACTAACACAAAAGGTCGGCATAATAGGTCTATATTTAATTTATAGTCCACATTTGGGTAGGTAGTTAGCAGAAGCACATTCTCTATCCAACACCGAAAGCTAAAAAACCCAAACCATGCTCATGGAAAATCTTATTCTGTTGCGTTCAATGAATGACCAGCTCTGAGAATGGGACAGTGGAATGGAAACATATGAGAAACCCAGCCTGTTTTCCATGGGAAAGGTAAACATATTCACTACAGGTTGGGAAGCTAGTTAGAACAGAAGTATTTCAAATGACCCAAATGAAGGACCTAATTCAAATATTTTAATATTGGAGGTAGGTTTGAGGTTTGCACATATCAAGATTCATGCAAAATGGGACTAACTATCAGGGAATCAATGGTTGGTAGTTAACTCTAAATTTTCACACATTCCTTATCCCATCCTTTTTGCATGACAGGATAGTGAGTTGGATGAAAATCCTGCAACTCTTATGAATTATTTGTAAATCCAGTGATCAGAATTTTGACATACACATTAGGATGGGTGGTAGATCTTCTTGGTACTGAGATTTGTGAGCAAACACCTACAAAGGGTAGAAATTGGAAGATCTATGAAAATGGACTTGACAGTTGGGCAAGGGGATTCCTGAAAATCAGAGAGGAACCTTGTCAGTTCTGCATTATGGCATATTTTCATTTACATGACAAGCTGCAAGAGATGGGTGATATTAGGATAGTAGGGTTTGTAAGAGTTTCCGGGGTGGGGGCACTGCTGGGGATAGGGGAGGGCTTAATAAAGTTAACTCTTCTGATACCGTCTGGATTTTCCACCCAAAAAAACTGGGAGGCCTTCATTAACATCTATTTCATAACCAGCTGATATGCTATTCATATTTTAGCAGCCGTGTTGAATAAATCAAATGCTCTAATTTTATTATGAAAATTAATGCATGAGCATTGAGCTACTGGCGTGACATCAAACTTATAATAGTTGATATTAAGATGCTTTTGGTGTGCATGCCATCTAGGTTTGAAGGTCAAGTTAACATCATGGTATTTGCAGCCAGTTGCATGAGTGGATTAATTCATGTTTTGTCAAACTGTTCCAGCTGAGTTGCCTTGAATGGATCATTTGTTACAGCATGCGAAATGAATGCTGGTGTTCCTCAACGACGTATTGAAGGGCAAGCATTTTTGTTGTGCATTTAAATGGCATGTCATATGCTCCATTATATCAATCTTGTAAATTGTGCATTGTTCTGAAAACACTGCATTAGATTTGAATCAGGATTCCAAAACCTTTTGCCAGTGAGGTAAGAGATTGAACATTATGTTTGGAACCACAGAATATGAAGTACATACCATTACAAATGAGTCAAATGACACAAAGACCCAGCTTTCCACTGAGTTTTGTGATAAGGTTATACATAATGGGGATAAGATGGAACTACTGTGTTTGCGTTTAATGCTAAAATTAAGAAATGTGCTCATATGTTGCAGGTTATCTGAAGAGTTAGTTAATAACTATCAAAGAGGTATTGGTTGAAGTCCAAAATGGATAATAAAGCTATAAATCTTTATTCAGGAAAATGCTAGAGCATGTACCTTCACCGTGGCTGAGTGCTTCTGAACAATATCCATTATCATTCAACAGAATTCAAATGAATTCCCTGTCTATAGTTAACATTGACGCAGATACAATATTGTATAGATGGCATTTTCAATGACAGGCTCATCTGAACAGTTGTGGTATTTTTCTTTACTAGGTCCTGCCCAGTTTGGTATCCAAGCTTGTCCAAAATTTAGATCTTGTCAAACTATCAGCACCAGTATAACCAACCGTGGCCTACTCTGCAATGGTATACAAGCTGTGATGCTTATTGATCGAACCTCATTGTTGGGTCAAGGAGGTTTCAGCAATATCACAGTAACAGTTGCAGTCCTTACTGGCTGATTGGATGGGTGAGAGTGAGTGAGGGAAGATGATGCAGATAATAGTGAGAGTGATAGACAACAATCCTTGGTGAGAGACAGAGATAGTGAGAATGAGGCAGCAGAGAGCAGATACTGGCACTTACTCTCAAAAAATGAAGACATCATTGACCTACATGTGGCATTGCTGGTCATTCCTTGAGACAATTAAAACTGCGCTGCCCCGGGTGGCAGCCTTGAGCCAGGCTGGTAGAAGCTGGTGAAATTGACTCATCTACTATCCTTGGAGAAGAACAGCCCACTCCTGCACCACACCACCACATACACCAGCACCTTCAGGTCCCTGTCTGCAAAGAAGGGTGCCAACAATTCTCTGTCCACCACGTCTGAGGTGGACGGTGAAGAAGGTTATCTAAAATTACAAAGTGATCGTGATCAATTCAGTCAATAGGCTGAACAGTGACAGGTGAAGTTTAATTTGGATAACTGTGAGGTATTGCATTTTGGTAAAACAAACAAGGGTAGGGCTTATACAATTAATGGTAGAACCCTGGGTGGTATTGTAGAGCAGAGAGATCTATGGATTCAGGAACACAATTCCTTGAAATTTGCATCATAAATAGACGGGGTGGTTAAGAAGACGTTTAGCATGTTTGCCTTCATTGCTCAGTTCTTTGACTATAGGAGTTAGGATGTCATGTTGAGATTGTACAGGAAATTGGTGACGCCTGGAGTACTGTGTGCAGTTCTGGTTAACCCGTTGCAGGAAGGATACTATTAAACTGGGAGGGTTCCGAAAAGATTTACCACGATGTTGCTGGGAATGGAGGATTTGAGTTACAAAAATAGGCTGGAAAGGCTGGGATTTTTTTCACTGGAGTGTAGAATATTAAGAGGTGACCTTACAGATGTTTATAAAATCATGAGGGGCACAGATAAGGTGAATAACAAAGGTCTTTTTCCTAAGGTGGGGCAGTTCAAAACTACGGGGCATATTTTTATGGTGAGAAGAGAAAATTTTAAAAAGAACATGAGGGGCAATATTTTTACACCGAAAGTGGTTTGTGTGTTGAATGAACTGTCACAGGAAGATGTGGATTTTGCTAGTTAGAAAATTTAAAAGACTGTTGGACAGGTACATAAATAGAAAAGGTTTGGAGGGATATGGGCTAAGTGCAGGCAAGTGGGACTAGTTTAATTTGGGAATATGGTCGGCATGGACTAGTTAGACCAAAGGGTCTATTTCCATGCCGTATGACTGTATGATACAATGAGGCTATACACTCAAATTTAATGGAGCAGGTCCAGACTGATGGCAATTGACCTAGCACACAATTACTTTTAAATATGGCATTGGGCTGGGAATCCCAGGAAGTCCTGGCAATGATGAATGTTGTGCCTGTGCCAAGAGAGAAGATAGGATTAATGGAGTGCCATTGAGGGAACATTCTCTCTAAGCTATGTGGATTCCCATGCATGTCGATCGTCATGTCGCTGTATGACTTCTACTTATGGACACTGCTGCTGTGCAGACCTTGGAGGTCTGTGTAGAAGGAAGAAATATTAAAGGGAACATTGCATAGGGGTGTTGTGGAATAGCCTATGAGGTGATTTCTAGGAAATAGCATGAGAATTCTCACTAGAGCTCACGGAGAGAAAACCTCAATCAAATTCACCACAATTGATATTGAGTTGATTTCCAGTAAAAGCTAGCTCTCGGGTTTTGTGACAATTGCAGATTATTTTGTTTGAAAAGTAAGCTCAGGGGTTGAAACATTGTAAATCTGATTATTGGGCTATGTAAGATACTGATTATGTGTTACTTATGAATAAAAGAGAGTGTCCTTTTCACACATAAACATGGTTTAAGTGAAGAGCTATTTCTGCCTTTAAAGGTGCTAAGAAAATATTTTAGCCATTAAGAAATTTACACACTTACAGGTAGTTCTCCTATAACACGACAGTTGTGTTCTTGTGTGACTTTGCGCCATAGAAAATTGCGTTATAGGGAAATTGCTATACCTGTACAGCAAAAAGTTTGCATTACCCAAACAGTGTCCACGATTCATCAATGGTGTAAAACTACCCGTACCGAAATGCAGTGCAGTAGAAGTACAACAGATTGCAGGAATCCATGTCAGCATGGAAAGTATTTCCGAGCCACAAACTCAAGGAACATTGACAGAAAGGCTTAAATGTCTTATTTGAAAGAAGCCACATTTACAATGAAAATCCCAATTCCCACGCATTGTGATGCAATGTAACAACACAACAATCAGTTGTTTGGTATCTGAAATCCTTTACCTATGGGATTTTGTTCTTTTTTTTCTGCTGAAAATTCAGAACAATCAAAGCTGAGGCCTCATGGACTTTATGAGGATGTTTGGTATGAAAATGTCTAATTATACATTTAGAATGTAAGTATCTCACATAACAGGCGGTCTGGGATTTACCTCATCTACTCTCCCAATTAGCAGACGTAACTTTGCAGAGGATGGGCAGACCAACTCAGTGGCTGCACATGTCAGCAGGATTTTCCTTGATTTCCTGATGCTATTGGGAGAATCCTGGGGCAATGCTGACCAGCTGTTCCCTGATTTACACATATACATACAATATATGTTAAATCAGCGCGGAAAAGGAAAGCTTATTTTGTTGGCTTGAGGGGTTATTAATCAAGCGTCACTAATTGAAAATAGAACAACGGTGAGGTGGTAAGATGTTTGGAGACTTTAAGATTTGTTGTTTTTTTTACCACAAGTGGCTTTAAGGAAGAGTCTATCTTGTATTTCTACTTGGAAATATGAATAAATATTTGAATCAGGGGAATCTATAAAGCTATTGGGGGAACATTTATGCAGGACAACCAACTTTTGAATGATCTGGTGACGTGTTGGGAGAGGTGAGATGTGTCAATGGTCTTCTTCTGTGCTGTTAACTTCTATAGTTACACAGTTCTCAGAAAAATAATTTTATCATTTCACTTATTTCAGGGACAGAGTTGGTTTACGTTGAGGATGAGAATTTTTGACTAACAATTTCCATCAATGTGTTCTGAAGGGATGTAGTGATGTGATATAGCTTATGCTATGTGATGTTCAATCAATTCTAATAAATGTGATGTGAGTTATTTAGGTATGCTAATTATTCCTGGAAAATTGCTCCCAACATTTGATCTGCTGCCGAAGGCACTCAAAGTCTTCTTGCCAATCTATTTCTCCGATGCTTCTTCCTTTATGTACAGTGTTTTGATTTGCTTTTCAGATTAAAACCATAGGATGGGGATATATTCCTTGCATTTTTTTCATCCAGTTGGATACAATTGATTCCATCTTTGGCCATTCTGAGGGCTACTGTTAATTGCAAAAGCAAAATACTGTGGATCTTGTAAATCTGACATCAAAATAGAAAAAGTCCTGAAAATACTGAGCAGGTCTGCCAGCACTTAGGTCCTGTGTGGACCAGCTGGCGGAGGTATTCACTGATTTCTTCAGTCTCTCCCTCCTAAAAGTCAAAGTCCCTATCTTCTTCAAGAAGACGACCATCATCCCAGTACCAAAGAAAGCACATGCAATGTGCCTCATTGACTGCCGCCCAGTAGCTCTGACCTCCATAACCATAAGTGCTTTGAGAGGCTGATCATTGGCCACATCAACACGAGCCTCCCAACCTGCCTCCATCTCCTGCAATTTGCCTACCGACATAACAGGTCCACAGCAGATGTCATTTCCCTCACCCTGCGCTCATCCCTGGAACATCTGGACAACAAGGACACATACATCAGCACTCCTAATTATCAACTACAGCTCTGCCTTCAATACGATAATCCCCTTCAGACTGATCTCAAAACTCCAAGGTCCAGGTCTCGGCTCCACACCCTGCAATGGGATTCTCAGCTTCCTGACCCCTGGACCACAATCAGTGATAATAAACAACTGCACCTCTTCCATGATAACACGCAACTCTAGAGCCCACGCCCCCTTCCACGTACTACCTGTACACCCATGACTGTGTAGCCAAATTCTGAATAAACTCCATCTACAAGTTTGCTGATGACACCACCGTGGTCGGACAGATATCTAACAACAATGAGTCAGAATGCTGAAAGGAGATAGAGGGCTTGGTGATATGATGCGATGGTAATGACCTCTCTCTCAATGCCGGCAAAACAAAAGAATGATCATTGACTTCTCAAAGAAAGGAGGAGAACACGCCCCCATCTACATCAACGGACCAGAGGTTGAAATGGTTGAGACCGTCAAGTTCCTAGGAATGACAATAACTGAAAACTTGTCCTAGATTTCCCACGTAGATGCAAAGGTCAAGAATGCACAACAACTCCTCTGCTTCCTCAAGCAGCTTAAAAAATGTGGCATGTCCATAAGGACCCTCACCAACCTTTACAGATGCACCATAGAAAGCATATTGTCCAGGTGCATAATGGCCTGGTATAGCAACTGCTTTGCCCAGGACTGTAAGAAACAACAGAAGGTTATCTGCACAGCCCAGACCATCACAGAAGCCAACATTCCAACCCTGGACTCCATTTACACTTCTAGCTACCATGGAAAGGCTGCAAACATCAGCAAAGACCCCTCCCACCCCAGTAATGCTCTCCTACAACTTCTTCTGTGGGCAGAAGATACAGAAACTTGAACTCACGCACCAATAGTTTCAAGAACAGCTTCTTCCCTGCCATTATTAGAATGATGATCAGGCTCTCTAATTTCAAATAATGTTGATCTTGTTTCGCGCACCTCCTGTGCAGTGTAACCTGTATGCCTCATTCTATCCAAGCACCCCATGATCTGTATGCCCTTTCCTACTACAATCTGCCTGTACTGCTCGCAAACAAGGCTTTTCACTGTACTTAGGTACACGTGACTGCAATAAAACAAATCATTGGAACCAGGGAAAATGAGAAATGTGATAGGCTATGATCAAGTGGAAGAGGTGAGGATCAGGAAAAGAAAAGGGACTGTCAGTGATATGGGAGATGGTTGAGATGATAAACTGACAAAGGGCTCGTGACACAGCACCAAAGCAATAGGATAAGTAAAGAAACAAAAGACCTGTCTCGAGAAGGTGAGAGTGAACACTTATTTGACATTACAAGATGTACAGATAACAATCCTGCCTCATTAGCTTTTCTCAGTCCCTGCGCCGTACAAGCAAATACCCTGCAATTATGTTGGTTTAAAATAGGTGCAAAATTAAACTCAGAAGTCAGGGCTCAGTAGGAAACAAAGATTTTCTTCTTGTGTTTTATTGTAACATTTGAATGGTTTAAAAAAGTTGTCATCACCGAGACCTGCAATGGATTTTCTATTTCTTGAGTGTATTTTCGTGGCACAAGAACATATCACATTAATTTTTTTTAATATAGAACAAAGCACATTAAAAATTGAAGAGCTTCCACAATTATATGCTATTAATAGTGCTGTTGACAGTTAAAAGGCTTGAAACTATAATTTTCACATTTAAAGGGGAAACATATGGCGTGAGTTTCTATGTGATTTGGTTGTGCTAATCTTATGTTCTGACATGACGATGATAATGAATGATAGTGAATTATGGGTGGTGGGTTGAGTAGTATGAGGAGTGAGAGCTCAACAGCCCAACAGCCTCTAAAACAACTGGAATAAAGTTCCAGAGATCTGAGGTCAGCTTTCTAACAAGCCCACCTCACTTTTGCCCACTGGATGTATTGAATCACTATGATCTAGGACTGCCTATCATTATTGCCACAGTTGCATCATCAACTAAATTAGGAGTTGCACTTTTTTCAGATATAGAGAGGTGGTGAACGTAAACTGGTGTATTTCATATCTGAAATACTTCTGAAGAAGGGTCTAGGCCCGAAACGTCAGCCTTCCTGCTCCTCTGATATTGCTTGGCTTGCTGCGTTCATCCAGCTCTACACCTTGTTATCTCAGATTCTCCAGCATCTGCAGTTCCTACTATCTCTAAACTATTTCATATCTCATTCTTTGACTGAAACAAAACATAGGCATGTAGTTTTTGAAGAGGAAACCTTAGCTGTTACCTGGGTTTGTGAGAATTTTGCAGACTGTGGGCTTAATTTCTTTTGAGGAACGCAGAGTTGCAAGAAATTCTGACTCATTGAACCCAATTTTTAAAAATGGCCAACCCCACATTGGGTTTTTTGTATGGGTGTTTGAGCTGGATTGGGAGTTGGCCCACAGAACCCAGGAAGACTCTTAGAGGTTGTCAGTTCCTGAGGTGGAACTCGTTGAGAGCCTGCAGAGGGATCCTGGCACTGTGCTCAGGTTTTCTGTCCCTGCCTTGCTATGTCTTTGGTCATGAAGGCCAATGGATGGAGCAATGGCACCCTGGTGTGTGCACCTCTCCAGCAGGCCCTGAGCTGCTTGACTTGGTTCTCCGTGCAGCTGCCAACCTGTCCATAGAGGCAGATAGACAATTGGAAGCTTGAGGTAGCTGGCATAGCTGCACTACTGCAGCTTCAGGGCTTTGAGGCCTTCGCTCCTCACATACCTTTGTGACACTCCATTTCCTCCCTGTGCATGTGAACAAAGTCCCTGATTGATGTCACAGTGGAGTCCTCTCCTGCTTGGGGCTGAAAGGTGCCTAGTCTTTGGCAGTTCTTTGAGTACCAGTGGCCTGGAGCATCTCTGGTTCAGTCACAGTGAAATATTCATTGACTTGTTCTTCCAAATGTTCTATGCCTGACATTTACACTGAGGTGTGAGTATGTGAGCTAGTTGGGTGTGCAAGAGGCAGCCATGCCAATACTTCCATTGTATCCTTGAAACCTTTTTCCAAAAGGTCAAGGCGATAGCTTCTGTTGGAGACACCCATTTCTGCACAAATACTGTGGCCATCTGAATAATACTCACTCAGGTCGCTAGACATGAATGTCTCGGTGCTCCTGTAGGATAGGTCCTGGTCTTCTCCTGTGATGGACATGATTCTCTTCTCATTGTGAGTGAGGAGCCTGATGTAGGGCCTTGCTTCACTTGTCCTGTTATAGGCTATTTGCTCATGGAATGAGAGATAGGAAGGAATGAAGTGAGATAGGAGTTGGTGGCATCGCTTTTTGTGCGATGGTGATCAAAGTGAAATGGTGTTCCTAGGTTACTGAGTAAGTAGTACAGAGGCCACGCATGGTTAACAGTGTGGGGTTTGGGGGTGACAAGAACAAGTGAGGGACACTATTGGGGCAGGGTAATTATTTCATGAGCTGAGTTTGGTAAGATATTGCAAGAGATCTCACCAAGCCCTGTAGAGAGAAGCCCTCAATAAAACTCAACAAAAATGACAGTCGTAAAAACGTATGATCCAGCTCAAGCACACTACTTAGAAGTGTGTGCACATTTATTTACTTGAACATTTATTTACTTGAGAAGGTTAAGAGTTAACTTAATTGAGGTCTTCAATATTATAAGGATTATAAGATTAATAGCTAACAAAAAGACACAAATGTTTGTGTCTAGCTAAATAATATCTAAATCTCTAAATTTGGAACATAAATTGTAAACTTTGAAAGTACTATTCTAGATTAATACTAAAGCTAGTTTAACATCTAAACTTTTATTGTGGTTCTTTGTTTGTAGTTTGTGCAGCTGATGATGTAGGGTCATCACAGTGACACATCTTAATAAGTATCAAAACCTGAGACGTAACATTAACATTGACCAATTGAAGCTCAGCAATTGATGATAGGAGAAAATCCTCATGTAATTAAATATTTTATGGTAAATTTGCGTTTTCAATTACATCATTTTGGCCAAATAAGAAGCAAAGGAGGCAAATTAGAACCTCATGCAATTACATGGGTTCACTAATGTAGCAATACTTTAAATGAGATTGCATAGTCCATCAAACTCTCACATAGTGTTTAATCTATAACAAGCAGTAGAACTGTAATTCAATTTACACTTTCACAATGTGAAATGACCTTTAGGAACAGTTTGTAAAAGTTAATGTAATTATGGCATTGTGATATTACAGTAGTAAACTTTTCTGGATGCCTTCAGGAGAACGGTAGAAGAGATGTTTTAATAATGTGACAGGAAGACACAAATAACAATCAAAACTGAAATTCACCAGAGACTAGGTGTTAAATAAAGGCAGCTTTACTTTCTATGTAAACCAGGCTTCACTTAGAGGTGTTTCATGGGTTGAATAAAGGACTTCTTATCCTGTATCAACCCAGCTGTATTTAACCTAAACATGTTTAATTTTGACACTAGGAACCAAAGCTAGAAATGAGACAATTCTTTCTCCACTTTAATAAACCTGCCGTGTTTTAGTATTTTGCACTTCCCTTGCTTTTGTGAGTATAAGGTTGATCAGGTAATTTATTGAGGACAAAGAGTTTAAACAGGTTTTTAGCGTAGCTTTGCTGTTACAACAGTGACAACTTTCATAACCTCTGTATGTCATTTGGCTCCCCTGTGGTCTCTGATTCTCATGTTACAAGTTGTGTTGTATCTTTATTACACCAAATAAATTTGGTGATGTTTACAGATGGATTTATGGTTATAATCTGCTTCAGATGTAATTATAAGAACTGTTTTAGTGGCTAGTGAGGTGCTGACAGGGAAATAGTCCTCATGGAACTACAATGCAGAAACAATTCAAAGCAAGCAATTAACTGACAATAAAAGAAAAAGTTTTAAAAATACGTCATGCTATTGTCACTATCAGCAAAGTCATCCATCATAGATGGGTATGATATGGCAGAATTCTACATAAATTAACTTATGAAGGAAAAGCAACGAGGGAGGAAATATCAGAATAAGTGTTGCCTCAGCATTTTCCAGAAAATTTTCTAGCAGATAACTCAGAGCTGTATTGGAATAGACCCTCCTTAATTATTGGTTAACTCGAACAGAAATATCAAGAAGATACATTAATAACAGATTTAACAAAAGAAAATTAGAACCCTAAAGTTAAATAGATGAGTAATTTTAATTCTAAATATTACGTCGAGCCGGTCTGTTTGATTGCAGACATTTCATCACCCTGCTAGGTAACATCATCAGTACGCATCCGGTGAAGCATCGGTGTTCTGTTCCACCTGTTATTTATATGCCTCAATTTGCTGGCGTGGTTGGTATTATTTCTGGTTCTGTTCTTTGGTGGTTTGTATATCGGTTTCAGTTCAATGTGTTTATTGATGGAGTTCGGGTTGGAACGCCAGGCCTCCAGGAATTCCCTGGCATGTCTCTGTTTAGCTTGTGCTATTGTGGATGTGTTGTCCCAGTCGAATCCATGTCCTTCTTTGTCCATTTGTATTGAGACCAGTGAGAATTGGTCGTATCTCTTGATGGCCAGATGGTGTTCATGTATCCTTATTGTCAGTTTTCTTCCAGTTTGGCCTATGTAATGTTTCTCACAATTCTTGCATAGTATTTTATATATTGCGTTAGTTTTATTGTTTGTGACTATGGCATCCCATTTATGGGTTTTGGGGCGATTGCCATAATCCACCCATAAACAGAGCTGCATCAGGACATCATTCAAACAAGCCAAACACACTGCAGCAACCAGGAACTGCACAAAGCAGAACAGGAGCACTTATACGGAGTTTTTAACGGAACTGAAAGTAATACCAACCACCCCAGCAAAACAAGGCATATAAATAACAAGTGGGACAGAACACTGACACTTCACCGGAGGCGCACTGATGATGTTACCTAGCAGGATGATGAAACATCTGCAACCAAATACATTGGCTCGGTGGGCGAGTCTGCATACTTATCCACAACCTGGGCTACAAATCTTCTCAAAAACTTTAATTTTTTAGTGTGTATTTACAAGGGATTGATGCTAGGAAGACTGACACTTTCCATGTCACATGTCCATTGTATGCATGAAACATTCATAGATCATGAATGGCTGAATTAACAGTTAAGAAGTGAGAAATTATACTTGCTAAGGTTCTGCAGTAGGGTCACCAGACCTGAAATGTCAACTCTGTTTTTTCCTTCCCAGATGCTGCCAGACCTGCTGAGCTTTTCCAGCAACTTTGTTTTTGTTCCTTGCTAAGGTCTCCAGAGGTCTCCAGTATCACAGGTGGCAGGCTACGGTTAGCCAATTCAATTCACTCCATGTAATTTCAACAAAAGAGATGAAGGTACCAGATACCGTAAAGGCTGTAGAAGCTGACAATATTCCAAAGATATTACTGAAGACTTGTGCTGCAGAACTTGCTGCAGTCTTAACCAAGCCATTTCGGTGTACCTACAACACCTATAGCTCCCTGACATGTGAAAGTTCACTCAGACACGTTCCCTCCATAAAAAGAACAGAGCTAATTGGCCAAATACTATCTAGATAGTACAAGTCTACACTTGATTATCACTAAAGTGATGGAAGGAGTCAACAATGGTGCTATCAAGCAGAATGTACTGAACAACAATCTATTCACTGATACTCAGTTGGATCTCATGACTTACCTCATTCGAACCTTGGTTCAACCATGGACAGAAGAGCTGAACTCTGGCAATGAGGTGACAGCGACTTTTCTTGACATCAAGACAAGTGTGGCATCAAAGAGCCCTAGCAAAACTACAGTTAATGGGATTCTGAGGAAAAACTTTTCACCGATTGCACAAAGAAGGATGGTTGTGATTGTTGGAGGACAGTCAACTCAGCTCCAGGGCATCTCCGGAAGAGTTCCTCAGGGTAGCGTCCTAGAACCAACTTCAGGTGTTTCACTATTGACCTTACCTCCATCATAAAGTTAAGAAGTGGGCAAGTTAACCAATGATTGCACAATGTTCAGCACCATTCGTGATTCCTCAGACATTGCAGCAGTCTATTATCAATTACAGCAAGATTTGGAGAAAATCCAAGCTGACAAGTCGCAAGTGAAATTTCCCCCTCGAATGTACAAGCAATGACCACCTCCAATAAGAGAAAATCTAACCGTTGCCCCTTGATGTTCAATGGGCTTACCATCACTGACTCCCACATTATCAAGATTGTTAGGGTTACCATTGATCAGAGCCTGAACTGGACGAGCCATGTGAAATAAGTGCCTGAAAGAATGGATCATATGCTTTGAATCCTGTAGAATCCTTTATTGAAAACAGAGACATTAACAGTTATTTTGCAAAATAGTTAAAGAAGCAGGAATCATTTGTTAGGTTGAGAACAGTAGGATACATGTGTCAAAGCCACAGATAAAGTAGGAACCCTGTACTTTATCCATGGAGGGTGAAAATCCCATATTTTAGCAGCAAACATTGAAAAACCTTGCAATAACAGCAGCAGGGCTGCTATTGCCATCACACAAAAGTCTTTTGAGCAATCAGATTAGATAATCACACTAGGAAGACTTGGCATCAAAATCAATATTGCCAGAAAGCCTAAAGAATACGAGGGGGCATACTTTTAAGATGAGAGGAGAAAGATTTAGGAAAGACAATTTTTTTTTACACAGAGAGTGGTTCGTGTGTGGAATGAACTTCTAGAGGAAGTGATGGATGTGAGTACAGCTGCAATGTTCAAAAGATACTTAGATAAGTACATGAATAAGAAATCTTTGGAGGGATATGAGCCAAGTGCAGGCAGGTGGAACTAGTTTAGTTTGAGATTATGGTAGGCATGGACTGGCTGGAACGAAGAATCCATTTCTGTGCTATATGACTCTATGATTCTGGAATTGGACAGCTTGGTTTAAAAAAAAAACTTCTGTGATACAGAATGGCTTCTAAATTAGAAACTAGGTTTGAAGCTGAATGAGTCAAGCTGATGATGTTATAGCTCACAAAAGTGTAAAAGAAGAGGTACTATAAGACTTTAGCAATTGCTTCAATGTCAGAACTAATAGAATTATTGAAAGGGGAATAGTTACAATAAAATTTCATAGAATATAATAGAATAATCTATAAATGATATCATTAACGATCTCTAGAGATTATTCTTGACTATAGTGATCTAATGTCAGAATTCATAAGACATGGAATGGTTGTAAGTATTGCTGATCAGTCTTTTTCACATTTATTACAGCCCAAAGAAGACCTGATTCTAGAAAAAAACTCATTCAGATGGGATGTCTGGAAGCAACACTGATCAATCTTAGGAGGAGGAAATCAACCTTGGCGGAGGAAATCAGCCTTGGCAGAGGAAATCAGCCTTGGCAGAGGAAATCAGCCTTGGCGGAGGAAATCAGCAGAGCGCGTTCAATTTCTATGGTACAAAAGCATAAATAACAAGCATGAGAAACCTATACAATGAGTCGGACAGCACTAGGCACTAAAAGTCCTTGTTGGTGCTGTGCTGCAACAGGCACAGATAGTGCCAGCTATTAGAAATAAATGTTTGTAACACCAGAGAAAAGGTGCAGACGTAGGACAGTTTCAGAAAAGAAAGAAATCAAATAGCTACTCAAACACAGAGGATAATGAGGTAAAAATAACAGAAGTAAAATTCCAAGTGTTATTAGGTGGAATACATGATCCAGGCCTTACATTGTTGCAGCTGTTTTTTATGTCAATGGTTATCTCACAAAATTTCAAGTTAGGCACTGAGGTTAGTGTTACCATGTTATTAGAAACTGAGCTATGTTTAAACAAAAACTGCCCACAGTTGACAAAAGTGCAACTACATTCTTCATGAGACATAGCATTTAAGATTACAACAACTCTCCAATATAAGTGTTGCCAAACAGTGGAAAATGTCTTTGTACTTTACAGTCAAGAATTCTCACTCTCAAGCAAGAGAGCATGTCTTGATCTCAATCTTATTCAAAGGGTCGAAGGTATGAAACAAGAGAAACTAAACAGCTCCATTGAACAGGAACACTAAACTATTTAAAGCAATTAAAGAGGAGCTTAAAACTGAATACAACATTATGCTAAAGAACAATGCTCAACTCTTACACTTTTGTACAGCTCCCAAGATGATTTTGTATCCCTCCAAGAGGTAAATTGAGAAACAACTTGCAGAAGTGACAAGAATGTGAGTTATTTCCCTAGTCATGAAACCAATTTATTGGCGTTTGTATTGTACCCAAGCCAAACAATGCATTTGAATTGGACCTTACGCAGCTCAACAATGATATGGAGGTGCCGGTGTTGGACTGGGGTAGACAAGGTCAGAAATCACATGATGCCAGGATATATTCTAATAGGTTTATTGGAAAACACAAACTTTCGGAGCCTCAGTCCTTCTTCAGGTGTTAGTGAGAGAGATAGTATCAGACACAAGAATTTACAAGTAAAAGATCAAAGATTCACACCACTGACAGGATGTATTAAAGAAACCTAAGATGCTGTTAAATCTTCAATCAGTTAGAAGGTTTTAATTGATTAGTATGTATTTATAAATCCCCAAATTCCTTTCAAGTCATGGTCCTGAAGGTTTTATCAGTGTAAAGAAGAAGTGACATTTTAGGTCAGACAATGCATGTTTCTCTCTTTCTCTCTCTCTCTTTCACACACACACACACACACACACGTGAATCTATGGGGTGAATTTGTATTTGCAGATACATTTTAATTTGTTCTAAAGCGCACAATTTATAGACACTCAGTCAATGTGCCATTTTATATATTCCTATCCTAGAAATAAAACAGTCTGACTCCAAACCTGACTCCAAACTAAAACACAAACTGATTCTAAACAAGGCCTCACACCTCACGTGAATTGTCTGACCAAAAATGTCACCTCTTCAATGCACATTAGGTGTGAGGTCTTGTTTAGAATCTGTTTGTGTTTTAGTTTGGAGTCAGACTGGTTTTATTTCTAAGGTAGGAATTTATAAAATGCCATATTGACTGACTATCTATAAATTGTGTGCTTCAGAACAAAATAAAATGTATTTGCAAATACAAATTCACCCCATAGATTCATGTGTGTGTGTGTGTGAGAGAGAGAGAGTGTATGTGTGTGTGGGTGTGGGGAGAGAGAGTGTGTGCATGTGAGGGAGAGAGAGAGAGAGAGTGTGTGTGTGTGTGTGTATGTGTGTTTGTGAAACATGCATTGTCTGGCCTGAAATGCCAGCTCTTCCTTACACTGATCAAAGCTTTAGTTCTCTCAGCACTGTGACTTGAAAGGAATTCAGGGATGTACATATACATATTAATAAATTAAAACCTTCTACCTGATTAAAGATTTAACAGCATCTTAGGTTTGTTTCATACATTCTCCTCAATGTTGTGAATCTTTTATCTTATAAATTCTGTGTCTGATATTACCTCTCACTAACACCTGAAGAAGGACCGTGGCTCCGAAAGCTTGTGTTTTCCAATAAACCTGTTGGACTGTAACCCGGTGTCATGTGACTTTGCACAGCTCAACATTATTTAGAGAAATCCACCCTATGTCTAAAGTTGAGTTTTGTGAAACAATCCAAAAATAAAGTCATCATGAAATTCAATAAAAATAGTCAATTCTGGCAGGTGACACTGGACAAGTAATCAAGATTGCTTACTACACTCATAACTCCATTTTCAAGATTTTGTTTCTCTAACAGTTTACTTTTTGGATGGCTTGGGCCTGAAGATGTTCCAACAGACTATGTCAATATTATACAAGATAACAAGGTGTAGAGCTGGATGAACACAGCACATCAAGCAGCATCAGAGGAGCAGGAAAGCTGACGTTTCGGGTCTGGACCCTTCTCCATAGTGATGTGGTTGATTCTTAACAACCCTCTGAAATTGCCAAGCCAATCATTCAAGCACAATTACTGATAGGCCAATGATGCCCACATTCAATTAAAAGAAAAAGGTGCTATTCAAAAAGAAAGCATATTTATCAACTATGTTCATAAAATAGTTGTGAAACAGTTCAAGAGTCTGACTGAATCAAAATTATGTTTCTGCATTTGCAAGTTAAGTATATCTGTGAATATCTCACCATCTAGCTTGGGAACCATTTCACTCCCCTTCCTTTGAAGACAAACTGAAGCTCACCTATCTGCATACTCAGTTCAACCTTTCTCTAACAACC
>JAHRHZ010000016.1:27558873-27574795 GCA_024137785.1 Ginglymostoma cirratum | reverse complement strand
TTCTGAAGAAGGGTCTAGGCCCGAAACGTCAGCCTTCCTGCTCCTCTGATGCTGCTTGGCCTGCTGTGTTCATCCAGCTCTACACCTTGTTATCTCAGATTCTCCAGCATCTGCAGTTCCTACTATCTTTGAGGCAAATGCAATGTTAGCTTTCATTAGAAGAGGGCTAGAACACAAGAGTGGAAATGTGCTGCTGAGGCTGTATAAGGCTCTGATCAGACCACATTTGGAAGCAGTTTTGGGGCCCCAAATCTAAGTAAGGGCTTAGAGAGGTTCCACAGGAGGTTTATAAGAATGATCCTTGGGATAACAGACTTGTAATATGAGGAGGGGTTGAGAACTCTGGGTCTGTACTCGATGGAGGTTAGAAGGATGAGGAGGGATCTGGTTGAAACTTACAGAATATTAAGAGGCCTGAATAGAATGGACATGGAGAAGATATTTCCACTAGTAGGAGAGATTAGGTCCTGAGCGCAGACCCTCAGAGTACAGGGGTCAACCTTTAGAACTGAGATGAGGAGGAATTTCTTCAGCCAGAGGGTGGTGAATCTGTGGAACTGATTGTTGCAGAGGGCTGTGGAGGTCAAATCATGGAGTGAATTTAAGACAGAAGTAATTGATTCTCGATTAAATAAGGGGGTCAAATGTTATGGAATGTAGTAGAATGGGGTTGAGAAATGGATCAGCCATGAATGACGGACAGACTTGATTGGCCAAATTGCTTGATTTTGCTCCTATGTCTTATGGACTTATGAATTTCCTCCAGGGTGTTGCTGTGTTCTGGCCTCATGGTTGGGAGGTCACCCGCAGAAAAGATGACCATAAATTAATTGAGCGTTAATTTACTCAGGATGAGACTGCTGCCTCATCTGGAAATGAAATCCCGCCTAGGAGAGCTGTCAATCAATCGAATTAGCCAACGGCAGTGTAGTCTCAGCAGTATTATACTTGACTTGTGGCCCCTGCTGGGACTCCACATCTGAGCTGGAGAATCTGCAAGGGCTAACTGCCAGGTTGTAGCTAGGGGCAGTGAGGAGGTTATGGGCAGGATTTGAGAGCCCACTGGGGGAGAGGTAAAGTAGTGTGTGACGTGGGAAGGGGAGCAACTTTCTTGCCTGACAAAAACTTATTTAAATAAAAGCTACCAGGCTGCACCTTTGGCCTGGGCCTCTCTGTCCCATGAAAGGACATCAGTAATCCCAAGAATGAGCAGTCTGCCTGACATTTCCATCAACTCCCTACAGCATAGGAGACAGATTAGGAGTGAGTGGAAGATATCAGACAATATACTGTATTTTATGCCTCCACCCTTAATGGAGTGCTGTAAAATAGAGCCCTCATCATTTATGACAATGGCTTCTGGGTTAGCTGGTCTATAATTCCCTGGTTTCTTTCTCTCACCTCTTTAAAAATTCGAGTGACCTACATACTTTTCAAGTTGTTCCTTACTTTGGTAAATTACAGTTTAGCCAGCTGCAATGTTCCCACCTGCTTCAGTTAAAACCTTAGAATAGAAAAAAAAAATCAGATTCTGAGGATTTCTCACTTTTTTTCAGTGCAATAAGTGTCCTCATTACAGTTGTTTTGCTTACTTTCATTTAGGTGGTGCCCTGTATTACGGAATTTATTAACATGTCTGTTCTTCACCAGGAGAACTGAAACTCCATGACACAGCTCCTTTAATGTTGTCCTTTCAAAGCAGGATGGAAATCCAGCATACTAGGAACTCATGGTCATTGTGTCCTGGTGAACAATTGTTTGTAATGACAATGATTAATAAAACTATTGTTTATTCTCCTAGTTGCTTGAAAGTAATAAAACAAAGGCTGTTTTATGGTAAAGTGTGAAGATTGTATAAACATGAGGCACTAATAAATCAATAACAAGGTCAGCAGTACTTAGTCCAAATGACTTTTAGATATTTTATGCAAAATTGGTTAATGCAAGGTAAGAGGTGAATGAAAATATGATGAAATTAACACTCTGTGAGACAGAAATAAGGTACCCAGGGCTGAGGAGATATTTTTGCTTGATTCAATACAGTGTGGAGCTAAAGGAACACAGCAGGTCAGGCAGCAGCAGAGGAACAGGAAAGTTGATGTTTCAAGTCAGGACCCTTTGGCGGGACTGGGGAGAGGGAAGGGAGCTGGGAAATAAATCGAGTGAGGGTAGGGCTGGGGAAGGTAGATGAGATGGCAATAGGTGGATGCAGGTAGGGGTAGTGGAGATCCCACCACCCCTACCTGCATCTGCCTATCACCATACCACCTACCTACCCCCAGCCCCACCACTCCTTCCTCTATTTATTTCCCAGTTCCCTTCCCCCTCCCCAGTCCTGATGATGGGTCTAAGCCTGAAATGTCAACTCTCCTGCTCCTCTGCTGCTGCCTGACCTGCTGTGCTCCTCTAGCTCCACACTGTATCGACTCTGACTCCAGCATCTGCAGTTCTCACTATCTCATATTTTTGATTGATGTTTGATGTTAGTATACCATTAAATGAAGGAAGAAAGTTTACAATTCACCTGACCATATTGCACTGCTTTTAAATTGAGCTTGAGAAAGTGATTGTCACTGGTATGCCTTAAACTTAACACAACTAATTGCACTAACAGGATTAAATATTTTTCCTCTTTCCATTTGAAATTTTCCACCTCTCCTGAAAGTACTAATTCTTGAAGAAGCACAACTTGACAGGTATTAGTTACTCGCCACAGCCTCAACTAGCTGGTCATCCCTCAGGTGTAACCCTTGGACTGACTGATATGTGATCCTGCACTCTGAATGTCAACACAATATATTTGTCATGGGCTCATGACAATGATTCCATATCGATATATTTTTAATTATTAATTCAGGGACTTTAGGTTTCCCTGGCAAGGCCAGCATTTATTGCCTATTGTTAATTGTCTTTGAGAAGGAAGTGATGAGCTGCCTTCTTGGAAAACTGCAGTCCCTGTGCTGTGGATACACCCACAATACTTTTATGGAGAAAATTTGGTGCAATGGCAATGAAGGACAAGGGACACATTTCTAAGTCATAGTAAGTAGCTCGGAGAGGAACCTACCCTTGTGAGGACTGTGTGGTTGTCACTCTTACCAATACTGCCATTGACAGATGCATCTGCGCTAGGCAGATTGGTGAGGATTATGTCATGTATGATTTTTCTTCTCATTATTTCCCCGACCACCTACAATAGACCCAGTCTAGCATCTCAGCCCTTTAGGACTTGACCAGCTCCAGCACAGTCAACGGTGGTGTTGTCAAGCCATTCCTGGTGGTGGATAAAAGTCTCCCACCTAGAGCACATTCTGTGCCCTTGTCATCTTCAATAGGTCCTCAAATGGTGTTCAACATGCAGAAGTACTGACCCATCAGTTAAGGGGGTGCAGGGGAGTGATACATGATAATCAGCAGGAGGTTTCCTTGCCTTTGTTCAATATGATACCATGAGACTTCCTAGAGTCCTGAGCCAATGTTGGAGTCTCCCAAAACAACTCCCTCCTGACCGTGTACCACCGTGCCAACACTTTTGCTGGGCCTATCCTGTTTTTGGCCTGTGATATATTCATGGATGGTGAGGTTGTGCATGGGATATTATCTGTAAGATATGTATCTATTAGGCTGTTACTTGACTAGTCAGCTCTCCCAACTTTCCCACTAGATGGTGGCGCAGATGGTGATAAGGAGGTCTTTTCAGGGTTGACAAGGCTGAGTCTGTCACTGCTGCTTCTGGTGCTTAAGTTGATGCCAGGTGGTCTGTCCAGTTTCATTCCTTTGAGACATTTTAATGGTTTGAGAAATTTGAGTGGCTTTTTAAACCATTTTGAGGGCAGTTAAGAGTCAACAACATTGCTGTGTGTCTGGAGCAGGCCAGGACAGGAAACAACAGTAGACTTCCTTCCCTAAAAGCTGTTTTACAACACTCAATTATGATTTCATAGTCATCATTCAACTTTTTTTTTAAAAATTCCAGATTTATTCATTAATTAATTTAAATTCTACCATCTGCGATAGTGGAAATTGAATCCTTGCCCCAGAACATTACCTGGGTCTCTGAATTATTCATCCAGTGACAAAACCAATGACAAAGCTAAGTTATATCTTCCCAACAACACATATTTCCACGTGGCTTTGTATTAACCTCAAATTTGGTAATATTCCCTTTGGTTTTCAACTCCAAATCATGTATCATATTGTCACAGCATTAGCCTTGGCCACTGAATTACCAGTCCAATGAAGTTATCACAGCACTAATATCTTCCTCCTCCATTTCATTTATAATTGTTTACAATCAATCCATTCAAACTTGCTATCCATGATGAGGTGGTGCTGGTGTTGAACTGGGGTGGACAAGGTCAGAAATCACATGACACCAGGCTACAGTCCAACAGCTTTATTTGAAAGCATAAGCTTTCAGAGCCTCAGTTCTTCTTCAGGTGTTACGACAGACCTCCACTGGACTGGATCCTAGGCAATCTAGCTCAGAGATTGGGACACTACCACTGTACCATAAAACCCTAACTGCATCATTTATAAATCAACCTGTTCTGACATGTCATGACACACCTCCAGGGCAGATAGGATATGAACACAGACCTTCTGGCACACAGGTACAGGAACTACACTGTGCTACAGGATTCCTTACCACTTCATTTCCATGGAGCCAGGTCCCCTGTTGAATTAAGAGATGATTAGCAGGTTCTTGTTACTCAGACCCATCCTGGTTGAGAGGAAGAGCTGGCTATAACAAATGGCAACTTCAACATGAAATTGCCCACCCAGGAAGTTCTAATGAAAAAATTATAAAATTTTAAAAATAGTCAGGTCACCGTTGTGGAGTGTTGCGAGGGTTGGGTGGGGGTGGGTTATGCAGAGCAAATAATCTCCTCTCCATAATGGCTGCATTCCTAATCAGGCAGGTAAGGAATGCTTGTGAACACCTCCTTTCCTGGTCTGCCACTGTCTGTCCCAAATCTGGAGAGTGCCTGGGAAATCCATGGTGGCCTCCTGGGGAGGCGATGACTGAGTGGAATTATTGCTGAACTGCTAATCCAGAGACCCAGGTGTTATCCTGGAGACCTGGGTTCAAATCCCGCCACAACAGATGGTGGAATTTGAATTTACTAAATATCTGGAATTAAGAATCTAATGATGACCGTGAATCCATTGTCAATTGTCGGAAAAACCCATCTGGTTCATTAATATCCTTTAGGGATGAAAACTGCCATTCTTACCTGGTCTGGATACATGTGACTCCAGACATGCAGCAATGTGATTGACTCCTAACTGCCCTCTGGGCAATTAGGGATGGACAATAAATGCTGCCTCTCCAATGATGGCCTCATCCCATGAATGAATTTTAAAAAAAACTGACAATTAGCAAAGTTGTTGATAAACGCAACTGTCTGACCACCTGAAGTAGCAGGCATGTCTGCTGGCCCTGAACTCACCATGGCCACAATGGGTCATCACTGAGGATGGATTGGAAAACCACTGTGCTAGCTGGTGCTGGTGATTTCAGGAATCATACATCTCCTTTCCTGCCCTCTGCAGGGTTGAGAACCTTGTTCCAAATACCTAAGCCTTCTGATCTGATCTTTCAGGTGGCATATGAAATCACTTGGCAATTTTTGAAGCAGTGCATAGAATTTCTTCAGTTGAACCAACATAAGTATTCGTCAGTAAAACAGCTTGCCTGGTTATTTACCTTGTTGCTATTTATTGGAGCTTGCTGTGACCAAATTGGTTGCCATATACCCACATTACAACAAGTGACTACAGTATAAAAGTTGGCAATGAAGCACCTTTGGGTCATCAAGCTATTGAATAGAATTATATTTTTGTATTCCTCTTTCCAATATGCCTTTTTTTTTCATTTGCTCGCAAAGGAAAGCTTCACATAAAAAGGGGGCAATTCAAGCAACCAAAAGGAACAGCATTAAATGAACTTTCTTTTCTAAAAGAAGCCGTAAGGGTGGTTTTTTCGGCAAGCTGCACGACCCCAATATTGGGATGAAATGCGGCTCCTGAGTCAATACTTTGTCAGGAGTAAGACTGCATCACAATCTTCTTGGAGGAAGCCTTCTAATTGACTTGCTTCTATGTCTGTCATCCTATTAGAAACGGTGGGCGTGGGTAGATGGAAAAGCTTAACACTGATATGCC
The DNA here is from genome assembly GCA_024137785.1 of Ginglymostoma cirratum. Lineage (NCBI taxonomy): Eukaryota > Metazoa > Chordata > Chondrichthyes > Orectolobiformes > Ginglymostomatidae > Ginglymostoma > Ginglymostoma cirratum. The sequence continues at coordinate 27,568,627 of JAHRHZ010000016.1, read as the reverse complement.
AATCTGAATGTCAGCAGTTCTATAGACCCCACCCAGGTGAAAGGTGGCCGCTGCTGAGGCAATGCACATCAGACAATATAACAGCATATTGCGTACAGTTCTGGTCGACGCATTATAGGAAGGATGTGGAAGCATTGGAAAGGGTGCAGAGGAGATTTACCAGGATGTTGCCTGGTATGGAGGGAAGGTCTTATGAGGAAAGTCTGAGGGACTTGAGGCTGTTTTCGTTAGAGAGAAGAAGGTTAAGAGATGACTTAATAGAGACATACAAGATGATCAGAGGATTAGATAGGGTGGAGATTGAGAGCCTTTTTCCTCAGATGGTGATGGCTAGCACAAGGGGACATAGCTTTAAATTGAGGGGTGATAGATATAGGACAGATGTCAGAGGTAGGTTCTTTACTCAGAGAGTAGTAAAGGCGTGGAATGCCCTGCCTGCAACAGTAGTAGACTCGCCAACTTTAAGGGCATTCAAACGGTCATTGGATAAACATATGGATGATAATGGAGTAGTGTAGGTTAGATGGGCTTCAGATTGGTTTCGCAGGTCGGTGCAACATTGAGGGCCGAAGGGCCTGTACTGAGCTGTAATGCTCTATGTTCTATGTTTTATGTTCTAACCTGGAGTTGGCAGCCTCTGTACCTGGTGGGGTGACTGACTGTCACCAGACTGATATGAAAGGTCACTTGGCCCACAGCAAACTGTATTTTTGGCAAGGGGAATTCTAAGAGAAGGATTAATGACCAGCTTTCTCTAGCAATTCTAGCATATTTGATGAGAGTTTAACAGCTGTGTTCTGAGTGTTTGAAGGTCAGTCACTAGAGGCCTGGGCTACATAAATTTCAGTGGAAAAGTCACGCTGTGATCTGCATGGATTTACTCAGTCAATGTTTCTAGTGTTAGGTGGGAATGGACATATGCAACCATTCTTCGCTAATTATAACAAATGTCACTCCTTGAATAAGACACATAAATGTGCCCAATGCACCGTAACACAATTCCTTATCTAATGAGAGCCAGAAAACACAGGCAAGGTGATTGCTTAGCTTTCGGCAATACAAAGATGTCACTGTGCCAGCTCCAATTCAGACCTGGCTTCTACTAATGTGCTAATAGGAGAGGTGCTGCCTCTTAATATTCCCTTCCTGATTACCCACATAGCATTTAGAGGTAGTATAGGTGCTTCATATTCTTTAATGCAACTGCACATCAGGGCTGCACCTGAAAATTTACATGAATGGAGACTTTCCATTACTCACTCCAATGTTTAATTCACCTTTGAGTTCCTCTAAAGTGCCAAAAGGATCATTGCCACAAATTATGCTATTGTTAACAAATTCCTGTAGAAATTATGCTCTGCATTAATAGGTAACTGGAGCCACTCATTTGGACATAAAGTTAATAAATACTTAAAACTACCTTTGATGGTTTTGATGTGCTGTCTAGAATTAATTCAAGTCATTATCTGGAATCAAAAATGTTCTGTTTTTGCCATATTCTCCTATGTTATTGCTGCACTCAGATTATTCAATACCTACTGGTGTAAGAAACAGAAAAATGTATATCAATGTGCTCAGATAACTGACTTAGTAAGGGTGATGTGTATCTGAATGATACAGTACAAGAACATCCAGAGCCAATCCTGATGGTCCGTCTCCTGCTGGATTACAAGTCCATAGCATCCCGCATCTCACCGCTACCTCTAATTCTTCACATATGATACCAGGGTGTGTTTGCAGACTGTTTATCTGATTGAACTATTGATTGATCTTGGCTGTTCTAATCCTGACATTGTCTTGTCTCTCCCTGTGATCGCCTCAGGCTCCGTAAGCCCCTGTGCTCTGTTAATTTTGGCCACTAGACTCCCAGTCATAACTGCTCCACCATTAGTACTGGGGCCTTAGGTTTCTGACAGCAGAACCCCCAGAACTCCCCCCTGACGCTCTCCACTTAGCTTTTCTCATTTAAGACACTTCTTAAAACTACCCCTTTGACAAAGCTTTTGGCCATCTGATCTAATATCTTCATAAGTGACTATGTCATGTTATGATGGTTTTGTGAAGTGACTTAGGATGTTTCATGACATTAAAAGTGCTATATAAATATGTTCCTGCTGTTGGTATTTTCTATTCAAACACAGAGGTTTCTCAGCCAGTTTTGCTGGACAGTCACCACTGATATCTGCACTGGATGAATTCCGCTCACATCACACCCACCACTGCCTTAGCTCCAGATACGTGAGCCTAATATGCACTGCAAATGTTGTCAAAATTGAGATTACATCATACACTACAGGCTAGGGACTATGAGGTGGTACTAAGAGAAAAAAAACACACACACAAAAGCAACTGTTTGACAACCTCCTGGCTTGTTCATTGTTTTGGTGGAGGTCTTAATGAAGGTTCCCACTAGAAACATGCAGGAATTCTCTTAATGTATTTAAACCGGGGTGCTACTTTTTTTTTGATTTTACAATATGTCAACAACAGTTTTGTTGCAAATCTGTCCATTCTCACTGAATGGAATACAATCAAGCTGGCATCCTATTAAGGAATTGTTGGGATAATGCTCTGGACAAAGTGGGTGATGAGCTGTCTTCTTGGACCATTGCAGTCTGCTTGGTGTAGGGACAGCCTAGAGTGTGTGGTCATCCATTTTGGACCGAGAAAGGATGGATTGATGTACTTTCTAGATGGTATGAAGTTAAATTCTGTTCTGAGGAAGGGTCACCAGACCTGAAACATTAACTCTGATTTTTTCTTCACAGATCCTGACAGACCTGCTGAGCTTTTCCAGCAACTTCTGTTTTTATACAAATTAAGACTGTTTTCTCAGAATTTAGAAGGTTAAGGGATGATCTGATTGTGGTATTCCGGACACTAACAGGAAGACATTGGGTGAGTAAAAATAAACTATTTTCATTGGAAGTTGGAGATTCCAGGCCTAGGGGTCATAGTCTGAGAATTAGGACCAGACCCATTCAGAAGAGATGTTAGGAAACACTTCTACACTCAAACAATGGCAGTGGTTAGGAACCCCCTTTCACAAATTTCAGTGGATGTTAGATCAGTTGTAAATTTTAAATCTGAGATGGATAATTTTTTGTTCAGCAAAGGTATTAAGGGTTAGGGGCCAAAGGCAAATATATGGAGTTAGGCTACAAATCAGGCGCTATCTCATAAATGATGAGTGGAATGGGCTTGAGGGGAAGAATGGCCTACTCCTGTTCTTATGTTCCTATAGTTCCTAAGCTGTTTGTAAGGGGGTTCCAGGAATTTAACCCAGTGATTGTGAATAAATAACGATATTGTTCCAAGTCAGGTTGGTGTATTACTCATCTTTATTTAGCTAAAGTAGCTTGTTGATTCCATCCAAATGTGGCCTGACCATGGAAGTAGTTCAGGCCTCCTGTGAACTGCATTGGACAGGGCTGAGCTCACACTGTCCACCACCCATCAAATGAATATGGCTACATGAAAATTATCATCAACATATCTTCACACTTGCTTTTCCAGTCTTTGGTTAGAATATAAATCAATCCATCAGATAAGACTAAATGTGAATCAATAAATTGCTTCACATTGTCAGTGCATGTACAGAATAACAGTAATAGTCAAAAATTACTTTCCTTCATTTAACTTCAAATTCACTTCCTTAACTGGGAAAATAATGACCATGCTACTTTTTTTTTGCATTAGCAGGCTGATGGTACTTGCATTGATCAGTCTAACATTAGAGCAGAGTTTCAGCTGCATTAGTTTGAGAAGAGACTCTCTAGGCCAATATCTTAGTGGATCATTCCAATTTTACATGTGATCCTATTGCCTGAAATTTATATGTGGGATATCCCACCCAGACGCTTGCAGCAGACAAATGGAAACATCTTCAGAAAATTGTTTGATCTTTGTTTTTTGTTGCCATTTGTTCATAGCAGGTGGAGGACTATTCGTCTATCCTATCCCCCCATTCAGGCGTACACCTGTTATCCTGTCATCCAAATGACTCTGTCCATTCCAAGTACAGCATTTTCAGCAGACATTGCCCTGTTTGGTACAGCACACTATTATTTCAACTCATAGCCTGAAGCAACATCATAAGCAAATTCAGTCATCCTGGTAAACAGACAGTGTAGTTGTCTCTCTGACTCAGCAGCTGCATCATTTGACTGGGATAATTTAACCTATTGATGCTTATTAAATGTTTGAGAACTTAATGATTACTTTATAGCATAAAACTGAAACATTACTGTGATCAACGTGCACTCAAGTGTCATTTTGATAAAGACCTGAGAAGTCCATCATGAATGGACATCAACTTGCACTAGAATATTTAATTGTTCAGTTTGAAGTGCATTTAACACATTTAAGAATATTAGTCATGTTCATGTGTAATACATAATAGAATAGTATTAGTAATATTCAAAAACAGAAGTTGCTGGAAAAGCTCCACAGGTCTGGCTGCACATGTGAAGAGAAATAAGAGTTAACAGTTCTGAGGAAGGGTCACTGGACCCAAAATGTTAACTCTGATTTCTCTTCACAGATGTTGCTAGACCTGCTGAGCTTTTCTGGCAACTTCTGTTTTTGTTTCTGATTTATGGCATCTACAGTTCTTTTGATTTTTATTTAGTATTAAAAATATGTCTTTGTGTCTTAGGAGAGTAACAATCATGCCACAAAAGTACCAGGCAATGACCATCTCAACAAAAGAGAATTTACCCATCTCCTCTTGACAGTCAATTGTACTACCATTGCTAAATCTCCCACCATCAACATCATGGGACTAAATATTGACCAGGATTTACAATGCTCAACCATACAAATAAAGCAATTCCCAGGCTTGGAGTCTGTGATGAGTAACTCACCTCCACTCACCTCCTTACCTCCTACAGTCTGTCCACCACCTACAAAGCACAAGAAGGGTGATGGAATATTCTTCATTTGTCCCGATGAATGTTGCTCCAAAAACATTCAAGAAGCTCAACACTGTCGAGGCGAAAACATGCAACTTGATTGACACTTCATCTGTCATTCATTCTTGCCACCAGTACATTGGGGCTTTAGTATGTACCATGAACAAAATGCACCGCAACAACTGAGCAAGGCTCCTTTGACAGCATTTTCCAAACCTGTAACCTTTATCACCAAGAACAAAGGCAGCAGATGAGTGGGAACAACAGTTCACTTGGACATTTTCCTTCAAGTCACACACTATCCTGATCTTGGACGATCTTGTCCTTTTTCTGCTGTTGCTGGGTTAAAATCCTGGAACTCTTTCCTTAACAACATTATGAATGTAGCTGCACCACATTGTTTTAAAAGCACAGCTCAGTGCCACTTTCTCAAGCACAGTTAGGGCTGGGTATCAAATTCCCATCTTGTCAATGAGGCTCACATCAGATGAATGAATACAAAATGAATACATGGTAAGGTAAATATACAGGTACATTCCTCGTCCACTGGGTAGCAGTGTTGTAGCATTTTAAACCTCTTGTATACATCAGGTTACAAAACAAGTCACACGTTGCAACCATGGAAACTTTGTCCAGGAATATGTCACAGTAAACCATTTAGTGCTGCTGGAAGACAAATAAATTGGGATTACTGCCATCTGGTGGTGGAGTAGAAAAGCAGTGAATGAGCTTAGATGGAAACATCAGTCTGATATGCCAGTGAGTGACATCTTCTCTCCTTTGAACATCTCGTTTTGTTCATCCCTTCTCATAACTCCTATAAAATGCTTACTATCTACAATCAATAAGCAGCGCTTTGAGCTGTCCTCCTTCCTGTCCTCCTTCAGCCTTATTAGTGAAAGACTCCTCGTCATCAGAGATTTAAATCTCCCATTCTACTTTACTTGTCTTCTCTTTTTCTGAATTTACTGCACTGCTCCTAAGCCTCTCCCTCCATGTAATGGTTGGTATCCATAACCATAACAACCTCTTGACATTGCCATCTGACATGTCTCTCTTCCCATTATTTCAATCAACACTTCCTTCTATTCTTCAGCATCCATATACTCCTTTACTCTACCAAACTTCCTGGTGTACCCATCCACTAAGATAAACCTACCCCAAGCTCAGATCTAATCTGACTCTGAATTCATATCTTTCATTAACTTATTTCCCCATTTTCCATCATATCAGCTGCAAGAACATCTTGTCTATGAAACCTAGCTGTTGCTGACCTGTCCTCCAACCCTATTAAATTAATAACAATTTTGTGCCTTTGCTGATACTGTAAGTGAGCTTTTCTCCTCAGTTACTCCCCAATTCATTTCAAAAACATCACCAACACCCCCTCAAATAAAAATCCGCAACCTACTCTTCCAAAATACTCGTGCCATTTTCAAACTCCCTTTAATGTACAAAGTTTTTAAACCTATTGCAGCATTGCCCCACACCCTCAAGTACTGCCTTGCTCATTTTCTGGATTCATAACTCTCTCGAAACATGTTTCTTCTGTTTATACAACCTGAATCAAAGGCAGGACTGAAAACTCTGCAATAGATAACTAGATACATTTTCTTGTTTTCTTTCTCAGCCTCTCTGCACTGTTTGGCTTGAGAAATCTCACCATTCTCCTCAGTACTTCTCCACTATTACCCATCCAAGCAGGAGTTCATGCTAGGTTCCATTTTTAGTTATACAGTCATAGCCAAAGCATTACTGTAATAGCTTCTCTGCCCATTTCTTCGCCATCACCTTAGGATTCTGCTAAGGATTCATTCTTAACCTTCTCTTCTTCCTCCTCTCCACCTATTTATAACTTCTGTCTCAGTTTGGCAGAACAGGAAGAGTCAAATTGTTTTCATGAATGGTCTGGGTGCATTGATCCATTCTTGCACTGGTATTCTTCATTTTAATTTTTAATTTTGATATCAATCAAATAATGCAATGATTATCGGAGTCCTGTTGGGGAAAAGTTGGTGCAGGATACAAGTTAAATTGTGAATTTAACTTTGTCTTTGGATATTGAGAATTAGTTTTACTTTACAAATAGAACTTTGAAGAAAGTTTCTTTCAATCTAGTCTATAAATCCAAAGAGAAAGGTGGGCAAAGAGCAGCAGCATAGCACAGGAGGGGACAGATAATTTAACAAAAACAATGCTATTTATGCGTACATGCATTTTTGTGGCCACAGAAGTGAATCCAGAGGGATTCCAGGACGGCGCACATTGTCATACAATCTACTTACTATCCCACACATTAATTCACATCCACCAACACCATCCCACATAATGAACCATATCCTGACCAAAACAATGTCTTTTTGCCATGCCAATTTTGTAATTCTATCAGAGATAGCTCCAGTATCACTGGTATCACCTCCTGCTGTACATTATCATGCAATATTTTCCCATCAGTGCTTTACAGGATCATACGAAGGACCAGTCATTAATTTGGGACAACCCACTGCCTGACCCTCATTATAGTTTGAAGGTTCCAGCTTAAATTAGAGGTGAGGGTTTGTGACTTCATGGGTCCTCGGGCAATACCATCTTTAATGCCAGTGGCAATCTCTAAGTATCTTGCTTTTGAGTAGGAACACATATGTACATATCCTGCTGTTTGTCCTTTAGGGTCCAGGAGTCGGTATTGAATTTAATATAGCTGACCTTTCACCTAGTTACACTTTCTCATGTTCCCACTCTACATCATCAGCTTTGACTTGAGGGCCCATAAATCAAATTTGTACCCTAAGCCCCATTTCAACAACGATCACCTCATGGATAATACTAATTTCCATCTTTTCCTGCTTCATATGTTTAGTTTGGCCTCCCATGCATGTCAGATCAATAGCTACCATATTCCAGTCTCATTGTAATTCTTCATTTCTTTTTTTCTCTAACCAGTGAGTAAGGCGAGTTTTCCCAAGTTTCCCTTTTATCAATCACTACACTTAATAATACTAACATAACATGGACTTAAAAGATCTTTTAGCTCTCTCCTCACCTATATCCATCTGAAGAATAATTTTTACTCCATGTTCTTGTTCTCAAGCCCTCAACTGCTTAAATCTAAACTCTCCATCCTTTCACGACACTGTACAATAATACAAAACTGGTATGTTCAATTGAAGGTGAAATATTCCCATTCTGATTCTAAGTGGTATATTCCATTAATTGTCATTTTATTTCATTCAAGAGCTCCGAAGTAATTTTACTGTCCAATAAAGATATTAAAATATTTTCATAATGTTTTAAAAATAGCAATCAAATATTTCAGCATGATTGCAGTCATTAGAATATTCTGCGGGTTTATTCTTTCCTGTGATTTCCTCAAAAGTAACTTGTCAGATTATGGCTAACGTTTTTTGTTTTAAAATGATCCCAATTCAAATAACAGTTGTTGTGCTGATAGGTTTTGTAAATGACCAAATTATTTCTCTTCAAAATCAGATATCTTTTATTTTCTCATATCCACAATAACTTTTGAGACCATGCGTGCATGTCTTTTATTGATTCCCCATCAGAGGAGTTATCTCAGGATTGTGACAATGTAGAGAAAGCTATATGGGCTGCGTATAAGTTAGATCCTGAGACATATATGCAATGGTTTCAGGATTAAAGGAAACAGTCTGGGAATACCTATATTGAACTTACAAGGGTTAAATGAAGTAATTTTGACAGGTAGACATGAGCATTAGAAGATGAAACACGTATGAAACTCTTAGATTATTTTCTTCCAGAAGATAAACTCCCTTCTATGTACAGCCTAATGTTGAGGACCAAAGAGTTGCAACTGCTAGAAAGGCAACAATAATAGCTGGCGATTATGAGATAATGCATAAAATAAGGCCTCTTTACCATCACTCCAAACAAAAATTAAGACATACTTTCATGAATTCTTTCATGACTGGGACAAAGAATTTCTTCCTATTTGCTACCAGAGATTCTCCAAATGAATCTATTGCTTTCAGTCCATTTGAACCAACATATGATCATGAAATTAGGGGTCCATGAAGACAATTAAGGAGAATTTCTTGAATGAAAGAGATGAATTTTCAATGTTGGATTACATGTCCATGTTTCTAGAAAGATTGATTGGAGCATTTAGGATAGCACAGGGACATTTAAATTTCACCTGTGCCTTTAACAAATTCCTTAAAGAAACAAGCAAAGGTAGAATGGACAGTGAAATGCCAAGCAGCCTTGGAGAAGCCCAAGGCAATCCAAACAGATGAATCTTGTTGGCCACCTCTCATTTTTCCAGTCTGTTTAAAGTGGCAGTTGATGTTAATGGCTTGTGGGGTGGATGCTGTAGTGGTGGTCCTCTGAAAGAGTGAGCCTGAGGATTGATCATGGAAACCAAAGAAATTACAGAGGCTTGGAAGAGGTGTTTATGTGTCTGCTTTCACTGTAGAAGTCTTAGAAAACTTCCCAAAGATAATCAAAAATCAATAGGCAATAGAAAACATTAAGTGAAAAACAATCGCTATCACAGGAAAAAATTTCTCAGGAAGCAATTGGTCCTAAAAGCTGTATCAGAGATAAAAGGTACTGCAGATGCTGGAGAATCCGAGATAACAAGCATGGGGCTGGATGAACACAGCAGGTCAAGCAGCATCATAGGAGCAGGAAAACTTGACGTTTCGGGCCTAAACCCTTCATCAGAAATAGGGGACGGGAAGAGGGTTCTGAAATAAATAGGGAGAGAGGGGGAGGCGGATAGAGGATGGATAGAGGAGAGGATAGGTGGAGAGGAGGCAGACAAGTCGAAGAGGCGGGGATGGAGCCAGTAAAGGTGAGTT
>JAHRHZ010000016.1:27545064-27558473 GCA_024137785.1 Ginglymostoma cirratum | reverse complement strand
CTTCGACTTGTCTGCCTCCTCTCCACCTATCCTCTCCTCTATCCATCCTCTATCCGCCTCCCCCTCTCTCCCTATTTATTTCAGAACCCTCTTCCCGTCCCCCATTTCTGATGAAGGGTTTAGGCCCGAAACGTCAAGTTTTCCTGCTCCTATGATGCTGCTTGACCTGCTGTGTACATCCAGCCCCATGCTTGGTCCTAAAAGCTGGCAGGTTTCCATGACCAGATCAAGTACACCCTAGGGTCTTCAATGAGGTTGCAGCACAAATAGTAGATGCATTGTTTATAATCTTCCAATATCCCTTGTATTCAGAAGGATCCTAGTTGAGTTATCAATAGCGAATGTAATAAAGGAGGGAGTCAGAAAACTGGAAACTGCGGGAAGTTAGGCTTACATAGGAAAGGTAACAGAATTCATTATTAAGGAGGTTGTAGCAGGATGCTGAGAAAATTATCATGCAATCAGGTGGTGCCAATATGGATTTGTGAAAGGGAAATCATATTTAACTATTCTATTAGAGATTTTGAATGAACTCACTTTTATAATGGATGGAGAGTAACAGGTAGATGTGGTACACAAGGATTTCCTTAACGCATTAGAAGCTGGTTCAATAAATGCATTCAAAGATGAGTTAGAAAGATTTTTGATAGGCAAAGGAGTCAAGGGTTATCATCTGTAAACTGGAAATTGGAACTGAAATCAAACTAGGGCATCATCACCTTATTAAATGGTGGAGCAGGCTTAAATGATGAAATGGTCTATTCCTGTCCCATGTTCTTGTGCACGGTCAGGATCATGTGCAAGTGAGGACAGCTAAAGAAGTATAGATCAGATGTTGGAGGAAGAAGTGCTTCGGATTCCTGTGACATTGGAACTGGTTTTAGAAGAGATGGGGCCTAAACAAGTCAGACCTAAGCTGCACCCGAACAAAAGTGGGACAAATGTCCAATTGATGATTTGCATGAGCAATTGGGGAGGGTTTTAAATTACTTATCAAATGTGTTGGAATCAAGGTCACCCTAGAGAGGAAGCCAAAAAAATCGAGAGAATTGATGGAGACAGCTAGCATTAGAGTAAGAAATAGTTACATAAAAGTGACATCAGAGTAAGGGGGAATGTAATTTGATATAAATTAGGGTTACGTTTGAATCTGTATCGAATGTTTGGACTGTGACAAATAAAGTTGGTGAGCTACAGGCACATGTGGCAATGTGGGAATATCAAGCTGTGGAAAAGTCATAGACCTGTTATAGGGAAGATATAGTTCAACTAGAAAGTGTGCAAAGAAGATTTTCAAGGATGGTGCCAGGACTAGTAGGCCTGAGTTATAGCGAGAGGTTGGCCAGGATAGGACTTTATTCCTTGGAATGTAGGAGAATGAGGGATGACCTTATTGAGGTGAATAAAATCATGATAGGCATAGATAGGATGCATGCATATAGTCTTTTTTTTCCCAGAGATAGGGAATTGAAAGCTAGAGGGCATAGGTTTAAGGTGAGAGGGGGAAGATTTAAGAAGGTCCTGAAGGGTAACTTCTTCATGCAGAGAGTGGTACATAATGGAATGTGCTGCCAGAGAAAGTGGCTAAGGCAGGTACAAGGGCAACATTGAAACAACATTTGGATAGGTACATGAATGGGAAGGGTTGAGAGGGATATGGAACAAATGCTGACAATTGGAACTAACTGAGTGGGCACCATGGTCAGCATGGATCAGTTTAGGCCAAAGGTCCTGTTTCCATGCTGTTTTACTCTATGACTTTATGATTCTATGACTCTATGACCTGACCCAGAAGGGCAAAACTGGAAAAATAACCCCTCAATATAAAGGATTCAGCACTACAGGAAGAAAACAAAGTGAAGGTAAACAAATCTAACAGCGTCGATTATGGAAAACATTACAGCGCTGGAGTGAAGAGTCTAAAAGGAGTGAAGAATGGAATCAAATTAATTGGAGTTAAAGAACATTAAATGTGCCATTAGAATATCATGTAATGAAAATGGCAGGACTGACACATAAAGTGTACTTATTTCAATGCAAGGAGTATAACAGGTAAGTTAGATGAGCTTAGAGTCCGGACTGTACATGGAGCTATGATATTGTACCTATTACAGAAAGTTGGTTGAAAGATGGGCAGGACTGGCAGCTCAACATTCCAGGATTTAGATATTTCAGGTGTGATAAAGAGAGATGTAAAAGGGGTGGGGGAGTTGCATTACTGATTAAGGAGAATGTCACAGCTGTGCTAAGAGAGGTCATCCATCTGGGCCATATGTGTCAAACTCAGGAATAACAAAAGTTGCAATCATGATGTTGGGATTATACCATCAGCCTCCCAGTAGCCAGCGGGAGATACAGAACAAGTATCTAAGGAGCTCATGGATAGATATTAAAATAACTCCAAGGTGGCAGATATCCCATTACCATGTCACCTTTTACTTACATGTGCACAGTATATGGACTCTGGCTAGCTTGCTCAAAGCCAGTCCTTAGAATGAGAACACGCTTTGAGACTCCTGTTTGTATCTGTCAGGCAGGGCTCCTTGTTTGGCCCAGATTAACAACCCCAATCAGGGCTCACATTCTCAATGAGATCCACCTTCATTCCCATCATTACAGATATAAAGTCAACAGAGATGTTGTGGTAGGTGATTTCAACTTCCCCATTTTGACTGGGACTTCATTAGTTCCAGGGGCTTAGATGGTGCAGAATTTATTAAGTGCATCCAGGAGAATTTCTTGAAACAATATGTAGGTAGTCCAAATAGGGAAAGGGCTGTACTGGATCTTGTACTGGGGAATCTGCCTGGTCAGCTGATTGAATTCTCAGTGGGGAGCATTTTGGGATCAGTGATTATAATTCCACAAGTTTTAAGCTGGTTATGGATAAGGATCAGACTGGGTGACAGTGATAAATTGAGGGAAAGCTGATTACAACAATGTTAGGCAGAAACTGAAGAAATTAGAATGGTGGCAGTCATTTGAGTGTAAACTCAAATCTGATATGTGGGTGTCTTTTGAAGGCCAGTTGATCGGAGTTCAAGACCCGCATGCCCCTGTGTGGATGAAAGGTAAGGATGGCAAGATTTGGGAACCCTGGATGACAGGAGATCCTGAAAGATTAGTCAAAAAGAAAAAGGAAGCAGATGTAAGATTTAGGAAACTGAAATCAGACAAGTTCCCCAAGGAATATAAAGGAAGCAAGAAAGAATTTATACAAGGAATTAGGAGGGCAAAAAGCGCCATGAAATGTCTTTGGCAAGTAGGATTATGGAGAATTCCAAGGCATTTAAACATATATTAGTAGCAGGAGGGTAGCTAGAAAAAGGAGAGAGAAAAACAGAAATTGCCGGAGAAACTCAGCAGGTTGGCAGCATCTGTAGAAAGAATGAAGATTTTATGTTTCAGGTCCAGCGACCTTTCTTCAGAACAGGTTTCTGATTTCGATTCTGATTTCCAGAATCCGCAGTTCTTTGATTTTTAGCTAAGGAAAGGGTACGTCCATTCAAGGACAAAGGAAGGAATTTATGCATGGAGCCATAGAACGTGAGTGAGGTCCTTAATATGTACGTGGCATTGGCATTCGCCAAGGAGTAGGACATGAATGACGCTAAATTAAGGAGGGGTATGTTGTTATTCTATGGCATGTCAACATTAAGAAAGAGGTGATGTTGGATGTCTTGAAAAACGTTAAGGTAAATAACTCCCCAGCGCCCGATGAGATCTACCCCAGGATACTGAAGGAGGTAAGAGAGGGGATTGCTACTGCCTTGACAGAAATCTTTGTATCCTCTTTATCCACAAACAAGGTCCCAGAAAACTGAAGAATAGCCAATGGTGTTCCTTCATTTAAGGAAATTATAGGCCAGTGAGCCTTACATCAGTAGCAGAGAAATTGTTGAAGAAGATTCCTGAGGACAAGATCTACTCACATTTGGAAAATAATGGACTTGTTAAGGATAGTCAGCACGGCTTTGTGCAGGGGAGGTCTTGTCTCACAAATTTGATAGTTTTTTGAGGAAGTGACAAAGATAATTGATGAGGGTAGGGCAGTGGATATTGTCGACATGGACTTTACCAAAGCATTTGACAAGATCCCTCATGGTAGGCTGCTCCAGAAGATTACATCACATAGGACCCACATTGGGTTGGTAGTTGATTATAAAATTGGCTTGCACATTGAAGATGGAAAGTAATTGTGGAAGGGCATTTTTCTTACTGGTGCTCTGTGACCAGTGGTCTTCTGCAAGGATCAGTTCTGGGACCTTTGTTCTTTGTAATAGAAGTATGTAAGATTATGAGCATCATGGATAAGGTGAATAGTCAGAGTATTTTTCCCAGGATGAAAATATCAAATACCAGGGGGTGTAGGTTTAAAGTGAGAGGTGAAAAGTTGAAAGGAGTTATTGAAGGCATGTCCTTTACACAGAGGGTGGTTGGTGCCTGGAATGCATTGCCAGGGGAAGTGGTAGAAGCAGATACGATTACAACATTTAAGAGGTGTTTAGACAGCCACTTGAACAGGCAGAGAATAAAGGGATAGAGACCATATGCAGGCAGATGAGATTAGTTTGAAATGGCGACATGGTGAGTACGGAACATGTTGGCCTGAATGGCCTGTTCCTGTGCTGTATTGTTCTATGTTCTATGTTCTAATACTGTATGTATTCACCAGACCATCACTTAGACAATCTTCCATTTTGAAGTTTATAGTTCAAAAGGGACAAAAACAAATTCTGGTCTCTTTCAATAGCATATTAACAATTACAATTACTAACTGTGGAGGGTCAACTTTACTGTGATGAGAACAGATCTGACCTTGGTAAATGGAATCAAAGACTAATAAGCAGAACTGTAACAGAACAATGGACTGCCTTTGAATAGGCGGTAGTTTGAGTACAGTTGGGGTACATTCCCACAAAGGGTAAATGCAAGGCAAGCAAATCCAAAGCAACCTAAATGAGGAAAGAGATGGAAAGTAAGACGAAGCAAGAAAAGGGTGCAAAGAACTGATGACATGTGGATAATGCAATTGAGAACTAGCTTGAGTATAAAACATCTAGAGGGGAAGTCAGAAACAAATAAGAGGAGCAAAGTGAAGAGAGAATGAGATGGGGCTAGCAGCTATAATAAAATTGAATTCAAAAGTTTTCAATAGTTCTCTAAATGGTAAAAGAATGAGTGGAAAAAGAGTGAAGCCAATTAGGAACCTAAAATAGGATTGATATATGGAGATAAAGACTTCTGTCTTTACCAAGGAAGAAATTGCAACCCAAATGAAAGAGGAGTTAGTTGGAACACAGGATAAGGTAAACCTTGTGAAAGAGGGGTATTTGGTAAGCTGGCTGTAAATAATGATTACAAATCACCAAAATCAGATGAAATTCATCAAAGAATACTGAGTGAAGAATATGGAAATTGTTGAGGCTACAGTCATAATTTTCCAGTTCTCCTGAGATATAAAGTTGATGCTAGTGACTGGAGAATTGCAACACACTTGCAACTTATTATTTAACAAAGCAAGCTGCATTATATAAAGTGCTTATTTACCCACTCCCTTCCTACCAGGTGCAAAGATCAGAGGCATTCTGCTGGGGGGAACAGGGGCTGCCTTGTGAGTATTCAGGAATTGGCCATAAATCAGCTGGAGATGGGACTAGATCATCAGGATTTGAGTCAATCTATGAATGTCTCATCCGATGCCAAGCTCCATTGAAGAGGCTGAGGGGGTGGGATGTTGAGATTTGAGAGGCTGTAGAGGGAGAGGGCTAGGAGGGGGGAGGGAGGGGTGTTAACTACTTGGGCAACCCTTGAATGGGCTTATTCAAGTGACTCCCCTCCTGTCCTCCACTAAGCCACACAGAGAGCCTGTTGGTCCATTCCTTGGCATGGATGTCTCACATCAGAATTTCAGGCCTGGTGACAGTGGTACAGGGCCCTTGAATGGGTGTTGATTGCCCAGTTAGGTGCCTCAATTGGCCCACAGTGAGTTGCCTGCTACATTTCCTTCCACCCAGTTTATGTTGTTATAAGGCAGCAATGAGCATGGAGCTAATGGGCCAGTCAGTGGCAGAGGATAATGTATAGCTCAGTGTGTAAGGGTAGTCCTGCAACTACAAGCAAGTACAATGGTTGGTGGAGTTGTGGATAGTGAGGAGAATCGTCAAATGATACAGCAGGATATGGATTAGTTAGAGGCATAGGCACAAAAATAGCACATGGAGTTAAATCTGGACAAATGTGAGGTGATATATTTTGGAAGGTCAAGTACACATGGAAATTATACTGTGAATAGCAGAACACTTGGAGTATTGATATGCAGAGGGATCTGGGTGTACAAGTCGACAAGTCACTGAAGGTGGCTGCACAGGTAGATAAAATGGTAAAAAAAAGGCTTATGACATGCTTGCCTTCATTGGAAGGGGCATAGAGTATAAGGATAGACAAGTCATGCTGCAGTATTTATAGGACTTTAGTTAGGCCACACTTGGAATATTGCATACATTTCTGGTCACCCGGCTACCAGAAGGATGTAGATGCTTTGGGGAGGGTACTGAAAAGGTTTACCAGGATGTTACCTAGTATGGGGGATTTTAGCTATGAAGAAAGAACAAAGAAGAAAGAAAATTACAGCACAGGAACAGGCCCTTCGGCCCTCCAAGCCTGCACTGATCCAGATACTCTATCTAAACCTGTCGCCTATTTTCCAAGGATCTGTATCCCTCTGTTCCATGCCCATTCATGTATCTGCCTAGATACATCTTAAATGACACTATCGTGCTCCCCTCTACCACCTCCGCTGGCAACGCATTCCAGGCACCCACCACCCTCTGCGTAAAGAACTTTCCACGCATAACTCCTTTAAACTTTTCCCCTCTCACCTTGAAATCGTGAACCCTAATTGAGTATTCCACTCTGGGAAAAAGCTTCTTGCTATCCACCCTGTCTATACCTCTCACGATTTGGAGACCTCGATCAGGTGCCCCCTCAACCTCCATCTTTCTAATGTAAATAATCCTAATCTACTCAACCTCTCTTCACAGCTAGCGCCCTCCATACCAGGCAACATCCTGGTGCACCTCCTCTGTACCCTCTCCAAAGCATCCACATCCTCTTGGTAATGTGGCTACCAGAAATGTACGCAGTATTCCAAATGTGGTCGAACCAAAGTCCTATACAACTGTAACATGACCTGCCAACTCTTGTACTCAATACCCCATCCGATGAATGAAAGCATGCCGTATGCCTTCTTGACCACTCTATCCACCTGCGTTGCCACCTTCAGGGTACAATGGACCCGAACACCCAAATCTCTCTGTGCATCAATTTTCCCCAGGGTTTTTCCATTTGTAGACTTTGCTCTTGAATTGGTTCTTCCAAAATGCATCACCTCGCATTTGCCTGGATTGAACTCTATCTGCCATTTCTCTGCCCAACTCTCCAATCTATCTATATTCTGCTGCATTCTCCAACAGTCCTCTTCACTATCTGCTACTACACCAATCTTAGTGTCATATCTGCAAACTTGCCAATCAAACCATCTATACATTCCTCCAGATCATTTGTGTATATTACAAACAACAGTGGTCCCAACACAGATCCCTGTGGAACACCACTGGTCACAGTTCTCCATTTTGAGAAACTCCCTTCCACTACAACTCTCTGTCTCCTGTTGCCCAGCCAGATCTCTATCCATCTAGCTAGTACACCCTGGACCCCATGTGACTCTACTTTCTCTATCAGCCGACTATGGGGAACCTTATCAAATGCCTTATTGATGTCCATGTATACGACATCCACAGCCCTTCCCTCATCTATCAACTTTGTCACTTCCTCAAAGAATTCTATCAAGTTGGTAAGACATGAGCTTGCCTGCACAAAACCATGCTGCGTATCACTAATAAGCCCATTTTCTTCCAAATGTAAATAGATCCTATGCCGCAGTATCTTCTCCAGCAGCTTCCCCACCACTGACGTCAGGCTCACCAGTCTAAAATTACCTGGATTATCCTTGCTCCCCTTCTTAAACAAGGGGACAACATTAGCAATTCTCCAGTCCTCCGGCACCTCACCCGTGCTCAAGGATGCTGCAAAGATATCTGTTAAGGCCCCAACTATTTCCTCTCTCGCTTCCCTCAGCAACCTGGGATAGATCCCATCTGGTCCTGGGGACTTGTCTACCCTAGTGCCTCTTAGAATACCCAACACTTCCGCCCTCCTTATGCTGACTTGACCTAGAGTAATCAAACATCTATCCCTAACCTCAACATCCGTCATGTCCCTCTCCTCAGTGAATACCGACGCAAAGTACTCATTAAGAATCTCACTCATTTTCTCTGACTGCTCGCATAACTTCCTTCCTTTGTCCTTGAGTGAGCCAACCCTTTCTCTCGTTACCCTCTTGCTCCTTATGTATGAATAAAAGGCTTTGGGATTTTCCTTAACCCTGCTTGCTAAAGATATTTCATGATCTCTTTTAGCCCTCTTAATTGCTCATTTCAGATTGGTCCTACTTTCCCGATATTCTTCCAAGATTTCATCTGTTTTCAGTTGCCTAGACCTTATGTGTGTTTCCTTTATCCTCTTTGCTGGTCTCACAATTTCACCTGTTCCCTAATCTTGCCCTTTCTATCCTTCATTTTCACAGGGACGTGTTTGTCCTGCACTCTAATCAACCTCTCTTTAAAAGCCTCCCACATATCAAATGTGGATTTACCCTCAAACAGCTGATCCCAATCTACATTCCCCAGCTCCTGTTAAATTTTGCTTTAGTTGGCCTTCGCCTAATTCAGCACTCTTCCTTTAGGACCACTCTCATCTTTGTCCATTAGTATTCTAAAACTTACGAAATTGTGATCACTATTCCCAAAGTAATCCCCTACTGAAAATTCATCCACCTGGCCAGGCTCATTCCCCAACACCAGGTCCAGTATGGCCCCTTCCCGAGTTGGACTATTTACAGACTGCTCTAGGAAACCATCCTGGATGCTCCTTACAAATTCTGCTCCATCTAAACCCCTAACACTAAGTGAATCCCAGTGAAGTGAATCAATGTTGGGAAAATTAAGATCTCCCATCACCACCAATCTGTTGCTCCTACATCTTTCCATAACCTGTCTACATATTTGTGCCTCTATCTCACGCTCACTGTTGGGAGGCCTGTAGTACAGCCCCAACATTGTTACCGCACCCTTCCTATTTCTGAGCTCTGCCCATATTGCCTCATTGCTTGAGCCCTCCGTAGTGCCATCTTTCAGCACAGCTGTGATATCCTCTTTGACCCGTAATGCAACTCCTCCACCACTTTTACCTCCCTCTCTATCCCACCTGAAGCATCTGTATCCTGAGATGCTTAGTCACCAATCTTGCCCTTCCCTCAACCAAGTCTCAGTAATAGCAATAACATCTTACTCCCAGGTACTAATCCATGGCCTAAGTTCATCTGCCTTAGCTACTACACTTCTCGCATTAAAACAAATGCACCTCAGACCACCTGTCCCTTTGTGTTCATCATCTGCTGTCTGCCTACTCTTCCCCTTAGTCACACTGACTTCATTATCTAGTTCCTTACAGGCTTTAGTTACAACCTCCTTACTGTCCACTAAACTCCTCATTTGGCTCCCATCCCCCTGCCACATTAGTTTAAACCCTCCCCAACAGCGGAAGCAAAAGCAGCCCCTAGGACATTGGTTCCAGTCCTGCCCAGGTGTAGACCGTCCGATTTGTAATAGTCCCACCTCCCCCGGAACCGGTCCCAATGTCCCAAAAATCTGAACCCGTCCCTCCTGCACCATCTCTCAAGCCACTCATTTATCCTGCCTATTCTTTCATTTCTACTCTGACTAGCACGTGGCACTGATAGCAATCCTGAGATTACTACCTCTGAGGTCCAACTTTTTAACTTGGCCCCTAACTCCCTAAATTCTGCTTGTTGGACCTCATCCCATTTTTTTTTAACTATATCATTGGTGCCTATACGCACCACGACAGCTGACTGTTCACCCTCCCCCTTCAGAATGTTCTGCAGTCGATCTGAGATATCCCTGACCCGTGCACCTGGGAGGCAACATACCATTTGGTAGTCTCGTTTTCGACCACATAACCACCTATCTACTCCCCTTACAATCGAATCCCCTCTGACTTTAGCCCTTCCACACTTTTTCCTGCCCTTCTGTACAGCAGAGCCAGCCACGGTGCCATGAACCTGGCTACTGCTGCCTTCCCCTGGTGAGCCATCTCCCCCAACGGTATCCAAAACAGTATACCTGTTTTGGAGGGAGATGACCACAGGGGACACCTGCACTGCCTTCCTGCTTTTTTCCTGCCTTTTGGTCACTTTCTCCCTCAGCAATCCTAATCTGCGGTGTGACCAATTTGCTGAACGTGCTATCCACGACTTCCTCGCCATCGCGGAGGCTCCAAAGTGAGTCCATCTGCAGCTCCAGAGCTGTCATGCGGTCTAACAAGAGCTGCAGCTGGACACACTTCCTGCACGTGTAGGAGTCAGGGACATCAGCCACGTCCCTGAGCTCCCACATTGAGGAAGAGGAGCACAACACGGGTCTGGGATCTCCTGCCATTTTTACTGTTAAGCTTTACTTAGTCCTACTATAATATCAAATACTAGAAAAATGAAATGAAAAATAAAATTTGTACCAATCACTCTATTTACCACCACTTACCAGATAAAAAAACTACACCTTGTTACCTAAGAAAAACACTTACCTTATCAACACGCCAGAGTCTTTTTTTTGGTTAGAGGAGGAGGGCGGGTGGGAGACACTACATGTGTAGTGTCTCGGGTTTAGCCACTGCCCAAATATATCAGTTCACTCACCTTCCGAGAGCGCAATTCGACCGCTCCCACTCAGTTCCGCTGCCTACATGAAGAACTTACCTCCCGGCAGGTCCCTGATCCTCGCTCTCACTGCTCCCACTGCTGCTGCTGCAAAAAATTAACCAAAAAGGTTGGATTGTCTGGGTTTGTTTTCACTGGGATGCAGGAGGTTGAGGGGCAACCTCATGGAAGTTTATAAGATTGTGAATGGCATGGATACAGTGGAAATTATGAGGCTTTTTCCCAGGGTGGAGGGGTCAATTACCTGGGGACACAGGTTCAAAGTGTGGGGGGGTGAGGTTTAAAAGAGATGTGAGAGGCAAGTTTTTCACACAAAGGGTGGTGAGTGCCTGGAACGTGCTGCCAGAGTAGGTAGTGGAAACAGACACAATAGCAGCATTCAAGAATCACCTGGATGAATACATAAATAGGAAGGGGCTAGAGGAATATGGATCCTGGTAGTGAAGACAGTTTTCGCATGGAAGGACAAAATGTGGCACTGTAGGCTTGGAGGACCGAAGGGCCTGATCCTGTGCTGTATTGTCTTTGTTCATAACCCTAGTCATGGGAAAAACTTTAAGAACATTGATTAATGATAAAATTATCAGTCACTTAGAATCATGTGGATTAATTAAAGAAAGCCAGCACAGATTTATTAAGGACTAATCACGATGAGCTTGTTTGAGAGTTTTCTGAGAAGGAGCAGAAATAATCGATAAAGTTATTGTAATTGATGTGATGCATGGAATTTTCCAAATGGGGATAGATTAATTGATTGTCAGTAAAGTCAGAGGCAAACCAATAAAGGTGCTGAAAATAAAACAAAGAACTGAAGATGTTGGAGATCTAAAGCAAAAACAGAAGCTGCTTGAGAGACTCAGCAGATCTGACAGCACCTGTGGAAAGAAAGCAGAGTCAATGTTTTTGGTCTAGTGACTCTTCAGAGGCTCTTCAGTTCTGATGAAGAGTCAATGGACTCAAAACATTAATTCTGCTCCCTTCCCACAAACGCTGCCAGGATTGCTGAGGTTCACCAGCAATTTCCTTTCGTGTTTCAATAATGATGCTCGCCTGTCAGTGATTTTGCCAAGTAATTTATGCACTGAACTGTTCTGATCTAATGTCCAATCAAAGCATAGTAGCAATTGTACAAAAGGGAGATACGGATGGCTAATCAATTGTAATATTATGACAGGCCTGTGAGATAAGTTTCTGTGATGGATGGGATTCTCATGTTGAATAGCACTTCCTTTAGGAAATGATACTTTTAATAGTCCAAGGACAAGTTGTATTTAGGAGAATCTGCTACAGCAGATCTGTGACTCTGTCATCCGGTTCCCCTCGAATTTTGTTGATTTGTCCTGGCCTAGAATTTCCTCACTGTTTTCCAGCATGGATATGTTTAATCAAGCTGTTCAGAAATGTCATGGAATACCCCTAGAGTCAGTGGGAATTGAATCTGGGCCTTCTATCCCAGAGGTAGAGGCTCTACTACAGTACTACAAGAGTCCTTAATCTAGTACATAATTGTTGAAGGTAATTTCTTTTCTGTAGCAGAATGGAGACTTGTTAGTAAGCACTTCAACACACAAAGGGTAACAGATATTTGGAACTCCCTTCCACAAATGGCAGTATATGCTGAATCTGTTGATAGTTTTAATCTGAGACAGATAATTTTTTTGTAAAGCAAAGGTATTAAGGGATATGGCACAAAGGCGTGTATATGTATTTAGGCCACAGATCAGGCACTATCTCATTGAATGGTAGAATAGGGTCAAAGGGCTGTATAGCCTATATTTGCTCCTACGTTCCTATGAGTGCAGGCTATTTGCATCACTTTTCTATTCCAAAATACATTTTCTTATGGACATGGTACTAAAACATATAAGACTGACACAAAATTGTCGGTCTTTTAACACATCATGGTATGAATTAGTAAAATATGCCATTCAATTTATTGTATGTGCTTTTCTGAGCTTGGGGTGAAACACTGTTAAAAACGAAAAAAGGTCTCAGAAGCTGCTAACATTTCGATCATTAACTTGTATTCTCCAGTATTAAAAATTTATCTCCTGGACGCTGGTACAAGCAATCCAAGTGAGCAATTTTAGGGGCAGTAAAACATATTACACATCTCTGTTTCATTTTCTTTGAACACATTTTATTGTAATGACCAAAGTGAGAAGGGCTAAATTGGCTCCACTGTTTAACCCCAACATTTGGATGCACAAAGATTTTATTTTTATTTTAACATGGAGCTGTACGTACTTCAATTTAAGTATAGTCCACTAGTTCAAAATTAAGGACACAATAACGAGGTTTTCTCGAGAAAAAGGAAAATAGATTTCATTACTTGCCAACTCTGAGAAAATAATAAGCCTAAAATCAACTTCATACACAAACATAGGTATAAAGTTTAAAAAGGAATGAGTGCTCAGTGCAAACGGCAAAGATAAAAAAAAAAATGCAGATGAAAAGAGATAACAAGGTGTAGAGCTGGATGAACACAGCAGGCCAAGCAGCATCAGAGGAGCAGGAAAGCTGACGTTTGGGTCTAGACCCTTCTTCAGAA
>JAHRHZ010000016.1:27514421-27544664 GCA_024137785.1 Ginglymostoma cirratum | reverse complement strand
TCCTCTGATGCTGCTTGGCCTGCTGTGTTCATCCAGCTCTACACCTTGTTATCTCAGATTCTCCAGCATCGGCAGTTCCTACTATCTCTGCATTTAAGAAGTCCTTCAAGTCCTTGAGATGTCATATTTAAACCTGAAACCACAGTGATGTAATTGATGACTTGTATCCTTCACAGTAGCAAAAAATTTAGATAACTTTACATTCTCAGTGAATAGACTTTTCTCTGATATGCCTTTCATTGGAAGTTGTCTTCCAAGAGGCTGAGACAAAAGTGGGGAAAGAGAGAGTCTTCTATCTCTGCTGTTACAAGCCCATTTTTCCTCTCTCCGGCCTGTCTAAAGGAGTTAACTGGAACACAGTTCATTTATGTATTTGCATATTTATATTCACTGTTATTTCTTAGCCAGGTGATCTGCACTTGACTTTCATCGTAAGTACGTCAAATGTACCCAGAAAGGTGTAAATTAGATATGAAATGCAGACCGGAGTTTCAATACCCTTTTGTGCTCATGGTGATTTCAGCTCAGTCTGATCCTTGATTACTGAAGATTTCATGAGCAGGTTAAACCTGTGATCAGATGAACCCTGTGAATTATCTTAAATCAGTGTTTTCCTTTTCTCAAATCATTTTAGTCCATGCAAGGTCCTAGGTATTAAAACCAGATGATAAAAGCCACTGGCAAAACACTATTTATTGGTAATAAATATATTGCAGATGGGGTAGAAATATTGCTGACTGGAAACGAACACCAGAAGTGGGAGGTCACATGATAAAAATTCCTACTATACGCCTGACTGTTATAGGCAAAGCTAGAAGGATCTTAGAATTTAACTTGTCATATCTGATAGCAAAAGCCTGAGGGTAACCTGAGGGAGAATACATTCAATATCCAGCTAGGGAAAAAAAAAGTGAATACCTGCTTTCCTTGATCATTAATTTCTGGCTGAATATATACTTCTGGCTCAAAATATTCAGAAATTGCAATTTAAGAAATTGCAATTTATTAAAATGTGTTTTCTTGTTTTTCATGGATAGCAAAATTTCACCACAAAAGAAGGTTAATAATTTGTTTCTTTTAAGTGAAATGTTGCGAGAGGCAAATTTATTGTGGCAGTGAGACTATGTGGTGAGTCACAATGGTCTAATTTTATTAAATTGTTGCTAGTTCTACACAGTGATGCTAATTACATGGATTAAAGGAGATGAAAAGAGCGATCGATATAAAAGTAGAGGGGATGAATAATGTGGAGTGTTTCTCACCACCAACACCTTTCCTTTCTAATTGTTGTGCTGCAACTTCTTTTCAGAATAGTGGAAAGTTGCCAATCTAATTGCTGCTTGTCCAGTGAAGTTAGTGTCTGTCACTTCATGCTGGCAGCATATGTTTGTCAGAACCTTGTTCGTCAGAGAGGGAGGAAAAGTCAACATTGATGATGGTTTGGGATCCAATGAAAAGAAATACCTGAGACTTCATGGAAATCACTTGGCCTTTGCTAGGATCAGGTCAGTTGAGCACAATAACTCAGTGGGGGAAGAGATCATACTCACTTTGTCCATTAAACTACTTTATTAAATTACTTTCCACACTGTAAGGATTCTATGATTCCATAATTGCTGTAGTGATTGTAACAAGGTCAGCAGGTGGACCTCATTGAAAATGAGTTCCCTGATTGGGGATGTTAATCTGGTTCAATTAGGGAGCCCTGGCTGACAGATAAGAACAGGAGTGTCAAACATCCTGTTCACTGTGAGAGCTGGCACTGAAGAAGCTAGATCAATGCCAAGGACTCTCCGCATGTAAATAAAGGGTGACTTGGTGACAAGATACTGGCCTCTGTGGGGTTATTTCACTTGCTAATTATCTAACGAATATACTGAAAGGAATTTATCAATCTACCACATAAATCCAAGGAACAAACAGGAGTTTGTGAATGCAAACTTCATCAATAGTGTGCTGTAATTCAGCTGCATTATATTTGCAGATTTATTCAGTTTTCACAAAGCCAGCTTTCATTCTTTAATACCCACTTTATGATATGTTATTAATGTAATAGTTCTTTTACAGAGGCAACGCTGGGTGGATACATAACTGCAGGCAAGTCTCTGGGAGATCAGCTGTCCATTCTATTGGTGAGATAGCTCTTGTCATTTTGTGGCTCTGGCCTAATTTAAATTTATTTGGCAAATTGTGTTTCCTTGGACAGGCATCTTGATGCAGATAGGACACTGAAGATAAGGCTAAAATAAGCACCAGCATGAAAGGTTAGCCTGGTGGTACACACCAAGAATATAGAGAATGGGGCATCCACATTAGTAATGACCTGTTTTAACTTTCTCAGCCCTGAAGATGGATTTCTGTTTCCGCAGGGCTCAAAATTAATTTAGGCTTCACCTTTGCTGGGCATCACCTTGTTCGTTGCCCTTTAAACTGATCAAAGCCTCTACTGCATAGGATCTGACCAATCCCACCCCAAAATACCTATCATTCCGTATGAAATGAGGACACTTGCATTTTAATAAGCACCATGGACACTTGATGGTGCAAGTTTTATTTTGTGATGGTTTTCGTTCTTGCATTGCAGTGAAATGGATACTGCGATGGTCAGGATAATAGAGCCATGTAACCATAGGTTGGTTCCAGCAAAGAAGGAGGCCATTCACCCATCTTGTCTATGCTGACGCTCTGTAGGAACTATTCACCTAGTGCTATTCTGGGTCTTTTCAGGTAATAATCTAATTTATTTTTGAATATTTGATTGACCCTGCCTCAAGCAGATCCTGCTTTCTCATCCGTGTGAAGGGTCCAGACCTGAAACGTCAGCTTTCCTGATCCTCTGATGCTGCTTGGCCTGCTGTGGTCATCCAGTCTACATCTTGTTATCTCAACGTCTTTTTTATTGCTTTTTCCCAATTATTTTAAATCTGTGCTCCTTCATTTCAATCGTTTTACCAAGGGATCAGTTTCTTTCTATCTACTCTGTACAATTCCCTCATGATTTTGAATACTTGTAGGCAGTGAGATGTATGAGCAGCAGCAGGTCATTTGGCCCATCAAGTCTGGCCCACCATTCCATGAGATCATGACTGATCTGATAATTCTCAAATCTACTTTCATGCATTATTCCCATAACCTGTGATTCCCTTAATGATTAGAAACCTGTCTCTCTATTTCAGCCTTCAACATACATAATTATCTCTATAGACTTTATATAACCTTTAAGGCCCACCACCTTAAAAAGAAAAGCTCCTCATCTCTGTCTTATATTGACTGTCCCTTACTCTAAGATTCTGGCCTCTTTCCTAAACTCTCCCACAACCGACCATGTCAAACCCACTGCGAATTTTATACGTTTCAATAAGGTCTCCTCTTCTGAACTCCAATGAGTATAAACCCAACTTACTTAACCTGTCCTCATAAGAAAATCCCTCCATACCTAGGATCAACCTAATGAACCTTTTCCAAACTGCTTCCGATGCTAGTATGCCTTTCCTTAGACAAGGAGGTGAGGTGAACAACAAAAGAGAAAAATATACTTGATTTTGTCCTTACCAATCTTCCGGCTGCAAATGTACCTGTCTACGCCAGTATTTTTAAGATTGATCATGGAACAGTCGTCCTGAAGAGAAAGTCTCAGCTTCACATTAAAGATAAACTCTATTACTAAGGTTTTGGAGTAGATTTGTAGCTCGGGTTGTGGATGTTGAGGTTGGTTGGCTCGCCAAGCTGGCTTCTTGTTTCGCAAGTTAGATTTTGAATGCATCTATCAAACCAAGCCTGGATACTCATGAGGCACTGTGGAGGAGTACAGAGTTGTACTTAACTACAATCTGCAACCCCATGGCCTGGCATATCCCCTACCTGACCATTACTGTCATTCTGGGAGATCTGCCCTGGTTCAAAGAAGAGTGTGGGAAGCATGTCAGGAGCAGCACGAGGCATACTTAGAAATTCAGTGCAAACCTTGTGAAGCTACAACATAGGACTACTTGCATGCCAAACAGCATTAACAACAAATGATAGACAGAGCTGAGCAATTCTGCAACCAATGGATCATATCTAAGCTCTTCAGTCCTGCCACATCCAGTTGTAAATGGTGGTGCACAATTAAATAACTTAATGAATGATGAAACTCCATTAATATCCCCATCCTCAAATATGGGGGAACATAGTAAATTAATTCAAAGGTGTAGGCTGAAGCATTTGCTATAATCTTCTGTTTTAAGTTGTGAGTGAATGATCAATTTTATGTGATTTAATTCACTCCAAGAGATGCTGCAAAGGCTGTGTGTCCTGACAATATTCCAATGAAGACACATACACCAGAAACTGCTATGCTCCTAGCCAAGCTGTCCTCCAGCAAAGCACTGGCATCTATTTGGCAATGTAAAAAATTGACTAGATATATTCTGCAAACAAAAAAAACAGAACAAATCCAACCTGAGTAACTGCCACCCCACCAGACTATTTTCAATCATCAGTAAAGTGATGGAAGGTGCCATCAACAGTGCTATCAAGCAGCACCTGCTGAGCAATAACCTGTTCACTGACACCCAGTTTGGGTACCACCAGGGCCACTGAGCTCCTGACCTCATTACAGCCTTGGTTCAAACATAAACGGAAGCACTGAATTCCAGGGATGAGGTGACAGTGAATGCCCTTGACATCAAAGCAGCAATTGACTGAGTTTGGTCGTTTGTTATGGCTTTGGAAGTCAGTCAATGTAGCTCCAGAACCTCACCACAGGAGTTCCTCACAGTCATGTCCTAAGTATTTTCAGCCACTTCATCAATGACCTTTCTTTCATCATGAGGTCAGAAGTGGGGATAGTCACTGATGACTGCACAATGCCCATCATTCTTTCACCGTCATTGGCTCAAAATCCTGAAACTCCATTCCTATCAGGTGTTGGTATGCGTACACCAAAAGGACTGCAGCAGTTTAAGAAAGCAACTCACCACTACTTTCTCAAGGTCATTTACAGTTGGGCAATAAATGCTGGCTCAACCAATGAAGCCTACATCCAATTAATGAATATTAAATAAGTTAATGGAACACTGTGCTGCAGTGCAGATTGAAATTTTAGAGAAACAACATGCTTGCTTTGCCTATATTTCCCTGAAAGACTGTGGGATGTTACAAATATCTTCATCCCCATACTAATTGAGCTAGATGCATAAAAATACCATCATAGTAATCTTCACAGCTACTGACAATATAGTTCTTGCCCTGTTTTGAAATTGCAACTGTGACTACAGCTGTTGGTAGAATTAATTGAAAACATCTGCATTGCATTGGGGATAGTTTTCTTTGTTGATGTCTGAGGGGGGAAATTGCACCCTGAAGACCCTGGGGGATATCACCTCCTTCTGAAGACTCACCTAGCCCTCTTCCCTTTTCCAGCAGGTGTCCTGCTCTGTGTGACCTCTGTTCATTTGTCACGTTCTATCAAAAGTTGAATTGTTAATTGTGCATCTATATCTGAAAGAAATTATTTGATGCAGAAGGTTTGAAGTTATCAAAAATCTCTTGCATGATTGTGAGATCTTCTGTGTAGCTTTTTACAACTTAAACAATTATAGAAAGTAGCAGATGTATGTACAAGCATTCAAAAGAAATCAACCAGCAAATAACTTGTAATTAGCTGATGATCCCTTTCAAAACATTGGTGCCTTTAGTCCTTCCTGCTTGTGAACATACACCCAATTACATGAGAGTGGCAGGAGGTGTTGGCTGAAGCACTGAAGTCCAAAGTGACAGAATTGGTTCCAAAATCATTGAGAGGCATGGTCTATGTATTCTGCATACCTCCAGCAGATGTTCACTGTGCACACACTGATGCTCGTACCAATGTAGTGTTTGCTGTGATTTCCTTCATTTGTGTGTGCAGGTGCTGCGGATACCATTTTGGTGCTATAAGCTTATTACTCAGAAATGGGCTTTAGTGAACCCAACCTCTTACCCATCAGTTTCCATAATTAGAAAATTAGACCATTAGACAGTGGAATAGAATTAGGCCAATTCTAGATAACAAGCATGGGCCAATTCTACTCTAGGCAACTCTACTCATTGAAATCATGCCTCATCCGATAATCCTCAACTCCACTTTCCTGCATAATCCTCGAATCTAAGGATCCTCATCTCCCTCAGTCTTTCTTTTCTTCCAAAATCCACATAATTTTATGATGCACACAGAACATGACTTCATGCTGTATTTAATCTATTCACCAGCTTCTGTCAATCTTGATTAAGACCATAATACTATAAGAAACAGGAACAGGCGTAGTCCATTCAGCCCCTCGAACATGGTCCATCTTTCAAAGGGATCAATGCTGCTTCAACACTCTTCACATCCACTTTCTTGCTTTTTCCCCATAGCCCTTGATTCCCCTACTGATCAAGAATTAATCTATCTCAGCCTTAAATATACACAAGGATATCAAATAATTGTATTCTTCAATACACACCTGACCTTTTACCCAGATTTTCTAAAGCTGATGGTGAACTCATTTCAGCCTGCACACTTAATTGTTTAGGGTTTGTGAATACATTTTGAGATAATCTGTAGTCTGATTTTTTTTATCTCCCATCCAATCATGATGCACTCAACCTACTTTCAGCATGTGTTGGTTGCCTGCATGTAAATAATTGAAAACTTTCTCCATATGAAATTGTGGAAATGAACGTGGATTTTCTTTTCAACCAACTTTAACTTGCCCATGTTAATGAGGTGCCAGTTTCATGGAAATGCTCAGTAACTCCTTTTCACTTGTGAGCACAAGACAATGACTTAAATTGAACGAAAATTTGTTTTAAGCTAACTTGAATATAATGATATCATGATGATTTTCTCCTTGCTTATCAAAATTTTCTAGCATTTTTGTCATGATGACAGTGCTGTTTTAGTTTTTAGTTCACATTGAACAGCTGCTAGAACTTTAACCCTTGGTAAATAAATAATAGAAAAAATGCTTTCAATAGAGTCAGTGGGGCAGGGTAGCATTGTGAAATAACATGATCACTCAGATAAAGCAGCAAAAGAAACAGCAAGAGATCAGTGACACACTGAGAATCAGAGCTGTCAATATTGAACAGATGCTAGCTGTGTGATTTTTTAGCATGAGCCATAGCCGTAAAATGTTGGCTGATGCCAATACAAAACATGACGAAAAGCGGCATGTTGCATCAATCACACGGGCTGCAGGGGGAATTTTAGTGGCATTAATAAATCCTCATCTCCTGTTTTGAAATACTGATTACACTATGCATTTTTGTCTATTTCTGGCTTGCTTATTTTTCCATTACTTTTGTCTCAGTCCATTGGAACTTGGAGGTGTTTTATCTTCGCGGAGTATAAAAAAGCAAAAGGTAACGATGAAGGGTAACAATCCCAAAATTCAAAGCATAATTGAACTCCGTCTTATAGGATACATAAGTATCACTCTTCAGCACTGAGGCATAGGGCTTGTATAACAGTTCTTATAGCAAAATCTGACAAATGTTGCTTAGCTTTTCATCAATCCATTTTAATTGATTGATTTATTGTTGTCACATGTACCAAGATACAGTGAAAAGTGTTGTTTTATGTGCTATTCAGACAACCATCAGTCATTTCAATCTGATTTTGTATTATGAACATTCATCCCACTACCAGCAAATTCTTGTGCATTAGTGAAGAAAAATTGCAGCAAACTCACTGTTTCTCTCATAATGTGTGAAGAGAGAGATTGGTTTAATTAGGACAATATTCACTGGAGTTTAGAAAAATAAGGGGACAATCTTATAGAAATCTATACATTTCTCATGGGACGAGACAGGCTAGATGCAGGATGATGTTCCTGATGACTAGGGAATCTGAAACCAGGGATCACCATCTAAGGATGTGGGGTAAACCATTTAGGACTGACACAAGGAGAAATTTCTTCACCCAGCGTGTGGTGAGCCTGTGGTATTCTCTGCCACAGAAAGCAGCTGAGGCCAAAACATTGAATGTTTTAAAGAGTGAGTTAGATATAGTTCCTTGTGTTAAAGAAATCAAAGATTGAGGAGAAAGTGGGAAATGGGATAGTGAGTAGGATGATCAGCCATGATTAAGCTGACTAATGGAGCAGGCTTAAAAGGCTGAATGGCTTACTCCTGCTCCTATTTTCTACGTTTCTACTCCAGAGCAAGCCCAAACAAGGTGAATAATTGAAAGTGCTAGCGCATTATATACATACAAGTAATTGAGCACAATTCTCAGGTGAGAGGTTTCTATTCTTGACCAATGTTGAATAAGCTATTAAGAATAAGCTGTACAGGGCAATTATTGTGCTTCTGATATTATTACAGATAAGGAAAGATCCTCTTCTAGTCCAGCAGATAAAATCATGCATAACATACAATCAAATATGCAGGTCCAAACGACCCATAATTCACTTGCTGCTCTGTGCTAAATTTACTGACTTGCACAGGAACTGCTACAAATTAGGCTCAACTTTCCTTGGGAAAGAGCCAATTTCTGGTCAAGATCATCATTCTGCAACTACTGTCGTAAAACACAAATATTGACATCAAATGAGGAGAGAATTAGATTTATTATTGTGGCTCTCACAGTTAAATAGCCATCGAGTAAGCTCAAATTTAAAAAAGCAGCCACTGCAGCTCTTTGAGGATGAGCATTGTAGGAAGATAGAACAGGTTGTTTGGCACTTTAAGCCTGTTTTCCCATTTGATGAGCTCCTGTCTGATCTTTATCTTCCCTCCATTTACCTGCCTTGGTACAATAACTCTAAACATACTTGTCTCACAAACATCTAACAATCTCGGTTTAGAAATTTTCACTTGACCCAATTTCAACAGTTTGTGTTTTTGGAAGGAAGAGTTCCAAATTTCCATTACCAACTGTGTGACAAAGTGTTTTCTGATATCACCCCAAAGGCCTAGCTCTAATTTTCAATTGACCCCATTTTTGGATTCTTCCAGCAGCGGAAATAGCTTCTCATTATCTATCCTATCAATTCTTTTAAACATCTTAAATATTTCAAATAGAACACTCCTTAATTCTTTCGACTCAAGGAAACAAAGCCTCAACTGTAAAATCCGCCTGAATAATTAAAATTAAATCAAAATACTGAGGATATTGGAAATCTAAAAAAGAAATAAAGTGCTGGGGAAATTCAGCAGGTCTGGCAGAATCTGTAGAGTGAAAAAACTGTCAACGTTGCACATCTGATATGATTCTTCAATGGTAAATTACCTCCATTTATCAACAATATTACTCTGGTCAATCTCAAAGGTTAATCCTGTACAACCCTTTGGAGGAATGGTACCTAAAAGTAAGTGCAACCAGAATTTTCTGCAGCATAACTTCCATTTGCTTGAGATAAAAGCAACATTGCACCAGTCTTTTAGATTTTATTGCACAGTAATTGTTCACCAACTTCTTACAATCTCAGTTAAGAAGACAAATGGAATATTGTCCTTCATTTCTAGAGGGATGGAGTTTAAAAACAGAGAGGTTATGTTGCAGCGGTATGGGATTCTGATGAGGCCACACCTGTACAGTTTTGGTCTCCTTATTTGAGAAAGGATATACTGACACTGGAACTGGTGCAGTGGAGGTTCGCTAGATTGATTTCAGAGTTGAGAGGATTGGCTTATGAGGAAAGATAGAGTAGGCTGGGTCTATACTTATCGGAATTTGGAAGAACGAGGTGGGATTCTTATAGAATCATGCACAATTATGAAGGGAATAGATAAAATAGGAGCAGGGAGGTTGTTTCCACCGGTGGGTGGAAATAGATAAATAGCCTCAAAATGAAGGGGAGCAGATTTTAGGACTGAGTTGAGGAGGAACTTCCTCACCAAAGGGGTGTGAGTCTGTTGAATTCCCTGCCCAGTGAAGCAGTTGAGACAACCTCATTGAATGTATTTTTTAAGGTGAAGATAGGTCGATGATTTCTAAATCTCTTGTCCTTAGTTCCCGGTTTTTTTCAGCTAGAAAATACTCCTAATCTATCTTTTAGTCCACACTGCTCGTCACATTTCCCCGCACTGAACTTCCATCTGCTCCAGTTTTGCTCACTCATTTCATCGAGTAACGTCCCTTTTCAAATTTCCAGTTCCACCTACATTACACAATACATGCCAGTGCTGCCGAACTTGATCTTCGTTTGGAAATGCAGCTTTCAGAAAGAGGGACAATTGGAACTGGTGAAGACATTGGTGATTTAGTTCAAATATACACTTTTGCACTGAGCGAATAATATTGTTCTTGAGACTTTTGTACCAGAACGACCTAATTATTTTCTTGATCAATGTGACAAGATCAGTCTATATTGAAGAGGAAGCGAGCACTTGACAAGTGGCACACGTGACTGGACATCTTGCGTTCTGTTACAAATAAGCAAAAAAAAAAGTTTTGTCAAACTCTTTAAAAAAGAGGAAACTAAGTTGTTTCCACTTTGAAGTAAATCAACAAAGATGCTGTAGAAAGTCGATCCTGTTCAGTGCACGTAACTTGCATGTTGAAATGGATGAAAAGTACCCGCTTACGCTGGTTTAACAAACTCTGCCTCGGACTTTCTGCTGCTCTAACTGCAGAGAGGGACGTGACACTGAGAATTTCGCAATATTGTGGAATCAAAACTTGAGCCCCTGCTTAAGAGGAAATGTCAGATTCACCGCCTTGTTTACATTAGGCAGCAGGATTACAGGCAAATGCTGGAAAACTGGGGGGTGGGGATAGGAAGGAATCTTGCCGCATCTTCATTGAAAAGAGAGCCTGTCAGATTTTAATTCTGAATAGAATTGGACCACTCCACAGCTGGTTAAAGATGTATAGACCCCTCCTCTCCCAGTGAAACGGCGCTCTCTAGAGGCTGGAACATGATCTGTCAGAAAGCAAAGAGTGATCCCATTCGCGGCTCAGGCTTGTTTTGCCCTGACAGCTGTTTGATTGCATTGCTTGCCTCGAATCGTTTACTATTTTAGATAAATTTTACTTTACATTTGGAAAACAAAATGCCGTTTTGCAAGAGGATCGTACGCCCTGTGCAAGTTTGCCGTTTGCACGGCGAAGAGCGAAGGCTGTCAGCCTTGGAAAATCTGATCGATGTGTCCAGTTTTACTTTGGGAAGTGTCCTGAGGCAGCTTTCGGCTCTGGCGAGAGAGGCGGTCAGTGTGTTGGAGGAGATCGAGCTGGAGATCGGATCTATTAGCCACCGGGCGCTGCTGCTGGAGGTCAGAATCATCGGTCTGCACAGATATGTGTCAGCTCTGGCTCTCAGACCTGCTGTACCCTGTGAGTACCAGGGAGCAACTTCTGTCCAGTTTCTTCAGGCAAATGAAGGGTGGGGCCATGACTTCTTGGAAAATCTTCTGTCAAACTTTTTTTTGTTGATTTATGGGAGCAGAAGATCCATGTGTTAATGTTATCAGTAATGTTATTGTGCCCCAATAGGGGAGCGTTTTGATGTGATTTCGCATTATCCCACAGATACTTGAGCGCATGTCTGCCAGCTCTGTAAATGTTTAATGAGGGCCGTGCACAAATAAGAATTGTACAGGGAATCAGAGCGATATGCTTGGGATGCAATGCATTTATTAATTTGCATTGCACTGTGAATGAGGCGACTTCTTGGACTGCATTTCAGAACAATGATTAATTGTAGCTCTTTTCCTGAATGAATTGTCAGTTGGAACGGTGGTTAGGAATTGGCATCAATTTGAAACGTTCAAGGAGAAAGGGAGAAAGCTAAGTTTAAAATTCGTTCGTCCCCTTGTTAATAGGCTGCCTGACAGATAACTGCTTCAGATCGCCCAGAAAGTTGGCAGGTTACATCTCTGAGCTCCACCGAGCTAGGTATTCTCAGCCTCGAATGACCGTTGATGTCACTATCTCCTGCATTAGCGGCGAGAGTGGTGAGGGGGAACCGGGGTTCATGCTCCTGGTTACTGTCCAGTGTCTGCTGTCGGAAGTGTGCATTTGAGGGGAGGTCAAAAACCAAGTACAGATTCACACGTGAAGCATAACTGCTCAGGAAAGTTATTCAAGGGCTGTTTATTCGAGCCAGCACCTTCAGGTGTACGTACAGACAATGGAGGACAAAAAAAATTCTATTTCTACATTGAGCTTTTCTGGATTTAGGGGAAATGAATGTTTCTTTGTACAGTAAGTCTTCTTAGTTGTTTCTATGTGAATAAGGTAGAAGGAGGCACTGCAAAATATGTAGCTGATTTATTTCAATTCAGGAAGACTCAATGAACTTTACACTTTATCTCAAATATTGGGAAGTTGCAGGTGTGTGATTTTATTGTGTTCAAGGTTAGAATCAGATCACCCTGATCTTATTGAGAGTGGAGCAGACTTGAGGGGCCGAATGACCCTACTCCTTTTCCTTGTTTGCAGTTTCATAATGTTCTATTGATTTGAGCCTCTGACCCCATATTGTCTTAACAATGAAGACAGTCATCTTCAACCTGAATAATATTGTTCACCTCTGCCTCAAGCCTACTAAGAAGCACCCATTCTCTAAGTATCTCCAAATTTTACTATTTTAATACTTGTTTGGCTGGACTCTTCCACCCTCCATAAACTCAAGTTTGCCCAAATCCCTGCTGTTCATGTCTTAACTTACTCCAACTCCTATTAATCCAATTCTTACATACAAATAAGGAACATGAGTAGGCCACTCGGCCCATCAAATGCAACCACCATTCAATACGATCATGGCTGATCTGATTTTAACCTCAACTCTACATTACTGCTGTCTGCACTGTTTATACCTGTTTAACTCAGTGTGTGGTACCTTTTTAAGTTTTTCAATGTGATCGTGCAGACAGGTCACAATCCTCATGGTTACTGCATGGCTGGTCATGCAAGTGGCTTATAAGGATCATTTCTTTGAATTCTTCAAGAACTGCTTTCCTCTAATTCTGCTTCTTGTGTTTGGAACCACTTCCTTAGCCCTAACATTGGGAACTTTGTCTACTTTACAGTCATCAAAGTCGTAAACTCTGGAATTTTGTCTCAAAACCTCTTCACTTCTCTTATCATTAAGACATTCCTTAAAACTTACTAATTAGATCAAAGTTTTAGTTATAGTACTTGGGTTCAGTGGCAATTTTTGCCTAAATATAGACCTTTGAAACACATTAGGACTTCTTATAAAATAAAGCCTGAAGCACCTTTAATCATTTGAGTTATTATTATTGTGTAAAGTCCCTCAGATTTCTCATTTTAGTTGTATTTCTGCCAAGCTCCCAGTTCTCCATCCTTCTCCACATTATTGTTCAGTATAGACCGACCAAGCAGAAATCTGTTGACTGAAATGAATAGCAGAAATAAAAACCTTCACCTTTGAAGAAAACAGCCAGCAGGAACAGCCGACTTGCCTGTCCGAAACAAAATAAATAGATATTGTCTGTGCTTTCAGTGTGTTTGCATGCAATTGATACATACCTGTTTTTCCCTCCAAGTGGAGCTTGTCTCAGGGATTCACTAGATGTCAGTATCCTTGACAAACACACACACAGTTGTTGAACTAGGACATGAATTCAAAACACTGAATTACATGGAAAATGCAATTGGAAGTAGTCCATTAGTCATCTTAATTATTCAGTGCTAATGTGTGTCCACCATATGAGCAGCAATTTAATCCCATTTATTTGTCCTGGTCCCATAACTTGTTATCCCTATTCCTTCAATAGTTTATCAAATGTATTGTTACATGCTGAAATGTCTTTGCTTCAATCAGTAACTCCTGTAGTGCATTCCAAAGCCTTTCAATCCTATGTGTGTAAAAATCAAAGTTCTTGTTGCTTTCTGATGGCACTTCTGATTGCATTTTCTCAAATTTTATTATTTGTAACTATATAGTTTTTGGTGGGATTCATTTTCCTTTCAGTAGATTTTTACATCACAGATTAGTATTGTTCAAAAATAGGAGTTATTACTACCAATTTTACAATGCATTTGTTAAAACTACTGCAATAGAAATTTCACATTAATACTGTTTTAAAAACTCCTTATTATTTGACCAGTAGTTCATCACATGTTAGAGAAAGCAATACCAAACACTGGAAAGTTTTGAGATCATTTTTGTTCCATCATTCAAGATAATTATTTTGTGCTTAAGTAGGGCTTGCATCTGAGGCATTGAATGCACCCAGACTGGAGTTCTGAACTACATGGATTGATGTAGTCCATCCATTCTCGCAGCAGCCAGTTGCAGCAAGTCTGAGTATAGCTTCTTCAAGAACAGCATGCACTAGGCATGCACAATTTGAAGATTGGCACGTAATGTGAAATACAAACTACAGTTTGTTTATTCCACTTTTTTTCTCTATTTAAACAAACTTTAGGAGTGCAAAACTGACCCACTGGAGTTTCTGAACCTATTTTCATAACTTGAGACTCAAAAGTAGTTAGGTCCTGAATGACGCTGATGGTTTCACCTTTTTTATATCACATTGTGTTAACACCTACTACTCGTTAGCAATGTAAAGATGGTATGAGACTCAGAGGAGAGACAGCCATTGTCAATTTGGTGGGTGAAAAGCCCATATTCATTCCTGAACTTATTTTGTTCGCCAGTTTCACAGGGATGGCTGTTCATATGTTCCAGTTGACTTCAGTGTCACCATGTTGTAGATGGCAATTCAGCAAGGAATTATATTTCGTTCAATATCTCAAAAATCTTTCTGGAAAGTATGTATGTGCAAGTATAAAGAGAAAGAAAGGAAATAACTTGTGTTCATATTATTGTTTTCGCAATCCCACTTGGTCCAAAAACATCAATAAAAAGGGAAGAAAATGCTGGTGGCTGCAGTTTGTAGGCTCTCTAACAATATTTATATTTTGGGACAAATAATTAAACATCAGAAAGAAAGTGAAATTTGTACCAAAGGCAAAGTACTAATAGAGGATTTTAATTTTCATATACATGGAAAGACTAGTGTGGAAGATGACTTTTAAAATATTTTGATGACAACTTCTTAGAAGAATACATGTTGGAGCCAACTAGGGCCAAAACTATTCTTAGTATTTTTATTTCCAGTATAGGCTAATGAGGCAGGGTGAATTGAAAACCTCATTGTAAACAAAACCCTGCGACAAAGTGAACACAATGCTGTTGGTTTCCATATTAAGTTTGCGTCCAAGACAAGAATCTTAAACTTAAAGTCGATTATTGGTGTGAAGGAGGAGTTGACTGAGGTTGATTGGGTAAATAAACAAAAAGATGTGATGATAGATAAGCCATGGGAAACATTAAACAAATTATTCAAAATATAGAAGGAAAATGCTTTTAATTAAAAGAAAAAGAACTCATGGAAGAAAATTCCAACTGTAATTTATTGGAGAGATTAAGGACAGAATTGCAGTAAGAGGCTTAAAATATTGTGAAAAATAACATTATGCCTGAGAACTTTGAACAGTTTAGGAACAAACAAAGATTGACCAGAAACCTGATTATGAAGGGAAATTAGAGATAAAAGTAAACTGGAGAGGATTATGTGAATGGGTTGTAAGAGTTTTGGCAAGTATTAAAATGAGAAAAGTAGCTAAAATAAATGTTGTTCCTTCTGAGGCAAGGGCAGGAGAAAGATATCCTGGGGGATGAGAAATGACAAAAATATTGAATAAATACTTTATCCGTCTTCTCCATAGAAGACACAATTTATGTTTTAGAAATAGAGGATAGCCAAGGGACTAAGAAGACTAAGAAATTTATGGTGTTCAACGTTAGCAAAGAAAAGTGTCATCAAGCCTTAAAGGATTAAGATCTGATATACCCCAGGACTTGCATGATGACTACAGGGACAGAGAGAATAGTGATAATGACATTTATAGTTCTTTAGATTCTAGAATGGGCCAAGCAGTTTGGAACCTATCAATTGTAACATCACTGTTCAAGAAAGAAGGCAAAGAGGAAACACACGATTTCGGACCATTTAGCATGACATCAGTCATTGGTGGAATGCTAGAATCTATTATGAAAGAAATAAGAACAAAAACATAGTATGATGCAACAGACTCAATGTGATTTTATGAAAAGGAAAATATGCGTGCCAAATTTATTTGTGTTTTTGAGGATGTAACTAATAGGGTAAATAAAGGGGACCCGGTAAATGTAGTATGTTTGGATTTGGAAAAAGCATCCAATAACGTGCCACACAGAAGGTTAATACAGAATATAAGACCTTGTAGAGTTGGAGTAATATATTAGCATAGGTAGAGAATTGATTATCCGTAGTCTTTATTCCCTCTTGTTAATCAGGGCATTTAAAAGTTGCCGAGCTATAACTAAGGAGTGCATTTTTTTATTCACATATGGGACGTAAGTGTTATTGGTTGCTCCAGCATTTATTGCCTGTTCCTAGTTGCCCTTGGAAAAGGTGGTGGTAAGCTACCTTCTGAACTGCTGTAGTCCATGAA
Source organism: Ginglymostoma cirratum (assembly GCA_024137785.1). Taxonomy (NCBI): domain Eukaryota; kingdom Metazoa; phylum Chordata; class Chondrichthyes; order Orectolobiformes; family Ginglymostomatidae; genus Ginglymostoma; species Ginglymostoma cirratum. Next base: position 27,528,244 of record JAHRHZ010000016.1, on the reverse strand, counting down.
AGATCGGTGCTGAACTTCAACAATTTACTGTCTAAGTTAATCTTAGATAAAGAGACTAAGAAGAATATGTTCAAGCTCATAGAATCATTCCAGTACTTTAGCACAGAAGAAGGCCAATTTGGCTATTGTGTCTGTACTGGCTCTCTGACGGAGCAATTCACCTCGTAGCATTTCTCAGTCATCTTCTTACAGCACAATTTTCCATTCCAGACAATCAGTTTCCTGGTTGAGTACTTCAGTTGAATCTGCCTGCTTAAAAAAGGGACTTTCCTCATGTCAACATTGATTCTTTTTCTGAATTCCTTTAAATCTGTGCCTACACGTTATTTACTGTCAACAATAGAAAGCAATTTAGAAATGTACACTGTGAGGAAGACCCATCCTGCAAAGAGATTGCAGGTTCTGTGATGGGGCAACAATATTGCAGATGGAGTGTGATGTGGGAAAGTGTGAGGTTACTCATTTTAATGACAAGAATAGAAAGTGGAATATTTTTAAAAGGTGTCAAACTTTGAAACATTTATGTTCAAGAGACATGGATGTAGTCAGAACATAAGTTAGCATGCACGTACAGCTCACACTTAGGAAGACAAATGGCATGTTGGGTATTATTGCAAAGTGTACAAGAACAAGAAATCCTGCTGTGATGATATAGGGGTTCGATGAGATCACAGCTGAAATATTGTGCACAGTTTTTGGTTTCCATATTAATAAGGATACACTTATCTGCAGGGGCCACACAGCATCGGTCACTACATTGGTTATTGAGATGACAGTATTACCTTATGATGAGAGTCTGAGGAAACAGAACCTATACCCTGTGGAGTTCATAAGAATGAATGATCTCGTTAAGTCATACAAGAGTCTAATGTAGTTTGAAGGATACAGACTGGGGATTCTAGAACATGTGGACCCAGTTTCAGGAAAAGAGGCCAATCATTTAAGAATGAGATTAAGAGAAGTTTCTTCCTTGAAAGAATTACAAAGTTCTGTAATTTACTACCAGAAGGTTTTGAACGCTCATCATTGAATACATTCAAAGCTGGTATACAGACTGATTTTTGATCTCTCAGTCACTCCAGCCGGGTGCGAGTATGGAAGAGGAGTTAATGCAAAATATCAGCCTTGATCATAATAGATTGTACAGCAAACTTGACTTTATATGTTTTATGTCTTTTATTTTGAACACTCTTATAACAAATTTACTCCATGTTTTTCAATGTGATTCTTATAAAATGATTGTCTTTTTAACTCTGTTTTAAACTCATTTTATCATAGTTTTTATACTGATGGTTGCCTATCACAATGACACTATCCTCTTCTCCATCATAATTCTCATTGTTTTCGTGCAACTTTCATATCTATTCATTTCCTGTTTCGAGAAATACAAGTTTTAGTGAATTTTGAAAAAGGCAAGAAAGACTGACAAAGTAAAGACAAAATATAAGAGGCACATGACTTATCAGATGGTTGTTGTATGAGAAACTTACTGGCAGAATTTCTTCATGTATAGAAACAGTATTCAAATCTTGCATAGATTTAGGCTTTAGGGTGAGTTAAAGGTTGTTGAGAGGCAATGACAAATTATTGTATGAATACAAAGCAGAGTTTCAACTGCTTGGTAGGTGGAGAGGAAATGTGGATGAGTCATGCTGTGCTGATACCTATTCTGGGAGTATTTCTTATTTTTAATGAGCTTTATTAATAATGTCCAGGTATGTTGACAGTATTCCAAATTCAGATTCACTCTGTAAATGCACGTTATTTTGTAATGATTGTTTTCTCAATGTGAATGTCATCATTGATAGAATAGATTACCACCGTAAGAGATAACAAGCATGGGGCTGGATGAACACAGCAGGTCAAGCAGCATCATAGGAGCAGGAAAACTTGACGTTTCGGGCCTAAACCCTTCATCAGAAAACCACCGTAAGACATGTTTCTGCAGTAAAAATGGATTGCAAGAAATCCCTTGAGTTCTGCAGTGTATGTGTTAGGAATCTAATGATTGTCATATTTGAATAAATAATCACAATTTTAACATTTTAATTTTATTTTTCAGTAAATATCATGAACTATCAGTGATATCAATGCAAGATAATCATTCCATTGTTGCTGATATTTATTTTGAATATGCCCTCGAGTGGATACAATGAAACCAGTTGAATTAAAAGTTCTTTGATAGTTTAGTAATAATGAAGGTTGCATCAAAATAGGATTTATTTAAACTGGGATTTATTTTAATCAACTAAAATCTTTTAAAATAATATCAGTAGCTGTGATGGGGGAGCAGGAACTGCAGATGCTGGAGAATCTGAGATAACAAGTTGTAGGGCTGGATGAACACAGCAGGTCAAGCAGCATCAGAGGAGCAGGAAGGCTGAAGTTTCAAGCCTAGACCATTCTTCAGAAATGGGAGAGGGGAATGGGGTTCTGAAATAAATAGGGAGAGAGGGGGAGGCGGATAGAAGATGGATAGAGGAGAAGATAGGTGGAGAAGAGACAGACAGGTCAAAGAGGCGGGCATGGAGCCAGGAGAGGTGAGTGTAGGTGGGGAGTAGGGAGGAGATAGGTCAGTCCAGGGAGGATGGACAGGTCAAGGGGGCGGGATGAGGTTAGCAGGTAGGAGATGGGGGTGGGGCTTGGGGTAGGAGGAGGGGATAGATGGGAGGAAGGACAGATTAGGGAGGCGGGGACGAGCTGGGCTGGTTTTGGGATGCGGTAAGGGGAGGGGAGATTTTGAAGCTTGTGAAGTCCACATTGATACCATTGGGCTGCAGGGTTCCCAAGCGGAATATGAATTGCTGTTTCTGCAACCTTCGGGTAGCATCGTTATGGCACTGCAGGAGGCTCAGGATGGACATGTCGTCTGAAGAATGGGAGGGGGAGTTGAAATGGTTCGCGACTGGGAGGTGCAGTTGTTTAGTGTGAACCGAGCGCAGGTGTTCTGCAAAGCGGTCCCCAAGCCTCCGCCTGGTTTCCCCGATGTAGAGGAGGCCACAACGGGAACAGCGGATACAGTATACCACATTAGCAGATGTGCAGGTGAACATCTGCTTGATGTGGAAAGTCTTCTTGGGGCCTGGGATGGGGGTGAGGGAGGAGGTGTGAGGACAGGTGTAGCACTTCCTGCGGTTGCAGGGAAAAGTGCTGGGTGTGGTGGGGCTGGAGGAGAGTGTGGAGCGGACAAGGGAGTCCCAGAGAGAGTGGTCCCTCCGGAAAGCAGATAAGGTTGGGGAGGAAAAAATGTCTTTGGTGGTGGGGTCGGATTGCAGATGGCGGAAGTGTTGGAGGATGATGCGTTGGATCCGGAGCTTGGTGGGGTGGTACGTGAGGACGAGGGGGATTCTGTTTTGGTTGTTATTGCGGGGAGTGGGTGTGAGGGATGAGTTGCGGGAAATGCGGGAGACACGGTTGAGGGCGTTCTCGACCACTGAGGGGGGGAAGTTGCAGTCCTTGAACAATGAGGACACCTGAGATGTACAGGAATGGAATGTCTCATCCTGGGAGCAGATGCAGTGGAGGCGAAGGAATTGGGAATAGGGGATGGCATTTTTGCAGGAAGGTGGGTGAGAGGACATGTATTCTAGGTAGCTGTGGGAGTCGGTGGGCTTGGGCTTGAAATGGATATTGGATTCTAGGTGGTTGCCAGAGATGGAGACAGAGAGGTCCAGGAAAGAGAGAGAGGTATTGGAGATGGTCCAGGTGAACTTAAGGTTGGGGTGGAAGGTGTTGGTGAAGTGGATGAACTGTTCGAGCTCCTCGAGCTCTCTGTCTCCATCTCTGGCATCCCTTGTCCGCTCCACACTCTCCTCCAGCCCCACCACACCCGGCACTTTTCCCTGCAACCACAGGAAGTGCTACACCTGCCCCTACACCTCCCTTCTCTACCCCATCCCAGGCCCCAAGAAGACTTTCCACATCAAGCAGATATTCACCTGCACATCTGCTAATGTGGTATACTGCATCCGCTGTTCCCGTTGTGGCCTCCTCTACATTGGGGAAACCAAGCGGAGGCTTGGGGACCGCTTTGCAGAATACCTACGCTCAGTTTGCACTAAACAACTGCACCTCCCAGTCGCGAACCATTTCAACTCCCCCTCCCATTCCTCAGACAACATGTCCATCCTGGGCCTCCTGCAGTGCCACAACGATGCTACCTGAAGGTTGCAGGAACAGCAACTCATATTCTGCTTGGGAACCCTGCAGCCCAATGGTATCAATGTGGACTTCACAAGCTTCAAAATCTCCCCTCCCCCTACAGCATCCCCAAACCAGCCCAGCTCGTCCCCGCATCCCTAACCTGTCCTTCCTCCCATCTATCCCCTCCTCCCGCCCCAAGCCCCACCTCCATCTCCTACCTACTAAACTCGTCCCGAAACCCTTGACCTGTCCGTCCTCCCTGGACTGACCTATCTCCTCCCTACCTCCCCACCTACACTCACCTCTACTGGCTCCATCCCCACCTCTTTGACCTGTCTGTCTCCTCTCCACCTATCTTCTCTATCCATCTTCTATCCACCTCCCCCTCTCTCCCTATTTATTTCAGAACCCCTTTCCCCTTCCCCATTTCTGAAGAAGGGTCTAGGCCCGAAATGTCAGCCTTCCTGCTCCTCTGATGCTGCTTGGCCTGCTGTGTTCGTCCAGCTCTGCACCTTGTTATCTCAATAGCTGTGATGCTGTGTTATTTTTGTTCTGTTCTTTAGAAACATTTTTAGCTGATGGTCACACTGCTAGGGTTTATCATCACTAAATGAGAATTACTTCACCTAAACCAAACTGATTACCAAATCCTTGTGGAAAGGCAAACAAACCAATGGAGGAGAACTTAAACTGGTGAGACTGAGGCATGGACAATCTTGCAGTATATGGTGGAGGAAGTAAGAATAATGTAGTGAAAGCACAGTGTAAAATAAAGTGTTCAAACTGAGATATGAAAGAACCAACCATTGTGCACTTTGACAAAAGGAGAAGAGCTAGGAACAAAAAGATAATTTAAAAAGTATAAAGATATTGAAGAGTGGTCCATTAATACCTACTTATGTGCCTGATTCCCCTGCAGCTGGTATCAACCCTGTGGAAGGTGGGGGATCCCTGTGCGGGGAGCACCGCAAGTAAATCTTTTCAAATGTTTCCAGCTCCCTGGAGATGGGTAGTTGGAAAAAGGAAGGGAAAGGACTTTCTATTTGATGGCACTCAGTGCCAGATTGAGAAACTCAATATTAGGAAATGGGGGTGGGGGGGTGGGGAGTGATTCCTTCTCTGTCCCCACCTCTAGCCATCACTTACCTGTGGTGCAGAGATTGAGCAAACATCCCAACTACTGAATGGGAATCGTACTGGCAGCAGCCACCACCCCTCAGGTGGCACTAGCAGCTTATAGAGCCACCACCCTCTGGTTGGCCAGCAGATCTCAGTGGGTAGAACTTCCTCTCCCAGGCTTCTTGATCTTGAGGTAAGCCTGATGTTGAGCTGTCAAATGGCAGATTGGCACCGGACGTGATGGGTCCCCTGATGGTACTCACTGGTCTGTCAGCCATTGGCTAAGTCCGCTGTCACCTCCATAAGTTCTGGCTATGATCCCACCTCAAAGACAATTGACTTTTTGATGAAGATGAGCCTAGAAAATAAATCTCAAGGAAGTTAAGATATGATGAACATGAAATGAAGATGGAGTTGATGGGTTGATAGGAGCTTGGTCTTTGGTACATCTATCCTCTGTTTAAAGTGCATGCTGATAGCATGGTTTCATTTTAACATAGTTTGTAAGTAATTCAACTTATCTTGGTGCACTCTTTCTATTTTTCTTTTAGCGTAGTGTAAGGTAGAGCCATGTTGTAACTACACATGTTTAGGCTGACTACCCTCCTCACTACACCTGACAAACCAATTTACTACCTCTGTCTCACCACTTCCCTTTACTGATCTCCTTGGTATGAGAGATGTCTGAGGAGAGGCATGCATGAGGGAGGCAGTGAGTGGGAGGGAGTGAGGGAATTTAGAAAATGAAACCTTGAAGCAGGGTGATTCTAGAGAGGATATGAACATTTTGGTCACCAGAGGGCAGTGCTGGGAGGGTTGAGAGATGGAAGCAGCAAGCAGCTGGGTCAAGAGAGGGAACCACTGAGCAGGAAAATCAAAAGAGGGACATGAGGGAGAGTGCCAGGGTAGGGAGGTGAATGGGAGAGTCATGAAAGGGAAGTGCTGATGAGAGAGAAGTGAGGGAGAGCATCCAGTAAGGAAATTGCTGAGGAGTGGAAAGTGAGGGAGAGGGAGTGGAGAGGTCTGGGAGAAGGAAGTACGGAGGGAACAGCAGTGAGTTGGAGATAAGTCCCAAGGAGGATGATAGAAATACTGTGTTAGTAAGTTTAGTTTCGGGTCTGTTAAGTTCAAGGCAACAAAATTAATGTGAACATTAGAGGTCAGGAAAGTTACCACCATTACTAGATGTCTTCTTACAGGAAAGCACATTTGGTTTAGTACATTTCTCATAGGCACAGTGCTCTTTGGGAACACATCAGGAAGTCAACATGAGGGATAAATGTCCTGTAAAGAGAGAAATAATGAATTGGAAGCTTGTTTTATAGCATGACGTTAATAGAAAACAAAATTTAGTCAGGATATGAGACATTTGCCTGATCTGATTAGTTTCATTTCCCGCTGGCCAGCTGAAGTTAAAATACCCTCTGTCATTGCATCGTGGCACAGTGGTTATCACTGTTGCCTCACAGCAGTAGGGATATGGGTTCGATTGCAGCCTTGAGCAACTGTCTGTGTGGAATTTGCATGTTCTGTCAGTGTCTGCGTGGGTTTCTGCCAGGTGCTCCGTTTTCTTTCCATAATCCAAAGATGTGCTGGTTAGGTTGACTGGCCATGCTAAATTGTCAGTAGCATCCGTGGACTTATAAACTAGGTGGATTATGCATAGTAAATGCCGGGCTGTGGGGTTAGGGTTGGTAGCTGGGTCTGGGTCGGCTGCTCTTCAGAGAGATGGTTCAGGACTTGATGGGCTGAAAAGCCTCTTTCTGCACTGTAGGGATTCTATGATTGTTAATTTGCATATGCTATCAGTTATATTTTATTATATAAAATATAATATTATATTTTATTTTGGGCAGTTCTGTGAATCCCACTAGAGGGTTGATTTTTCAGCCATCTGTAAGGTGAGGCTGATTCTGAAGGCCTATCAGAACGATATCAGATGAAAAAAGGCTCAAAATGGGTAGTTAAAAAAAATGAAAGTTAATGATGAATGAAAATTATGTTTGGAATTACTTCCTTATCAGTTGAAACTACAAATATTTTGGGAAGTTTTTTTTATGAAAATCATTCATCAAGCCAGAGTTCTTGAAGCTAGGATGCAATATTTCTCTTCAATCAATATTATACCCCTAAAGATTCTCCTAGCATTTCTTCCTCATCCTGACAGGATATACATTTTACAAGTGTGTAAGAATTGTCATTTCATCAGTGACCAATCATCGACTTTTCTTTCTACTTCACAGTTAGTCTTGGGTTTCTTCAATTTGCAGGTACTGATATGACTAACATGCCTTGACTTATATCTCCTAAATTTCAGTTCTTGTGCCTCCTCCCCACTTTGACCACCTTTGGCATATCATAGAACTTTTAAATGTATGGAATGCCTCACTTTCCTGAAAATGTGACTGCTTGTGCAATCTGCAAGCTTTAAAACTTAGATTTATAGTCAACTTACTGTTATTCCTTTATACCTACTCTATTAATCATTTCTCCTTGGTGATTTCCTGCTATCTGGCCTATAAAATTTCACCTTATTTCACGGTTAATTATAAATGGAATAATATATAAAGGAATGCATTCTATAATGCTGGAACAAACTGGTAAAACTGAAAAATGAACATGCTTTGTATACCCGAATGGGAAACTCTAGTTCAGACCAGTATTTGTTATTTTATAATCTTCTTGCTAACATTTGCAAGTTTCACTGGTGTTCACTGGTCTTACCTTGTCAGTCTGTTTTTATTTCCGCCATGTTCTAAATTAGAATGTAATGCTATTTTTTCACTTTTCTACTGTGAGCCTCAGAATTGAGTTGAGATCACTGGAAGCCATTTCATGTTGGACAGCTTTGTCCTAGCAGCTGGTTGTATGGCAATTGTTCAATATGTAGGATCATTTGGTGAAAAGGACGGGGAACTTGGAAGTGTTCATTATACAAGGTTGAAGTCAAGGCCATCATTGGGAAGGCAACCGTGGTTGAAGAAGGACACGTGTAGAAAGTGGAGTCAAATAACTTTTGTGAATGTCTCCACTTGCCTTAAATATTGTTAATGAACCATTTTTGACCAGATCTTTGGTATTGGACAGCATGGTGGTTCAGTGCCTGGCACTGCTGCCTCACAGCACCAGGGACCAGGGTTAATTTCAGCCCCGGGCAACTGTCTGTGTGGATTTTGCACATTCTCCCCGTGTCCGCACGGGTTTCCTCCCACAGTGCAAAGATTCAAGACTAGGGGACACATTTTTAAGGTGACAGGAGCGAGATTTAAAAGAGACATGAGAGGCAAATTTTTTACACAGAGCGTGGTCTGCGTGTAGAATGAACTTCCTGAGGAAGTGGTGGATGCAGTTACAATGACAACATTTAAAAGACATTTAGATAGATTCAGAATAGAAACGGTTTGGTGGGATCTGGGCCAGGAGCAGGAAGATGGGATTAGTTTAGTTTGGGATTATGTTTGGCATGGATTAATTGGACAGAAGGGTCTATTTCTGTGCTGTGTGACTCTATGATGCTATGTACAGGTTTGGTGGATTGGCCATGCTAAATTGCCCACAGTGTCAAGGGATGCGGAGGTTGGGTGGATTCGTCACAGGAAATGCAGATTTGTAGGGATAGGATAGGGAGATGGTTGTGGGTGGAATGCTGTTTGGAGGGTCCATGTGAATTCAGAGGGCAAAATGGTCTGCTTCCACACTGAAGAGAGTCTATAATGCTGTTGCTGTCTGTATTAGTATCATGATCACTGAATTCAAAATAGACATAATCATGAGTTTATTTTTACATCAACTAATGTAACTCCTGAAAATGGAAATTCTCCCCCTTTGCCCATCATTGATAGGTTTTCCTTTTGAATTATTTGAGTTGCTTTTTTGGGGAATTGTGCTTTTCGCAGTTTGTAAGTCCTGTCATGCAGTAATTCCTTTTTATTTTGGGAGTTGCAGTCTTTGAACATCTGTACACCAGTCCGTATTTCTTGTTATCGTTCTCAAGAAAACTCATTCTTTTCCACAGCGTGTGACTTTTGTCCCATTTGGCACAGCACACAGCAGAAAAGCAGGTCTGTAACAGTGTTCTGTAATACATGCTTCAAGATGTAAGGCCCAGATTCTTTGGCAAGCAGTAGCAGCAAATGAAAAACACATTTGTTCTTGCGACTGGGTTAACAAAACACCCTCTTGAACCTACCTGGATGGTCAGCCACAACCTCACCACACATTTTGCCAGCATTCAGTGCTCAACAGTGCCTGAATGAACTCATTCATGATGATCTGCATTCCAAATCCATCATTCAGTATTCATTTGACATCTAATAGTGATTTGTTAAAAACAATGACCTTGAAATGGAATCACACAACACTTGAATCACATCAATTACAAACATTTATTTGCCTCGAAAGTGGTCACCAGCACTCCATTGGAATCTTTGGAAATCAACTGACAAGGAATGAAGCTGAAATAAAGCAACAAATACATTAATCAAGGCATTCACCACCTAGATGCAATCGAGCAAGAAACTGTTTAAGTTGTGAATACAAGTCTCAGGCATTTTTCTAAGTCCCAGCTGTAGTGGCAGTACAGTGATTGTTTAACAGAGACAAATCACTGCCACAACCATTATAATGTTGACATAAGTTATATTAATTATTATGATGTGATACAGTAGCTTTGCAATGTACAGTGCTAAGTGATTCCACAACCACTGATTAGATGTAAGCTCTGCAGTCTTGCCATATCCAGTTATGAATGGTGGTGGATAATTAAACAACCAGCAGGCAATAAGAGTTCCACAAATATCCTTATCCTCAAACTTTGCTTTAACTCAGCAAACCAGTGCAAAATATAAGTATTTGCATTGATCTTCCACCAGAAGTTTGGAATGGATGATGATCCTTCTTGGTCTTATGGTCTGCACCAGAGGTCCCCAGCATCACAGACACCAGTCTTCAACTCATTCAATTCACTTGAAGTGATATCAAAAAGTTGTTGAAGATCCTTGATACTGCAAAGCTGTATGCCTGACAATATTACAGCTATAGTACTGAGGATTTGGGTGCTCCAGAACTAGGCATGTCCATGAATTAGAATGTTCCAGTACAACTACAACCCTGAAATCAATCCAACAATGCGAAAAATTGCATAGGTATGTTCTGCACACAAAAAGTGGAACAAATCCATCCTGGCTAATTACCATACTGTCAGTCTACTCTTGATCATCAGGAAAATGATTGAAAGGGTAATCAACAGTGCTATCAAGCAGAAATAGCCTGCTTTGTGAGGCTCAATTTGTGTTTTTCCAGGGCCACTCAGCCCCTGATCTAATTAAAGCCTAGGTTCAAATATGGACAAAAGACCTGAATTCCAGGGGTGAGGCCCTTGTCAACAAGGCAGTATTTGATCAAACATGACATTGAGGCGTCCTAACAAAGAACAACATAGCACAGAAACAGGCTGTTCAAAACTCCAAGCCTGCTCCGGCACATTTTGCCCTTCCGTACTAAAACTGTCCTCACTTACAGGATCAGTGTCACTCCATTCCCTTCCTGTTGATTTATTTGTCCAGCTGCTTCTTGAATGTTGCATCCCCCACCTCCTTTGGCAGTGCATTCCAGGCACTCACCACCCTTTGTGTGAAAACTCACCTCACACATATCCTTTAAACTTCTCCCGTAAATAAAGCTAGAGTCAATGGAAACTAGGGGAATAGTTCCAATGGAGGTCATCTATCAGAGATGCTTTTCTATTCATTCATCAGATGTAGGATGTTGACTCAGCAAGATTTGTTGACAATCTTTATTTGCCTAGAGGGCAGTTAAGAGTCAGTCACATTGCTATAAATCTGGAGTCACATTTAGACCAGACTGGTAAGGATGCCAGCTTCTTTCCCGAAAGGCATTATTGAAGCAGATGAGTTTTTTCTGATAATTGTTTCACGGTCATAATTAAACTGTTTTGAATTCAATAAAAATCTGGAATTAAATTCCACCAACTGCCATGATGGCATTCAAACGCTGGTCCCTAGAATATTAGCTGAGTTTTTTTTGGGTTAATAGTCTAGCAATGTAATACCACTAGGCTATCACCTCCCTTAAACTGATTCCTCAATTACCTTCCTTCTATCATGAGGTCAGAAGTGGGGATATTCACTGACGATTGTACAATGCTGAGCCCCACTGATGACTCCCAGATGCTTAAACAGTCCATATCCAAATGCAGTGAGACCCGGACAATATGCAGTCTTAGAATGAAAAGTGACAGGTAACGTTTGGAATATACAAATTCAGGTCAATGGCCATCTCCAACAAGAGACAATCTAACCATTGTCCTTGACGTTCAATGGAATTATTTGTTGCTAAATTCTGCACTATCAACATCCTCAGGGTTACCATTGATTTGAAACTGAATTGGGCCAGCCATATAAAATCTGTGACAGCAAGATCAGGTCAGACACTAGGACTTGAATCTATCCCAGGTTGCTGAGGGAAGCCAGAGAGGAAATAGCTGGGGCCTTAACAGATACCTTTGCAGCATCCTTGAGCACGGGAGAGGTCCCGCAGGACTGGAGAATTGCTAATGTTGTCCCCTTGTTTAAGAAGTGTAGCAAGGATAATCCAAGAAATTATAGACCGGTGAGCCTGACGTCAGTAGTGGGGAAGCTGCTGGAGAAGATACTGAGGGATAGGATCTATTTACATTTGGAAGAAAATGGGCTTATTAGTGATAGGCAGCATGGTTTTGTGCAGGGAAGGTCACGTCTTACCAACTTGATAGAATTCTTTGAGGAAGTGACAAAGTTGATAGATGAGGGAAGGGCTATGGATGTCATATACATGGACTTCAGTAAGGCATTTGATAAGGTTCCCCATGGTAGGCTGATGGAGAAAGTGGAGTCGCATGGGGTCCAGGGTGTACTAGCTAGATGGATAGAGAACTGGCTGGGCAACAGGAGACAGAGAGTTGTAGTGGAAGGGAGTTTCTCAAAATGGAGAACTGTGACCAGTGGTGTTCCACAGGGATCCGTGTTGGGACCACTGTTGTTTGTGATATACATAAATGATCTGGAGGAAGGTATAGATGGTCTGATTAGCAAGTTTGCAAATGACACTAAGATTGGTGTAGTAGCAGATAGTGAAGAGGACTGTCAGAGAATGCAGCAGATTGGAGGGTTGGGCAGAGAAATGGCGGATGGAGTTCAATTCAGGCTAATGCGAGGTGATGCATTTTGGAAGATCCAATTCAAGAGCGAACTATACGGCAAATGGAAAAGCCCTGGGCAAAACTGATGCACAGAGAGATCTGGGTGTTCAGGTCCATTGCGCCCTGAACGTGGCAATGCAGGTGGATAAAGTGGTCAAGAAGGCATACAGCATGCTTTCATTCATCGGACGGGGTATTGAGTACAAAAGTTGGCAGGTCATGTTACAGTTGTATAGGACTTTTGTTCGACCACATTTGGAATACTGCGTACAGTTCTGGTAGCCACATTACCAAAAGGATGTGGATGCTTTGGAGAGGGTGCAGAGGAAGTTCACCAGGATGTTGCCTGGTATGGAGGGCGCCAGCTATGAAGAGAGGTTGAGTAGATTAGGATTATTCACATTAGAAAGACAGAGGTTGAGAGGGGACCTGATTGAGGTCTACAAAATCATGAGAGGTATAGACAGGGTGGATAGCAAGAAGTTTTTTCTCAGAGTGGGGGACTCAATTAGTAGGGGTCACAATTTCAAGGCGAGAGGGAAAAGTTTAAGGGAGATATGCGTGGAAAGTTCTTTATGCACCTCACTCATCTGCCCTTCACCCTGATCTCCATCATTTCACTTCCCTTCCCAATTTCCCTGTGCAAAACTCCCAAAGCTTACACACCCCAAGCTGTTTACCCAACTCGCTCTCCCCTACTGCTCTGCACCCCACTCCTTCTGCCCCTCCCCACACTACTTCATTCCAAGCACTTCCCCCATGTTTCAAATCCTGTTGCACTCTGAAGGATGGAATGAACCGCAAGTATGTGGTTCTGAGCCATGCATAGAGCTTTAGTGGATTTAAAAAGAAATTTTGAATATATATTTTTACCTTTTTTCTCATGTTGCTCCTTTAGCTGCAATTCTTTTGGGTGGCTGATTTCAGTGGGCAGGAGCAGGTTCTGGATGTTGGACAGGACCATGCTTTGGGCTGTGGTGACTCCAGCCAGCGGCATGTTGAAATTCTCATCACCGTGGATTTCAAGCTGCTGGTGATGGGGGTGGTGACATGGGTGGTCTTGTCATCCTGAGTCATGTTGTTCCCCCAGCTCCATGATCTCTGCCGTCAAATAGCTGAGAACAGTGGCCGAGTAAACGGGGATTGTTAGGAAGGGTTTTCCAAGACTTTGACCCAATAGCAATGGAGAAATAGTAATATATTTCCAAGTCAGAGGGTGCGTGGCTTGAAGAACAACTTACAGTGGTAACAAGGTACAGAGCTGGATGAACACAGCAGGCCAGGCAGCATCAGAGGAGCAGGAAAGCTGACGTTTCGGGTCTGGACCCTTCACTGAAAAGTCAGCTTTTCCTGCTCCTCTGAT
>JAHRHZ010000016.1:27503764-27514021 GCA_024137785.1 Ginglymostoma cirratum | reverse complement strand
GTTTTCCTGCTCCTCTGATGCTGCCTGGCCTGCTGTGTTCATTCAGCTCCACACCTTGATATCTTGGACTCCAGCATCGGCAGCTCCTACTATCTCCAACTTGCAGGTGGTGGGGTTTCTATGCCTGAATTGTCCTATGGCTTTTAAGTTGATAGAAGTCACGAGTTTGGAAGGTGCTGCGAAAGGAACTTTGGTGAATGGTGATTTGCTGGCTTCCATTTCTCATGATCTATTTGTAAATTTAGCTGTATAGCAATCATTTATTTCTCCCGATGTTGATGTGTTTCCATTGATACTTACGTCGTTGACTATTTATTTGTCATCTATTCCTCACTCCTACCAGTGAAATGTCCCTTGTTTCTCCCCAGATTTGGTCATTGTGATCATGTCAGCCCAGAGTTCAACATGGCTATGCTGTAAAATGTGTTTGTTTTTATATATCATACCCATGGACAAAATTGCATTTGATGCCTAAAGCCTTCTTCCATAAACTTAACAAGCAGTGATCACATTTGAACATGTGAGCTTCCTGGAACATGATCACCCAGTCTGTGATCCAATTAGTCTGTTCAAAATTTACACCATTTGATTTGAAATGATGGAGTGATGCATTTGGAGCCCCACTGAACATGGAATCACTGTTAATGTTTCCTAGTATGGAATTAATGAATAAGAAGTCCTTCCGTTTTCTTGGGTTAGCTGTAAATATGTTTCCTTGTGTAAAACTTGCTTGGATTTGGAAAATTTCTGTCCAGAACCTTTTTGGGTGTGAGTTCCAGCATGAAATTGCCTTCAATTTGAATTAGTTAATTTGAAATTGATGACAGCCGCTATCTGATGTGGGAAATGGACGCTGCTCTTCCTCTTGCTGTACTCTATTCTGAGATTATTTTGTACTTATGTTGGGTTACAAAGTAATTCCATTGCATTTCATTATGCTTGCAGAAGAATTCAGCTTAATTATTGATTTGTATTCTCTCTTTTGAATAAAATGCATGCAGAGACTGAAAACTGGATGTCACTTCCTTACAGCATTGCAGTGTTAATGTTGTCAACAAAATCCTACTTACCTGAATGACACATAGAAGTCTGTTTGATAGTGTAGTAAGAGATCTATTCCATGATTTTATGCTTGATGCTCTCCATTTTCTCTGACTGTAGCAGATCAATTTCACATTTTGGCAAGGCAGCCACTTCATATTGTGACAGATGCAGTTAGTTAGGTGGTTGCCACAGGAAGTATTTGGAAAGGGTGTGAATGAGGAGCACATGGCTGAGGTGGATGATGCAATAAACAGCATGCTCAGTATGTTGAGCTGTTGTGAATAGATCTGTCCTGTTCTCCTCAATGCACTGCTGACAGGTGTCCAATCTCGTTTTCATTCGCAACAGTGCTTGGCAGAGGTCTGCCTTTCCAATTGCTGACATCTGTCGCCCGGGTAACCATTATAGCTGCCATCCTTGTTGCTTCTCATATGTTTTCAACAATTTTTTTTCAGTTTTTGGTTAGTAAATTTTTTTCTGTTATTATGATATAAAGGTTTGAAATTCTGTTCTTTTCTGTAGGATAGCTATTCACATGGGATAATGCAAGATCATTTTCAAAATGCAAACATTTCCTGTTCTCTCCTCATAGTACTTAATCATGCTGAGGTGTAGTTCCACGGGCAGTAGCAGCACTTAACTGTTTGGCTATTTTTGATGTATGAACCTGGCAAGTAACAGAAGTGGATTTCTTCTGAAAGGTCACAAAACATATTCCCATCCTTTCCTTACACGCATACAAATTGGGAACAGGAGTAGGCCATTCAGCCCATTGAGCCTGATCTACTTATATAAGAGGAGAGTACTGCACATGCTGGAGATTTGAAATAAAAGTCTGGGAGAAACTTAGCCGGTCCAGCAAGATCTGTGGAGAGTGAAAAACACAGTTAATATTTTGAGTCCAATATGACTGTCCTTCAGAACTTGCCTACTTCTGGTGTTCTTCATAGGAGCCCTGTTTTGGTGATTAACAAATGGAATCCTGAGTAGTTTCAACCCTTCCCAAACCTGGTAATGCTGAATAGCAATGATAGAATTCCTACGGACTATATCCAGTTAAAAGAACAAAAACCTGAAACTACAAGTGGACTTTACCAGGGAAAGGGAAAAAAAATAGCATGTACCGAACAGAAGCAATTTGTGAAACGTAGTCGCAGTTCAAAGTAAGATATGTTCACTTTCCAGCAGGTTTTAATAAAAGCTTTGTGCATTTCTTTCAGAATTAAATGCTAAGGCAACACCCACGTTTTTGTAAGTAGCAGTGTAGTAATGATGAAAAGCACAAAATAAAAAATTACAACCAATGGATGTAACTATGCTCCCCAACACCTTTATGTCAGGCAGTTAGGGGTGGTCAATAAATGCTGGCCTAACCAGTGACAGCCACATCCTTTAAACAATGTTTTAAAAAGTTACACTGTCTTTCAACATCTGCTACAAGCATGATTTGTCTGAGGCAATCAAGGACAGATTTGAATGCACTAACATCACTCTTGGCTCCTGAAGTATCTTACTTCCTCTGGTTCCTCATGTTTTCTTTTCTCTTTCCTTCTCTGTCTCTCTCTCTTTCTCCACCCTGATCCCCTGCACCCCCCATTCCTATTCCTTATTCAAATATTCATTTCTTTTACACTTTTTTTTTGGTTCTTTCATCCTCTCCTTTTCATTCATTTTGTTTTTCTTTCTATTGCTCTCTCCTTCAATCTCCCATAACTTTCTACCACTTCTTCCTGGTATTTTCCTTTTAAGTATTCAGCAGACTTCTGTAGAATTGTAAGTTTAAACAGGAGGGAAAGGTAGTCTTGAGTGTTATAAATAAAGCGTTCACTGCAGTTGTTTCTCAGACTTGCGTGGGCATGAGTTGTGCATCTACACTGTTGTTATTATTTGGTGCAAGTAGTTTAAAAATTGTGCATGTCTCCAGTTTTAACTGTTAAGAAATAAAAAGTCTACTGAGGGATGGGTATCACAATGGGGGAAAGGAAGGTTATTTCTTTCCCTTATTTAAGTGTACTGGAGGGCACTGATCCTATTCTTGGAGGTTACAGCTATTCTCATATTTGTGAAAGGGCCTGTTTCTGCTCTGTATTTGATGAGCTGTTGCTCCAGTCAACAAGAGGGGAGAAATTTGTATAAAATACAGGTGAGAAGCTGTGTAGAAGAATTCTCAGGCTTGTGAGGTAAAATTGGGCAATTAGATGCATTTTTCTATTTGACTGCTTCTACATTCTCCAATTCCCACCCCCATTCCACCTCTGGGAGAGAAGGCTTGCCACCTATGGTCCTTGTCCTTTCCATACCCAATTATCAGTTCTAATGTCAATGAAGGTTTGAGTTGCTGTTTCTTGTGATAGGCTAGTGTGTGTGAAAGTAGTAATTATCACAGTCGATGCTGTCCATGTTGATATTTTTCAACTGGATCTTGGTAATTAAGTCTACATCTGATAGCAGATTCAGTGACAAGTTATTAATTTTCTAGCTATTAACTTTAATCATGTTAGACCCTGTTTCTGTGACCTCAGATTGAATTACCTGTACGATTTTAACTGAGATGAATTCTTGTGATCTAACCTTTTTTTCTCATTAGACTTCTTGCCTGAAACTACTGGCCAACATCCCCTTAAATTTGTTTAGCAATCTGTGGTTGAGTTCTTTCAATTTGTAAGTTCTTTAAATTTATCATGTTTTTCTAGAACACAGGTGTAAGATTTTTTTGAACAAGATTGAGGAACTTGTTCTGGCCTATGTAGAGTGTTTTGGGTCCTTGTTGGGTGAATGGCTGACAGGCAAGTTTCATGCTGACTCATGCTGCTTTGGAGATTAAGCTACCTGCTGAGTTTCTCTGTCCAGGATCGTAAACACTGACTTCCCGGATCCAGTGTATGATGGTGCGGGTCGGGAGCCTTTGGAAGTGGGCTTTAAATTACCAGTTCTACCTTCTAGATTTTCAGGTTTAAAACCTGTTCCAACAGCTGGTTAACTCGATAACCAACCCCAAAAACACCCTAATTGACCCCCGATTATATCTCAAACTACATCCCTGTCTAACTCATGACCCGACTTGACTTAGCCCTGCTGGGTCAAAACCACCTCCCCTGATCACCCCCTCGACTATACCCAATGACCTGACCCAATTACCTTTTCAATACTCAACTTCAATTATACATTGACTAATCCTGTATTGCAACTGTATCCTCTAAGTGCCCCTTAAGGCAACTGCTACCAACCAGACCTAATCACTTCTCTGACCACATGGCTTCTTCTCTATCATTTGACTATCGCCTGATCCAACCTGAGTACCACCTCCTCTCCTCCAGCCCAACATGACGAACATCTCTTTCCAAACCCCACTACCTTCTGACAACACCGTCCTGACTCAGCAAAGCACTTGCCCACCTCACCCATTCACCCATCGACTTACCTGACCCACTCATCTACCTATCCACTCACCAACTTACTCACATCTTTGATTCACCCACCTGTCTACCCACAAGCCTGACCTATCCACCTATTTTACAGCTAGTGCTGTAAAATAGCAACATGTCCTCTTGTTCAATCCAACTCTGCTCTGATCGATAAATGTTAACAGGAAACGTCATGCTTTGCATTTTGTTAGCCAGGATTGGAACACTTCAGAAGAAGTGAGCAGTAGTAAAAATAAAAATTGTTGGAAAATCTCAGCAGGTTTGGCAGCTTCTATAGAGAGAAAACAGCGTTAACATTTCAGATCCAGAGACGACTCTTCAGAACTGCTTGTAGCCAGGAAAAGATTAATACTTATGCAGAAGATGGGATGAGGGGATGGGGAAGGAGTAAACAATAGTTGGAGATGAAATCCAGAGAGGGGGATAAACAGTTAGGCGGTTGGGTAAAGGTCAGTGTGGGGGAATGAATAGCTGCTAATTGGGACCATTAATGACTGGCAATGGGATGGTTGTGATACCAGTCCATGTGATGACAAGGCCTGGTGTGTGGGGTTTGGAGTAAGAACCAGGGAGGAGCTGCTCAGGCCCTAAAATTATTGAACTCAATATTGAGCCCTGAAGGCCACAGGATCCCCAAGTGAAAACGAGATGCTACTCTTCCAGCTTGCACTGAGATTCACTGGAGTGTTGCATTGGAAAAATCTTCATGGTCCACCCCATTGCATACAGATCACCGCTGATCAGAGGATTCTGGCCAATAAATAGACAGGTGTATGAGATGCTGGAAAATACCTTGTGCCGACGAAGTAAAGGCCAGGAAGTCAGTACTTTTAGTAGAGAAAGGACATAGCCTGTTGTATATGAAATAATACATTATCTGTCTATGTTTTCCTTACCTAGGTCATTATTGATGCTGTATGCTTTAAATTTTATCTCAGTTTTAACATTAAACTTGGCAGCTAAAGGGGAGTCCAGACAGCAATATTGAGCTGAGTGCCTTTCCAGCCCTACTTGTAGGCTAGGAGGAGCAGAAAAGTGGAAAAGACAGAAAGCTCAAATGTTTCTCTATACTTCTATAACATCACTGGCCATACTGCCTCATGATCACCCTCTTCGAATGAGTAATATTCTTCCAACACCCTGTGTTCAACCGATTTCCTCCCAAAACTAGATGGTTGCCATAACTACTGATCCACTCCCATGATCCACCTAATCTCTGTCTCTATCTGCAATGTCCTGTCTGCAATGAGCTTACAAAGTAGTTTCTAATATTATCCTTCTGACATATGTTAACCTATCTGGCTTTAATATCCTACTTTCTGCCTCCCTCCTTTTTTGAAAACAACAGTGTTACATCAGCTATTTTTCAATCTAAGGGAATCTTCCCTAAATCTAACTTGTTTTAGAAATTTAAAACCAATTCATCAACTTTCACTTGCAACTTCTTTTAAGACCCTAAGATGAAATCCATTAGGAATGAAGACTTGTCAACTTCGAGTTCCAATATTTTACTCAGTACCACTTCCTTGATAATTATAATTTTCTTGAATTCTTCTTGTCCATTTCCTGATTTATAGCTATTTCCAGGGTGCTACTTGTAGCCCCTGTATTGAAAACCAAAAAAAAGTACTTGTTCAATTCATCTGCCATCTCCTTATTTTCTAATATTAATTCCCGAGGCACAATTTCTATAGAACCAACATTCACTTTTGCTAGCTCTTCATTTTCTACTAATTATCTACAGAAGTTCTTTACTATCTGTTTTTGTATTTCCAGCTAGCCCTCTCTTGTAGCATAATTTTCCCCTCCTTATTCATCTTTTGTTCGTTCTTAGCTGTTTTACATAATCTATTCAATTTTTTGACCTGCCACATATTTTTACATAATTATGTACATTTTCTGTAAGTTTTGATACTATCTTTTATTGTTTTTAGTTAATCCAATTAGCATTTTCTCTTTTCATTGGAGTGTATTAAAGCTGTAAGACCGGAAATATTTTCTTAAGTGTCTGCCATTGCATTTCTATTGATTTCTCTTTATCCTATTTGCTATGTCACTTTAAGTAGCGCTGCCCTTATAAATGCCTGTAAAATACTAGGCTTGGTGCCACTCCTCTTTCTATCAAACTGCAATCTGATTGGTTCCAGAATGTGTGGTTCGAAGAAACCTAATCAGAGACATTCAGTTTCTGCCTCAGTTAGGCTTCCTTTGCCTATCTGATTTTTCCAGTCCATGTAGATGAACAAAAAAGACTCATAATTATCACCATACTTTTCTGAGGTTTATTGCATTCAGTGCAGTTCATTGTTATAGTTGCGTGACAATTGTCTCTGCCTCCCATTGGCACCTTTGCAAGTTTAACAAGTTATGGGTCACCTTAGACAGGAATCAACACTTTTCAAGTCATTGCCATTAACTTTTGCATCATTGGGATGCCAATGTTCAACTTTCAAGCACCAATGTCATGGTGTATATCGCCTTTGACTAGCATTTGAACCCTAAACATGCTCACATGCATTGCAAAGGGACAATGAAACAATTGCAAATTAAATGTACCAGCAGTGTGCAAGTGTATGCTTCATGGATATGCCCCTTAAATGTACTATTGTCCAGTAGATGTGAATCCTGTGCTTTCCTCCATCAAACCAAAACTAACTCCACACAACTTGAACATTGTCTCATCCATTTCCCAACTGCAGTTAGTGTCTGGTGAACAGCAAATAAAGTCAGGCCAGAAGGTCATAAGACATAGGAGAAGAATTAAACCATTTGGTCCATCGGGTCTGCTCCGCTATTCAGTCATGGCTGACATATTTCTCAACCTCATTCTCCTGCTTTCTCCCTGTAACCCTGGATCCCCTTACCAATGAAGAACCTGTTTATTATTGTCTTAAATACAATCAATGACTTGGCCTCCATAGCCCTCTGTGCAATGAGTCCCACAGATTCACCACCCTTTGGCTGAATAAATTCCTCCTCATCTCAGTTCTAAAGGAATGTCCCTTCATTCTGGGGCTGTGCCTTCAAGTCCTAGTCTCTTCTACTGGTAGAAACATGTTCTCCACATCCACTCTATCCAGGCCTCTCAGTAATCTGTAAGTTTCAGTTGGATCCTCCCATCTTCTGAAACTCCATTAATACAGACCCACAGTCACAATATTCCAGATGCAGCCTGACCAGAGCCTTACACAGCCTCAGCAGTACAAGTCAGCTCTGTATTTTAGCCCTTTTGAAATAAATCCTAAAATTGCATTAGTCTTTCTGACTACCAATAGAATTTGCATGTTAACCTTAAGAGAATCCTGAACTAGGACTCCCAAGTCCCCTTGTCAGATTTCTGAAGCCTTTACCGATGCAGAAAATAGTTTTCACCTCTATTTTTCCTACCAAACTGCATAACCTCATGTTTCACACATTGTATTCCATCTGCCACTTCTTTGCCTGCTTTCCTAGCCTGTTCAAATCCTTCTGCAACCTACCCACTTCCTTAAAACTGCAATTTCATTAACAGTAATATTAAGAACTAAGGAGCAGAATGAAGTTCTTGTCATGTGCCAAGTGTAGGACTAAGTAACATAGTAGACAGATTTTTATGAATAGGAAGGAACATAAGCTGTAAGTGTCTACCATCTGAGGTTGTTTGGTAATAATTTCCCTTTCTGGCATTGCCAGTTAATGACCAATGAAGCACCCTTTAAATGGTTGATGTTGTGTTTCTCCCTCTTTGATGGAAGTGCTGCTTTTTTTGCTTTGGGTTGTTGTGTGTGCAGAAAATGCTGAGATTCTTCACACAGGGCTGGGCAATTTCCCAGACGAGCTTGGCTTTGGTCCTGGAGCTCCTGTGGCTTTGCTGTGAAACAGATAGGCTATGCCATCAAGAAGAATGTAATTGTAATATAAAACATTACCATTGAATTGAAGTATAAGGGAATGCTTACTGGCTAATTGCCACAAGACAACTAGCTTATTCCAGTGAATACTAGCGTCAACATTATCTATGCTCAGTACAAGCTCAACATAAGAATATCATTTGAATTTCAGGGTGGATTTTCACTGCCCGTCTCTAACATTGATTGTACCATCATGTTTTATTTCGCGTATTTTCTTCTTTCCCCTCAATACTGAGTCTTGTTCTTGATCTAATGTGATCACTCAAAGATCAGCAGAAATAGCTCCTTGCTTGTTAAAGAACTTCTCTCAGAAGTATTCATTCATGGATACTCACTTTTCAGCTTTCTGGATCTTTTACAGTCAGTGCAGGGCTTGGAGATTTAGAACTAACATGTGGCTCGTACAAGCAGCATGTGTCACTTGTGGTTTACATGCAAGCACTCCAGACTGTCTGAAATAAAAGTTATTCCTTGTAGTAGGTTTGATATGATTTAATAGTATAAATCTCATCTTTACTTGTATCCGGATTGTATGTGTAAGCTATTGGGCTGCAGCAGTCAGAAATCTACAATAGATTTTTAAATGAAGCGGACATTGAAGAAAAGAGGTCTACTTTGGAATATCCCGATGAATTCCCTAATTATCAAGTACTGATGGAACAGATGTTCTCAAAATTATTCCCATCCTCATCCATTTGTATTATGTCATTGTATATGACCACCCTAAAACATAAAAGAAAGTACTGGATAGTGGTAGAAAACTAAAATAGCGCTAAAATAGGAGATCACTCTGTTTATGTGTAAAGACAAAGTGGCAAAATGATTTTGCAAATGCAAGGTAAACACAGTACTTATAACTCATAGAGACATACAGCACGGAAACCGATCCTTTGGTCCAACTAACCCATGTCAATCAAGTTTCCCAAACTAAACTAGTCCCACTTCCCTGCATTTGGCCGATATCCCTCTAAACCTTTCCTGTTCATGTACCTGTCCAAATGTCTTTTAAATATTGTATTGTACCTTCAAAGTAACTAAAAATCTAAAATTTGTTTACGTTTCAAACTGGGTAATGAGACCAATTTCACTAGTGCATATGTGGAATTTTTTTGCAACTTGGAGAAACAGTGTAAAATTCAGAGAAGTACTTGTATCAGTGAATGGAAATGAATATAAATGTTGTGTTTGGGATCACTTGTGGTTAAAAGTGAGTGTTGGATAGTATTTCCACAGTTGCATTGTGAAATCATCACTAAGAGGACTTAATTGGTCAGTGTTACGAAATTCAAAAACGAGGAATTTGAACCACTCAGTGAAAAGATAAAATCCTTAAAATATTCCTAGTTCCATGAATTCTGGTTTAAAAAAACTTCCAATTCAGTCAGTGATGGCATCTGTCTCAAAAATTTCAAGCTGAGAAATAAATTTGGGGAGGCTGAATTTAGTTAATTGGTTAATTTCTTTACATTTGTTTTTAGCCGAATCACTCCTTTTCTCCCATATTCCCATTCCAAACTTTCTCTTTCCACGCATCACTGTGAGGAGACGCTGTGGATTGGAAACTTAATCCAGGTCTTTGGCAATGTTATTCTGAACCTGAGATAAAAGGTACTGCAGATGCTGGAGAAGCCAAGATAACAAGCATGGGGCTGGATGAACACAGCAGGTCAAGCAGCATCATAGGAGCAGGAAAACTTGATGTTTCGGGCCTAAACCCTTCATCAGAAATGGGGGAGGGGAAGAGGGTTCTGAAATACCCGTTGAAGCACCCGTTGTGGCTTCCTCTACATCGGGGAAACCAAGCGGAGGCTTGGGGACCGCTTTGCAGAACACCTGCGCTCAGTTCGTAACAAACAACTGCACCTCCCAGTCGCGAACCATTTCAACTCCCCCTCCCA
>JAHRHZ010000016.1:27488194-27502893 GCA_024137785.1 Ginglymostoma cirratum | reverse complement strand
TTACTGGCTCCATCCCCGCCTCTTCGACTTGTCTGCCTCCTCTCCACCTATCCTCTCCTCTATCCATCCTCTATCCGCCTCCCCCTCTCTCCCTATTTATTTCAGAACCCTCTTCCCCTCCCCCATTTCTGATGAAGGGTTTAGGCCCGAAACGTCAAGTTTTCCTGCTCCTATGATGCTGCTTGACCTGCTGTGTTCATCCAGCCCCATGCTTGTTATTCTGAACCTGGAAGTTTGAAGGAGTGGCCCAGGGGAGGACAACTATGTTTCCTCTTTTCCTTCATGCTGAAAATCACAGACCTAAACTTTCCTCCTTGTTGCAGTGGTGCAACATGTTGGACTCTTAACTGGCTGCAGCATCCCGCCTCTAATTGATTCTTAAATGATATCCAGATGGTAATTTTCCAGTTTTTAAGAAAACCAGAGGCATCGCCATAATTCTGGCTAGGGACCATTGTGGAGTGTAAAACATTATTCAAGATATTTTATGGTGATAACACAGTGCATTCTAATCAGCAGAACTAAATATGTTCAACACCTTTGATTCATGTCCTGCAATTTATTTTTATTTAAATGAGCATGTTTTACAGCTGGAAACAATATGAATAATTATTATGGATTTATAAGAAAACATTTGTGCTTCATCTGCAATTCTTGCTGTCAGAGACAGAGGAGTCACACTGCATGCAGCCTTGTTTAGCAGAATTTGTTGTTTTCAGCACTGCTTACATGTTATCAGTACTATAAATGGAGGTGTGCAGCCCACTCTTCATGCCCACACAAGAATCAGGGCACAACCTCAGCATTATGTTTAATTACAAGGTCAAGTTGGCTAACAGTTGTTTATTTCCTCAGAAGTAAATGGTCCAAAAAGAGCAAGTTCGTGAGGTTATTTTTTTCTGGCAATTTTCTTTTATCTCTTGCCTTACTGACCTTTGAGGTACAGCTCCATGGACATCAAATCTACTTCAATGAGCCGTGGTGCGTTAAAATTTTCTCAAGGAATCTGAGTTGCAGTGGAAACAAGCACTTTTATGTGCATGTTGTAGTCTATAACTATCAATAGTGTTAGAGCATCCAGCTTTCTTTTCATCATGTGACTGACCAGGTGCCTCTTCTGCTTTTACCGCCTATCATTGTTGTAGGTTGGAAGGATTTGAAGGTTGATACTTAGGCTTTTCAACTGTATTTTGGATGCACTTTTCTTGGTCTTAAAAATATTGGTGTGGGACCTAAACCCTCTTATGATCAAGCAGTATGTGAGGTTCTCCAGCTATTCATGGTAAGGGATCGGTCACACCAAGCGGTTACACTCTCAGGTAAGGAGGAATGAATTAACTCCACTTCTTTATTCACCTATGCCCTTGGTGATAGCATCCCCAGTGATCTAGGAAAAGTCTATTGAGGAGAGGGAGACCAAACAGCTGCAGGAGAAAGCATTTTCCCTGACCTTGTTGGTCATGTGATTGACAGCAGGACAAACCCAGCCTGTGGAGGTTGAGGTGGGGCTGCAAACGGAAAACCTTGTGGGCTCTGGGTATCCAGAAGACTCCAAGACCCCATGGAGATATTACATAGAAGGTGCTTGGTAGTAATCTAACAATCTGACCCAGTGTTAAAAACACCAGCTCACAGTGAAGCTGAATGCAGAAGCAGTCCCTCAGTGCTACTATATTAAAATGAAGTGTTGATGGGGAAATGGAGATGCCCCTCATAGAACTACAAACAAGGAGTAGACCATGATCCACCAGGTAGTGGTCCATTCAAAGTGACACAGGAAACTATTAAGACTGGTGCACTAAATTCTGAAGGCTGGGCATATCGGTACATGCAAACCCCAAGCACGCACCAGTCAGTATTTTTACTGCCACAGCTCCTTAAGGTTGTAGCAAGATTTTGCAGAACTTGTCATGTTTGCCAGGTTGCAGGAAACCCCAACCTGCAATAAGACCTACACCCATGATTTCCACATCAGCTTTTGCAGAGCCGTTCAGCTTTATAGAGCTCCTGCCTAAAACATAAGAGGACAACCATTATATGATTACCATCATGGACTTGACCACCCATTTCCCAGAGGCTGGTCACTGAGAAACAAATCCACCAAAACAGTGGTGAGGGAATTGACACAATTGTTCACTCAGTATGGTCCCCCCATCGCAATCCAATTGGATCAAGGCTCAAATTTCATGTCCAACATATTCCTAGAAATCACGGGTAACCTAGGTGTGACCCAGTTGAAGTCTTCAGTGTATCATCCCTGCAGTCACAGAGCTGATAGAAAAGTACCACCAGACTCTAAACACAACGATCACGTTGTAAAAGAGAACCCCATGTCTGGGATAAAGGACTAGATTTTCTTCTGTTCACCACTGAGGACTTAGCCGAAAGGTCGGCTGGTTTTGTTTCACTTGTATTACTTTCCAGGTACAAAGTGTGAGGCCCTTGGAAACTAATCGAGGAGAGGTGTTTAGAAAATGAAGAAGAAAGCTCGTGAGGAGGTCTGGCAGCATCTGTGGAGAGAGAGACGGGCAGAATCTTAAGGGTCTAAGTGACATGGGCTATAACACAATGTGTGGCCGAGTCAGTGAGGCCTGTATCAATGTCGATGGACTCACTCCACCTTCTCCACTTTTCAGCAGTGGCATGGCAAGATTCTCATCAGGCAGCAAGGAGTTGCTAATCAATAGGGACCATCATTGGTTGAATGCCTTGTTGATGGTTCAACTTTCCTCATTAATATTCAGCCTCCTATTTTGCCAAACTTATCCAAAAACCTAGGTGTTGAGAAAACCTCACTTACTATGGAAACCCAGCAAGGGTACCCATGCTTCAGTTCACCAATGGTTTTGGCCGATCTCCCTCCATGTAGGAGACTGGGCACCAACTTCTCAAGGTGCGCTCCACTGTCATTGGCCACGTGCATCTCCTGCCTGACACTGACACTGGCATCCAACATGTGTCAGCCTGTAAGAAATCTTATGCTATTTCCAATCCACATACAGGAGCTTCTGTACTTCAATGCTACACCTCAGGCTGCACTGTAACTTTTATTGTAAAGCTGCGGCAAGGTCATTGTGTTTTCGGGGGCACACACCCAGCTCATGGACTGGAGCAGGCTGTATCTTCAGGGCACATTGTTTGCTCTCAAGGTGCTCACTCACGCACTCTGAGCCCTTTCGGATGCTGACAGCATCCCCGCCTAGCCTTCTTATACTTTAACCCTCAGGCTCAGTTATCAGGCTCATACTACTGCCTCACTTAACTTAGGCACTTAGTCAGGAAACTTGTCTAGATTATTGACAAGCCTCAGTGAAGTCAAAGGAGGGTAGCTTTCATTCAACATTTTCCACATACTAAGTCAACGGCTACCTCCAATACCAGTCCAGGCCCTGCTTGGGTAGTCAGACTCAGGGTGCTCTCTTCGAGGGGTGAGGAGCTGAAAAATGGGTAGCATCCTGCCCGTCTCGAATCCTTTGTTCTATTGGAGCTGTTTTCCTCCTGGAATGAGAGAAAGAAGGCAGGGACTAAGGGAGATGCCAATGGGTGGCACGGCTGTTATGTTGGCACAGGTGGGGGGAGGTGTCTTGAGTGATTGAATAGGCAATGCGGAGGGCATGCAGAGTTAGTGGTGTCAGGGAACAGGGTAGGTGACAGTGAGTGAGGAAAGCTGTAGTGGACAGTGGTAGAGTTGTTAGAGCATGAGACTTGGTGAGAGGGTGGTGTTGGTGAGCACAATAACAGAGAAAGTGATTGTGGAATATCAAAGAGAATATGGCAGAACATAGCCATGGTGGAGTGGAGAAGGGCATTGACCTTCTTCCTACAGTGCTGGGCATTCCTTCAGATGGCTGAGACTGATTTTAACCTGAGTGGCAACTTTGGACCAAGCTGGCATGGTCTGCTCCTGCATAGCTGGTTCAGGGAGTGGAGCAAGTGAGACCAATTGGCTTGAAGGTAGGAGGCCGAGGATGGTGATAAAGAGTTGGTTTTGAGACAGGAAGCTTGTGACCAGTGGTGTGCCGCAAGGATCGGTGCTGGCTACACGGCTTTTCATCATTTATATGAATGATTTGAATGTGAATATTAGAGAAATGGTTATTAGGTTTGCAGATGGTGCCAAAATATGTGGTGTAGTGGACTGTGAAGAAGGTTATCTCAGAGTACAACGGGGCCTTGATCAGATGGCCCAATGGGCTGAGGAATGGCAAATGGAGTTTAATTTAGATAAATGTGTATTTTGGTAAAGCAAACCAAGGCAGGACTTATACACTTAATGGTAGCATCCTGGGGAGTGCTGCCAAAGAAAGAGACCCAGGGGCGCAGGTGCTTGGTTCCTTGAAAGTGGAGTCACAGGTTGACAGGGCTGTGAGGAAGGTGTTCGGTATGCTTGCCTTTATTGGTCAGTACATTGACTATAGCAGTTAGGACTACGTATTGCTGCTGTACACGACATTGGTGAGTCCACTTTTAGAATGCTGCTTTCAATTCTGGGTCTCCGTGCTATATTTTCAAGTTGTTAAACATGAAAAAGCTCAGAAAAAAACTTACAAGAATGTTGCTGGGATTGGAGGGTTTGAGCCAGAGGGAGAGGCTGAACTGGGGTTTTTTACTCTAGGGTGTCAGAGGCTGAGGGGTGACCTTACAGAGATTTATAAAGGCATAAGGGGCATGAATAGGATGAATAGACCAGGTCTTTTTCACAGGGTAGGGGAGTCCAAAACTCGAGGGCATAGGTTTAAGGTGAAAGGGGAAAAATTTAAAAGAGACCTGGGGGATAATTTTTTCATGCAGATGGGTGGCACGGTGGCTCAATGGTTGGCACTGCTGCCTGACAGAGCCAGGGGCCCAGTTTGATTCCACTCTCAAGCGACTGTCCGTGTGGAGTTTGCACATTCTCCCTGTGTCTGCGTGGGTTTCCTCTGGGTGCTCCGTTTTCCGCCCACAGCCCGAGGATGTGCAGGCTAGGTGGATTGGCTATGGAAAATGTAGAGTTACAGGGAGGGGGTGGATCTAGGTGGGATGCTCTTCAGAGGGTCATGCACTTGGTGGGCCAAATAGCCTGCTTCCACACTGTAGGGATTCAATAAGGAGTGTATGAATGAATCTATGAATCTATGTGGTGCATGTATGGAACGAGCTGTCAGAGGAAGTGGTGGAGCCTGGTGCAATTACAACATTTAAAAGGCATCTGGATGGGTACATGAATAGGAAGGATTTAGAGGGATATGGGCCACATGCTGGCAAATGGGACTAAATCAGTTTAGGATATCTGGGGTGAGTTGGGCCAAAGGGCCTGTTTCATCTCTCTGACTATATGAATAAATATAATAACATTAGCAAAGGAGGAGGATAAGGGCTTTCATTGGACAGTGATAGTATCCCTACTTATGAGTCTGGAGACCTGGTTTCAAATTGCAACTCTCCCAGAAGTGTATCATGACATGCCTGTAGTAAAGGAGGAAGAGGATACTTGTGGTGCATTGGTAGTGTCCCCATGTCTGAGCCAAGAGACTCAGGTTCAAGGCCCACTTGTTGCAGATATGCGTAGTAACATCTTTGAACAGGTTAATTAGAAAGTATCCAGAAGAGAAGGGCTATTGTGGCACAGTGATAATGTTCTTTACTCTGAGCCGGAGGCCTAGGTTCAACCACCTGTTCTAGAGGTGTTTTATAATACATTTGAATGGGTTGATTCAAAATAGATGCATTGGTGGTGCAATGGTGGTGGTCTGGAAGCTTGTTTAGTAGTAGTTGTTTAGAAAATGTCTTGAACAGATAGAGGAAATCTCCATGTCAGACTGGTAGAATATTTCTAAGAATGACTCCTGCAAGTCTAGGGAGTGGTCTGAGAAGACTTGGAAAATTTCCCAAATTTCAGCTCCTGATATGTTTGGCTGCTTTTTAGGGATGAGGTAAAAAGCAGCCAAACATATCAGGAGCTGAAATGTTCTGTGAGGAGACTACATGCTAGTGCTCCTATCAGCGTGAGGTTAACCCTTAAAGACCCAGTTCAGCAGTCTGCATATTGTAGCCAAGAAGCTATGGGAAATAAATGATCTGATCGAGACCCAGATTGGGGGAGGAAAAAAAATCACCATTGAGACAGGGACAAGGAGGTCATTGTCTGTCCTATTGCCAACAACTCAACGGATAAAAGTTGCTCTGGGAATGGATTTGGACAGAATCATGGGTGAGACCCACATTAAACTCCCTTCTACCCACCTAACCAACACTGAACCATTACCCATTACACTCCTTATTGTCTCACCTATGTGCAGAACAGTAAGCAGACTCAGTGAGGCTGCTCAATCCATTTAAAGGTATTTACAGAGAAAAGACAGGCTGCACCATCCTAGCTGTACATGATGTGGATTTGGCTCAGGCTCCTCCCGTAAGACAATGTCCCTAACAATTCAACTGCAGAAAACTGGCTCAGGTTCAGGAGGAGATTAACTACATGCCAGAACGTCAACAAATAGAGCTTAATAACAATGTCTGGAGCTCCCAGTTGTGTCCATGCCAAACAGGCTGGCTCCATAGGACTTTGTGCTGATCAGTAAAATATTGATGCAGTGACCAGATCCCTCCCAGTACCTGAGCTGGGGAAATGCACAGATCGGGTAGGCAAAGCCACCTACGCCACCAAACAAAATTTATACAAGGGCTACTGCTTCCCTTGACTGCCCATCTACAACACATTCTGCTTCAAGGATACATACTTCCCCAAGCTGCAAAGATAGAAGTCAAAGCAGAATTCTAAACTCCCGCAGCAAACAGGAAATCATTCATGGTAAGATAACAAGGTATAGAGCCGGATGAACATACCAGGCCAAGCAGCCTCAGAGGAGCAGGAAGACTGATGTTTTGGGCCTAGACCCTTCTTCAGAAATGAGCCTTCCTGCCTTCCTGCCTTCCTGCTCCTCTGATGCTGTTGGCCTGCTGTGTTCATCCAGCTCTACACCTTGTTATCTCAGATTCTCCAGCATCTGCAGTTCCTACTATCTCTGAATCATTCATGGTAATTGTGTGTCTGACAGACCTACTACAGAGAAGAAGCAAAGATTGTGGAGACTCAGAAATGCCAAACTGTTCTTAAACATGCAGAGGGACTATTTCAATAAGTGAGCCTGTGCTTGCAATGCCAAACTAAAGAACCAGGTTGATTCCTTCCACAGGTGACCTAGGTACAGCTCCCATGGTCACTTGTTCCAACACAATCACACTCTTGATGTATCTGGTAAGGAGATATGGCCATAAACCCTTTCTCAATCCTTTTCAGAGTTATTGCTGCAGCTCTGGTGGTTTGTCATGCCTTTTCCAAGCAGTCGTGCTTTTTCTAGTGCTGGCATCCATCAGCATCACAGCTAGCCTGTCCAAGGAAATGTGACCAACCTCCAGTTAGAATCAAAGTCCAGTAACTCTGAGATATATCTAAACTCTATATTCTCGGGAGTGCCTTTATATAGACTGATAGCTGCAATCAGAGCCATAGCCTGATCTGTCATACTCATGGCTCCCATTCTCTGCTCAGAGTGTACATTCCCCAGTAAATCCTACTGGTTTATCCCTATATTCACCAGCACACGGCGTAGTCATTTCCTCAGTAAAGCAGACAGGTTTCTTGGTCTTACCTTCAGCTCAGCACCACCATTTCCGCCCCAAGGAAGGCTTCCAGTATATCCCCCTCTCCCATGGGAGCACCATTTCCTATCACTGTCATAACCTCTATCCTTTCCAATTGCTGATCTGACTGGGGTAGGGTTTCTTCTGGAACAGGGGTTAATGGATCATCAGCCAGTGTGGCTGCCTGGCTGGACCCAGTCATACTCTGTGCCTCAAAATGTATTCTTATTGGGAAGGAGATAGAGTTTTTGAACTTCTAAAGGAGAATTATTTCACAGAGTTTTTTTTAAATTTATAAATGTCTTCTGTCTTTTGCAACTGTACCAACTGGTCAAAAGCAAGCAGCTTAAACCTTTCAAACTCCAAGTGCAACTAGTTGGCCCGTTTCCTGTGGACACAGCATTTTAAATGGTACACCTCCCATGCTAACTGGTGCACACTTCATACAGCCTTTTTTATACTTTGCAATCTGTGGCACCTCCTCAGGCAAGGTGAGCTGAACCTTGTGTACTCACCCTGAGAGTTTACACTGTAGTAAAAAGGTCCAGTGGCCACTTTAACTGCTGTGGAGTGCTCAAAATTGATAAAAGTAGATTCTACCTCAGCCTCCTCAAACTAGGAATTAAATGAGCAAACTGAGTCGCCTCCACCCCGGACTAATTGTGTCATAGAACATAGAACTATACAGCACAGTACAGGCCCTTCGGTCCACAATGTTGTGCTGAACTTTTACCCTAAACCTAAGGTCTATCTAACCTCTACCCCTACCTTATACTATCATCTATATGCCTATCTAATAGCTGCTTAAATGCCCCTAATGAGGCATGGAACACAACAGGGTTCCTGTTCCTCAGCTTCAGCTGGTTTAGTTCAAGCTATTTTTCTGTAGATTTTTTCTGATTAGTTTCTGTCTTGTCTCTTTCTCTTTGCTCTCTTTTCCATCTCTTTCTTTCTTTCCTTCTCTCTCACTTTCTTTCTCTCTCTCACTCTCGCTCTAACACACACATTCCTTCTCTTTTTGGTGAAATTCTAATTTCTGCTGTTATAATTTTAATCTCTCTATCGTTATTCTCTTTATTTTCCCCAGTTTCCACCTGTAAATTGTTGGCCATGTCTTTTAAAATTTTGAGTGTTGTAACTTTTAGGGAAAAATTGTAATCCTAAATGCCTCTGTAAAACTTTAACAATTTAAGGGGCAAAATGTTTAGATCAATGAATCCCTCCAGAGTAGAAGCAGGCCATTCAGCCCATCAAATCCACACCAACCCTCTGAAGAGCATCCCACCCAGACCCACCCCTCCTACCCTAATCCTGTAAACCTGCATTTCCTATGGCCAATCCACCTGATCTATATAAAAACCAAAAGAACTGCGGATGCTGTAAATCAGGAACAAAAACAAAATTGCTAGAAAAGCTCAGCAGGTCTGGCAGCATCTGTGGAGGAGAAAACTGAGTTAACGTTTCCGGTACGGTAACCCTTCCTCCGAACAGTTTAAAAACTTTTTTTTTTCCACCTGATCTATACATCTTCAGGCTGTGGCAGGAAACCAGAGCACCCTGAGGAAATCCACACAGACATGGGGATAATGTGAAAACTCCACACAGACAGTCGCCCTGAGGTTGACGTTCCTCAATCCATTGTGATTTAAGATGAGGTTCCTCAAACTGTTAAGCCCTGAGTGAGGAGGGATAAACTGGCTCCCCTTCTTTATTCACCTGCTCCATCGTTGCTTATAACAAGGTTCATTTGAAAAGAATTTAACAGAACATGGCTTTTTAACCCCTGTCCTTGTGTACTCTTCAAAGGAAGAAAAGACAAAATGTGTCCACAGTTTTTAACATAATCCCTTCCCATATGGATATCTCTCACAGACCCAAATTAACCTTTGTTTTAAAGGGAGCCAATTCAAGGAGCGTTCTTAGATTCGCAAAGAGAATGATTTTATTTATTTCTGATTGCAAGAAGAAGTCTCAATGCAACATGTACATGGATTAATAATAAAATGAGTCCCAAAATACAACCGTTTTCATAAAAATTATATTGATTAGTTTTTGAATTACTGTTGAGAGTTGATAAGATTACATTGTGGTGTTTTATTGGGCAGTAATGGTAGTATTGATGTTGGCAGTTGTATAGAATTTTGAGATTCTTCTTTTCGTAAGCAAATGGAAGTTTCTTGCTTTTTTTAACTGTTCGCAGCACTTGCATTATGGGGATTTTTACTTGCAATACAGTGGTAATTAAGGGATAGCTCTTTCATTATGACCATCACAGCACTCTAACACTCAATGCTAAGCTGATATAGTCACACTAGTCCACTCCAGTAGTGTTGAAACTGACTTTTTAACCCTTGTGTATTTTTCAAACTGAAAAGGACAAACTGGAATTACAATTTGGGACATGATCCATAGAGGGTGATTTGTAATTGAGCAAGGCACCATTAGCCCACTCGGTATCTTTTTGTCATAAGAGATAATTCAGTCTATCAAAGTTTCTTTGACACCTTTAAGTTTTACATCCCATCAGTCTCTCTCTAGACAGCCATATCATTTATGTTCGCAGCCATTATGGCTGTACTAACTTTGTCTTTAAAAAAACAGTTTGGAATTGCAAGTTAAAAATATCCACAGTACTTTTTCTAGTATTTGTTGTGGAATAGGAGACTTGATATTATGGTTGTTACAGCATTAACTAGCCATCTAAATTTCTAGTAAATAAAGAGAAAAGAAAGCTGTAGGAAAGGTCACAAGAATCACTAGGATCATTGAGGTCACAATATTCCATTGAGTTGACGTCAATGAAGTATATAAGACCATCTGTATCCTACTTTCGATGCAGTGGTCAGGAAAATAAGAATTTTAATTCTGTACAGAATGACAACTTACTTTCAGATGAAGGTGGGCAAGGGGAAAATGAACATCCTGATATCATGAAAAGCTGTCCCATGGTCATTTGTTGAAAGGATTCAAATGCGTGATTGTTACAGTATAAACAGCCAGCCCCTAGAATTCAGGGATATCAACAAATGCTCAGGATCAGAGGGCAGTCCTCGTAAGGCAGTCATTGTAGGCAGTGGTCCTCGTTAGGGATCTGTCTTCTTCAGATAGATGATAAACCAGAATAGAATACGGGAAGACCGCAAGGAAGAGGCCCCTAACAATTCAGCTAAAGACCAGGATCCAGCCTTCACAATTTTAACATGGTCAACACATTCTGTGCCAATAGCTTATCATCCTCCAATAGTGAACCTAAGAGGACTCCAGTCAAAAATTGAAGTCTTTGGGAGCATCCCATTCAAGAAGGTTAGCACTTTAAGAGTGTGGTGCATAAGGCAGTGTGCTGCCATTATAGTGTTGGGCACCAGGATGAATACTTTTATTCCAGTGAACTCCCAAGCTCAAATCCCCAAGTGCTGTACTACTGTCAGGTGATGCTCTCATCATGGAATAGTTTTATCACGAGGCTGCTGTTACATGTCTCTGAGACTTTGGCTAAGACAGCATTTTGAGGGGTCTGTTGTACAGTGTGGTCCTGCTTAAGCTGTAAAATGGAAAGTATTTTTTATTTGGTATTTCTAACTATATTACCTTTAGCTAAATGGTAAAGACAGAGTGCAAGCTTTTTTTTGATTGCCTCGGTGACTGTATGGTGATAGGTGTTTATACCCATGTTTGTATGTAAGGGACATTTGGCTGTATTATGTACGAAAGCAGTTTTCTACTAGTGCATCTGGCTAATATTGTCTCCATAGCCACACTTGTTTCAAGTCAGTGGTATTTATTGGACAAGACTTTACAAGACTTGTAAAGCCTCAGGCTTTCATTGAAAAATGAAACATTGGCACTGTTTGTTTTCACTAGAGTTCAGATGAATGAGGAGGGATCTCGTAGAGACTTATAAAATTCTAACAGGACTAGACAGGATAGATGCAGGGACGATGTTCCCGATGGTAGGTGTGTCCAGAATTAGGAGTCATAGTATGAGGTTTCGGGGTAGACGATTTAGGACGGACATGAGGAGATATTTCTTCACCCAAAGAGTGGTGAGCCTGTGGAATTCATTACCACAGGAAGTAGTTGATGACAACACATTGAATGTATTCAAGAGGTGACTAGATATAGCACTCGGGGCGAACGGGATCGAAGGTTAGGGGGAGAAAGCAAGATTAGGGTATTGAGTTAGATAATCAGCCATGATTGTGAAGAATGGCTGAGCAGGCTCAAAGGGCCAAATGGCCACTTCCTGCTCCTATCTTCTTTGTTTCTATGTTTATATGCTCTATTTATCATATTAACTCATGTATCATATCTAAACTGCTGCTTCTTAACAAATGTAATAACCCATCTCGAAACTCAAATAACCACCTTACTCAAATAACCAACCTTAAATGTCAGCCCGTATCTTGTTGGCAAGATACTCAATCATTGCTATGTAAGAGTAAGTTTGGCTATAAGGGTTTATAGTTTAAATAGGGATTTCTTTGTTCACAGTAAAAATAAAAGAACAGACTATGCCAGGTGAACCTTCTACACCATAATTGTGAAGAACAGCAAGAACTTCCAAGAAAAATCTTGGGAACTATAAAGGATTAACTGGTTAGAGATAGAAGAGGAGGGGTAATAGGATGAACAGATAATGGTTGAAGCAAACAGTACACTCTAGGATAAGATTTATGATCCCTGCCTGGATGAATGAAGAATCATACCTATGACTGGAGGCATTATTTATTGCATCGTTATGTCCTGACAAGTTTGGAATATGTGCATGTGACTACAAGAGTATAAATTTACGAATTTCTTGTATTCAGCAGTTTCAGTGTAGCTGGTCTAGAATGGAGTCTCCCTATATATATATACATGCTTGAATAAATGATCGAAAACCTATGCTCAGGACCCCTGTGGTCAATCATGAAAAGTAGCCATAACAAAAGTGGAGATATTCACCAATGATTGGACAATGTTCAGCACCATTTGTGACTTCTCAGCTGCAGAAGCAGACCATGTCCAAACACAACAAGACTTGGACAATATCAAGCCTTGGGCTGAAAAGTAACCCTTATGCCACAAAAATTCAAGGCAATGCCCATCTCTAATAAGAGACAATCCAACCACCACCCTTGACATTCAATGACATTACTATCACTGAATCCTTCATTATCAACATCCTGGGAATTGCCATTGACCATAAACTGAATTGGACTAGCCATATAGCGGCACGGTGGCACAGTGGTTAGCACTGCTGCCTCACAGCGCCAGGGACCTGGATTCGATGCCAGCCTCAGGTGACTGTCTGTGTGGAGTTTGCACATTCTCCTTGTGTCTGCGTGGGTTTCCTCCGGGTGCTCCGGTTTCCTCCCACAGTCCAAAGATGTGCAGATTACGTGGATTGGCCATGCTAAATTGCCTGTCATTTTCAGGGAGGTGTAGATTAGGTGGGTTATAGGAGGATGGGTCTGGGTGAGATGCTCTGAGGTTTGGTGTGGGCTTGTTGGGCTGAAGGGCCTGTTTCCATACTGTAGGGATTCTATGATATAAAATTACTTGCAAGAAAAGGGCAGAGGCTAGGAGTAATGCAGCAAAAACTCACCTCCTACTCCCCGAAGGTCCACAATGTATAATACACAGCTGCCTGGTTGAATCACTTAAGAAGCTTGGCGCCATCCTGGACAAAGAAATCACATGTACAAACATCCTCTTGCTCCACCACCAATGTTCTATAGTAGCTGTGTGAACCATCTACAAGAGGCACTGCAGAAATTCATAAAGGCACCTCAGTCAGCACCTTCCAAACCCATGACTACTACCATCTAGAAGGATGAGAGGAGCAGATGTGTGGGAATACCACAACCTGTAAGTTCTTCTCCAAGCCACATACCATCCTGACTTTGAAATATATCGCTATTCCTTTAGTGTCTCTGGGTCAAAATCCAGGAACTCCCTCCCTAATGGCATTGTGGGTTAATGTACAGCAAATGGATTGCAGCAGTTCAAGAAGCCAGCTTACCATTTACCTTCTCAAGGGCAATTAGAAATGGGCCAGCCAGTGACACCCACATCCCACAAGGGAATAAATAAAAGTGGGCATCACGTCAAAGATCAATGTTATATGACCCAAATCCGCAGAAGCGCTTTACAGCCAGAATTACTGGATAACAAATATGACTGTGTTTTATTTTCCTCTCAATTTGAAGGCTGATGTGCGTTTTATAGAAATTTTACCATTGCCTTTAGGGCAGGTAACCAAGCAAACATAGAAACACAAGGCTGAAAAAATGGGGTATGGCCCCCTGCCCCCAATCTCCACTAAGAAGAAAAGTCGGCATTCAGTGAATGGGTCTGGAAGAAGCCTCCCCTACAGCCTTAACATGCAGTGGCCAAGCCAAATTGTGCAGAGTGGTAACCTTCTGGAAATAGCAGCCAGTCTTAGAATGAAGATTTCAATGGATTCCAGAAGCAGGTAAATAAAGGACATTGGGCACCGGGATGGCTTAACAATCTTAAGGAGGAAGTCAGGTGTCTAAAAGGGTGGGTTTGAAATGAAGAGAGGTTACTACCTTCGTGGTGGTGGTGGGCGGGTGTTGCCCCTGATGCTCAAAGGGCAACCATAGAAGATAATACCAACCCCACTTCCTGTACTTTTAAAAACATGTAAAAAAAGAACAGGCTGCCCAGTCCTGTCAACCTGCCCAGACCACCTGTATTATGGTGTGAGAAGAGTAATATTGGGGTCAATTGAGCTTCTTAACAAACTCATCAGACTCTTAATTATTCATTTACATATAGTGGGTGGGCTGCTAGTTTTAGCAGACAGCGGGTACAGAATATCTATTTCAAGGAACTTTCAAATGGTCAGCTCGGCTCAGTGTAAGCATTCTAGCCCTGGAGTCAGGAAGCTCTGGTTCAAGTAATTGGTACACCATTGTTTTAGTTGCTGAGATTGGGCTCAGATGTTAAACCAAAACTGATTAATTGAATGTTAGATAACAAGCATGGGGCTGGATGAACACAGCAGGTCAAGCAGCATCATAGGAGCAGGAAAACTTGACGTTTCGGGCCTAAACCCTTCATCAGAAAAA
>JAHRHZ010000016.1:27446863-27487794 GCA_024137785.1 Ginglymostoma cirratum | reverse complement strand
TTTTTTTTTTCTGATGAAGGGTTTAGGCCCGAAACGTCAAGTTTTCCTGCTCCTATGATGCTGCTTGACCTGCTGTGTTCATCCAGCCCCACGCCTTGTTATCTCGGATTCTCCAGCATCTGCAGTACCTTTTATCTCTGATACAATTGAATGTTAGGAGATTCAATAGCACCATTGCGTTATTGGTAGGATATTCTCCTGTAGTCTTGGTCCATGTTCATCCCTGAACTAACACTAGCAGAACAGATTAACTGGTCATTTATTTTGTTCAAAGTTATGGGACTTCGCTATGCATAAATTGCTTTCATGTTTGCATGCATAACAACAGTGACTACACTTTACACCTAATTCATTGGGTGTGAAAGGTTACGGCATAATCTGAGGATGTGAAAAACTGGATGCATAAAACTGACTGATTTTAACCATTATGTTATTTGGAGAGCTGAACTTAATTGTAATGTCTGAACATCTGGAAATGTGAAATTTGAGCACGTACAGTTGCTTTGCTGTGTTCTGTTTATTGTGGCAATGCGGAATCCAGTCCCACATTACAAAGAGAAATTGAATCTGTAGCCCAAGCGCTTTGAATAACAATGCAGAACAACTGCTTAAAGCCGTTCCACATAAAAAAGAAAATATTAACCAATGTTCAGCAACAACAACTTCCAATTACAGTAAACAACACCTTTAATGTTGTAAAGCATCCTAAGATGCTGAACAGAAGCTTTCTGTGAACATCTTCTTCATTTGTTATTTCTAATGTATATATTGCAACTGGATTAGGTTAAGGTAAAAGAAATACTTCCAGAAAGATGCTCAATGGATAAGTCATCCTACTGAGAACCCACAGGAGTAGGAACACCAACCACCAGTTCTGAGGAAGGGTCACCGGACCCGAAACGTTAACTCTGTTTTCTCATTCACAGATGCTGCCAGACCTGCTGAGCTTTTCCAGCAACTTTGTTTTTGTTTTTGACACCAACTTTCCTGCTCCTCTGATGCTGCCTGACCTGCTGTGTTTCTCCAGCTTCACACTGTGTTGTCTCTGATTCCAGCATCTGCAGTTCTTGCTATCTCCTACTGCGATCCCTTCTCCTTCCTCTGTGAACAGCTTGTCCACTTCCTTGCTGCCTCTGAGACATCTCCTCTGTTACTATGACTGCATGACCATGAGTGAGTGTTTGCTCAGAACTCTCAGTCATAAATGAGACTTTTCAGACATGTAACCCCACTGCCTGCAGACTACATTAATTGTAACCAATTCCTCAAAAGAGTCAAATACTTCCGATGACGCAAATCGAGCCAACAGAAAGTAATCAGGAATTACCCTGCAAGTTGTTGTTAACCCCTGTAAACTGGACTGATGCAGTATCTGTTTTGAAGACATAAAGTTATAGTTACTTTTAATCAACCTGTTCAGACATGTTATGACACATCTCTGGAACAGTAGGACTTGAACCTAGGCCTTCCAGCTGAGAAGTAACAACACTACAACTCCACCAAAAGAACCCCTTGAACTGGCAAGGTGTCCTTCAAGTTGCTAAAGCACATTCAGCTGTTTATATTTGAAAAGCCTTTAACCAGGGCAGTGGGCTCTAAAATGGCACCAGTGGTGTCAAATCAATGTTACGTAACAGTATCTGATTAGAAATGTAGATTTAATTTATAAATGAGCATAACTAATTAGGTAGGACACATATATGTCATTAATTTTTTTTTGTTTTCTGTAAAGCATATGAAGGAACATATGAAGCAATGTGATGACCTAGTAAGACATGTGGAAATTTCACGCCTGGGTGTTGAGCAAAATTTTAATTAACAGACAAATACTGGAACCATTCAACTGATAAAAGATGGCAAAGATCCTTATCATGTGAAAGATATTGGAATCCAGGATAAGACGAATTCAAAAAGCCATAAAAATGAAAAATCTTTACTGATAAACCTTTATTGAAGGGTTTTATTTTAAGATTTAAAAAGGGGCACTGAAAGGAATATCCAGACAGGAGTATAAAACATAATACTAAATTAACTAGATGAAATCTAATAATTTCATAAATGAATCTTCACTGAGTATTAAGGGATACATTTAAATGATACAGCATCACATGAAAATGGGAGGAACCTTCCTGGAGGGTAACACCCATATTTGCAAAGAAGGAGGAGTGCAAATAACATAGTATCCTTTCACAGAAATTTCAGAAGTATTAGTGACCCCCTCACATTTCCCACCCCCCCCACCTCCACTTCTGGGAGGCCATCTTACTTGCTTGGGACTTCAAGGTAAAACTTCACTTTACATGTTGATAGACATTCTATTCTTAAATAATGTACATTTTCTTCTTAAGTGTTAGATATTCTTGGTTAGTTATAAATAACATCAAACTGGATTCCCTTACCTTTGGTATTACACCTACTGGTAGTTCTAAGCACAGTAGCCTACTTATCTAGTTAAAATGTATTGCTTGTAAATTTCAATGAATAAAATTAATTATCACCTCATTTTAGGATTTCTGTTAAATTGAAACAAACCCTAATATCTTCCACACATACTTTAGTGGAGAAGTGTACAATTTCTAAATAGAGAAACCTCGGATTCTTTAAATAACTGACATATTAATGACAGAGCTAAGGCTTGTAAAAACTAAGCAAGCTCTTCGGTAGAAGGTAACATTCTAGGGCAACAGCTTCTCCTGTGGGATAATTATCTAAATCGTACAAACCCAATACTTGTGAAATTGGCTAGCTACAACTCAGATAACATATGTTATCAAGGATATACTCCTGAACTATCTTAGCTCTGAATAAGAGTTAAAATCCCTGAATCAGTTCAGATAAACACTCATGTCATAATCTGTGTACTTTGAAAATCTGTACTAAATATCCATACTACCACCCTCAACTAAATTGACATTTGCTGCAGGCTACAGAAGAAGTGAATTTGTAGTGCCATAGGTGGCATTTTGACACTAAAGCATCACACATTGTTTTGAAACTACGAATCCTATGGAAGTGAATTTGCAGTCATAGACTGTGTGAGTATTATATTTCTTGTTACATGTAATAGGTGGAGGTGTTTTCTGGAAAGCAATTGAGCAGAGGTGAATTCCAAAGATCAAAATTGGCAAAACTTGGGAGAAAAATCATTGGAGGCCAGTCAGCATTCCTAAAGAGAAAAGACAGGTTGAAACTTCTTTAGCAGATGTCGGAATGGATAGTTATTGGAAATTTGGTTCCCAAATAGAATCACTCAGAAATTTTTCTCAAGAGATGGAGGAGGCTGAATTGAAGCTATAAGATTTAGATTGGACATTCTGTGTGGATAAAACATGATTGGATGATAACCTTGTGTTGTTCCTTGGTATTCCTGTGTCCTTTATGCCTTCACTGTCCTGGCAGACTTTAAATGACAACCACAATACAGACTGAGTGACAATACCAATGCAGTATCCAATCCAGCCTAACTTTAGTTTCTTGTTCAAAGCTTTTCAGTTTCAGTCTGTCTACCTCCCTGGCAATTTCCTTTTGTGCTACTGTGCCACTTAAACAATATGTCGTCACCAGATGAGATGATCAGTAGCTTGCTGAAGATTTTATTCTGTATAAAATATAGTATCAGTTATTTTTCTTGGTTATATTTAGAATGGAACCAGCTAAATTAGTTTTTAGGTGTTTATTTAAGCATTAGTACTAGTAATATGCATTGAAATTTTCATCACAGACCCCAGGGAAATCTTCATCAAAGTTTAAGTTTTCAAGTGCTACACTAAATAATCAACATGCTAGTTGCGTAACAGCTAAACTCTGTAACTAGAGTTCTTGCTGAGGAAATCAGATCGGAAAAAGTAAATGACCTGCGTGACTTCTGTTCGATGGCTCAGGCCCTAGCATTTTTATCAAAAGCTGTTAGTATTTTCTAGACTGGCATTCAGACATAAGCTTTGTGTGTTGAGTTTCTTGATAATTGACGTTTCACCTCTCAACTCTGACAACACATAATTGCCACAATTCACACCTCCTCCTGTTTACCTGCTTCCAATCCATCCCAGAATCCAATTAAC
This sequence comes from Ginglymostoma cirratum, assembly GCA_024137785.1. Classification (NCBI taxonomy): domain Eukaryota; kingdom Metazoa; phylum Chordata; class Chondrichthyes; order Orectolobiformes; family Ginglymostomatidae; genus Ginglymostoma; species Ginglymostoma cirratum. Next base: position 27,483,733 of record JAHRHZ010000016.1, on the reverse strand, counting down.
TGCCAACAAATACATCGAGGCACAGTGAACACCTTTTAAAGGTTTTATGGCAATTGATTACCCTTTGATAATGCTTCTCTTGGATGTTATTTTAGCTGAGCGAGTAAGGAATGTTGCTTGTAAGATGGTGCAGAATTGCCTTTTATTGTTTCTTATCACAGTTGTGCAGAATCTGTGCTTGCGTTGACACTCGTCTACATGTCACGGTGCTGTGTGCAAAATAGTATGGGCTGAATTACTCGTGTAAAATAATCCCAATGCCTGCTTCACTGAGGAGGTCAGTTGAAAGTGGGCAAACCTCACTAATGAGGGAGAAATACCAAATTCTGAAGCCTAACCTTTTGCAGAATGACTCAAAGAGCAGCAAATGCTTAGAATGTGTTTATTTTTAAAAGAAAGTGTCAACACCATGTTGTTAGCAAGATGGACGACAAGTTTGTCTCTGCGACTGATAGTTAATTCCACTTAATTGTCTTCACAGCATTCACTCTGCATTGAAATGTCACTCGCTGCCACTTGAGCTCAGTTATATTGACTAATAGAGTCACCTTTGCAAAACCTGCGGGTGGAACATTCCATCTGATGGCTTACTCATATTTTATTAATTTTCCATTTGTGATCCTAGTATTTGAATTTTTCGCTATTTGGAATAAATTGCCATCTGCCCCATTTATAATCAATTCTGTCGCACCACAGAAAGCAAGTCTGATTCCTCTTTATTTTAATCCCTTTTGTGCGTGTATTTGTTGTGACATATCCCAGCATTCCAGGAGCAGCTATACTTCAAAAAGTATTTCATTGACAGTGTAGGACTACAGGGGCTGTCCTGAAATTGTGAAAGCATTTCATAAGTTCTCTCCCTCACTGCTGGCCTCAGTTGTTACTGTTATCACTGCTTTCTGATAACATGTTTGGTAGAAAAGAAAAGTCTTAGAATTGGTACTGCTGATTTTGTGGGAGGAGTAAACAGTTCAAAGCAGAAAGTGTACATGAGAGAAATATGTTTATGCTGAGAATTTCTGTTATTGAATGTGTTTTCTGCACATGTAAACATTCTAACATACAAATGTTAAGCTGAAATTTGTTGTTGATGAGAAATTCTTCAAAATTCCACTCACCAATGACTGCTTCAACAAAATAAATATTTCCAATTACAAGCCTGGGAAAGACAACATCTCTAAATAGAAGAGTTCCAAACCAATAAGAAAGCTCAAAGTTGAGGCTTTTGGGGTCAATCACAAAGAACAATCTCACAGTGCAGCAGTTTCCCAGGAATAGTGCATCAGCGTGATTTTAATCTTTGATCAAACATGTCACAGCAATGAAATTACAAGATTATAAATGTTAGCAGGATTATTTATCAATGGACTTTCTCCATTTACTCCCCCCTCAGAGGCGCAGAATCATACATAAACGCATTTCATTAGGCATTAGTTGTCCACAGTGCCTGATCCAACTAACTACTCACTACTTGTCAAGATGAATCATGCCTGCCATGACTTTTGGCCATGACTTTCTATGATAACACTATGGGCTTTAAGAGAGGCATTTTGTCCTTTTTTTATAATGAAGGGAGGTTGAGATAAAGATGATGAGTGGTCTGCTCAAAGTCAATAACGTAAGCAGCTTGTGAGGACTTTTTTTTAAAGGTTGGAACAATAGAAGCAGCCTGAATGAGTGGGGGCAAGCTCCCACAGAACCGAGACTTGTAGCTTTAGCTTTCTACGGTTGCTGGGGTCATGAATTTGGATGTAGAAGCTTTTATTCCTCTCTCTGTTGCAGTTAAAAGCTGCTAGAATTACATGTAAGACAATTTATTTTACTGAATTCGCCTTTGCCAAGGATATGTTTATGGGGTATTACTATAGTGGTGCAGTTAATTAGGAGCAGTTAATGTATATATATTATTTCAATAGAGTTACAGTTAAACCAGCTCTTCTTTTTTATTTTTATTTTGTGATTGTTTTAACTGTTGGGTAAAAATAAAGTGTGCTTTGCCTAAAGTTGAGTAGTTTGAGCAATCAAATTGCATCTGGAGTGCAACACCTTACACTTAGACTAGACCCTAACTTTTTCTTATGTTAAAGGTATCTTCTTAATATATGTTGAGGGGCTTTGGACTGGTTCATAACCCTTTCATTTCCTCCTCCGTCTATACTTTTGTTGTTGCCTTAGACTACACTTGATTTCTATGGGATGCCAAAGAATATCTATGGAATCTACTGAGGTAGAGTGAAAAACAAACATAACTAAAAGTAACAACAGTGACAATGCTGTGGCTTTAAGAAATGTGTTTTGTTCTGGTTTCATATAGAGAGAGATTGGGAGACAGGTGACGAGCAGTCTATGAGAAGATAAACAACTTGTGAAGCCTCAGGGATCTTATTTTAAAAGCTGGAACAGTAGAAACAGCCTAAATGAGTGTGGGAAGGCTCCCAGGACTTCTGTTTTTTTTTTAGTTTTCAGTAGTAGTTGTTGCTGGGGTCTCAACAGGGTTGGAAGGCATCTCTTCTGGCTGCTTCTCTCTCTCTCTCTCTCTCTCTCACACACTCTCTCCCTCTCTCTCTCCCTCCCTCCCTCTCCCTCAGTTTTCTCTGGATGTTTTCTTCCTGGGCTGCTGTCGTTGCATGTGAGACAATTCTGTTTTCTGAATTTGCCTTTTGCCGAAGGTGTGTTTATGGGATGTTACTATATTGGAACAGTTACTGTTTAGTAGTAAAATAATTTATTATTGTTAAGTTTTCCAATAGAGTTAAGTTATCGTAAGTTCTTCTTTCTTTTGTTGTATTTTAACTACAGCGTTTGCATAAATTGTGTTTTGCTTAATTTTGAGTAGTTTGGCCATATGATTGGCATCTAAATTAAATTGTATTAGCGTTATTGTTAAATGGATTCAAATGAGTACAGTGAAAAGGTTAATCGCTGCATTACAAAGCCATCTTGGGTACAAAGGTACTTACATATAGATACTCAAGGTCAAATTCTTAAGAAACAATTTAAAAATTAGGAAAGTAGAGAAATAAATAGTCCAGCATTGGTCACAGGAATAAAAATAAAGAAGTAAAAAGTTCAGAATATCGGTCTTTCCACCCATTCCATGCCGGCACCTAGCGTCAAGGGAGACGTCCACTGCCTCACTGCCACCTGCACCAGACTCACCAATATAGGAGGCACCCCACTTTAGGCTCCATCTGTTCACTGCTAGGCCCACTTTGCTGACACTGCTGATCTCACAACCAAGAGTCCCTGCCTCCGCTACTAGGACAGACCACCGCTGGGCCACAAGTCCCACTTCAGCTGCAGATATTGCCTTGCTGGTGCCGCCATCTCGAAGAGTCCTCTGCCGCCAGTATCCCCCATCACTAGAGGAGCTTTGCTGCTGCTGACGCCAGCCCCAAAATGGTGGGAGAACATCCTCGCGGCAGCTGCCTCCTATTGCCAGGAAAAGCTACGGCCGCAACTCTGCATGCAGCTTGCTCTCACTTCTGTGTTGGAGCTGCCGATCATCAAGCCACAGAAAAGAAGAGAAAAAGACCAAAAGAAAAGGGGAAAAAGCCAAAAAAAAAAGCAGAAGCAAACATAAAATAAAGAAGGAAAGCAGATGGGAGCAATGGGCCTCAGGGAAGAGGCTGCACACAGCCCTCTTACTCTGCTGCCATCTTGTACACAGATGGTACAAGACTGGAACACAACACTTCGCATTTAGTTTTAAAATAAGAAAAACTTGGGGTCAAGGCTACCTTCTTAATATATTTTGAGGGGTTTTGGTCTGGTCCATAGCACAACATCTGACAGAGGCTTCAACTTGCCATGAGTTGTAAGAGAACAAGCATAACGATTGTGCCATACGACAGTGTGCTGACATATACTGTTTCATTTGTATACTGCACAGTAACCCTCTGCTACATTCACTTTTAACATTTTGCAAAATGTTCCAAGTTGTCTTTTGCGCAGTAAAAATACTACAAAATGTAACTTGTATGGGAGTATCCCAGCTCATTCCAGTATTATCCTCGCTCCATTACTGCATGCGTGCACGCAGTTTTTCTGTACAAGCTCCAGTTTAACAATCGGGAGTTGAGACTCTGGGTAACATTTGTTTTCCATCCTAACCCTGGATTTAAAGGACGCACATTGCTGCCTAACTGCTTCTCTGATTGAGATCAGATGACTTGGCACAGACCAGAGATTGAAACTTCCTGGCCCATAAGGTCATTACCACAGATTGCACTTATAAACTGAGCTAAGGCAAAGTGGCAACATTCTCACCTATGAAAATGTTTCTTTAATGTAAAGAACAAATCCTATCCCATGGCTGTGGTCAAAGAAACATTTTGTTCGACATTTGGTTACTCCAGTGCTTTTGTGCATTCCATTTAAACTAATGGGCTTGATCTGCTATAGTCTGCACAGCTCCATCAATACTGGAATTTTAAGTGATGACAAAACAACATCACAACCAACTTTACTTTAGGAGCTGAGCCAATGTTACTGAAACATTCTGCAAGTTTCTTATTAAGATAGCAACCATATGAATTGGGAGAGCAGTGTCTGCATTGCTGTTATCATTATGCTGCCCAGCCCTCCTTACTGCCTGAAGTAAGGAGCATGGATAGTGGACCAAAAATACCCTGGGATTACCAGCCATCTAGGATTGGCCTGGAGTCTCGAGGAATTGAGGATTAATTTCCAGGATGCTCCTGTGCAGCCCTGAAGAAAACAAAATCATGATATTGAAAAAAAATGTTTTGTCATTTTCAGTGAACATTTCTTTTTACCAGATATAGAAGTATTGGCCCAGATATTTCACATCACCAGATAGTCATTTCTGCAGTGCAGATTAGAGCCTGTGTTGGGACTTTGTGGAATCCCTGATGTAGCAGATGCCAAGGAAATTCCTGGGAAATTGAAGATTTCAATGGCCAATTCCCCTCAGCCTGGAACTCCTTCAGAGTATTCATATAAATGAGAGAATTTGAAGAGTTCTGCTGTAGATCAGTTAGTAGTCAAGAAAAGTCAGACAATGAAAAACTTAATATTTCCTGAATACCTATTAAACTGACTCCTCAATGTAACCCACACTCCCTACACAGCTCCCCTGAATCACTTACACATACCACTTCCCACCAAACCCTGACCTGATAAGCCCTTCTGTCACTGGTCCTGATTCCCCCACCACCATACCCCTGGAACTTGAACCCTTGTCCTCCTCCACTACTGAAACCAATATCTCACTCTGCCTCCCTAGACCCAACACTCCCTTCTCCTCCCAGGTCATTTTTTCACAGGAGCTATCAAAATGGCTGTCTGTGCTGTTTGAGATTTAAATCACAGCATACGATAAATACTACCCTGAGAAAAGGGAGTGTGGTTTGCCTTCCTCTGACTGCTCTACAATGGACAGTGTTGGATTGAAGATACACTCCATTTTCCTGCAGGATCTGTACTCAGAGCTTTCTGCCAGAAATATGAAACTCACTCTGAACATTAAACACCATGACTGTGTTGCCAAATTCCAAACGAACACTATCTACGAGTTCGCTGATGACACCGTCATAGTGGGACAGATATCTAATGACGACAAGTCAAAATACAGAAGGGAGATTGAGGGCTTGGTGATATGGTACAATGAAAACAACCTCTCTGTCAATGTCAGCAAAACTAAAGAACTGATGTTCTTCGGAGTGACGATAACCAACAATCGGTCCTGGACTTCCTACATCGATGTGACAGTCAAGAAGGCACAACAATGCCTCTTCTTCCTCAGGCAGCTCAGGAAATTTGGCATGTCAATAAGGACCCTCACCAACTTCTACAGAGACACCATTGAAAGCACACTGCCTCTTCCTACAACCTCTTCCGTCAGGCAGAAGATACAGAAGACTGAACACATGCATGAGCAGGTTCAAGAATAGGTTGTTCCTGGCCATTATTAGACTGATGAATGGACTGTCTAGCCTTAAATAACGCTGATCTTGCTAACATTAAGCTCGCCTAGCGCACACCCTATGCAATGTAACCTGTATACCCCTGTGTAAGTCTTTTTGATTTGTACATCCTTGCTTACTATGATCTGCCTGTACTGCTTGTAAACAAAGCTTTTCACTGTACTTCAATACATATGACAATCAATCAATCAATAGGAGCAGAGTGACAATGTGACGAACGAAATGGAATGAAGAGACATGGAAACAAGGGAAACATGGGATTATGGGTACTGTTCATTTGACTATAACACTTAGGTCCCAGTTGTTGTTCCCATGTCAGGTAGGCAGAGGCAGTAGAATGCTGGGCTTCACAAACCTCTCTTTAAAAATGGCCACTCATGATGTGTGTATTGCTCAATCAGGATATTATACCCAATGTTGCAATAATTGTGTTAACTTCAGAAAATAGGTAGGTAAATCATGGTATCGAAGAATCCAACTGACTTTAATAGAACAAATAATTATGTGCAAACACTATATTCCCTGTCACATAAAGCTAACATTAAATATTTGATTACAAAAGCTTTGAGCAGCACACTTCCATCAGAGTGTGATGTTTCAAAAGATCCTGAGGTAAGATGGGAGTATGTTTCCTTTCAGCTCCCAGGTCACATGATACAATGATGATATCATGAGTATTTATTTTAAAGGCACGTGGACACACTAATTGTGGGATGTAACACAACACCTTGCACTTCCCATTTTCGGTCCAGGGTCAGGGTGCGCAGGAGATATGTATTAGGTATCGGCATGAGTTAGGGCAAATGAATGTTAGATACAAAACCTGACTGATAGAGATAATTGATGGGTGAGTAATGGTAGTGTGATATAGTGAGCAGCACCTGAGATTAGTAGGTCAGTTGGTGTGGGATATGGCATTTGACGATGCATGCACTGACCTGGACCACTCATGAGATTAGTGAACATCGTGATGCACTGTATTCGGGTCCTAGTGGTTCCACTCCTTGACCTCTATGGCTATTTGTTCCAACTGTTCTGATCCAGAAAATCACTAGGTGAAGGATGATACTGGAGACAATGTTTACTCAGCTTTACAATCATTTACCGCATGAATTATTACTAACTTACACTATTTAACTCAACCACAAATAGTTTCAATGAACGGTACTGTATTCTCTTTGGAGGGAAAAATGGTAATTCCTTGGAAAATCTGGCCCATTGAAAATGGTGAGGGGCATCAAAGGCTGTTTTTGCCATTCTTTCTTAGGATGGATTTCCTCTGTCCAGGAGTTTTTAAAGCCATGGAATATAGTCTCAAAATAAGCAGTAGGCTACCTAGGACTGAGATGAGGAGAGGGTAGTTGAAGCATTGGAATTCTCTGTCGCATTAGGCTGTAGAGGATAAATCAATGAGTATATTAAGACAATGCGCAATACATTTCTACATATTAAAAAGATCAAGGAAAATGGTGTTGAAGTAGAAGATCAGCCATGATCATATTGAATGGTATGGTGAGCTCAAATTGGGCTCAAACCTCTGCTCCCGCTTCAAATGTTAAGCTGACAACCAATTGCACAATGAGTCTTTTTGGTTTCTGATTGGCGAAGGAAGACATTGAGCCACATGGATAGATGTGTGGGAGTGCTAATGGCTGAAGCATGGGGCCAGGTCATGTGATGAAGTCTCCAGGAATAGATTTAATCATAGTTGGCAACATGAAACACCATGTGTGTCATTCAGTGGACACCCTGCTATACCAGAGATATGTTGGCAAGTTATATGACTATAGTTGAATGTCAACATCTTTTCTGCATTTAGAAGGAGATTCTGAGTCTGCAGTCTCCATTTTTAAAGTTGCAGCTTCCATGTATATTCATTGTGCCAGTAGCTTTTAAAAATTTCCGTAAAGGGGAATAAAGTTGGAACTTGTTTATTGCTATGAATATAATGATTAATACAATGTCCTCCATGAAAACCAGGATTTCTGGATTTAGTGGAGAAGTCTCACTGCTGTCTTGAACATGGTGGGCTTGTTGTCTGTTGTTGGTCAGCAAGAGGGAATTCTCTCAGTTTTTGACAGGCACAAGCAGGGGAAAAAAAGATGAATGAGAGATTAAACATCAGTTTTGCTTTGCTGTTTGCTGTAAACTACACAATAGCTGCAACCTGCTGCATTTAACCTTGTTTATGTTTTTGTCATGAAATACAACCAACATGCAAACTAAAATATCACACCTCAGATTTTTAATTGTCAGCTAAATTAAGTGTGGTGAAGACCTTGTGAATTATCAACATTAGAGTGTAGACTGTGCAGCTAATGAAATGGAATGAAGAGATATGGAAACAAGGCAGGCACGTGGGATTATGGCTATTGTTCATTTGACTATAACACTTAGGTCCCAGTTGTTGTTCCCATGTCAGGCAGGCAGAGGCAGTAGAATTCTAGGCTTCACAAACCTCTCTTTAAAAATGGGCACCCATGATATGTGTATTGCTCAATCAGGATATTATACCCAATGTTGCAATAATTGTGTTAACTTCAGAAACTAGGCAGGGATATCATGTTAACGAAGAATCCAAATGACTTTAATAGAACAAATAATTATGTGCAAACATTATATTACCTGTCACACAGTGCTAACATTAAATATTTGATTACAAAAGCTTTGAGCAGCACACTTCCATCAAAGTGTGATGCTTCAAAAGATCCTGAGGTAAGATAGAGTATGTTTCCTTTCAGCCCCCACGTCACATGATACAATGATGATATCATGAGTATTTATTTTAAAGGCACATGAACACACTGGTTGTGGGACATAACACAACAACTCGCACTTCCCATTTTTGGTCCGGGGTGGGGGTGGGCTGGAGATATGTGTTAGATATCAGCATGAGTTAGGGCAAATGAATGTTAGGTATGAAACCTGACTGAGAGAGATAATTGATGGGTGAATAATGGTAGTGTGATATAGTGAGCAGCACCTGAGGTTAGTAGGTCAGTTGGTGTGGGATATGGCATTTCATGACGCATGCACTGACCTGGACCACTCATGAGATTAGTGAACATCGTGATGCACTGTATTCGGGTCCTAGTGGTTCCACTCCTTGACCTCTATGGCTATTTGTTCCAATTGTTTTGATCCAGAAAATGACTAGGTGAAGGATGATACTAGAGACAACGTTTACTAAGTTTTACAATTATGGGCCATTACAAACCTACACTATTTAATTCAACCACCAATAATTTCAATGAAAGCCACTGTATACTCTTCGGGGGAAAAGAATGGTTCATATGGGACTCAACCTATGTCCCTGCATTGAAAGATTCATATTGTACCAAGCGAACTCATTGGACATATAAATCTCCATCCCCAGACAGGGAATTCAACTGGGCCATAGTGGTCAGAAAGCTGAATGCTAATCTCTAGACCACAAGATCAGTTAAAGACTCTTTAAAAGTATTTTAATCAACCTGTTCAGATGAATTATGACACATCTGTGGAGCAGGTGCAAGGGTTAGGACACTACCACTGCACCATAAAAGTCCCAAACATTTCTGCATACTCTTTTGAAAACCAAACTTAGTTATACAAATTAAAAGTTAACAGACCCTTGAAGGGACATTGTAACAAAATTACAAGTTCAAATTAAACTTTTAACATTAAAATAAATGTCATTGTACATGGAGATGATTATTTTAACCTCTGCAGACCCACTTGTCACAGAATGCTTTGAGCATAACATGGAATATTCCTTCTCCAAGGACAACAGGGTGTAGACTTAATCATATATGAACAAGTTAAGCATCAAATAATGCCATCAATCTGTACATAATTAAACACAATTGATTTACAATTAAAACCCCATTGTGTTTTGATTGTGCATCTGGAGGACGTCCCTCCTCCTTTGCATTTTGTCCATCATGGTAGCTTCCAACACCATATCTGAAAAATCTTGAAGCATAATCCCTCCCATGTTGTAGCATTATTTAATGTTTTCCAGATCAGATTCATTTCTTTCCCAACTGCCAGCATCTTCTGCAGCCACCATGCATCTCCCATTTGAAGGGGGCAGATGATGTCTTCCCATTGTTAGGGGATTAGACCATTCATTCGTGCAGTTATTGCTAGCTGGGCACTGAAATCTTTGACTTGAGCAAAGAGCATGATGGTGGCTTGCTATGTGCATTGGAGTCAATGAACACCGATTAATCGCAGATCACAAGTTCTTTTATTGAGGCTATTGATTTAGCCCTTATGATTTATTGTAACACGACTATTTTGCAGATGACTTGCACCCAGGCAGATTATTTTGGACATTGAGCTGGCACACACTAAGAATCATAGAATCGCTACAGTGTGGAAAGAGGCCATGCAGCCCATCAAATTCACGGTGACATTCTGAAGAGCCTTCCACCCAGTCCCAGTACTCCACTTTATCCCATAACCCTGCATGGCTATTCCACCTAGTCTGTACATCCCTGGACACTGTGAGGCAATTTAGCATGGCCATTTCAAACTCTGCTTCTAAGTATCAGATTTGGGACAAGAGGCAATATCTTGTGGACATCCCTGGTTGAACCATCATTTATTGTCCATCCCAAACTGTCCTTGAGAAGCTGGTGGTGTTTTACTTCCTTAAACTACTACAGTCCATCTAGTGTAGATATACCTATAGCGCTAGAGAAGGAGTTCCAGGAATTTGATCCAATGACAATGTGCAAATAGTGATATATTTCTAAGTCAGGATAGTGTGAGATTTGGTAGTGTCCCCATAATCCCTCAGCCGTTGTTCTTCCAAGTGGTAAACAGCACTGGTTTGGAAGGGGCTGTTGACAAAGTCTTGTTGAATTGTTACAGTTCATCTTGTTTGTGATGCATTCTGGAAGGTCAGTGCAAAGGAAGGTATACAATAAATGGCAGTAGCCTTAGGAGCATTGATATGCATAGGGACCTTGAGATACAAGTTCATAGCTCCGTGACAGTGGCAACATAAGTAGATGAGGTGGTAAAGAAGGCGTACAGCATGCTTTCCCTCATCTGTCAGGCATTGAGTATAAACATTGGCAAGTCATGTTACAGCTGTATAAATCTCTAGTTAGCCCACAGTTGGAGTACTGTGTGCGGGTCTGGTTGCCATGCTGTAGGAAAGATGTGGAGACTTTGGAGAGAATGCAAGAGGTTTACCAGGATGTTGCTTGGATTAGTATATTAGCTATGAGGAGAGGTCAGACAAACTTGGATTATTTTCACAGGAACATCAAAGACTGAGGGGTGACAAGATAGACGTATATAAAATTATGAGATGCATAGATCATAGAATCCTACAGTCCATAAAGAGGCCATTCGGCCTTTCGAGTCTGTCCTGATATTCTGAAAAGAAATCCACCAAGACCCAGCTCCCTACCCTAACCCCATAACCCTACATTCACTATGGCTAATCCACCAAGAAATGTCAAATGATAAGGAACGTATTTTTGCAGCAGCAGCAGCGGGAGCAGTGAGACCGAGGACCAGGGAGCTGCCGGGAGGTAAGTTTCCCAGTTAAAAACTTATCTTGTGCAATCAGCGGCCTCCTTTTTTTTGCAGCAGCAGCAGGAGAAGTGAGAGAGGATTACTTTGGGAATAGTGATCACAATTCCGTAAGTTTTAGAATACTGATGGACAAAGACGAGAGAGGTCCTGAAGGAAGAGTGCTGAATTGGGGAAGGCCAACTATAGCAAAATTCGACAGGAGCTGGGGAATGTGGTTTGGGGCAGCTGTTTGAGGGTAAATCCACATTTGATATGTGGGAGGCTTTTAAAGAGAGGTTGATTAGAGTGCAGGACAGACATGTCCTTGTGAAAACGAGGGATAGAAAGGGCAAGATTAGGGAACTATAGATGACAGGTGAAATTGTGAGACTAGCAAAGAGGATAAAGGAAGCTTACAAAAGGTCTAGGCGACTGAAAACAGATGAAGCTTTGGAAGAATATCGGGAAAGTAGGACCAATCTGAAACAAGGAATTAAGAGGGCTAAAACAGGTCATGAAATATCTTTAGCAAGCAGGGTTAAGGAAAATCCCAAAGCCTTTTATTCATACATAAGGAGCAAGAGGGTAACAGGAGAAAGGGTTGGCCCACTCAAGGACAAAGGAGGGAAGTTATGCGAGGAGTCAGAGAAAATGAGTGAGATTCTTAATGAGTACTTTGCGTCGGTATTCACTGAGGAGAGGGACATGATGGATGTTGAGGTTAGGGATAGATGTTTGATTACTCTAGGTCAAGTCAGCATAAGGAGGGGGGAAGTTTTGGGCATTCTAAGAGGCATTAGGGTGGACAATTCCTCAGGTCTGGATGGGATCTATCCCAGGTTACTGAGGAAAGCAGATGACACTAAGATTGGTGGAGTAGCAGATAGTGAAGGGGACTGTTGGAGAATGCAGCAGAATATAGATAGATTGGAGAGTTGGGCGGAGAAATGGCAGATGGAGTTCAATCCAGGCAAATGCAAGGTGATGCATTTTGGAAGATCCAATTCAAGAGCGAGCTATACGGTAAATGGAAAAGCCCTGGGGAAAATTGACGCACAGAGAGATCTGGGTGTTCAGGTCCATTGTACCCTGAAGGTGGCAACACAGGTGGATAGAGTGGTCAAGAAGGCATACGGCACGCTTTCATTGGACGGGGTATTGAGTACAAGAGTTGGCAGGTCATGTTACAGTTGTATAGGACTTTGGTTCGACCACATTTTGGAATACTGCATACAGTTCTGGTTGCCACATTACCAAAAGGATGTGGATGCTTTGGAGAGGGTGCAGAGGAAGTTCACCAGGATGTTGCTTGGAAAGTGGGGCGCTAGCTATGAAGAGAGGTTGAGTAGATTAGGATTATTTACATTAGAAAGATGGAGGTTGAGGGGGGGACCTGATTGAGGCCTACAAAATCATGAGAGGTATAGACAGGGTGGATAGCAAGAAGCTTTTTCCCAGAGTGGGGGATTCAGTTACTAGGGATCACGATTTCAAGGTGAGGGGGGAAAAGTTTAAGGGAGATATGCGTGGAAAGTTCTTTACGCAGAGGGTGGTTGGTGCCTGGAACGCGTTGCCAGCGGAGGTGGTAGAGGCGGGCACGATAGCGTCATTTAAGATGTATCTAGACCGATACATGAATAGGCAGGGAGCAGAGGGATACAGATCCTTGGAAAATAGGCAACAGGTTTCGATAGAGGATCTGGATCGGTGCAGGCTTGGAGGGCCAAAGGGCCTGTTCCTATGCTGTAATTTTCTTTGTTCTTTGTTCCTTGTAGGTTTAAGATGAGAGGGGAAAGGTTTTAACACAGTTGTGTGAGGCAGGTTTTTTTGCACAGAGGGTGATAGGTGTTTGGAATGGTGTGGAAAGTCAATATTTTTAGATGGTGAGATTCCAATCAAGCTTGGTGTTGGTGGGATTGAGTTTCTTAAGTGCAGTGGAGCTTCCCTTATCCAAACAAGCAGACAGTATTCCATTACACTCCTGTCTCGTGCTATGTAGCTGAAGGAAAGGATTTAGGGATTTAGGTACTGCAGACTTCTCAACCTAAACCCACTACGGTATTCATGTAGTTGATCCAGTTCAGTTTCTGGTCAATGGCAAACCTCAAAACATTGATGGATATTTAGGGGCGGTGGTCAGATTCTCGCTTCTGGAGAATGATATCAGTTGTCAGTTGTGTGGTACAAATGTTACGTGCCAATCATCAGCTTAGGACTGAACATGTCAAAGTCTAGCTGTATGAAGGCACAAACTCGTGCAGTACCTGAGGAGTGGTGAAGTATGTAGATATCAAAACTAGGATAGAAGTGATAAAAACACTGAGTGTCACAGCTTTGTTGCCTTCAGAAAATAAGTTGGCATGTGAGACCAAGAATTACATCTTCGTTTCAAAATGCAAGAATGGCTGAGATCTTTCCCTGAAACTTTACCTTCTCTAGCTTTGTTTGGAATGGGGGAATAACACAGTTGTAATAGAGCTTTTGTCAAGCCAGAGACCTGGCTAAGAACTAAAAAATTAAAAAAACTTTTACTTTTTGCCAAACTTAAAACCAAAGCCACAATGGTAAATGCACTTACTGCCACCATTAGATTAGGAAATTAACATTATCCTCTTTGTATGACATTAATTGTCAGCATGAGCAAATAATGTGAAAACAATCTGAATTCAAACTGCATATAACAGTAAGTCATGTGATTAGAAGCTGAAAAAACAGGAAGCTGACATGCTGAATGAATATTCTGGGTGATTACCTCAGCGGCTTTATTGCATTTTAAATGTACTTTCTTGCACTTATTGTTTATGTGTTAAAAGTTCTCATGTGTTTAAATGCTTCTGGTTTGATTTGAGAGGTTTGTATCACAGGATATTAAATTCATAGAGAAAATAGGGGCAAAAGGGAAAGCTTACTTGGTCTTACTTGGACTTTTTAGCAAAAGGTCAGCCGTCAGCTTATACACGAGGTTTATGAAAAATGAATGCCTTTTGCCCAAAAGACAGGGGTCGACTTTTACAAAAATTCACCATTACTTAAATATACATGGTATGCTCAATTTCAGAGCTCATAGATAAACGGAAAGCTTACTTGGTCCATCAAGTAGTTAGAACCTATCAATTTTTGACTGTAGAGCTCCCTTTCTCCAGGCTGCTGATGTGTTTTTTCTTGTTTTATTAGACGCAATTTTATACTGGATGGAAATGTTTTATCCACTGACTTATTTTCATCAAAGTTTTACACCAAGTTTTCTTATCCAAAACTATTTTTTTCTCATCTATATTCACAAATGTAGCCTCTGATATTATCTAAGTGATTCTGTTCTGCATCATTTTTGTGACCTTCACATCCACCCTAAAGGAGGGTTACTAATAACTCAGTGCAAAAATGTAAATGTGCCATACAAGTGACATTTTGTATTAACATTTTGTACCTTGGGTCTCTGCTTCTAAACACTAAGTTTTTGTATGTGCTTTCTAAAAACATAGCAAATTTATCAGAGATAGCAAGAACTGCACATTGCTGGAGTCAGAGAACACGGTGTGGATCTTGAGGAACACAGCAGGCCAGGCAGCATCAGAGGAGCAGGAAAGTTAACATTTCGGGTTAGGACCCTTCTTCAGAAATTTATCAGTTAGTTTCCCCATTTGCAAAATTCTGAGTATCCAGAACTCCTAAGATTCTCTGTTCCTCCGCTATTCAATTAATGTTTTATATTTAAATCATATCATCTTTTTGTTTATTTTAAAATCTAAGATCTCACAATTACCAACTTCAGTTTCATCAGTCGTACATCTGCTCATTTATCTATGAGCTCTGAAATTGAACATACCATGTATATTTAAGTAATGGTGAATTTTTGTAAAAGTCGACCCCTGTCTTTTGGGCAAAAGGCATTCATTTTTCATAAACCTCGTGTATAAGCTGATGGCTGACCTTTTGCTAAAAAGTCCAAACTCTTTGTATGTCCTACCCGTTCTTCACTGAATTCATGCTGCACCTGAGTGCAAACGTTCTTGATAGAACTATGGGCTAACACATTATTGAAGATGGTTTTTCAGCTCCTTGTGTGTACATGCATGCATTGGATCTATCTGCACTACTTTTTTTTTGTTGGGGGCAGAGGGACTGGTGGAACAGTTTCCAATGAGCACCTCTGTGATAAAGAGGCAATGGGAGAGGGTGAATTTAAACCTTTCCAAAATGTTATTCTAACAAATGTTACTTCCTCCTTTTTGAATAAAAAAATTGGTTTACAGTTGCTCAAGTTTTATGCAAGCATATATGATGGTTCTCTTCACTCCCTATTTTGTGCTATCTGCAAATTTTGATGGCATCTTTGAATATACTTTGAAAAAATTGTGGTTTATTTTTACTTCACAACCTTAATTTTCAGCACCTCTATCTTCCTGAGACTTCGTAACTATCTTAAGTATTGTTGCCTGCTATTTCTCCAGGTGTTTGAAATTTACCTTGCTTGTTGTTCAGTGATGTTATTTCTCATGTTATAGCATTATCATTGTCAAATTTTGGTGTTTCCTTTCTCCAGTTTAGTATTGGTGAGTTCTTACTCTCTATTATAGTCTGTATTTTTACCTGCCCAGTAATGGCTAACTTCAAATTGTTTCAAAAACAAACTAGTTATCTTATGCAATGATTTTTGACTTTGAAAATCAATGGAACAAACATGACTAACAGATTTATTAAACAGCAAGCAGATAAATGCATAACGAATGAATGTAGCTATAAACTTTACTATCTCCCTTTTTCAGTTGATATAGAACAACATAAGAGTTAGTGCACTAAGCTACAATTTAAATATTAACCACACATAGCCTTTTTTGCTGACTGTATTGCCTGTAATTGGCTAAAGCATTTTGAGACATCTGGTGATTGTGAGAGGTCCTTCATAAATACTTCTTGTGACAACAGAATCTCTTGGTTCTCTTTTCTCCTTGGATAATACAAACAGTCTACTCAACTTTAGAAGAGACAGAGAAATACATGTCAAAAAGACATGAAGATAGAGATAATTTAAATATAAATAATATCTGTAAGTTGGTTGTGTTTGAAATAAATTGAATGAACTAAAGCAAGCAAATTCTGAATCCATGGACTTCCATTATTGGGAACCCTGTTAATTGATGTTGTAATGATGCCCTGATTTTCTGAGGGTCTTAGATAATTACTTTTGTATGGAATCTTACTGTGTACAAATTGTTGCCACTGCCTGCAGATATTTAAAACATTCCCACATGAATGTGGTGGTTCTTGGAAGAGAGGGAGCGAATGAGGTGCTCAATATTATCAGTAATTACCAAAGACTTGAGAGAATGCTGTTAATGACAAACATAATCTTCATTCAGTTGATGCGCTATGTCTCTGACTGCCACTCATTTATTATTTCATGGAAACTTGGAAAGTTTCTGTGGATCCTCAGAGGTCACGGACTCTAGTTTCAGAACCACTGCAGTAGTAAAATCCAACATGTGGATATAGTCACTACTCAGTCCAGAAAATGGTATAGTTTATAGTTTATAGTTTAGGGTCAAATTTATGGTAGAAGAAAAACACATTTCAAAATATGTTAGAAACACAGGCCTCCTAGAACTGGAATTGCTGCACAAAGAGGGTATTTTTTCTGTAAAAGGGCAATATCCTGTAGTATCAGATGACAGCTCTCTTGTGACCGCGTAGAATTGATGGGAGCTGAGTGTTTTTGATATTTTTAGTAATGTTGACTTAAAATATCAGTTTTTCAGAAAAAAATAATTATTCCCTCAAGTATCTCTCAACAGGAAACACATGCACACGAATTTTAACTAATTCATGTTCATATTTTGCAACTGACAGCCACTGTGGAAAATTTGAGCTGCTTTATTTCTGGGGACATTTCATGACTTTGTTGCAGTTGGAGTAAAGTCTTGACTGATTCAACTTGTTAGTTTGGAAGTCATTCCATTCTAGAGAATAGAGAGCAAGGATTTTCTATCCTCCTGTGAAGACTTTGTTTTTATTCTTCTATTTGTGAACTGAATAGGAAAAGGAATATCTTGAAAGCAAAATGTTAAGGATTGTGGAAGATGATTGCTGCACTCTTGAAATGCAAGCTACTGACACTCATTATAGTTGTTGCTTACACTGCTGCTTATTCAAGCAGTGGAGAAAGTCTAGTTGCAGATAAGCTTGGGCTAAGGGGTGTATATGAATGGAGATTTAGCTGGTAACAAGTAGCTGATTGGTCTGGGGATGAGTGACCAGTTGCCGATGACAGAGACCTTCTGCCTGCCAACAACTTTGTGATTGGCTTCTAGGTAGCTGAACAGTTTGTGAGTGTGAATGTTTGACAGAAGTCATCGGACCTCTGTAATGGAAAGAGCTATCTTCTCACTGCAGTAAGAACACCTCAGTTCTGAAGAAAGCCAATTTATTTCCCCAGGTCAGTTGCTGTAAGCTGTGGCTCTGAACCAATAAGTCAGAGAGACAGAATAAGTGTGACCAATAAACCTATATCTCTTCCATGCAAGTGAAAGTATTTGGAGAAGGAGGATCGAGAAGCAGCACACCCCAACAAGTCAAAAGGATTATCTCAGCAAAACCTGTGAATAGCGATGAGTGAACTGCTTTCCCAGTCTTCCACTCCATCTATGACATCCATTATTTTCGTGTGTTTGTGTGTGTTTGTGTAGTGTTTTATAATGGGTTTTAGCTAGTGCAGTTATATGTCAATGGAACATAATTGTTTAACTGCAACTTGAATCAATTTATTTCTAATAACTAGTAATTCTTGTTAAGTACAGAAGCCTGGCCTATGCTTTCTGTCAACCTAAGTCCAAAAGACAGGTTAATTGGGGAATTTTATGATGACTCTGGAAATAGCAAGGCTTGATTTCTTTTGCATTATCCCAGAGAAGTGTAACACCCTGGATGCATTTTGGCTGTTTTAAGTGCTTGCTGATAAAGTTTGCTTCAGGACTCTCCCAGATGGCCCAGTGACTAAATGTACCACCTGACTTGCTACTGAATCATATGATGTGCAAATGACTTCATCGGTGGGGGAGGTCATCACTGACTGACTGTGGTAAACAGCTGAGAGATTAGTAGAACACTGTATTCAAGGCAGAAAGAGCACTATCAGTGAGGAAACTCTAGACGCTACAGAATGTTTGCCTGTCTTATTGGCTTTCTTGCCAGAGAAAGCAGACGCTAGTGAAACTAAACCTTTCAACACCCTGTCCTCCAACACACAAGGTAACACCATTACTAAACTCGTATATTTTTGCTGTTGGGCCCAGTTTTTAGCTTTGTTGTTCTTGAATGAATCCATTTCCCAGTTGGGTTTTACTAGTTGGACTAGATCTGGGACCCCAGAAACGGTGGTTTTGCTGCCTTTCTGACTGCACTTATTTGTAGGCTTTCAAGTTGGAAGGCCTTACCTGAGCAGGAGATTTCTGCTTGCACTTACCCATGATCCAAAGCTAAAATACCTTGACTTCACTCGAGTAACTGTTCACCTACTGGCAACACTTCCGTACCACTGGAGCCAAAAGAGTGAATTTCTTACAAAAACTAACAGCCATCAACTGGAGCAGCAAAGCTAACACATTATGGCTTTTTCACTCACCCAAGGCTTCCCAGCAGCAGAATACTGCTGTTCATTCTGCCTCAGGCGGTTCCACACAAACATGTGTTTGTCCACTCTTAGGACATCACGACCATTACTTTTTGGCACATTGAGACAATTGCAGCTGCATTGGCTCCTTATTTTAGTACAAGTTAAACCTCCTGATGTTGACAGGGAAAACATCCTCCTCAAAGGACAGGACCAACACCACCACTTGACAGTTAACAAAGCATTCCCATTGACTGGGATTCAGATTATAAACCTACACGCTCAACTGAAATCCTGTAGTTCCTACTGGAACACCCTCTCTGCTGTCCAAACTGATGATGCACACAGCTCTCAATAGCATTCTTTCTGGCTGACTGCAAACATCACGGAGCTAATCAAGGTGCAAAATCCCAGGTTTGAACCTTCAATAGAAAATCTGAACAATCGTAAATAAAAACTGAAAGAACTGCGGATGCTGTAAGTTCTGAGGAAGGGTCACTGGACCCAGAATGTTAACTCTGATTTATCTTCACAGATGCTGCCAGAGCTGCTCAGATTTTCCAGCAACTTCTGTTTTTCTGTTTTTGTTTCTGAACAATCGTAAACTGCTTGAGGACGGCCCAGGCAAGATGTGACCACTTGCTGCATTAATGGAACATTAGGACAGCTTAAATTGTGACTGTAGCCATCCATGTTTGCCCCCTCACCCACATACAGTGATCTCCTGACTTGAGAAATCCATTCCTGGTGGCAACATATCCATTCACACTGTGGCAGATGAAGTCACTGAAAGGATTATTAACCTCATCATTTAAAATAGGATGGTTTCTTCAGCTATGCAAAATTATTATCAACATAATTATTACAGGTTAAGATCAAATAAATTAAGCATACAAATAATTAGTTAGATATTATTAATTGATAGAATTTTACTTCACTACTGCTATAGTTGAAATGAAGTAACTGAGTATAGTCTGGGAACTGAATTTTATGCCACAGTGCACAGTTTGCTTAATCATTGAGGCTTCAAGGGAAATGCTAACTGATCGAAATTGATGCAAAAGGCCTTGCTTCTTAAAATACTTTTTTGTAGAATTTTGTGTTCTCTTCGTTCAGTCACACTACTGATGTGCCCTTATCCATTAGACCATAAGACCATAAGACATAGGAGTGGAAGTAAGGCCATTCGGCCCATCGAGTCCACTCCACCACTTAATCATGGCTGATGGGCATTTCAACTCCACTTACCCGCACTCTCCCCGTAGCCCTTGATTCCTTGCGAGATCAAGAATTTATCTGCCTTGAAGACATTTAACGTCCCGGCCTCCACTGCGCTCCGTGGCAATGAATTCCACAGGCCCACAAGCACCATTCACCTTTGCTAGGGGTACCAAAGTTTGGCCCTTTTTTCCAAATGTTGCATTGTAACAAAGCATTGACAGAAGAGCTGTCCTCCAAATTTCCTTCCATGTAGAAAAGCACTTGGCTGCCATCCAGTCTCTAATTACCTCAATAACTGATGAGATTCTTGCTCCCTGTGTGAATGAGAGTGGGGCTGTAGGGAGGATGAACAAACTTACGTAGCACCATGGTACAGGGAGACATTCGAGAGGGGGGGAGAAAAGAGAAATGTAGTTGTAATCAGTGATAATATAGTCAAGTTTCTCTGTGGCCAGGATTGAGAGTCTCGAAGGCTGTGTTATCTGCCTAATGCCCAGGTTTAGGATATCTCATCTGAGATGCAGAGAAACTTGGAGTGGGAGGGGAAAGATCTAGTTGTTGTGGTCCACATAGGTACCAACATTACAGGATTACAGGTAGAAAGAGGAAAGAGGTTCTGCTAAGGAAATATGAGCTAGGGGCTTAATAATAAAGCAGAACAAAAAAGGGTAATAATCTCTGGATTACTAGCTCAGCCACAAGCAAATTGGCACAAGGTCAACAAGATGAAAGTGGTAAACACATATGTTGCAGATTGATGTGGGAGAAATCAAATTCATGGGACATTGGCATCAGTACTAGAGAAGGAGGGAGCTGTTCTGATGGGATGGACTTCCACTGAATCATGCTGGGACCAGACACCTGGCAAATTGCATAATGAGGGCTGTGGATAGGAGTTTAAACTACATAATGAGATCGGTAATGTCCAATTGCATGGAAAATTATGGAGAAAGTTAAAGTGGAGAGGACTTAGCAGAGTTAAGTAAAGTCTTCAGAACAAGGAATAGGATGGAGAATATGGAAAGGGTTAGAATCTAACTTTAGGCACAGCAGATAAGGTACAACAATGAGAAGGGGGTGGGGGTCGGTCAATGCAGGGCTGATGATGTTGTACTTAAATGCACGCAGTACGTGAACCAAGGTAAATGAGTTTGTAGCACAGATTGAAATTGGCAGGTACAATGCTGTGTGTATTGCAGAGATGTGGCTGCGAGGGGATTAGGACTGGGAATTAAATATGCAAGAATAAGCCATTGATAGGACAGGCATGTTGGCAGAGGGGACAAGACTGTCTTATTAGTAAGGAATGAAATTATATCAATAGCAAGAAGTGATATGGAGTTGGAAGGCATAGATTCTGTGTGGGTGGAACTGAGGAACCACAAAGTAAATAAAAATGACTATGATGGGATTTACATACAGGCTTCCGAGCAGTAGTCAGCATGTGGGGAATGAAATAAATCAGGAAATAGAAAAGGCACGTAAGAAAGGCTCTATTACAATAGTCATGGGGGAGTTCAATATGTAGGTGGACTGGCAAAATCACATTGGTCGCAGACTTCAAGAAAAGACAATTGTGGAATGTCTACGAGATGTTTTATTTTTGAAGCAGTTTGTGGTAGAGCCCACTAGAGGATAGGCAATTATGGATTTGCTGATGTTTAATGAGGCATACTTGAATAAGGAGCTTAGGGTGAAGGAACCCATGGGGGGGGCGGTGGATCACTAAAATGTGATAGAATTTAACCTGCAGTTTGAGAGGAAGAAGCTGAAATTAGATGTAACAGTATTACAATTGAGTAAAGGTAACTACGAAGACACAAGGGAGGAGCTGGCCTGAGTTTATTGAATGGGAAGCCTAGCAGGGAAGATGACAGGGCAGCGACAGCAGGAGTTTCTGGGGGTAATTCAGGAGGCACAGCAGAAAGTCATCCCAAGGAAGAAGAAACATACTAAGGGGAGGATGAGGCAACTGTGGCTGACAGGGGAAGTCAGGAAGAGCACAAAAGCAAAAGAAAAACATATACAATGTGGTGAAGATTAGTGGGAAGCCAGAGGATTGGGAAGTCCTTAAAAATCAGCAAAGGATAATTGAAAAAGCAACTGAGGGGTGGGGTTGGAGAGAAGATGAAATATGAGAGTAAGCTAGTTAGTAATATAAAAGAAGATTCCAAGAGTTTTTTTTTAGATATCTGAAAGATAACAAGAGAGGCAAGAGTAGACATTGGACAACTGGAAAAAGGAAAAAGAAGCGAGAGAAGTAGTAATGGGGAACAAAGAAGTTGCGGAAGAATTTAATATATACTTTGTATCAGTTTTCACAGTGGAAGGGACGACCCTTTAGAATTGAGGTAAGAATTTCTTCAGCGAGAGGGCGGTGAATCTGTGGAACTCGTCACAGAGGGCTGTGGTGGTCAACTCATTGGGCGTATTTAAGCCAGAGATAGATAAGTTCTTAATTAGTAAGGGGGTCACGAGTTATGGGGAGAATGCAGGAGAATGGGGTTGAGAAACGTATCAGCCATGATCGAATGTTGGAACAGACTTGATGGGCTGAGTGGCCTAATTCTACTCCTGTATCTTATGGGCCTTTTTGTCTTATGACCCTCTGTGAGCAAATGCAAGTACAGACTCACTTGTTGACATTCAATATCATCATTTTCCACTGTTACCTTATATTTCTCTAAGCAAGTCAGAAGACCACTCATAGATGGGCATATTGTTTTTCTAATACACTGAGCTGAAACAAATTGATTTGCATGCAAAAGTATTGAATATTCGATTCAGGAACAGTGGTCGGATTCTTATGAGTTGTGTGGTTACATCCTTGATCGACGAGATGGGGAGATAGCATTGAACATAATGCATTGGGTCAGCCATTCAACACATCCCCACCTCTGGCTGATCTTACCAGTGGTGGGTGAGCAATGGAGGAAGCTGCCTGCCTGCAGTAACAGGAAACAAATATCTGGTAACTCAAGGCCAGATTTGAGGATACTGTAAGGGTGTTACCAGTAATGGAGAGCCCATGCTGTGAGTGATGCCTGGCACACCCCTGGAGGTGGCCTTCCTGTGGCAGATCTGGGGGACTAGTGAGACCGCCTTTATATTTTCCCCCCACCACCTACCCTCATCCCCAGAACCACTTTTGATATAGGGCTACAGCTGCCGTTGTGGAGCTACTTCCCTTCCCACAATGATACCCTGCCAGCTGTGCCCACATACAGTCTTAAAGTGTTCTGCGCATTCAGATGGTACCCTCCATCCTTAGGCAACTCACATTCCCCAGACTGCCTGTGAATATTCCTTGTTATACTACATGTAGTTCCTGGAAGAACATCAATATTTCTTCCTTTCATGCTGCTTAGCCTACCCGCTGTTACAGTGAGAGATTCCATATGACAGACATTATCCAGATTATTTTGCTGTCCAATAAAGTGATGAACTATATTTAATGTTACTTCATAAAACTGAAGCTTTTGTAATGTCCATCAAGAATAGTGGACAATGTTATTGTCGCTCATTATTATATTGATAAACTCACGAGAGTTCAAGTTCACTGTCTAATAAAAACCAAAAGAATTGTGGGTGCAGTTCTGAGGAAGGGTCACAGGACTCGAAACGTTAACTCTGATTTTTCTTCATAGATGCTGCCAGACCTGATGAGCTTTTCCAGCAAATTCTGTTTTTGTTCACTGTTTAATGTTCTGGGGCATATTTGTAGCTCGAACATATTTGCTGACCATTGTGCTAATTGTTTTAGCTTCTATCCATGTCTCTCAGTGGAGGAATTGGTGCATGCCTTGGTTGAGTTTCTTTAACTTGAATATTTCCACTTACCAACATTTTGGCTCAGATTTTCAAGGAATGGGGAAACTTCTCACCATATCCAAATTAATATCGGGACTCCAGATCTAGAAGTCTTGCCCCAATTTCTAATGTTTTGGTATGGAGTGAGAGTAGGATGTGATTCACATAAAGAAGAAACCTGAACTCATCAAGATCATTTTAACTCCTTGCTGAGTTCAAAAGTAATCCATTTTGGCTGAACTGAGGTCCATTTTCCACAGTGTGAGAGCTATGATTTAAGAGTAGAAGTGAATGTTCATAAAAGATAGATTAAGTCCATTTCAACTGTGAAGTTATTGTTATTTAAAATTTGAAAATAAATAGCTCGCACAATTCTGAGTTGAAAACAATCAGTGTTTACCATTTCAATAGCTGTTTGTTGATATGAATCTAAGAGCCATTATTAGGTTGCTTTCATAACCTATCATTTTCAGATGGGCGAAGGGAGCTGTAAATCACTGTTTCAATTGACAGCTCCAAGAAGTTATTACTGGGTAAATTGTCTTTAATGTGAGGCCATGGGGCTATGGGTAGAAATCTTTATCTTTATACGGGATTGTGGGAGGAAACCAGAGCACCCAGTGGAAACCCATGCAGATATTGTGAAAACGTGCAAACTCTACACAGACAGTTGCCCAAGAGTGGAATCAAGTCCGGGTCTCTGGCGCTACGAGATAGCAGTACTAACCACTGAGCTACCATGTCACCCACTTGAGAGTGCTGGTAAACTGCCTTCTTAACCCATTGCAGTCCTTGGCGTGTAGGTATATCATTAGTGGTATTAGGAAGAAACCAGAATTCATCAGCATAAGCCTGGATGTTGTCCAGGTCTTGCTGCATTTGGATATGGTCTGCTTCACTATCTGAGGATCTGTGGATGGTGCATAACATTGCATAATCATCAGCAAACATCGCCACTTCTGACCTTATAATGGAGGAAAGGTCATTGGTTAAGTAGGTTAAGATCCTGAAGAAGGAATTCCTGCAGTGTGTTCTGGGGCTGTTTTGATTGACTTCCAAAAACCTCAATCATTTTCTGTGTCAGATACAAGTTTGACCAGTAGAGTTTTCCACTTGATTCCCAGGGATCCCAGTTTTACTAAGACTGCCATACTCAATCAATTGCTGCCTTGATGTCAAACAGTCATACAGGGCACTGGTGATACTGCTTCTGGAGTGCTAGACACAGTACTAGTCATCTTATTTAAGGGAAGATGTAAATTATTTGGAAGCAGTTCAGAAAAGATTTACCAGATTAATCCTAGAATGAGTGTGTTGTCTTACAGGCTAGGCTGTATCTGATAGAATTCAGAAAAGTAAAAGATGATCTGATTCAACTATGTAGGTTCCCGAGAGATCTTAATAGACTAGATGTGGAGAGGACGTTTCCTATTAGCGGAGAATGTGGAACAAGCGTTAACAAAGATTAACGAAACAAAGAACAGTATAGCACAGGAACAGGCCCTTCAGCCCATCAAGAATGCGCCGATAAATAATACTTTTCTAAACTAAAAACATTTTGCCCCTTCTCATTCCATACTCCTCTATTCCCTGTGTGTTCGTACATTTGCAAAGATGTCTCTTAAATTTTATATCCACCTCCACCACCACCTCTAGCAGCACATTCCAAGCACTTACCACCTTTTATGTAAAAAAATACTTACCTCTCACATCTCCTTTAAACTTACCCCCTATTACCTCTATGTTATGTCCCCTAGCAAATGACATTTCCACTCTGGGAAAAAGACTTTGTCTACCCATTCAATCCATTCTTCTCATAATTGTGTAAACTTCTGTCAAGTCTGCCCTCATCCTTTGGCATCCAAGTGAAAACAAACTAAGTTTGTCCAATCTCTTTTCATAGTTAATGCCCTCTAAACTAGGCAACATTCTATATCCTCTGGCAATCCTCCTCAGTGTATGCAGCTCCCCCAATCTTTGTGTCATCCACTTAAAAATCAGGGCTTGTCCATTTAACAGAAAGGTTAATACTATTTTTGTTTCTCGCACTGAGGGATGAGAACCTTTGGTACTCCCGTCCAAGAAAGTGGTGGAGTGGAGTCCTTGAATATTTTTAAGGTTGAGGTAGGTGGATTCTTGTTGAGAAAGTTGTGAAAGGTTATCAATGATAGGCGAGAATGTAGTTTTGTGGTTACAATCAGATCAACTATAAACTTATTGAATGACAGAGCAGGCTTGAGTGCCTAAATGGCCAATTCCTGCTCCTTGTTCACATGTTTACAAGGGTAACCATTCTCACCCCACCTCTAGATTTCAACTTTTTTGTATAAGTTTGGACCAAGGAAATAATGAGGTCAGAAGCCAAGTGGCAGAACCCAAAATGAGCATCAGCGCGCAGGTTATTCCTTCGTAATTGCCACTCAAGAGTACAGTTGACAATGCTGTCTGTCCCTTGGCTGATGATTGAGAGTAGGCTGATGGAACGGTAATTGGTGAATTGGATTTGACCTGATTTCTGTGCACAGGACATTCCTAGGCAATTTTCCACAATGACTTAAGAGTTAAGACTTCATTCTCTCTTCTGGGATAGGACTCCTGTGTGATTAGTCTCCTGTGGCAGATGAGGATGATAACCTTGTAGAATTTTTATACCTATGGTCAGTCCGTGGTTAGATTGCA
The DNA here is from genome assembly GCA_024137785.1 of Ginglymostoma cirratum. Taxonomy (NCBI): domain Eukaryota; kingdom Metazoa; phylum Chordata; class Chondrichthyes; order Orectolobiformes; family Ginglymostomatidae; genus Ginglymostoma; species Ginglymostoma cirratum. The sequence continues at coordinate 27,456,955 of JAHRHZ010000016.1, read as the reverse complement.
GAATTGGTCACCAGGGGTTTGAAACTGTCTGTTGCTAATTTAGTTCTGTGTGTAATAACACTCTCATATCAGCATTTCGGTAGTTAATCCTGCTCCTTCTGAGCAATATTATTTGCAATATTTAGAACCTTACTCCAAGGTTATGCAAATAGGAAAGATAAGGCATACTGGAAGCAGAAATCCTCATTTTATTTCATTTGATATTTAAGATGAATATTTTTAGAATGAAAACAAAAACCATTTCCTTTGGATAAGTTAAAGTTAAAGTTAAGATACAGTTAAGAATGGTTACAAATACCTCATTCTTCCTTTCAAATTAATGTTGGAAATCTGAGCAATAGTAGCTTGCTCTCACTACGGATGTGGTCCGCTGCTATTAATTAATTTGGCAGCTGGTGGCCATTCTGGGTGGTCATAAATTGGAAACAAAGCTTGATTCTTATTTCTCTGCCCCTAGTTCATGTACTTACCAGTAAAAGGGTGGGTTGTTTTTGGAGCTCACGACTTGCCTTCATATGCAGGTGCAGCTTCATTTCAAAATATTTCTTCATATAGTCAGCATTCCTCAGTTGATTTTTGCCAGATGTTATTCAAAGAGAGAATTGTACAGGGGCTGTAACAATTACAATCTTATCTTGTACTTGGAGGGAGCGCATCTTTGACAAAGCATTTTGCAGGGCAAGACTTCTTGCACTATCGCTTTTTCTCAACATGACAGTCGAAGATTACTGATGAGACAAATGTGATTAATTCTGTCTGCTTTTAAAATTGCATGTGATAATATAAGAAATTGGAGCAGCAGTATGCCATTCAGCCTCTCAAACCTGCCCCACCCTTCAAAAAGATCATAGCTCATCTGTCCCAGGCCTTAACTGTTCTTTTTGTGCCAGCTCAGCATAGTCCCCAATTCCCTGATGGTTCAAAAATCTATTTCCTCTTTATATACTTGCAATGATCTAGCCTCCATCAACCTCTGGGGTAAAGAATTTCAAACATTCACTACCATCTCGGAGAAGAAATTTCTTTCTATCTCAGTTTTAAATGCATCCCCTTATTCTGTAGCTAAATTCCCTAGTTTGAGGTTTCCCACTAATGGAAACATCTTCTCAACATTTACCTTGTGAAAACCCCTCAAGATTCTGAATGTCTCAATTGAATCACCCCTCATTCTTCTAAATTCAAATGAATAGAGGCAGAATCTGTTTAGCCTTTCTTGATAAGTCAACCCCTTTATCTCAGGAATTCTAAGAAAGCATGCCAAAGCTTTGGTCCACAACTCTATTACGTTTTTAAATTTGTGTAATGACTACTTAATGCTTCAACTTCGACCAATTCAAACATATGTTACCCATTGACTTCTTGGATCAGTATAAGATGGCAGCAGTACCAGTAGCATTGGCAAATATTATTTCTGGATTCTTTTCAAACAAAGAGCTTCTCTTTCTGTCTACCAATTTTCTACCTTTTTCAAATTCATTCATGGGATGTGGGCGTTGCTGGGGAGGCCAGCATTTATGGCCCATACCTAATTATCCTTGAGATGGCAGTGGTGAGCTGTCTTCTTGATGCACTGTAGATCTTGGGGTGTAGTTACGCTGTCTGCATTAGGAAGGGGGTTTCAAGATATTGTCCCCACTATCAGTGAATCCACAATGGACACCTTTCTGGCAAAATCTCTTCTTAGATATTGAATGACACACTCCTGCATTTTTAGTTTCTTTTTTTCCATGTCTCCTGCTGAGAGAACACAATGATACATTTACTGGAGGTTACTGTTAATATAACTGATAGATCTGTGAAACATGCAGTTGTGTCCTGCTGGGGTCACCGTTTTTCATTTTGTTCTTGACATGGGGAAAAAATATACCCAGCTTCACTTGGTGTGAAGCTGCAGAATGTTGTGCTGTTCAAGCCTCTGATTAAGGTTGGCAGTGGGAATTGTGATTTTAAAAAAAAAAATCATGTTGAATCAAAAACTGAGAACAATAATTACGAGAACAAATATAGCCTGGATTCCATCCCAACGTACATCACATCAACATTACAAATAATGGTATAAATATACTGTAGTGGTTCAAACTGCATCCTTTCATCCCTCTTTCCACATAATACAATAAAAGTAATTTTTGCATCAAGCAATATTAGGACCTTAAGTCTCGGAATAAATGGTCCCACAAAGGAAATGTCATACTTTAAAGTGGATATAGGGTAAAACAAAATGGTGATTGACTCAAATTGGCAATACCATAAAGTCCCCATTTGAACAGTAACCAGTCATAAGCCAATACTAATCCTGTTAGGTGAGCCAAGAATCAGAGTTCAGACTAAATCACCAAGTTAAATTGTTGTTTTCTTGTAAACTCTGCAATCTGGAACCAATATGACAAAAATATCTTTGTTTCAGACAAGCGTACACAGAGAAAAGGGATTCTAACACCTCAAAAACATTAAATACTCTGCTTTTCTGGAAACAAATTGTTATTTCCCACACATAGACTTACTTTCTGTCTGAGTCTAGAGTAGGAAATTTCTCCTGGACATTAGTGTTCTCTGCACACATGCCCAAATTTAATCGCAAATTTCCATCTTCCCTTTATTGACAAAAATGCATTTATTCAAATGAGAGCTTGCAGATAGCTTTGTCATTAACTAGGGATAGTAGAAGGTCATGTTATCTGAACACTGCAGAGCTTTAACTGTAAAATGTGTTTTATGATAATTGTCACTTGTCATCCCATGTATCTTGAGTAAAGTGCCTGCTATTGCTTCATAAAAGAGATTAAAAACAATACTGCAGTGAATGAGAGATAACAAGGTGTAGAGCTGGATGGATACAGCAGGCCAAGCAGCATCATAGGAGCAGGACAACAGATAACCTGATCTAAGTCACAATAGCAACACCTACTTTGGTGAATTTATTAATTTTATGTGAACTATAAGTTGAACTGACAAATATTCAACTGAATTGACCTCGACAATTCACTGGTAACTTCAGTTTTATTTACTTCTATTGATTATTTTGCATGTTACCTGTTTTAGGTTTTGTGGTGGCTTTTACTGAACATATTTTTGAGTACTATGGGGTTTGTATTGTTGACCCCTGCAATCCATCCTCAGCAAACCAAGTAAGCTGAGGGAAGAATATATGAAGCAGAAGGGCCTCTACTCTTTGTAATTGGAGAATTCTAGAGCAGACACCTATTGTTTTTATGCAAAGAAAGGGAGGCTTCAAGTCTGGACTCAGTTAAGGTTACAATTCAGCTTCTTGCTTGGACCTCAGACCTTCGAGAGGGCAACTGGACATTGTTAATTCTCTGGAATGCTATCCAGTGACATCTCACAACAGGTCAAATATGTATAATTGAGGCAACGGCAGGATTTACTCTGCAAATCAATAGTCTGCCGACATTCACGCACTTTTTGAAGGGGAGAGCTTGCAACAATTTTTTGTCTTCAATGGAAGGGCTCGAGCAGCTTCCAGTACCTTCAAAGAGGTGCCAAAGTATGAATATTACAGATAAAAAGCAGTATGTATGAGCAAAGACTGCAATGAAGTCAAGAGATGAGTGGCCCTGGTATAATCCAAACTGAATATCAGTGAGCAGGCACTGCTGAGATAGCACTGTTAAGATGGCTATCTGGATGATCACAACATCCATGCCTTATCTAGGTTCCTGAGGGGATTTGACTGGGTGGGCTTGTGGGAGAATCTAGAACACAGGGTCATGGTTTAAAAATATGGGGCTACCCATTTAAAACATAAATGATTTTTCTCTCTGAGGGTTGTGAGTCTTTGGAATTCCTTTCCTTAAAAGGCAGCGAATGCAAAATCTTTAAATATTTTAAAGGCAGAGGTAACTAGTTTATTGATTACCAAGAGTATAAAAGATTATCGTGGATATGCAGGTATGTAGAGTTAATGTTAAAATCAGATTATCCATGATCACACTGAATGGTGGAGCAGGCTCGAACGACCAAGTGGCCTATTCTTGTTCCCTGTGCCTGTCAGAGCACTAATTCCCCCTGTCTGTCATATCTGCGGCAAACATCAGGAACCCTGCAGAACAGCCAAATTGACAGTACTTATCTGGGCGCATTACAGCCTTTTAAAGGTGGCACCTGCACCTAGAATGCCAATCAATTCCAGGATATCCCAGTAATGGCAAGTTGTTCCTAGAATTGCACATGGTAAGGTGGAGCTAGAATTGGATGACTGGGATGAGAAGGGTGGGGCAGGTAGTTAATGATGCATGTTGGATAGGATACAATGAGAAATTTTGCTAGGTCTTGTGGTAAAACTCCCTCCAAAAGCTCAAAGTAACTCGTACCGAGCTTAAAAACATAAGATTCAGGACACCATATTTTTGGTGGGTTGCCAAATAGAGGGTTCAGGGAGTTAAGTGGTGAGTGTGAGAGCTGGTGAGCAAGAGGGCTAAGGAGAGTGGCAGCACGTTGGGAGGGTTGGGAAAGGAATTATCCAGCTGGAGTTGCACTGGAATTGAGAGTTCGGTCACAAAGCAGTGAGAGTGAAGTGCTAAATGGGAGAGAAGCCATGAGAGGGACAATCAGACAAGGAGGTACAAGGATGGGGGTGGATCTGGGCCAGGAAATACTGAGAAAGGCAACATCATAGAAGAAGTGGTGAGTGGGAGGGTTGGCAAGCAAAACAATGAGCAGGCTTGACATGGAAGAAAGCAACAAATGGGAGATTTGGGAAAGGTTGCAAACTGAAACTGGGAAGTGGTGAATAGGAGATAAGTTAAAATACTGAGTACTGCACATTATTAGTACATAAGCGGGCAGCATGGTGGCACAGTGGTTAGCACTGCTGCCTCACAACGCCAGGGACCCAGGTTTGATTCCACCTTCGGGTGCCTGGCTGTGTAGAGTTTGTACATTCTCCCCATGTCTGCGTGGGTTTTCTCTGGGTGCTCCGGTTTCCTCCCACAGTCTAAAGATGTGCAGGTTAGGTGGATTGGCCGTGTTAAATTGCCTATAGCATTTAGGGATGTGTAGATGGCTTAATGAGTCTGAGTGGGGTGCTCTGAGTGTTGGTGTGGACTTGTTGGGCCGAAGGGCCTGTTTCCAACACTGTAGGGAATCTATGAATTATAATTAGTACATTATCAAGAACCGTGTATTTGTTTACAGGATGTGGGTATCACTGGCTAGGCCAGCATTTATTATCCATTCCAAGTTGCCCTGGAGAAGGTGCCTCTGAACTGCTGCAGTACATTGAGCAGAGGGACAAGCACAGTGCTGTCAGGAAGGGAGTTCCACAATTTTGGCCCAGAGACAGTGAAGAAGTGGTGATATTCCAATTTAGGACGCTGTGTAACTTGGGAACATGCAGGCTCAGGCATTCACAAGTATCTACTGACTTGGTCCTTCTAGGTAGTTGACATGATAGTTTGGAAGGAGCTATCAAAGGAGCCTTGGTGTGTTCAAAGTATCATAGAATCATACAGTACATAATAGGCACATCAAGTTTGTACCACTGAAGCGACACTAAATCTACACTAGTCCCACCTTCCAGCACTTAGCCGATTGTCTTGAAGGTTGTGACATCTCAAGTTACATTCAAGTACTTCCCAAAGGTTATGAAGTCTCCTGCCTCAATCAAGCCCCCCCAGACAGAGCTTTCTAGACCACCACCATCTCGGTGAAATATCTTTTCCTCAAATCCCCTCTAAACCTCCTGCCTTTCACCTTTGAATTATGCCTATTGTTATTGACCCTTCAACTAAGGAGAACAGCTGCTTTCTATTCACTCTGCCCATGTCCATCCTCATAGTTCAATCAAATTACCCCCGAACCTTCTCTGCTTCAAAGAAAACAGCCCACATTTATTCATCCCGGGCAACATCCTGATGATTCATCTCTGACCAGAACTGCACACAGTACTCCAGCTGTGACCTAACCAAAGCCCTGTATAGCTCCAACATAACCTTTCTGCTCTTATAATCTATGCCATGACTGACAAAGGCAACTGTCCCATATGCCTTCTTAACTACCCTGTTGACCAAACCCTGCCACCTCCAGGGATTTGTGGACAAACACCCCAAAATCACTGTGTTCCCCTGAGCTTCCTCGTGTCCTGTCTGTGTATCTTGTGTAGAAGGTAGATATTGCTGTCACTGTGCATTGGTGTTGAAGAGAGTAAATGCTGAAGGTGATGGATGGGGTGCCGGTAAATTTGGCAGCTTTATCCTGGATGGCATCAAGTTTCATGAGTGCTGTTGGAGTTGCAGATATCCAGGCAAGTGGAGAGAATTCCATCACACTCTTGCTTTGTGCCTTGTAGATGATAGACAGGATTTAGGGAGTCAGGAGGTAAGTTATTCACTCCAGAATTCCTTTCCTCAGATCTACGCAGGTCTACTTCGATTTGTGATAAATGGTAACCCTTAAGATGTTGATAATAGGGTATACAGTGAGGGTAATGCTCTTGAACGTTAAGGAGAGATAATTAGATTCTCTTGTTGGAAATGGTCATTACTTGGCAATTTTATGGCATCAATGTTATTTGTTGCTTTTCAGCCTAAGATTGAATGTTGCCATCAATGAACATTCCCACTTCTGATCTAATGGAGACTGAAAATTAATGAAATAGTTGAAGGTGATTAAGTCTGGCAGACCCCAAGCCGGATATAGCCCTCTAGGTCCCTTACCACAAGAGGGTCCCCACCGATCTCATCTGAGATAAGGTGGCAAAGCAGTTAGCAGGCTTCATTAATCTTTGCCATGATTGTTAAGATGGCACCAAGACATAGCATTAGGAAAAGAGAGATTAAAGAACATTGAAATCACTTTGAATAGCCTGCCATCAATCTCTGTATGTTTGGACATGTGACACAAATATAGCACTTCATATGACAGTCCTGTGATACAGGAGAGTGAACATTTTGTGGAAATTGAGATTTCTGTAGAATGTAAACATCGTGACAGCTTCACGATAGCGGGCACACAGACCTGCAGGAATTTCTGCCTGTGGTCACAAAAAGGCTTGATCTTGAAGGAGTGCAATCCCTTCCTGTTCAGGAAAATGCTGGATGATGCCAGAGAGCTCTGAGCACCCTTGTACCTGATGGGACCCACTGATGTTTGCAACTCTGACGGCTTTATCATCTCAGCTGTCTGGGGCCACAGTGAACTGGGCAGACTGAATTGTCGTATGATAACTTGTTTTCAGTGAACTCTCAAATCCACTTGTGAACTGCCAGTTGAGCTATGTCACACGTGTCTCCAATTGACATTTGGAAGAAGCTGGTGGTGAGGAAGTTCAATGCTACTGTGTTCTTCAACCCTACCGGCTTCAATCCCTACCCCCCACCCATGATTATAGTTTTGTTCACTATCTCTCTTCACATTCCAACTGTTCCTCTGGTCTCACTCTCGTCCAGGTCCTCATGCCTTGCTTTTGCCCTACAGAGCATCTGATTCAATTCACCTGCTCTTTCTTCTCCTGATGTGCTCCCCCTTTGCACCTATATCTCTGCATTCCTGTTTCCTCCTGTTGTACACCAGAATCTTTCCTGTGTCCAGGACAACCACATCCTTTAAATTCTATTCACTACCATTTCTTTCTATCTAACCTAATTGTATTGGAATGTTTTGAGCAGAGCTCCCATTATTGAGCTTGTTTTGAATTAAGTCTCCTTTTGAATTAAACCCCACCCTGCCTGCTCCAGCCAGTGTGGCTGCCTCTCATGGGCAGCTTGGTTAATCTGATCAAGCTCTGCTCCTTACATTATAAGTGTTTAACAACAAGCATAACTGGAAATGTCTGAGACTCCTCATAAGATCGTTGACCTGGTAAGATTCATCCCTTAGGTGGTAAACACTTGTTCAAAGAAAAGTCTTCATTATGTACGAGCCAAGTTATTGAAGAAGTTTGAACTCATCAGAGTTTGTGGGAAGAAGTCTACGCCACCACATACAAACCTCATAGATACATTGGGTTTGTAAACACATTTTCCCATTTTTGCCTGAAAAGTTTGTTCCCATAAACATAAATCCAGCTGGCTAATGTGTTAATGAGTATTTTTGGCATGTCAATGAATGTGAAAGAAATTCCATGCATGGTTAGGAAAGCCAACCCTACTGAAAATTTCTGAGAATTTAATACCAAAACTTTAACCCACCACTGGGATTTGTGCCTCCTACCTAATTTAGTTGCCCTGCCCGTCCTTCTTCAAGAATGGAAGGTTCTATTACTTAATTAACAGAGACACATATGAAAGAGAGGTGGATCATAAATGGCCTTGGAATGGCCAGAATAGCTGTAGAGCAGCTGTCTTCTTTCATTCCAGCTTTTCGTATCAGATCAGTGCCAACTATCGGTCATTTTGTAATCTAATGATGAAGAGTCAACCCGATACTGGCATAATAACAGATCTTCACATTCATTGGAGCCAGGAAGAGCTCCCTAATCCAGCTGAATCTTTGTCAGCATGTATTCAGTCTGCAAATGATTTTGTGCATCAATGAGATTATCCTGGGATAATGTTTGTTTAAACTAAAGATAAATGGATTAATCAGTAGATCTTTACTCCATGTCTGATTCAGTCAGTCATTCAGCAGGTCAGTGTGAACAGTAACTGAGTTACTGCATTTTACAGGTAGTTAAATATATCTCTGTTTAGCTGGATTTTTGTGTTTAGTGCAATCAATAGTAAAAAAGAAGTGGCATTCACAAACGTTGCAGTCATTATTTCCATGAGAATGATTCATTGGAAAGCAGTTTTGACATATTGAATAGATGGAAATTGTAAGGGAGGTCCTCACCATCAACCAAGCAACTTAAGACTCCTAAAGTGCTAAAAATGTCAGAAGATCTTAAGCCCAGATCAGCACTGACTGTATGAAAGACCAGCAAAGATACTGAAACATTTTTAGCTCAAATATAACTAAAGAGAGGTGGATTCACTAGATACATCCTCCAACTAGCCATGTTTGAACACAAGGTTAGCTTGATGGTTTTGTGTGAATCTGCGCTTTAACAAACAAAATACAGCTTATTTCAAGGGGAGAAACATGTTTCTTCACAGAATATCTTGAATTCAAAGTAATGGAGTTCCACCCTGTCTCTGCTCAGGCATACTCTTACTTCTTTTAAAGGAGTTGTGTTGCCATGGTAATGTATCTAAGAGATACCTTCCTATTTTTCCCATAGAGGTAGCAGCCAGGTTTCATCAGTAATACATGGATGTATAAAGTATGTAAAGTCGTACATGGCTCTGCTATTGTATGATGCTATGGATTACCACATGAAATCCCACTGAGTGTACAGTACTTCTTCTGAGACTAGCATGCTAAGGCAAAATGATTGTGTTCATTTGTGTGATGATGGAAAATCAGAACAATGTAGCACAAGTTTTCTAATATGTCTGTATTTAATATATAGTGTTAGAGTCCATACTTGCAGATTCTAATCAATCCTAGTTTAAGGATTGGTGAAACTCGAATACAAGGCAGTGCATGCTGTTCCAAAACTGATATGAGTCTTAATCCTTTCTGCCGACCCAAACTGGAGCCTGGGTCTGCAGATGCATGTTACCCCAGTGATACCTTGCCTATACAGACATTATTCATGGGGGTAAAGGAACAGCATAACTGAGCTGAACCTGTTCTCATCCAAGTTGTAAGCAAAGAACTAAGATTTATCCAAACCAGTCCTACTCACACTCTTGCGAAAATCAGCTAAATCTGCTGAAGCGTAAACCTGGAACCTGCTAGACTACATGGCTCAATTTATATTAACATTTGTTATTGCACTATCAGGCAAGCTGTTGATGAAATTCTATGGGCAAAACATTCTGTAGAAGCTCATATAAACACTTAATGGGACCGGGAATGTTGTCCAAGGACATTATTTTTAATCCATTGGCTAACGCCTGTGGAATAAAATGCACACAGCAATGCAGTCTGAGCGTGTTAACCATCACTGAATTTCATCAATCAAATTTTCAATAATATGCAATCATACATATCAATATATAAGCAATATATAGTCAACAATCTATAGTCATGAACTGAGATAACAAGCATGGGGCTGGATGAACACAGCAGGTCGAGCAGCATCATAGGAGC
>JAHRHZ010000016.1:27385813-27446463 GCA_024137785.1 Ginglymostoma cirratum | reverse complement strand
GCTGCTCGACCTGCTGTGTTCATCCAGCCCCATGCTTGTTATCTCGGATTCTCCAGCATCTGCAGTACCTTTTATCTCTCCTATAGTCATGAACTGAATTAGTTATTAGCAGTTTAAAGTTTCTCGAATGGAACCGATGCATTAGGATAATGTTATACAATATATATTGAATGACTGCTTAAGTGTCAAGCTAATGCAGTTCAGCTGCAATATCAATTGTAGCAGTAAGGTTATCATCTACACCAAATAGAAAAATGCCTTGACTGCAGTTAGTTACAGGTTTAACACATTGCTGATTTATTTCATGGTCTGTCATGTCAAGTTCATTGCATGTCAAAACAAGGTGAGCTCTCTCTGTGTACCAGAATGATGCAATAAAAGTAGCCAATTTATTTCTGTCAAAGGAACACGCTTTTTTTTGTTCAATATTACTTCTGTTGTCTTGCAGGTTCAGACTACTGTTACAGTATAGGAGGATACCATTCAATCCTCCTAATTCCAAATACCTCAATTTGCTTTAACTAGAGTGAAGACAGTCAAGACAGAGTCAAGGATCTAATGTCTGTTTGATTTCTGCTTTGTCTACTTGCCCTGAACAATTAAAAAATAGACAAGTTGAATTGAAATTATGTGACACCATTTAAATTTTAAACATTGCACTTGAATTAAAAATCCCCAAACCATTTGTACTTCTAATTATAATAGAGCCTGACTATCAAGGATACCATTACAACTACAATTATTAGTCCATCTAACACCTAATAGCATTCACCACTAAGAATCAGCAATAATTTTATATTGTGTAATTACTTTTGATACAATTTCCTCTTGATTTATATCCTTGGACTAAATTTCTAATCTCTCCACTTCTAGTTTACAATTAAGAAACATTTTCTTAATTTATCTGTAACGTATTGCAAATGGTTTTTAATATAAACGTTGCAATAATGTGGTAATGGTTTTCGTAAAACTCCAGAAGAAGCTTGTAAAATTGTCACGATTATGCGAATTTGGATCACCAATTCCATGAAGTCTTTTCAACTCTATTAGTGCCATTTGTTCACAGACCTCACTTGCGCTGGTGCCGAAAACTGATCTGAGACAGTTCACTCATGTACTGGCTAGCCTGAAATTAACACTACAGAACTAATTTGATAGGGATCATTTCCTGGCTACATGTAATTTGATGCACATGTTTTATACTGGTGCCAGGATTGATCAATGATGGCCTGTTCTAGGCTTTTGACTGGAATTTGAGTTCTACTGTACACAGTAATGACGGAACTTGTGTGAGAGCTCATTTTGAGTAAAGGACTAGAACTTGAGCTGTACTGGCCTTCCAATATTAGAACTCGGTGCATCCTCAACTTTCTATTTCACCATTGTTTGCAGAGCCTTCAAACACTTTCACTCTGCCTCTCCCTTAGAGGTTATATGTTTGCTTCTTCTCAGTATTTTGTGGTGACGTGGGCCAAAACAGTGCTGAAAGCAGTGTTGGTTTAATTTATTCCTATGATCTTTTATTGAGTGTTATGGAACTATTTGTTTAACAAGAGTATCGGGGTAATATCAAGGGAAAATTGTGAGCTGAGATTGATCCACAGTGCTGATCAGTAGTACTTTTCCACTTTCTAACTTAAATTTTACAGCGATATACTCTGAAATCCATTTGTCTATCTGCCTTTTTCACTCTTGTTCCATGTTCACCTTTGGACTGCCAAATAGCTCTCAGCTGTTTCCGTTTTGCCTTTAAAACATCCAAATATATAAGCTTACTTTTTGAGTCATGAGTGCTACAACTCTCCTGTGATATTCTGTTGCCAGCAGTTCAGTTCTCAAACATCTGCTCTGGTATCTGTCCAGTCCGCTGACGTGACTGTTGCTGAGAAAAATCCTCCTTGGGCAGCACAAAAAAAACAAAACTTCAAAAGTTGTGCCAGTCAGAAAAATGAATAGCTTTCTAATTGAAAATCGCATCAGACGTAACCACCACCCAAAACTGGCAAAGTTATACAGTTCCAAAATTCAGCACCATGGAGTTCACTGATATGGATGCTGTTTTGCAACCAAAATAGTGTCTGTGCCATGAATGCACACTATTGGTGCAGGGTGTGCTGAATACTATTTTGGGCAGTATGTGACATTGGTTTGATCATCATGGTGCATTTTTTGACCTGAATGCTCCAACCAATGACCTCTCTTGACCTCATGCAGCTGAGTCACTTCATTCAGCAACAGGAAGGGGCCTACCCAGCAGGGCTATTTAAAAGTATAACTTCTAAAACAGCTGAAGTGGTCACTATGTTGTCTTGTGATTTGTGAGGTCTATAGGCCAAAGAGTAAGGAATAAATCCTTGGTAATAAAAAAAATTGCTAAAAGGAGACTAGAGGTTGAAACTTATCATCTTGCACTCAGAACTAGGAAGCAAGAAACAGACTTGTGAAAAGGGACATCATTTTATACAGTGTGAGAAAAAGATGCTGATTGATTGGGCTACCGTTATCATGGAGATACTGCAGAAACAGTTAATTGTCAATCTAATTCTCAGACCAGGCAGGCAGATTCTAATTGGTCAGGGCATTGCCGAGGGGATGCAACAGAATGTGATTGTCACCATGATCATTTTTAGAAAAAGATGCAACCTACAAATTCTAATTGTCTACGTGAAACAGGCTTCTGATATTAGAACTCTCACTGATTTTTCATAATTTTTTAATTCTTTTATCAATTTTGCCATGGAGGCATTGTGAACTGAAGATGACGTTTGGACTTTTGGAAACAGCTTATGGTAAAACGAAAAGTATAGATCAAACAAGCTTTGTTTGAGATTTGGCCTGGAGGTTAATTGTAAATCCATCCTTGAATTAAAAGATTTCCTACTGACACATCGACCCAAAGAAGAGCATTGTGTTTAAAGAGATAGGAGAAGTTGGCTGTTTATGTGATCAGTACTGGGAATTCGTTCCAGCAAGTCTCGGAGAAATCCTATAATCAAGCAAATGTTGAATGGTAGTTGAGACCTTGGCAAAAGACAATCAGTTCATCAGGGAGGGACCAGAGTTGGAATTGTTTTTAGAACTGTGTTCTAAAGAGTTTTGGCTGTTGATGAAACAACACAAAAATTTAAAATGCTCCCTGCCTAACCTCCTTTACCAGCTTTTGGAAACCCAGTGGGTAGAAAGTTGAGCTAGAAGTATTGCTACCTTTAGCTGAGTCAACTGAAAAGATGACCCTGATTGATACCTCCAGTAAAGCAACCAATGAGCCTGCATCTATGCCTGCAAAACAACACATTGTGAAAACCATTTAAGTAATCTGGCCAGTTTTGTTATTTTCTTTACTAATCCCTGAACTGTATTCGTTTGTTTGTCTGCCTTATGTGTGAATGGGGGCTTAAAACAAATGTTCTGCATTTTAAATGTAGACATTAACTAGATTCCTTTATCGTTTTTTTTTCTTTGTTTGAAGTTGTTGTATATTTAATAAATTAAGGTTTTTTATTTAATGTACAAAACCATTGTCTACATTTAATTATTTGCGAAGTCTGGGATCATTCAGAAGTTTGGTTAGGAACCATTTGAGTAACTACTGAGGGTGCTCGAATGGTTTAATGTTACTGTACTGTGAATACAGAAGAATAAAGGTTGATGTGGTTCCATTGTCTGTCTCCGTGTCAGAACATGAGTATTTCTATTTGTAGTTTCTGGCATGTGCAAATGCAACACAGTGTCTGCCTAGCTGATGATCTTATTGGTTTCTCGAATAACTCTTCGCAAAGTCTGTAGTATTTAATAAATGATTTCTAATAGCAGAATCACACCTATTGGTGGATATCTCAGCTACTGTACCATACCCAACCAAAGCTAATGTTCTACTGCTCTCACAATTGCCTACAACACTATTTTCATGCACTCCCACCCAACTCCAAACCCACCGCTAACCCTGGTACACTGCCTACTCCATTAGAAACACCTCCCTTTCTGCACCAACAGTGATAGTTAGGCCACCCACATTCAACTCCCTGAATACCTGCCTCTTTTTCCATTCCATGCGGGAAACAACCCACGACAGGTTAAAAAGGATCAAGATGAAAGGTGGGTTGATATTCATTCAGCTCCTCACCCGTTATCAGGAAATGATCCTGACTCTGACTGCCCCAGGCAGGGTATGGACTGATTTTGGAGGTTACCATTGACTCACAGTGTTGGGGTCCCCCTAATAAAGGCTAACCACCTTTGACTTGACTGAGGTCTCTGACAATGATAACAAGCTTCATGTCTGCACCAAACAAGACAGCAGTAATATGGGTCTGGTATCTCTGGGTGAGGGACAAAGTGGGAAAAAAAAAAGCAAATCAATGCAGGAAAGGATGCTGTGCGCATCCGGCCAGACTTAGAGTGAGTGAATGCAAGTGAAGAGGAAGTGCAGTCTGGTTCAGTCCATGGACTGGGGATGTGTGTGTCTCTCTCTCTGAGCGCACCGTGCCCTTGCAGCAGCATTGCAATGAGAGTTATCGGTACAGCTTGAGAGGCGGCATTGAAGTATACGAGTGACCTTTGGATGAATCACACGAGTATTGTGGGTGTTCTTACAAGCGAGTATATGTTGGATGCCAATGTTTGTGGACATGGGGTGGCATGTAGCCAGTGCCAATGGAATGTAGCCTGCGATGTTGTTGCCCAGGTTTCTACACACAGATCGTTTGGAACAAACAATGAACTGAAGCTGCCAGGTGTTCACTCTGATTTCTATGTCAGGTTGTCCCAACGTCAAGCTTTCTTTGACGATTTTGATAAGGTGGCAGGCTGAATATTATTTGAAGTGATTTTTAGTATTAACAAGGTTATTTACCAAGCATTAATCCCCATCAGTTAGCATCTTGCCACTGCCTAGTGAGAATCTCACCATAATCCTTGTGAACAGCGTCATAGGTGAAGCGAGGTGACATAGAGAGGCGCTTTGCTGCAATTCTCACTCAAATCCAGCACACATTGTCTACGGTCCATGTCACTCAGAAGCCTGTAAGATTCCAACCTGTCTGTTTCTCCTTATCCTTCTCAGCCTTTCGAAGACGATGTCTGCAAAAAAGTAAATTGGAAAAATATCCATTCACCAAGAACTCAAATGACTACAGATTTCATTACTGCGGGTGATATAAACTGTCAGTCATGGTCTTAGGTTAAACATAACGACTTCTAGGAGTCTAACAACTTACTAAAGTGCATATTTTTGATCTCTCTGTTTGTACTAGACAGTATCTCTTTTTAACTTTATACCTGTATTTGGTATCATGCTTTGTTATTTTTTTCTGCTTGGTAAGAAATAAAATTTCTCTTTCGTCTAAGAAAACCTTGTCATTGACACCCTCAGTTGTGAATTAGAGAACTACGTTTTAACTGAAGTGCAGTATAATTGTGTGCTAATTGAATTAAAAAGCTATGTTGTGGCCAATCAAAGGAATTAACAACGAGGGAGTTGATTCACCCGTCCTTATATGGTCCTAACAGTCAGAAATGATTTTCATTTCACAACCTTTCTCCTCATGATGTTAAATTGATATCCAAAGATTAAAGAACATAAACTATAAAAATTCGCCATGACACTGAAGTTATTGTCATAGGAACTACAAGACAGAAATTGAAACCTATCGTTTTTCATTGTTCTTTACTTCAGTGGGGAGCTGGGATCTTTGGACAATTGTGGCTTTTAAATGATGTTATAATATTAGTAAAACTGAAAATGTTTAATATTTATTTTAAAATATGATATGCATAATTGTGTCTCCTTTCAGCAAAGTTTACAGCATGATTGCATAAGCACCATCTTGGTCATCAATTCCATGAGTACTTTCAAAGTATTCAGTAGGTTTGTCTGCTAATTGGCGTGGAAGCATCCTGCATGAGCAGGCAGGTCTGGTCCATAATATTGAGTGGTAGAGAGAGTAGGCTCTCCTCCCACTCCAAAAAGCAGTTTAGTCCTAAAGGAGCTCTGTCTGTGACTTTGTATAAGCTGGTGGGGCATTTACTGGGATTAGGTATGGGTGCAGGGGAACGCTCACACTGCTGAAGTGGAGCTGTAAAAGTAGCTTCCTTCTTGGTGAAGTTGTCCATGTCTTGCTGCAGTTGCAGGGCTTGTTTGGCTAGGAAAATTGATGACCCACAATAAAAGATTCAAAACAGGCTAAGTCAGACGGCAGCCTCATTGACATATTTAAAACACCACCTCCCCGAGAACTTTTAGAACATGGATCACTGCTGCAGCTGAGATCATTGCATCATCTTGTCGAAAATGAGTAAATATTTGAAACCGTGTTAATTGGTATTATTAAACAAGAGAGTGTGACACATTAATATATGAAGACTTTTTGGACATTGTCCCCTGCATTTAAACAGATAAACCATCGACAATAAGAGAAGACATAAGAATTGATCATATTGTAAAGGGAGTGGTAACAGCGAGAAAGTGAGACTGTAAAATTGATCAATGAGCTTAAAATGGATGAATTCAAATATTCTATATATTTAGGATAGTAACAGTTTAAAGAGCAAACAGTGGAGGAATTCCTGAAAATGATGACTTTCTTGGGATCATTATCCTTCTAGTCCAAAGATGAAGAAAGTGTTACATCTCGTTTTGTGAAATGAACTGAGTTAAATGGAGCATGTTTCAGTAGGGAACATTTGGCAAATAGTGATTAGTTCAGAATCATCGAAGAAAAGGGACAAGGAACAATTAACTGTAATTGTATTTAACTGCAGGGTGGTGGCATGATAAGCTGAGAAGTCTGCTCAAAAGCATACAGGATCTTTGGTTTTATTATTAGAGATATAGGGCTAGAATTAAAGAAGGTGATGGTTGTCTTGCTAACATACTGGGGAGCAAAGGAAGCACTGTGCCTACCTCATTTACAGAAGGCCCATCACAGGATTAAGAATTCCTGGGATGAGGAAGAGGTGGGGGTGGAATTGAAAGTGCCACCAGCCAATTAGGGGCCAACAGCTCTTCACTCAAAATCTCAGTCATCATATTGCCCTGGAGGAAGCCTTTCAGCCCATCATACCTGCACTACCTTTTCTCAAATGGCAGTCCGTTCACTCCAAGTAATAGTCTTGTAACTTTCTTTGAACTGCTTCCAATGCATTAACATCCTTCTGTAATGGTGATCAATATTGTGCACAGTACTCTATATGTGGTCTTGCCAAAGCCCTGTATAACTGAAGTGTAACCTTTCTATACTTGCATTCAATTCACCTTGCAAGAAAACACAACATTCTGTTTACTTGCCTGATTACTTGCTGAACCTACATACTAATAGCTTGTAACTTTCCCCCATGACAGATGTTTAACCAAATAGCCTGTTATTTTCTACTTTCCCTCCCTTAATCCTTTATGCCATTGCTGATCATAAATCTATCAATCTGTACTTTAAACATACCCAAGGACTGAGCTTCCATAACTGTCTGAGTTAGAGAGTTCCATAGGTTCACAACTGTCTAAGTGGAAAAAAAATCTCCATATCTTGGTCCTGATTGGCAGCCCCTTTATTTTTAAATTGCGTGCCTTGATTCTGGACATCCTATCCATTGGAAACATTTTACCTACATCTACCTTATCTTTCTCTTCATTCTATTTTCCCATTTCCTTCATTTAACTCCCAACTGCAAGCTACTGCAACTTGTGTTTAGAATGATCTTTTAAATGTGAATTTAAATATCATATTGTACATGTCATTGGTGTGTGTGCTGATGCTAATTAGTCAGGAAATCTAGATCTCATTTAATAATGCACGGCTGTATTATATAGCTACTGACAAACATACCGCGTTAACTTCGATGTTTCCTGGACACTCCTGGCTTCCTACCACTTCTCTGCTTTTGGTGTGTCACAGGTCCAAATCCAGGTCCTTCAGTTAGTAGGAAATTGAGAAATTGAAGTGTCTTGTTACTTGCTTCAAGCATATTGAAAATTATTATTTGAGGTATATAATGACTAGCTGACAATTATTTTGTAATGTCAACAACATTTCTTGTTTAAAATGTAGTAATTTTCTAAATCTTTTGGATGGGTCATTGTAAAAGAAATAAGCTTATTTCATATATTTCATTGGAAGAGGCATTTCCCAATATACATTCAAAAGGTTTGTCATTGTTTAATATCTGGTGAACATTCAGTTATTTTGGTATCCTCCAGTGACATTCAAATGAGTCTCTGGCTGAGCTTCCCTGCGATTGACAGAAGATTGATATTGTTGACCATTTGTGTTGATATTGTTCCTTGTTCATGTATTTTCAGTACAATATTCTACATTAAACAGGAAATAACTAATTGAGTATGGCTGATGTTTTTTGCCTGGTGTTTACAATTACAGCAGGGTGCATTTTTGTCTCCCGTTGATGGATGAAAATATCTTCTAAGATTCATTTTCCCTCAGAACAAATCACTTACTATGATTCTTTAATTAGCTCCACCAAGTGGAGGAGGAGAGAGGTCAGAAAATAGGGTTGGTATCCCCACTTAATCGTTAAGGCAAGAGTACTGACAGGACAGGCCTGTCAGCTATATCCTTTCCTTTTGCATTCATTTTGATTCAAAAATTCTTGCAATAGAAACCCTCATAATGGGTCAGGTCTCATTTTCAGGAGACCAATAAGCTGAAGATGTCTGCTGAAGAGAATTTTTAAATTGTGTGCTGCTGCAGTTCAGTCCTGACAAAGAGAATAATCAGGGGAGATGAGGAAAACAATTGGAAGTAAGTGATAATCAGCAGAGAAGTGGGTTATGGCAGCATGCAATGATTGATGGGGCACCTGACAATGATATTCACTGCTGCAATGGACCCACGAAGAGCACTTATGCTCTACCTAGTGCCAGCTCTGGATCAGTTGGCAGGATTTCCACCCCTGTGCCAGAAGGTTGGGGATTCAAGTCCAACTCCAAGTCTTGAGCATAGATATCAAGGCTGATACTCTACTGCATTATTTAGGGTATGTTGCACTGTTGGTGGCACTGTCATTTGGAGGTGATGCCAAATGAAGCCCTTGTCTGCTCCCTCAATTGAAAGTTAAAGATCTTAGGATGCTATTTTGAAGAAGAGCAAGGGAGTTATCCTAAGTGTACTGACCAACACTTAACCCTCAATCAGTGTCACCAAAACAGATTATTGGGCCGTTATCATATTGCTTTTTGTGAGAGGTTATTGCGCACAGATTAGCTGCTATGTTTCTGTGCAGTGACTACACTACAAGGGGACTTCCTTGTGTCTAAAGCATTTTGGGATGTCCTGAGATTGTGAAAAGTGCTATATGTATGCAATTCTTTCTTTCACATTCGGATGAAGCAGTTTAAAACACAGCTCTTTGATGGCAACTTCCCGTGGTCCTTGTAACAATCAACAGTTTGTCTGCAATTAGACCATACTTTCTGAACACCGCTATCTCAGCATTTGGCGCACCCATGTCAACTCAGTATTATTCTGCAAAGGAGTCTTCAAACAAATGTTAGGGACTCATTTGCACATCCTTAGGGTCTAGTACACTTTTGAGGCACAAGTGCTTTAACTACTATGATGGGTGGGCAGAACACTTTTGGTATATTTGAGTGTGTGAGTCCTGTTCAGGACTTATTTTTTATTCATATATAGAATGTGAGGGTTGCTGGCTGGGCCAGCATTTATTGCCTGTCTCTCATTGCCCTTAACACGGTGGTGGTGGCTGTTTAGTTTACACTTGAGTTATCAATCTATTTGCAAGGCAACATTTAATAAACAACAGATGGGCTTCAAATCATTGAGGCCATAGTAATAAATGAGTAAGAGTGGAAGCCAACAAATACTGTTTCAAAATTCTTTTAAAATGCTATTGTTCAATGGAGGAGGTAAATCTTTCATTAAAGAATCTCACCACATTGGCACCAGAATAAGACTAAAGCATATGGAGTACATTAAAACACGTCCAGACAGATTTTATTTTTGCCTGTTTTATTGTTTGACTTGTATCAACGTTAGTACAAGGCGCAGTCTTCTATTACATTACCTGCATTTTTGAAATCATTGCGTCTGTGTGTATGGCACACATTTAGATACCAGATGTTTACAAGACACCTGCACCTGCGCTATCAGAAAACAGAATTTGGAAAGCAGATCTCAGCCTTTTCTCATTAGTCAGTCTGAAGACTACAATGTTGGAATTTCATGGGGTATGACTTCAAGTGAAACTGAAAAGTTGACTCAAGTTGAGGGCCATTCTGATTCTGCCAGCATAATGTTTGGGCTACTCTAACACCAGAGTCTCTTTTCAATAGGATTAAAGGACTGCTGGCTAGCTGATATCATGTGACAGGTTGCCCACCCATTTTCTGTACTCCATCACCAGTAAACTGTCTGAGGCCTATTAAAGCTTTCATATTTCTCTATGTTACTGCTAAGAGGCAATCCTTCTTAAAAATGAGTTTGAGATTTATCCTAAGCAGATGCTGGTGAAATAATTTGGCAAACAGGATGTACTGTTCCCTCAGCACCTGCAGGAACAGATTGCCAGGATCAAAGGTCACACAGGGAAGAGTTCATTAGCTTTAAAAAATGAATAGTGATGAGTACAGCTCTTCACCACGTTATATCTATCAACAATACCTGTCAGCACTGTCAACAATTTCCTCTCCTCCAGCACATCTCTCAACATCCAATGATAAGGACAGACTACATCGCCTCGCTTTCTCATTCCAAATACAGTGTTTCCTTTGCTCTCTTCGCATCAGTCATGAACAACTTTTTCCGACATCCCATCAATTTTTAAAAACTATTTGCTCACGGGATGCGGGCATCACAGGCTAGTTTATTTATTATTTATTATCCATCCCAATTGTCCTTGGGAAGGTGGTGGTGAGATGCCTTTTTGAATTGTTACAATTCTTGCAGTGTAAGTACACCCCCATTGCTGTTAGGAAGGGATTTTCAGGATTTGACCTTGTGACAGTACAAGGACGGCAATATAGTTCAAAGTCAGGGTGATGTGTAGCTTGAAAGGGAAGTTACAGGTGGTTGTGTATGCTTGTCCCTGTTACCCTTGTCTTTCTAGGTAGTTGAGGTTGCAGGTTTGAAAGGTGCTGTCAATATGGTCTACGACGCAACCAGGCTCTGTTTTTTAATTTCATGTTCGATACACTTAGATTTTTACTCATCTCCTCCCTAAACTGATTCCATCTTTCTCTCCAGCATTCCGAAGATACAGTGTGCATGCATACATAATTCTTGAAAAATAGTGTCCATAGTGAATCATGGTTTCCCCTTCTGCTGGGCAAAATAGTACAGTGCCCGAAAGGAGAAAGGCTGGAGAAGCAGTTTTCGGCATATAACCATCACTCAAACAGAACAGGAAGCCATTGTGATTAGTGACCCAGGTAAAGCCATGAGGTTTGAGGAAGAGGAGGCTGCCAACTCACGTAAGCACTGTACTAAGTCACTTTTGTTCATCTCAGTAAATATTCTGTAAGCTTGACAGCTTTGATCTGCATTCTGTCATCCTGCCTGGTCTATCAATGCAATCCAAACTTGTGACTCTTCTGTAAAACGTGGATTCTGCAGAAGAAGATACCTTAGGGTTGAAACTCCACTGAGGTAGAGAAGTCTGAACATGGTGAAGAACTCAACACTTGTGAACAGAGGTGTTCAGGATGGCTTGGTGTCAGCTTGCTAGAGGATTTCTGACTCTGATTAATAGTACATGGATGTATGCTTCAGGTCTTAGAGGCATAAAGTTACTGGGATTCAGAAGGATGTCATTCAGCCTGTCGAGTCCATGCAAACTCCTGTGGAGAAATCCAGGCAGTCCCATCCCCCAATTTTACTCCCATTGTTCTGCATATTTAGCTCCCTCAAGTGGCTAGTTTCTTAATTCAGTAATCATCTCTCCTTCAACCTTTCACAGAGACAGTGAGCCAAGTTATAGCACTTGTTGCATAACGTTGTTTCCCATGTCCCAAAATCTTAAATGTGTCCCCATGTCCTCATATTTCAGCTAATGCAAACAGTTTTTCTATATTTACCCCATCTAAATTTGTCACAATCTGTATACCTCAATGAGATTGCCAGTCTGTGAAGTGCTTGGGCATAAATCAGCCAGAGATGCTTAGAATTAAAATCATACAAGTATTTATGGTTTCATTTATTAAAATGTTCCTGCGAATTCCAGTAAAATTGGTACAAATGTGTACAGTAGCTTTAAATGTGCAAAGTGAGTAATGTAGTTACATCCCTTCCCTTCTTAGAAGCTGAGGATTAGCATGTTCAATGATTCAACCATCCAAGTCCTACATAAACATTCTGGACAAATAAACTGAGGGCAATGTTGCTAAGTTTACAGATGACACAAAGAGAGGTGGAGGTCAGGTAATGTTGACCATGCCAGGAGACTGCAGAAGAACCTGGACAGTTAGGAGACTGGGCAAAGAAATGCCAGTTGGAATACAATGTGGTAACATTTTAGGGTATGCACTTTGGTAGGAAGAATAGAGGTGTAGACTGTTTTCTAAACGAGGGAAGGCTTCAGAAATCTGAAGCATAAAGAAACTTGCCAGTCCTAAATCGGGATTCTCTTGAGGTTAACATGTAGGTTCGGTTGGCAGTTAGGAAGGTAAATGCAATGTTTTGAATAATGAGAAGCCTGGATAGATTGGACGTGAAGATGATATTACCATTAGTAGGATAAACTAGGACCTGAGGGCACAGCCTCAGAGTGAAGGTACGACCCTTTAGAACTGAGATGAGCAACAATTTGTTCAGCGAGAGGGTGGTTAATCTGTGGAGCTCATTGCTGCAAAGTGCTGTGTAGGCAAAGTCATTGAGTATATTTAAGACAGAGATAGATAGGTTCTTGATTGATAAGGAGATAAAGGGTTACAGGCAGAAAGCAGGAGAATAGGGTTGAGAAACAGAACAGCCATGATCAAATGGTGGAGCAGACCTGATGGACAGAATGGGCTAATTCTTCTGCTATATCTTATGGCCTTATGGTTGTCTTAAATACTACAATTAAGCAAAATTGACATTCTATTTATTAAATTTAACAATGCACTCAGTTATACAATGAAATGAAACATTTATTTAACGACTGAAAATAGTTCACTTAGTTAATTAAGCATGGTGGCTGTTTCCTAAAAGTATGATATTGTCTCACCTCAGTGTTCTTATATTTAATTTGTTCTTCACTTGAGATATTTATGTTGGAGTTAGATTCGATGCTTATGAATGGAATTTTTACTTCTTGAAAATTTAATTTACAACTTTCACATAGTCATGACCATTGAATTTTTTGTGTTGGTCACAACAAGTAACTGGATGTTATTAGTCTTGTTTTCAGTCCATCAGGAACATCATACTTTAGTGGCACCTTTACCCTGATATCAATAGTGTAGCTCTGAATTTCATGTTTATTCAGTGTTTGCTCACATTTGATCCTTCCGTTCTCAATCACACTTACATACACGTTGATCATTAGCTCCGTAGGATAGCTCAGGAAGATGTGTGTGCACAATGTTTGTAAAATTGATTGTAGCAAAAGGTTTTCCAGTAATCGATTGAGATGTTACTCTAAAGAAAGTGAAATGGCACGCGCCTCCATGTCTTGCTGCATCTTTAGCTGTACATAACACGCTGTTCGCCTCGATGTCTCAACTTTTCCATTAGATCTTGGCTGACAGGGTGTGGTGTTGCAATGAGTGGAACCCAGGTGGTTCGCAAATTTATCATTGTTTGCCTCAATTCAATAATGATGTTATGAAAGTCAAAATGTCTTCCTTCTGCACT
Source organism: Ginglymostoma cirratum (assembly GCA_024137785.1). Lineage (NCBI taxonomy): Eukaryota > Metazoa > Chordata > Chondrichthyes > Orectolobiformes > Ginglymostomatidae > Ginglymostoma > Ginglymostoma cirratum. Next base: position 27,432,664 of record JAHRHZ010000016.1, on the reverse strand, counting down.
GTAGCAGTGCTGATTCTGTGAATGAGGGTCCATTGACCATTGTTGAAGGTTTCCAATCAATGCAAAAATCTATTCAGGCTTTTGGTTGACTGCTTTCATTGAAGTAGGCGTAGCCATTTCAACATTGGGGATCTGCTGTAATCATAAGTGACAGGATGCAGCATGAAATCAACGCTAACCTGGAGGTGCCTGAGAGAATCAGAGATCTAACATTGTGATTGCTTGACATGGCAAATGTTGGTTTTGTCTGATGGATGCAGTTAATTTCTGGAAACTGTAAATTTTTTCCAAAAGACTGGTTACTTTCATGTGCTATTTCAACTAGTGCCTTCCCTCAATGATAGCAGAATGTCAATGCATTTGTTATGTAGCCAGAACAAATGTGGAAACAATGTTGAGATCATTTGAAGACCTTGTAGCGCATGAGCAATTTTGTTTGTAGATGATCTCTCAATCACATCTTTCCAGTTTGATAATTCCACAGCTATTACACATAGTTGTAAGACATCATCTTGTTTTGTTGCTGTTTTGATGTTAGCTAGTTTCAGTAACCTTGACACAAATTTTAGATTTATGTAGTTGTGGTGTTAGGTAGCAACTTATTCCTTAAGCCTACCGGGACTGATTGTTGGCAACAAATGTGCAAATGATAGTCAACTGGGTTTAGTCTCAACTTGGAACTCAGACTCTTGTAGCTAAATATGAATAACAGGCTGGATTAAGTCATTCAACCAGTAAGCCTTCTCTGTCATTCAACAAGATCATGGCTGATCTGATTTTAACCTCAACTCCAGATTCCCATCAACAGCTATAATATTTTACACCCTCACGTATCAAAAAACCTACCCACCTCTACCTTAAAAAAAGTTAAATTTTCTGCCTCCACCATGTTTTGAGGTGAGTTCTGAAAATTCTCACCCTTTGACAGAAAAAAGAATATCTTTCTCTGTCTTAAATGTCAAACCTTAATTTTAAACCTCCTATTTCATTCCTTTTTTAAGACCAATTAGTAGTTGGAACACTGAACTCAATGGCTTACTGGGCCTTTACAGAGGGCAGATGAAAGTAAACCATATTGCTGCAGGTTTGGAGTCATATGTATGCCAACCAGGAAGAGACATCAATTTACCTTTCCCAAAGGACATTAGTGAACCAGATGGGTTTTGACAACAATTAACAATGGTTTCATGGTCATTATTAGGCTTCTGATTCCAGATTTTTATTGAATTCAAACACTATCATTCACTGTCACAGGACTCCATATTGGGCCACCAGATTACCAGTCCAGCAATAATACCACATCATCACTTCCCTTTGCTTTGTCCAAGCCAACTCGGAACTGCCTGTTCCTCTTGACTGAGCGTCTTGACTGATCTTTTGTAAGGTACCTTGTCAAAGACTTTCTAGATATCCACAGCAACAACATCCATGATATTTCCTTCATCAACCTCTGTTCCTTCATCAATAAATCAGAGTTGGGTTAATCAAATACAGTTGGGTTTTTACAATGTAGTGCTGGTCCTCCTTATTTAACAGCAACTTCTCCAAGAGTTGATTTTTTTAATTACTTTTTTTTTCTAAAATAGGAAAAGCTTTCTGTATTCCACCACAGAGCAATGGTGTACAGTGCAACTGCACACTGTCCAGTTTGAACAGTTTGGTTGATTAAGTATACATTTTTTAAAAAGTTCTTCTACTGACTCTTTCACTATTATTAAAACTTGCTTGTCTCCAAATAATTCTGAGGTCTTTCCAATTCTTCTTCAGCCCTGTTTTAAGCTTCTTTTCTGGCCCTTTTACTGTCCTTAAAGTTTGCCTTGTACAGCCAAATCTCAATAAGAGGATCAAATGGAAGAGCAGAAGTAGACCATTCAGCCCATCAAGTCTGCTGCGCCATCCAATTAGCTCATGGCTGACCTGACAATCCTCAACTCTACTTTCCTGCCTTATCCTAATAACACTGGATTCACTTACTAATTAAAAATCTCTCCAACTCTTGTGTTGAATATACAAAAGGATTTAACACCTACACCCTCCAGTAAAGAATTCTAAGATTCACGACCGTCAGAGAGAAGAAATTCCTCATCATCTGTACTTTAAATGTGGATGGTATCAACACTCACTGAGAGAGGGGAGAATATCTCCCTTACCCTCCCATCCTGGTCTGTGCACTATTTCCTTTTCACTTTAGGATCTCTCCTGTTGGAGCTCTTGGTTGATTGTCTCCTTTGCTAAGGCTCTGTTTTTCTAAGTGTGAGTAGCCTTTCTCTCTTTCCCTAGCTCTCATTCCTGGCCCAGAAAGAAGATTTACCTTTACAATGCTGAGCTTGCTTTTATGCAGCTCCCATGGCTACTGCTGTCTCTAAGGGAAATTGCATTTCAGTTACTGGCTTAGTGTACCTTCTCAAAGAGGTAGTGCTCAAAGTGGCAAACTCGGTTGTTTGACTTTTTCTTCCTTTGGGTTTTCTGGATTGCTTCCCGTCATTGTGAGGGTATGATCTTCATTATGACAAGCAGAAGGTATTTTCTCAAGTGACCATTCCTGGTATTTTGTACTATTTGCCACTTCTGCCAGAGTATGGTACTGACTAAGGGTTGTTTGAGGTAGTTTTTGGCGATCAAACCTCCTTTGTCTGGGGCCTGTCTAATCAGAAGTGGCAAAGAAAATGTCCCTGTTGACTATTGGCAAAACAGGCATTGTTCTTAGATAACAAGAAGGTTTATTGCATAATAGCAATAATAGTTACATTTGGTATAATTAGAATCATTAAGCTTGTAGGGAACTGGTACAGAAATATTTGCTGCCTCAAAGCTAGAAAATAACTCCTTATTTCCACCTTCATGCCATATGTCAACAATAAATGGGTGGAGCCAGTGTTACATGAAAATTAACCCCTTCAGAACCATACCTTACACAAGAGTTTTCCCACTGAAAGTGTATGGACTACCCAGTCCCATGTCCTAATGGTCTGCTGCAACTCTTGCTCCAGAGGGACCATCCCTCCAATTCTGTAAGTGTCTAGGGGAGCTGCAGGTCTCTTTCTCCCAATCATTTTGACAATTGTCCAAATTCCTACTTTTCCAGATTATCTAGTTCCTTGAGTCATAACCCAGTTGAGCTGAGGAGTTTAAATGATTCTGCATCATTCCAGTCTTATGCAGCCTTTTTCCACCCCATTATCCCTTAACTATTCCTTATCTGCTGTTGTTTCCACTAAAAGTCTCCCTTTCCTACTCTTCCCTTCAAGTCATTTTTGGTCCATTTCTTCAATGCCTTACTTTACCCCATGTTGCTGCTCCCTGCTGCAGAGTTTTGCAGGCTGTACTTACAGAAAATCTCTTTCCCCTGCCAATATCATTTGGATGCCTTGTCATGTCCGTGGGATTAGTGCTACTACCTGAAGATAGGTGGAAGTCCTTGTTATACAACAAATCTATTTGAATAGAATCTGCATTTGCACTTGTAGTGAGAGCTTTATTTCAGTAAACCCCACTCCTTAAAACTCTCACGCCCTTGATTAGTAGCTCTCTGTATTTGTATATCTATTTTATCCTCAATTAATGCATCTATCACATTTTCCTTCATTTCATTTGGTTTCAGCATCACTTTAGACCATATTAGATGATAACACTTCTGTCCTCGATCTGAATCCCAATGGAGCAATAGCACTGTCAGAAAGTTAGGTAATAGAGATCAGTTCTGGAAAGTCTCAGCCTCAATTATCAGTATTTTTACCTTGAATTAGCCTTTTTTCTGTCGGTATACAATTGACAAAGCGAGAGGATTCTGGGAATGAGTTATTTTTAAATGTTTGATTGTTTTGACTTGGCATGTATAACTTGTTTGTACATAGGAAATATAATAGTAGCCAGGACAGGATATGCAAAAGTACAAGAACAGCCTGACATGTGCATTGACAATTAATGAGTGGTGAAAAGCGTTGCCTGTGAAAAACTCCATAACAATAGTTGTCTTCCATTGGAGTAACAAAAGTTTTGTTTTAAAAAAATATCGTGTATCACCTTCCTGGAAAAGTATTTTGTGAATGACTTTGGTGGGAGGGATTTGAAGGAGGAGAAGAGAAATCCAGAAGGACAGTGCTTTGGAACATTTTTGGAACTTGTAGGTTTTTTTTGTTCATTCATGAGACATGGGTTTCACTGGTAAGGGCAGCAATTGTTGCTCATCCTTTGATAAGGAGGAGCTAAGGCATTTTCTTGAATCGCCTCAGCCAATATAGTGGAGGATCACCCGCTGTGATATTGATTCAAGAGCTGCAGGAATTTGACACAGTCACAACAATATCATTTGAAATCAGGATGGAGTGTCACTTTGAGGGAACCTGGAGTTGGTGGTCTCCCCCTGCACCCGATTGTCCTTATCTTTGTATTCTCAAAGGACGATTAGCAAGTGACTGCATTAACATCTTGTAAATGGCACATGCCCAGATCTAGTGACAGAGGGAGTGAATTTTTAAAGTTAATGGATGGAGTTTTAATCAAGTTGCTGCTTTTACCTAGATTCTGTTGAACTTTTGAATGTGATTGTAGGCACATGTTGAAATTCATGACCTACGCATGTCGGTTTTGACGCAAATTTGGTATTGACTCTTTTGTAATTGCATAGACTGAGCAAGCCCCTGGCTGCCTCCTTGTGCTCACTGCACAGAGCACAAGCAGTGTTATCCGGATTCATATGGTGCAATATTGTTTTTAAAAGGGAGAATCTCGCTTAAAGGGAAGCTACACTGAATAATATTTCTGGAACTTAAAGAACAGAAAGTGAAACTTAAGGATAGAGAGAAGGTTCCGGATGTGATGGTGGAGGTGGTCAGTCAGCTAGGAAAGTAAATGCCTGGGGTTTGCACATGAGGATCTAATCATAGTGCCACAGGAAATGTAATGAGCTTACACATGGCTGTCCCAAAATGTATCTTCAACAACATCTCCTCCCACCGTACCAAACTCTAATGCTTCTCAATGTAGTACATTGTCATTGGTCAGCAAGGAACAGTCCATGGCAATTAAACTAAAGCTGTAGTATTCACAGGCTCCAACTAATTCTCATTTATCCACTATCACCACCTTTCATTGTTTCCAAATACTTCCAGCAATGGTATTTATAACATCTGATCACAGGGCTACATAACTACTGCCCTTCTGCTCTGTCTGTTGTAGGGTAAGATGGCACATGGAAGGGAGTAGAGTAGAATCAGTGGGGCCAAGAATGTCTATCTTCTGAGGACATCAGCATCAGCACCAAAGCCCATACCATCCAGCATTGCCGAATATTGAGGATAGTGCTGTGTTCCTGTCTATTGCCCCTTCCTAATTCCCAACTCATCATCATTTTACTAGCTACTGTAAGGAGAATGCTGTGTATGGTGTGGTCATGGACCTCTAGCTACAAACTAATACCAACTGTCCCATCTGATTTAATGTTTTCAAATGCTCAAGAACTGCAGCCTCTCCAGCCACAGCAACCAGGAGGATGAAAAAGAGCAACACCCTTCACCGAAGAAGAGATTCCATCATTTAATTTCACACCCATGGGCATCAGCTCAACAGACATTGCATATAACTTGGAGGCTGGCATAGAACATCAGCTTGCAATGATGAAATGTTATGTTGTGAAGGATCTGCAGCCAAACTTGGGGATCAAGGTGGCTTGTAATGCCAGCTCAGCTCAGAAGGAAGATGCATAATAGTTCTGCTACTCCAATGATGATCTCAGTGGGCAGAATGCAGGCGACGCTGATGGCTACACAGTGATGCTAGGTAAATTGGCTGGCCTACCAGTCAGCCTCCTATTGCTGTGCAGGCCCAAGGCACAGTCCAGCTGCCAAATAGTAGAGGGCATTGCACAGAGTTTGCTCTCCCCACAGATTCAGCTCCATCTCCCTGTCATGCTACAGACCCAGAGGCATTCCAACTCCAGACAAAATCTTCACCATTGTCACATCTAAGATATGGTGTAGTTAAACAACCTGGATGCTGTGGGTACATTACTGTCATCAAACTTTCATATCGGTATTCATCTGAACTGTTGATACCAAGTAGTGCAAAAAAATTTACGCAAACGTCTTCAACAGGAAATAAATTGTAAAGGTTTATTACACATTTTTTTCTGACTACATCACATCTAAGGTACAAAGTTTTCTCTTCTGAGTCAAGAGACTCAACTTGAGTGTAAGTACACATTGTTGATAACACAGTGTGGAGCTGGAGGAACACAGCAGGCCACGCAGCATCAGAGGAGCAGGAAAGCTGACGTTTCGGGTCGGGACCCTTCTTCAGAAATTGGGACTGCAGTGTAAGGGAGCTGAGCCGTAAGAATGCAACAACACATTTTGGCAAATCCAGAAGTCTCTACAACACCTTCAAATGCTGTCATTTTCCCATAGCAGGACATGTTAATGACTGTACCTGCAAGTTGGGTGCCTGGATCTTTAATGACTAAATGCTAGGTCCATCTTGCAGCTTAATGTTTGATATAAGCCAAATGATTGACCAATTCATTGCCCAGGCATATAAATTTGATAGCCTAGCAGCAAACCAGCCAGCTGAGTGGAGTGATGTCAGGGTATCACAATCTTAACCCCAGCATGTGCCAGAAGACTATCATGTGCACCTTTGTTAAAAAGAAACTCCTTGCAAACCACACAGAACAGCTGGCTGCAAAACACATCCCAGCAAAATAGTGGGTGATGGTGCACAGGAATGAATTTTGTCACTCAGTCTTTCCACAAATTGTGTTAGTATGTTTATCTGTATATGAGGTTCAATCTCAGAACCATGACTGTGTCCCAGCCTAACTCTACATACTGTACATGTGAAACATGTGTAGACATTGTCTACACTAACCAGCCTTTCTGAATAATGAATCTCAAAACTGATATAGTGCAGAGGAAGCCATTTGACTCATCATTTCTGCAGCAGCTCTCCAGCAATTTGCTGAGTGCCATTCTCCTCCCTAATCCTTCTGACAGTGCACGTTCTTTCTTCATAGAGAACAGTAAAATTTCCTTTTGAATCTTTCTGTTCATCCTGCCTCACTGCTGCCAGAGAATGCAACAGCACCCAAAACCACTTGATGTGTGAAAAAAAAGTTTTCCACCTAGCACTGTTTCTTCTTTTGCCAATTACTTAAAAAAAATGTCCTTGTTCTCAATCCTTTCACAAGCAGGAACAGTTTCTCCCTACCTGTTCTGTCCAGGCTGCTTAAGATTTTGAATATCACCATCAAAGTTCCTTTCAGCCTTCTCTTCTCCAAGAAAATCAGTTCCAACTTCTCCAATCTATCTTCTTAACTGAAGTTCCTCATCCCTGGAATTTTCTTGCGCATCTTTTCTGCCCTCGCCCAATGCCTTCACAACTTTCCTAAAAAAAAATGGTGCCCAGAATTAGACACACAGTTCCAGCTGAGACCAAACTAGTGGCTTATACAAGTTTAACATAACCTTGCACATGATCTCTATGTCCCTGCAAATAAAGACTAGGATACTGTATGCTTTACTAACCTGTAATCTTCAATAGCTTATGCACATTTACACCAGGTTCCTCTGCTCCTGCATACTTTCCAGAATTGTATCATTTTATATTGTCTGTCCATGTTCTTCCTACCAAAGTGCATCATTTCACATTTCTCCACATTGAATTTCATCAATCATCTGCCTGCATGTTCCACCTTGTTCATTTTTTGGGCAGATCTGCTATCCTCCTCACAGTTCATGACGATTCAGAGTTCATATTACTCTTTAGTGCTCTATGCTCATGTTCAAAAATAACTTCACTGACACCAGACAAATTCAGTTTGTGGAGAACGCTTTCACACGATGGCTCGAGGAGGTAGACATTTTATCAGTCTTGGTTGGATGTAAAGCCAAGTTCTATAAGTTCAGAATAGTATATTACTTTAAAGTAAGCTGGCTAAGTGGGGAAAAAATGTTCAACATAGATAAAGAACCTGACAACTGTATCCAGTTTGAGCAGTTTGCACTGTGATGGATGGTTAGGAAAGCCAACTTCCAGTCTTGTACAAAGTATATATATTTTATCAATTTTCATTAAACCAAAAATAGCTGAAATCATACATAATAAAAATAAATCACAAGAGCAAAATGCATGTATAATTAATATTGGAAGTTCATACTGAAGTGAATAATGAGATCAGCTTGTGTGAGACGTTATCATGGGATTAGAAGAATCAGATTAAATACATAAATAAAGAATGAGAGGAGCCAGCTATGTGAATTAACAATACATTTCATTTATCTAGTACCTTGAGCAAAAAAAAACTTCAAGGTATTTCACAGAAACTTTATGAAGTAAAATATGACACTGAGCCACATGAGATATTAAAATAGACGACCACACATTTGGTCACAGAAGTAGGAGTTAAAAGGAGGAGAGAAATATGGAGAGTTTGAGCATAGGTATTCTAGAACATGGGGGCTGAGCAGCTGAAGGCATACACATCAGTTATGGAAGGGCAATAAACCAGCATGGGAGGAGAACAGAGACCTTGGAGGCATTTAAGTCTGAAGTAGATTTTATTGACACATGGGGCTTTGCTGTTGCTGGCAAGGCCAGCATTTATTGCCCATTCCTAATTGCCCAAGAGGCAGTTCAGAGTTAACCACATTGCTGTGGGTCTGGAGTCCACATGTATGTCAGACCAGGCAAGGATGGTAGATTTCCTTCACTAGAGTGCAAGTGCGTAAGATGGGCTTTTGCAATCAAATCATCAGCGGCTTCATGGTCGCCACGTAGCTTTTTATTCCAGATATTCATTGAATTCAAATCTCACCATTTGAACCCATGTTCCCAGAGCATTAGCTGGCTGTCTGCAGTATTGGTCCAGTGACATTACCACTACATCACTGCCTACCCAAATAAGGATAGGAAGGGGCAAAGTTGTGGAGCGATTTGAAAGCAAGGCTGATGGTTTTCAATTTGAGGTGTTGCTGGATGCTACCTAATAAAGATCAAAGAATAAATAATAATGGCTTAAGGCTATTGAATCAATCTGGTGCGTTCCACTTCTAGCTCCTTAGGAAGACTTATCTATTCTAATAGCATCATAAAATCCCTACAGTGTGGAAACAGGCTATTCAGCCCAACAAGTCCAAAGAGCATCACACCCAGACTCACCCCCCTACCCTATCCCCATCCCTGTAACCCTGCATCTCCTATGGCTAATCCCTGGGCACTATGGGCAATTTAACATGGACAGTCCACCTAACCTGCACATCTTTGGACTGTGGGAGGAAACTGGAGCACCCGAAGGAAACCCACGCAGACACAGGGAGAATGTGCAAACTCTACACAGACAATCGCCCGAGGGTGTAACTGAACCCGGTCCCTGGTGCTGTATTACATTCTTTCCCAGTATTTGTTTATAATTCATATTTGTATTATTTCAGTTAGCTCACCTTATCCCAACGTATAAGACTGCACTATTTTTATCTTAGGTAACACAGTGTGGAGCTGGAGGAACACAGCAGGCCAGGCAGCATCAGAGGAGCAGGAAAGTTGACGCTTCGGTCAGGACCTTTCTTTTTATCTTCCTGCTTCTCCACATGTATGGAACTATCAGCCCCTGCTGAAGCAGGAATCTGGTTACTCCCATATTCCCATTATCTGTGATGGCTGATGCTTGCAATTGATTCAGTCCTCATTGGGTGGAGGTCTGGTCTATAGTTTTAATGTGAAAGTATTTTTTATTAGCTTGCAATCTTCGAGTTTTTGTTTCCTGCTGTAGCTCGTCAGTGATGGTAGCTTCCCCAGTTTAAAAAAAAAGCCTTTATTTTTGTTTAATATAAATACATTACAGCTTTCTTCACAGTTTCCTCAAAGACTTGGTATATTTCATTTATCTGGCACCATTATCATCTTTCATACGCCTTTGAGTTATTTTGTAGCAAAAGGTGGCCAAAATTGGATGCAGTCCTGGAAGTAGACTCACACTTGTTTACATAATGTCAGTATGACCTCCCAAGACTTCTCTGTGAAGCTAATTCTATATCCCAATATTGTTTATCTTGGCAAAATTTGCTGTGCAAAGTAGAAATATTATTAATATTTAGGAAGCAAACATACTACATTGTTTTGCTAGTCACAGTTATGTGGAAATAATTGCCATTTTCGTTGTTGATTTTGAATATCTTATGCTATTCATGATAATATTAACTTTAGTCACTTATTGGAAGAGTAGCCCATGGCAACATTAATATTAAAACTGCTGGGTTATTCAGAAAATGAAAACAGAAAATGCTGAAAGTACTCAGCAGGTCATGCAGATCAGTGGAGAGAAGCAAATGTTTCAGTTCAGTGATCCTCTGATGTTGTTAACTCTTTCTCTCCACATATATTGTCTGAGCCAGTAAGAATTTTCAGCATTTTCTGTTTTTATTTCAGTGTTCCAACATCTGCATATTTTGCTTTCTTTATTAAGGTTAATATGAATCAATTTGCCCAATTTCCTTCTGTTTTAAAATTAAACTGCATTCTGAGATTGGGTAGCAAAACAGTTCATCACATTCCTTTTAAATTTGTGTAGTCTTTTTGGATTTAGAGCAGAGTGGGTGCATTCCAGTATATCAATAGTTAACAATAAAAATTAAACAATGTGGACTCAGAACACTGACATTTTCTTTGAAGACATTACCAGTAAGCACAAGTATTCCTTGTGCTACTGTTGACTTGGCCTTTCGCAAAGCACCTCACAAAAATTCCACATTGACTATTTCTAAAAAAACAAACATGAATGTCTTTATTTAAGATATATTGGATAGGATGTTGGTCAAATGGGAAACAGTGAGGGAATGACAGAAGCAGCATTGAGAAGAGTTGCACACAGTTAGTGCAGAGACCGAACTACTTCAGTAGATCTGGATGTTGGAACTGACAGCTTTCAGATTCTCAAGTAACATTATAACAGGAAGAAGAAGGCTAGCATGCTGCTATAGATCGATTCAAGGAGAGAAATCTGTTATGTGGTGCAGTGGTAATTGAACTTGTAATCCTGAGGCCAAGGTTAATGATCTGGGACCAAACAAAAACATAAATTGTGAAGAAACTCAGTAAATTTCAGCTCAGAAAATAGTGTTATCATTTGGAGTCCAACCAGCCTACTTCAGAACTGATAGCAGCTAGGAACAAGTGGTATTGATGGGTTGGTAATAAGATAGCAGTGCACAGTCAGGTGGCAAGGGAGAGAGACAGACACACAGACCAAATGTATTACTTAGCTGTAAATGTTACATGAGGTGGTTGTAATGTATGGTAAAAGCATATAACTATGGGACAAAATTGGCAGAAATTATTTAAAAGCAATCTGGAGTATATTTATCGATTTATTACTTTTACTGTGGACAATTCCCATTCCGACTCTTGTTTTCTTTTACACTGTAAACCTTGTAATCCCAAGTGTGTAATTAATATATTTCTTCCATCAATTGAACATTTTGAAAAAAATTTTGGTTTGATGCTTTTACCAATGAGTGCTTTAATATGACATGTATTAAAGATGTAAGTTAAAATGGGCATACGCTAACTTTAAGTGCCCTCCAATTCTTGTAAGCAATAAAATGAATCAAATTTATTTTTAGAAAGGGAAGTCTCATTTTTGGCTCAGTGATATTATTCTTGTCACTTGAGAAGATTGTGATGTTAAAGCCCCATTCCAGATAGTTGTGTACATTACCTAGGCAGACACTAGAGCTAAGTGCTCAAGGGTGCTGCACTGTCAAAGGTAAAGGTGTTGCTTCTTAAATGAAACTTTAAAGCCCCACTCCAAAGACTGAATGCAAGCAGGAGTTTATAAGCAGGACTGAGGGAGTTCTGACCATATTGTTAGCAATTCAACTTTTTCACATTAAGCTTTTGACATTTGAGCTTAAAAAGAGGTTCTGTCTGCCCACAGGTGAGTGTTAAAGATCCCACGATAGAATTCAAAAAATAGCTGGAGAGTCCTTCTGATATCCTGCCCAACATTTATCCCTCAACTAACATTGTCAAATAAAAAACAGTTTACATGGTTATTTAACCTTTACTGTTTGTGGAATTTGGATATGTACAAACTGGCTGCTGTTTTCCAATTTCACCACACTTCAATAATACTTCAGCTTGTAATATTTTGTTGCATCCTACTCTTCTGAATTGTGTTAAAAAGTGCAAATATTTCTTCCTTGGATCATTAATTTAAATCCTACATTGGAGGCCTTTCAAAACTAATACTGGAATTTACAAAATAGCATTTCTTATAAATAAGAAAATATAAAAGCAACTTATTTCTTTCTATTCTTCTCACCTTGCTTTGCCATTACACAACTCATCCCCTACATCTTACCACAATGTGCTTCTATTCCCCTGCCTTTTTACTTTCCTATTGCTGCAAAAAATGCTTAACAAAATATAACTGTTTGAATACCCTCTGTCCAAGTTAATTTGTATTCATTCTGGTATCTTTGAAAGAAAACATCAAGTCATCAGTTGTTGTCTCCTTGGAAGCAGCAACATTGATTGTATTGTCTTCCTCACCACCGTTTGTCTACCAGCTTGGACCACTCACTGTATGCTTTACTCTTACTCTGGACTCTAGCGGGTTAACAGTTATCATCTCTCTGCTCATCTCCCTCATGATATTATTCTGATTTTGACGAAGACCCTTCCCATCCATGACATAATTTTAGATAATTGTAGCAACATCTTAGCTTTGGCTGATTATTTACAAGGACTGACATGTAATCACTTACTGAAGTGAGATATGGAACTTGACAGTTCATCTGGACTGCAAGTACCTCAGTTTTGTTTCTAATATGATGACTTGGTCATGTATCATAGGTTCCTCCAATGTCCTGACTTACCTTCGCTTGAATTGTCTAGAACTGAGTAGCAGAGGTATAGTAAGACAAAAATAAAACAAAGAATTGTGGATGCTGAAAAGCTCTGAAGAAGCGTCACTGGACTAAAACATTAATTCTGCTTTCTCTCTGCAGATGCTTCCAGACCTGCTGAGTTTCTCCAGCCGTTTCAGCAATTGTATAGGATATAGAAATGTGCAACACAGGAACAGGCCCTTTGGCCCACAATGTTGTGTCGAACATGATGCCAAATTAAACTAAACCCTTCTGCCTGCCCTTGATCCATTTTCCTCCATTCCTTGCATACTAATGTGCTTATCTAAAAGTCCCTTAAATGCCCCTATCGTATCTGCCTCCATGACCACCCTTAGCAGCGCATTCCAGATTCCTACACTGTCTGTATGAAAAACTTGCCCCTCATATCTCCTTTGAATTTTTTCCTCTAACCTTAAATGCATGCCCACCTAGTATTAGACATTTCAACTCTGGGAAAAAGATTCTGACTGTCAACCCTTTCTATGCATCTCATAGTTTTACAGACTTCTATCAAGTCTCCCCTCAGCCTTTGCCTCTCCAGAGAAAACAACCCGAGTTTTTCTAGCCTCCCTTATCTCATACCCTGTAATCCAGGCAGCATCTTGGTAAACCTCCTCTGCACGCAATACTCTAAATGTGGCCTAAACAAAGTCTTGTAAAGCTGCAACATGACATCCTGACTCTTGTACGCAATTCCCTGACCAATAAAAGCAAGCATGCCATATGCCTTCTTCACCACCTTATCTACTTGAGTGGCCACTTTCAGGGAGCAGTGGACTCAAACCCCAAGATCACTCTGTACATCAGTGCTGTTCAGGGTCCTGCCATTGACTGTATACTTTTCCCTAATATTTGATCTCCCAAAGTGCAGCACCTCACACTTACCTGAATTAAACGCCACCTGCCATTTCTCCGCACATATCTGCAACTGATCTATATCCTGCTGTGTCCTTTGATAACCTTCTACACTATTCACAACTCCACTGATTTTTGTATTGTCTGCAAACTTACTATCCCACCCATCTACATTTTCATTCAAGTCATTTTTGTATACCACAAACGGAGGTCCCAGTATGGAGATAACAAGGTGTGGGGCTGGATGAACACAGAGGAGAGGATAGGTGGAGAGGAGGCAGACAAGTCGAAGAGGCGGGGATGGAGCCAGTAAAGGTGAGTGTAGGTGGGGGGGTAGGGAGGAGATAGGTCAGCCCAGGGAGGACGGACAGGTCAAGGGGGCGGGATGAGGTTAGTAGATAGGAGATGGGGGTGGGGCTTGAGGTGGGAGGAGGGGATAGGTGAGAGGAAGAACAGGTTAGGGAGGCAGGGATGAGCTGGGCTGGTTTTGGGATGCGGTTGGGGGAGGGGAGATTTTGAAGCTTGTGAAATCCACATTGATACCATTGGGCTGCAGGGTTCCCAGGCTGAATATGATTTGCTGTTCCTGCAGCCTTCGGGTGGCATCACTATGGCACTGCAGGAGGCTCAGGATGGACATGTCGTCTGAGGAATGGGAGGGGGAGTTGAAATGATTCGCGACTGGGAGGTGCAATTGTTTGTTGCGAACTGAGCGCAGGTGTTCTGCAAAGCGGTCCCCAAGCCTCCGCTTGGTTTCCCCGATGTAGAGGAAGCCACAACGGGTACACCAGATGCAGTATACCACATTGGCAGATGTGCAGGTGAACATCTGCCTGATGTGGAAAGTCTTCTTACTAACCTCATCCCACCCCCTTGACCTGTCCGTCCTCCCTGGACTGACCTATCTCCTCCCTACCCCCCCCCCCCCCCACCTACACTCACCTTTACTGGCTCCATCCCCGCCTCTTCGACTTGTCTGCCTCCTCTCTACCTATCCTCTCCTCTATCCATCTTCTATCCGCCTCCCCCTCTCTCCCTATTTATTTCAGAACCCTCTTCCCCTCCCCCATTTCTGATGAAGGGTCTAGGCCCGAAACATCAAGCTTTCCTGCTCCTATGATGCTGCTTGACCTGCTGTGTTCATCCAGCCCCACACCTTGTTATCTCGGATTCTCCAGCATCTGCAGTACCTTTTATCTCTGTCCCAGTATGGATCCCTGTGGAACACCGCTAGTCGCTGACCTCCAGCCAGGAAAACAACCTTCCACCACTACCTCTGCCTTCTGTGGGCAAGCCAATTCTAAACCCATGCAGCCAGGTCACCATGGATCCCATGCATCTTAATCTTCTGGATGAGCCTACCATGAAGGACCTTGTCAAAAGCCATTCTTAAATCCATGTAGGCAACATCCACTGCTCTACCCTCATCAAGTATCTTTGTCACCTCCTCAAAAAATTCAATCAAGTTAGTAAGACATGAACTGCCCCACACAAAGCCAGGTTGACTGTCCCTAATTAGGCCATGCTTTTCCAAATGTGTGTTAATCCAATCCTTAAGAAATCTCTCCAAAAGCTTCCCAACCACTGATGTGAGACTCGCCGGTCTATAGTTTCCTGGATTATCCCTATTTTCCTTCTTGAACAGAGAAACAACATTATCTACTCGCCAATGCTCCAGGACTTCTCCAGTGGCTAACGAAATCTTGGTCAAGGCCCCAGCAATCTCCTTTCTTGCCTCTCTCAATAACCTGGGGCAGTATAGTACTGGATTTGGATCACGTATATCAGAATGAATAGAGTAGCAGGCAACTGTCTCTACAGAGTATGAGTGAAAGGCTGCAATTTTGCCTCTTAGAGGGTTTTATCCAATGGGGCAATGCTTGTGTTGTCATCTGTGACATTAAAAATGGCATGTGGTACTGAAGAATCTAACAGACATTTATTACAGCTAACAATAGTGTACACTCCTCTGGCACAATGGGCTGAACTTTGCTAAAAATTAGCAAAGTGCAAATTTCAAGGAGCTTCATGGAAGATTTTTCTCCTGAGCTCTAGCAAATATTCTCATGTAATTCTCAGCAGCATACCTCAGTATCTATGCATTATCCTTTATGGTGCCCTGCTCACACTACTGTGCACTCACTTGTGGCGGAGGTATTCACCACTATCCTGGGAGTCCTGAAACCAGGGCTGTGTTTCAAATGCAGCTGTGCAACATTTCAAGCACTGTTAGTGAGAAGCTGCTCTGTACTGTTCTGGCATGTGAAGAATTGGATCAGGGCTGGTCGAGAAAAGGAGATTAGCTCCTCCATGCACTGTCAGGGATTTGTACATCCTCTGGATGATGTAGTGCAGAGAAGGGCCAACCACTTACCTCAGGGCTTCCAGAGGATACCATGGCACCAGAGGCTGCCATGCTGGTCCAGGTTTATCACCCAAGTGTGTGCGGTGTCCATGGTTCACAGACAGGTACTACAATGCCACATAACCTTATGTAATTTCTGAGGGTAAGTGCCACCATCTTCAATCTGCTATCTCACACTCACTAATATTGTGACTGTGCCAATCTCCTATCAAAGCTTATCCTCCCTCACTCATTCTCACCATCCCAATCCATCCCCAGACTACTAACCCTGCCTGCCCTCTCTGTTGCTCAGGACTCACTCAGGACAGCTCATCATTCCCCCACCAGCCCCCCTACCCCCTGCCTGTACCAGCACTAACAGCTGTGCCAGCAACTTTCATCTCACTCAACCCTCCACTTTGTCTCATTCCATGAGAAAACAGCCCACAATAGAGTGGAGAGAGCTAAGATAGTGGAGGAGTGTCAGATCTCTGGTTTCTCACTCCCAACAAGGATCTTGCTTTATCAGGAGAGGATAGAGCTCTCTGCTGGGACCTCCATGCCCTTGCAACCAAGTGAAATTCATGTTCAAGTGTGTGCTGCTCTCCTATTATAACCACAGTGAACATATTAACATGTAAAATTACTACCCCTATTTTGCAACTCATTCTCTATCTTGTCAGTTGCAGATACCCATAGAATCTACACACAGTCTCCACCCTGAACAGAGCGGCCATTCAAAATATAATCTCCTCCTCCACCTCAAATCTCAGGGGATACACCAACAAGGCTGCCTCCTACACTCTCTGCCAGCTCAGATACTGTCACCTTGCTGGGAATCTTAGCTACAGTCAGGAGTACATTCTAGTGTCCACAGCTGACCAACGAAAAAATTTCCCTGGGTCTCTGACACTCAGTGGACTGCCAAAAACCAGGCACCTGCTCAGCTTCAGGCAAGAGAGGACCCCATGGTGTCAACCACTCATTACTTGATCGAAATGCACAGCAGAAACCTGAACAATAGGCAAGTCCGTCAGAGGGACTGATCAAACTAATTTGAAGGTTGGAGGTAACTATCAATGTCTTTTGTACCTTGCTGCCTCTGTCATGAGATTATCTGGCTGCCGTGGAGCTTCAGGTCCAGCAGCCTTAGAATATAATTGCAGAACCACCTTCTATTCCTTTAACTATTGGTGCTAGGCACAGATGACTTGACAGCAGAAGGATCAGGGATGGTAGCCTCAGTCCAGATGCCCCATCCCCTCAAAATAGGCAGAGTGGTGCCAGTAGGCAGCCGGCCAGAGGAACCACAATTGGCCTCCTCCGAAGTTTCTTGGGAGAGAGTAGAGGTGCCTGGGTCCTCTAGATCCATCATGCCTGCAGCCTTCAACACTGGGAGTTTGAGCTGAGGAAGATGAGCCTGCATTTAGCCAAGACACATTCAGTATGTCTAGGCCCTCTAGCCACAAATGTCCCCAGGTTCACCTATTCCAAAACTCCAATGCCAACAGGCTCCACTACATGGCAAGATTGGAGCACCCTAACTGCATATATCAGCCCTGCACCTAGACAGAGTGCAAGTGAAAGGAAGGAAAAGCACATAGGTGGCACAGATGACACTTCATTGTAAAAATGATCTCGCATTTGTAAATACATGTTCATTTTCATCATCAGCTATCTGAGTCAATATCGTTTTTCGCTTCAACTAGTAGGTTTCACTCGAGTTGCCAAAGGGACAAATACCTTCTGAGTTCCTGTAAACTGCACACAGTGTAGGAACCGTTCACTTCACGCTTTCGATCATAAAATATCATGTACAGGATAGCTAGGCTTGGTGCTTTCAATATTGCAGTTGCTGCTAAACAGATGTTCACATACTCAGCTGACAATAAAAGTTGAAGATATTTACAAGCAAAAACGTGTTTACAGAGAAGTGTAAACTCCCCCACTTATGTGGCCTCAGAAGATCTACCACTCCCTTTTCCTCCACTAAACCTCAGTGCATCATGGAAAGCACAGCTTGGATGGAGGGAGCATGTCTTAGTGGAATCCATTGGTCTTGGAGTCTTGGTTGAGCAGATAGATAGCCTAGACATGGAGACCTATGGCTGTCCAGAGGCAGGTGCATCCTCCTTAGCTTGAAAACCCAAGGAGCTGCAGAGTGGAGAGGGAAGGCCCAGCCAAATGTATAATGTCTTGCGAGGAAACTTCTGTAGGGGCTATGTGTGGTTCCTCCTTCAACTAGGCACTTTTTGGCACCACACTGCATCTTTGTAAGGAAGTGGCACCTGAAGTGAGGTCAAGGTCTCTCACTAGCCCCCTCCCATCACTTTGTTGTTTGTGCTGAGCGTCAATGCTGGGAGAGCTGGAGTGCAGGTTCAGCAGACATAGAGTGTGTTAGAGCTGGCTGTCCATGGCAACCACCAATATGACCACTGAGGCAGTCAGAAACTCACATGCCTGAGGCAGTATAGCATAAGCAACGTTGATGCAGTTCTGTAATGACTGTGTCAATTTGCCAAGTATCAGAAAACATGGCTTCAGCTTCTGTGTCCACCTGTTCCTCGGATGAAGATGGCTAGCACGAGGGGACATAGCTTTAAATTGAGGGGTAATAGATATAGGACAGATGTCAGAGGCAGGTTCTTTACTCAGAGAGTAGTAAGGGCATGGAATGCCCTGCCTGCAACAGTAGTAGACTCACCAACTTTAAGGGCATTTAAATGTTCAGTGGATAAACATACGGATGATAATGGAATAGTGTAGGTTAGATGGGCTTCAGATTGGTTTCACAGGTCGGCGCAACATTGAGGGCCGAAGGGCCTGTACTGCGCTGTAATGTTCTATGTTCTATGTTCATTTTTAATGACCTTAATTGCTGTCACCATGGGGTCCTGTCCTGCCTGGGGCTCACTAGGTGCCTGTTCTCCGACTGTCCTCTGAGTGCCAGTGATCTGGGTATTTCTTCTTCTTCCTCTGCCAACTGTGGTGATGTGGCAGTCGAATGCTCCCCAGTAGATTTCTCCTAATCTACCTAATCTACCACGGAAGTGTCAATATCTGAGCTAGCAGAGGGGTGCAGGAGGCAGAATGAATCCTGTGAGGGATTTGTGACTACTTTCTTAGCACTAGAGTTGGAGATGCTTTGTTGGGCCACACCTTTGATGGTGAGGACTGTGCAGATTCCGCTGGTGGCTGCAAGAAACCAAAAGAGAGAACACATTACAAGCAAGGGGTAGAAGTTCAGGTAATGTTAAGAGTTTTTGAAAGTGACAGAAATGGAAGAGTAACACTGTAATGCTTCGTACTTGATTGTCACAACATCACCAAATGAGCAGTCTCTGTCCATATTGGCCAGAACCAGAATGCACTACCCCTCCCCCATCCCCCAAGCACCCAACTTGGCTCTCTCTACCCTACTATGGACTGTCTTTTTCCTAGCATGAGGCAAAGGGAAGAATTGAGTGAAATGAAATTGTTTGGCAATGCTGTTACTCCTGGTGCAGATTGGGGAAAGGTGTTGAGGTGTGCCGAGTGAGTGAGTGAGTAATCAGTGCAGGGTTAGTGGTCTGAGTTTTATGGTAGGTAAGAGCAGGTGAGAGAAGTGTCCTGTGCAATAGTGAGTGGTAGGCCATGAGCCCTGGCAGCAGACAGAAAATGCTGGCACTTAATCTGGTGGAATGAAGGTGATCACTGACTGTCACATGGTATTTCTGAACATTTCTCTACAGCATGGATGCCACACTGACCGGGTGGCAGCCTCAGGCCAGGACGGCAGGGGCTGATGTTTTGGTCTTCTCTGCTGGTCCTGGGAGAAAGAGGATAGCCTTCCTCTGTTTCCCCTCAAATCCAGGTCCTGTCCATAAAGCAGGGTACCAACTTTCCCCCATCTGCCATGTCCAGGACAAATAACATGAACCGTACAGATCAATTCCTGACTCCCAGCACTTGACCTGGTGCTCAAACTTTTCTTTAAAATAAGGCACCAACACCAGGAATCCTGCGCTATCCCAGCAGTGTTAAGTATTTCCACCTATGGTGAATGAAGATTATGACGGTGGGGTGCCATAGGGCTATGATACATAGATAATGAGGTCAGTTTGGGAAGATGGCATGAGAAAATATGCAAGGCCTCATGGAGAGAAATCTTTCCTGATGGTCCCCAAAGAAATGACAGTAAACCAATTTCTGGTAAGATTCACCCCATTATGTTTTACAGAAGAAACATGCTATATCAAGACTTTTTACATTGAGAGGCATGTTATTCAGGGAAGCTAGTTAGTACTGAAGGCACTGAATCATGGGGTGTTATCTGAGAAAGGAGTATGATATTGTGTCTACATTATAGAAAGGGACG
Organism: Ginglymostoma cirratum; assembly: GCA_024137785.1. NCBI lineage: Eukaryota > Metazoa > Chordata > Chondrichthyes > Orectolobiformes > Ginglymostomatidae > Ginglymostoma > Ginglymostoma cirratum. The sequence goes on along the minus strand of JAHRHZ010000016.1, from coordinate 27,412,206 downwards.
TACTATTTTGGAGGTAGTGAGGGCACTATAGTAGTCAGGTCAGCAAAAGTGATATTGCCATTTATGGAGGAGCTAGTGCCTTATAAGATGGGAAGCAGTGTCGCATGGAGAGATGCAGAGAATAATAAGGCATCATTATCAGGAACTGGATGTCAGGGTTTAGCATAAATCCAGAGGAGAGAAATTAATTAAATATCATTATTCAAACATCCCTTAATCTGAGCACATTATTCCAATTGATATAATAATAAAAACACAAACTGCAAAATCTCACTCTGAATATTTTCGCAGATGAAGTTAAATAAAAGCAGCTCATGCGTGGAATGATTATCTAATACTGGAACAAATAAAGCCTGAATACATCAGTGTGTCATGAAGACTGGCTCACGTTTGCTACTCCCACACGCTCACCCGAGTTCTCCTTAATGCTCTCTGCAATAAAGCATTTCCTTCACGAGAGGAGATTTAATTATTCTTCTGCTAGGAGAAAGCTTCAAATTGACTGATTCTGCACTAGAACATTTCATTTCAACCAGGTCCAAATCTGGCTGCTTTTGAGAAAAATTGCAATATACTGAATACCATCTCTTGTGCTAATTTCAATTATTTTAAATGTTCACATTATTGAGGAGTGAACATTTGTGTTCATCAAAGTGCTATTTCTGAGCTGGTACATGAAATGTTTTCAATTTTTTTAGACATTACTAAGAGTAAAACATGGAAGAAATGCATATCATGTTGTCCATCAAGCACATTGAAACTCCACAGGCTATGTGTAATAGTAAGTCTACTGGCTGAGGGGAAACGATGCCTAATCTGTTTCATGTGTGTAAAATAAGAGAAATAATCTTATTGCCCCCCTCCCCACCATTGTGGTACCTAGCTGAATCTCAGTTCATGTTGCCTGTGCTTTACCAAAGGAACCATTCTAAGTATTAATCACACTCTTCAAGAAGAAATTCACCCTATGTCTGCCTTAAACTACTTTAAAAGTATTTCTCCAGATTAATTGAAAAATCTCAGTTTCTCTAGACTTCCACGTAAGACAATCTTTTGACACCAAGTATCAACCTTGTGTTTCCTCTCTACACCATCTCCATAGACTTGATGTCAGTGACCTAGAAAAAATAAACTATTAATGTTTCAGTTAAGCTGGGTATTATACAGCTTCACTGTGACATTTGCTGACTTGTATTCAACTGAATAGTAACATAATTAAGGATTCCACTTAATCACTATTGAGTGAATCTACCATCATTTCTAGACTCCTTTCTTCTTTATTGTAACTGTTCCTACATGATCCATAACATACTTACAGTATCCTGTTTTCCAGTTTACTGTACTTAATATTTCTCCATATTAAATTTCATCTGCCATTAACTTTCTCCCAGTAGCAGGAATCTTTTTTCAGATTTCTAACCGCTTATCTATCTCAACAGCCACCCTTGACCATCACATTAATTTAATCAGCAAACCTGACTAGTCAGCATTAAATTATATATCAAAGTCATTCAGGGCCACAAGGAGAATATTTCCATGCAGTGTGTTGTAATGACCTGGAATACATTATCTGAAAGCAGATTTAGCAGTAATTTCCAAAAAGAATTGGATAAGTAATTGAAAAGGAAAAAATAAATTAGAGCAATGAAGAAAGAGGGGGCAACTGTCAATAATTAGATAATTCTTTCAGACTGTTAGCACAGTCTCAGTGAGCCAAATAGTCTCCTCCTGTGCTCTAAGTTTGTACGTAAATGCAGAACAATTAGCTACAATCTTTTGGCCTCCAAACCTGACAAATCAACTGTACAATTTTATTGTTTTTCCTTTTGTATACAAACTTTACCTTGAACTTAAACTCTATCAAAATAACATTGGAAAGTTTAACACCACATCATGTTTAAGCCATTAAACATTCCCAAGGTAGGTAAAACACAGGCTAGATGTAATGCTTTAAGTTCTTCCTACACTGTGACATTAGGTGTTCCCAGGTGAGATTTAGCACAGATGCTTATTGACCTCCACCGTGGTCATGCATTCTCATACACCAAAATCAAAATACTGTTCTCATTTACAAACACCCTCAGGGTTGGGTCAATCCTTGCTCTTTCATTTAAGTTCCCCATTTAAGCCTAACAATCTTCTCACTCTGGGAACTTACTTTTGATGGTAGAGCATTCAACCATCTTGGACCTCCACTTTGGGACTTCAGTCCTAAAACTCTTGTCTATTTTTTACTTCCTCAAAACCTTTTGTCACCTTTTGTGATTTCTGATCGTTTGATTACGAATGACTCCAGTTTAAGTGAAATGGAGTCATAGAGTCATCATTGCAAAACAGATCCTTTGGTCCAACTTGTCCACACCAACCAGACACCCCAATCTGAGCTAGTCCCATTTTCCAGCATTTGGCCCATATCCCTCTAAACCCTTCCTATTCATATACCCATCTAGATGCCTTTTACAATGTTGTAATTGTACCAGCCTCTACCACTTCCTCTAGCAGCTCATTCCATATACACACCACCCTCTGCGTGAAAAGGTTATCCCTCACGTCCTTTTTAAATTTTTCCCCTCTCACCCTAAACCTATGCCCTCTAGTTTTGGACTCCCCTATTCTAGGGAAAAGACTTTGGCTATACACCCTATCCATGCCCCTCCTGATTTTATAATCCTGTATAAAGTCACCCCTCAGTCTCCGATGCTCCAGGGGAAAAAAGCCCCAGCCTAATCAGACTCTCCTTATAACTCAAAACATTCAGTCCTAGCACATCATTGTAAACCTTTTCTGCAGCCTCTCAAGTTTAGCAACATACCAGGACTAAGTTTCTTATGTCAGAAGGTTAAAATCCACACATATGCTATATAAGGGAAAGTGAATTACTCAAGACAAATCAACTGGTAAATGGTCCTTCTTCTATATACCCTAAATGAATCCTAAGATTGATACCTTTATAAGATTATTCATTAAAGGCAACTAGACATGTTTAACTCTTCACCTTAAATCAGTCATGAAACTGTCCAAAGTTTACTACCTAATTAAGTCTTAATAATGTCTTGTCAAATTGTCTGACTTCAAGCAGTTTGGAGTATATTAGCATTTCCATTACCAACCTCCCGCTGGGATTCGTACAAGTTATTAAGTGAATGAATTAACCCTTCTTTGAAAATTAATCACAGTAATTCACTATTAACAGCTTGTTGAGTATAAATGTACCATTTGGTTCATTTTCTGAGATTTATTTAGGAAATAACTTTCTTAGCTGACATTTTAACAGTATTTGGTAAAAGTCTATTGAATTGATTAAAATTGAATAATATGTTTTCAAAACCCAAAGGCAATTGATATGTTGCTGCTGGATCCTTTGTTCTTGCATATATTTTAGCAAGTCCAAAGGGAGCAATTCAGCTGCTGTGGCCCTAGAGAAATATAGAAAATGCGGGAGGGAACTGAAGAATTAGAAAGCAAAAAGTGGCATGAAAATGGACTTGCAAACAGGATTAGGAACCCTAATATATTTTAGAAATACATTAAAGGGAAGAGGGTAACCAGGGAAAATTTAGGGCCCATTAGGGACCAAGGGGGCAACATGTGTGTGAAGCCGTAGGGTATTGGAAGGGTGTTGAATGAATACTTCTGTTCGGCTTCACTCTGGAAAAGGAGAACATAGGTGCTAAATTCAGGAAAAGGGACCATGAGGAACTTGCACAGTTTGACAAAGGAAATGGGGATGTATTGGAGGCTCTGCTGGGCATAAAAAATAGACAAATCCCCTGGCCCGGATGAGTTGCATCCCAGGCTGCTGTGGGAGGTAAGGCAGGAAATTGCAAGGGCTCTGACACAAATTTTTAATTCCTGTCTGGCCACAGCGGAAGTGTCTGAGGACTAGAGAAAGGCTAATATGCTTCCACATTTTAAAAGACGTGGGAGAGATGAACCAGGAAATAAATACACTGGTGAGTTTCATGTCAGTGGTAGAGAAACTATTGAAGAAAATTCTCAAGGAACAATTTAATACTCACTTGGATGGCATGGTTAATTAGGAATAGTCAGCATGGTTTTGTCAGAGGGAGGCCATGTCTAACAAACTTGTTAGAATTTTTTAGGAAATGTAATCAAGTGTTGAAGAGGAAAGTTCGGTTAATGTAGTTTGTACCGATTTTAGCAAAGCTTTTGACAAGATTCCCCATGGGAGACTGCACGAGAAGGTTGAAGTACGTGGAATTGAGGAAAAACTGGTGAGATAGATCAGAAATTGGCTTAGTAATAGGACATAAAGGGTAGTGGTATAAGGCCGTCCGAGAGATTGGAGACTTGGGTCCAACAGTGTACCACAAGGATCAGTACTAGGACCCTTATGTTGGTTGTGTAAATAAATGATATAGATGAAAATATTGGGGGATTGTTAAGCAAATTTGTAGATGACACTGAGATTGGTAGAGTGGTTAATAGTGAAAAAGATGATTGTAGGTTACAGGAAGAAATAAATGGGCAGACCAGTAGAAGTTGGTATTTCCTTTATTCATTCACAGGCTGAGGGCGTCGCTGGCTAGGGCAGCATTTACTGCCCATCCTTAATTGCCCAGAAGGCAGTTCAGAGTCAACCACATTGTTGTGGGTCTGGAGTCACATGTAGGTCAGACCAGGTAAGTTTCCTTCCGTAAAGGACATGATTGAACAAGATGGGTTTTTCCTAACAATTGACAATAAATTCATGGTCATCATTAGATTCTTAATTCCGGATATTTATTGAACTCAAATTCCACCATCTGCCGTGCCGGGTCCCCAGAACATTATCTGGGTCTCTGGATTAACAGTCCAGTGATGATACCACTCGGCCATCACCTCCCCTAAGTGGAAAGTGATGCACTTTAGAAGAAGAAACACGATGAAGGAGTATTTAATGAATGGAAGGACACTGGATAGCTGAGAGGAACAGAGGGATCTTGAGGTAATTATTCACCGATCCCTGAAGTTGGCAGAGCACTTGAATAGTATAGTTAAGATGGCATAAAAGGGGTTCTGATATAATGTGGTAGTTCCGTACTTGTGCAATCTCACGTTATAAGAAAACCATACAATAGCCGTGCCATTTAAACTAATGGGGCTGGAATCGCATTATAGCCAATACAGGGAAGGAAAGTTTGTGTTCTACAAATAGTGGTCTAACTTCTTCAATCACATTAAAGCTAATTTGTATTAAAGAAACATGCATTATAGCAGAACCAACTGTATTGGACACTTCTTCCACCAGTCATGGCATAGAATATAAGAGCAAGGAGGTAATGTTGGCATTGTAAAGAGTGTTGGTTAGGCCACAGCTGGAATACTATGTGCAGTTCTGGTCACCTAGGAAGTTCACCAGAATGTTGCCTTGGATGGAGAAATTGAGCTATAAGGAGAGACTAGATAGGCTTGGATTGTTTCTTTAGAGCATAGACGACTTAGGGGACACATTATTGGGATATACAAGATTGAGGGGTATGGATAGAGTGAATAGGGAGTAGCCATTCCCCTTGGTTAAGGTCAATCACCAGAGGGCATGATTTTTAGGTAAGGGGCAGGAGATTCAGAGGGTATTTGGGAAAAACACTTTTTCACTCAGAGGGGCTGTCTCCTGGAATGTACTGCCTGTGGAAGTGGAGGCTAGAAACCTTACAACCTCTAAAAAAATATTTGTTTGAGTAGTTCGAATATCATACCATTCAAGGATATGGGACCAAGTGCCGGAAATTGGGGTTAGCACCCCTTTAGTGGTAGGTATGTCCATGCAGCCCTGATGGACAGAAGGGCTTTTTCTGTACTGTATGAATCTATATTTACTTCCTGTATTGGTAGCTATATCTGCATCAGCTGACTGAATTTCACGTTCCTTGATTTTGGAATACTTGTCCATTTAAGTGACACTTTGCATTAGGCTGATATACTCGTGCAAACTTATGCTTTGTTGGAATCCAGTTTCTAATTTATAGAGATGTAATTTTACATTTACAGTGTAAAAATCTCTTATATTTTCTACGTCAAAGGCTACTAAAAACTGAAATCAAATTAGTTGACAACTGAAGAGTGAGCAACCCTCATGCTATCTACTAAAGATACATAAATAGTCAGAAGAAAGATTGCATATAGATGGGATCTTTTCAGGTGCTTGGGCCTCAACTGTTTAGAATCTATATTACTTCAAGTTTGTTGATGATACAAGCCTAACTGGGAGAGTAATCTGTGAGGAGGCCATAATGAGCATTGCAAACAGATATAGACCAACTGAACATTTGGACAAGAAAATCACAAATGGAGTACATTGTGGGGAAGAATGAAATTATCCACTTTGTCAGCAAAAGTAGAAAAGTAGATTTTTTTTTAAGAACATGACTGGACAGATGGCAAGAGACCCAAGGGTCCCTGAACTTGGTTTGAATCAGGACATGGTGAGACCCCCGAAATGGTCTTACCCAAAATCAATAGCCAGGCATAGGAAACCCACCTAGTCAGAGTTGTCAGCCAATCAGAGGCCAGCAGCATTTGAATTCAGGAGCAGCACCAAGGAGCCCATGACTGCTCACAGAAGGAGAAGCTCCAGAGTCTCAGGATCTGACAGTGGGGAGGGGCTGATCACAAAGTGTGGGATCAAAAGGAAGAGGTTTAGGGCTAAGCATCAGAAACAAAAGCAAGCTGTGGTTGTCGGTCCCTCACTTTGTTAATATCCAATCCTTTAACTAAACACTGATTACCTCCAAGGAGAATATCTCCTGTGCCCCACACTGTGAGGTGACAGGCAGTCTGAATGGTTTGGTCTTTTATGCACACTGCATGGCATTAAGCCTATTAGCAGCTTTATTTTTTCCAAGTAGTGGCAACACGAGGCCTTTAAGTGGTCCCTTAAGGACCTAATTGGCAGTGAGCGAGATGGTTGACCATGGACTTTTCCAACCAGACGGGTTAATTTGCAATTGGCAGTTTGTTACTGTTGTGCACACCCATCCACCCTCCAAAGGCAGGAGAATTAGATAAGGGGCACTAAAGAGATCTCAGTATTTATTACATACATCAGGGGCTGTATTTGTTATGATCACCAGTGTTCTGAGCAGTAACAGTGGTTTCCAAATTGTGGGTGATATAATGTCTCTCACTGTCTTCCCTCAATAATCGCTAGATTAGTTGCTACCATCACTTCTTTGTAAAATCTGTTCAGTAACTCATGGTATCATTCTGTTATCCTCCATCTACAATAATACCAGTTCTGAACTCTTTACCTAATTCATTGCTCCTTCTTTCCTAGCCTCTGTGAAAGGCACTACCAATCTGCTACTGCCCTTTATAATAGCTTCACAGGCCTGTTTTTACCCTTTAATTCACTTCCAGTTCTTTTTGACTGTTTGTCAATTCTTTGGTAGTTTTCTCTGCCCTCTGACTAGCTAATTTCCAGTACTGTCTTTCATCATAACGTATTGGCAGTGCTGTCTTTCATTCTGTCTAACATGCTGCAGGCCATTTCTTGTTACTCTCTTACATGGTTTAACAGTTGATTAGGTAACCCTATAGCTCATTGTGAGCCCTGTTGTATTTTCTCTATAATTTGAAGGGGTATTTTATTTAAAGTTGCCTTGTTCTATCTTCTCCTCCACTCTTAGTTCTTACTAGACTATGATTCCATAGGAAGCCTTTGTCACGAAACAGCTATACTCATGTGTAAGCCCAGGGAGTCCTTTTTATTCATCATTGGATGTGAACATCAATGGTAAGGCCAGCATTTAATGCTTATCCCTAACTGCCCTTGAGAGTACTTCAGGTGGCATTGCTACAAATTTGGAGTTATATATAATCTAGACAAACTAAATGCAATAGATGAGCTATGATAATCCACTAATTTTATTCATGGTCAGCATTACTGATATTAGCTTTTATTCCAGATTGCTTTAATTTTCTGATTTTAATCCCCTCATCTGCCAAGTTGTGATTTACACTCAAAACTCTGAACCATTAATTTTGGTCTCTGGATTATGAGCCAAAAAAAATAGCATAATGAAGTGTGCAAATGATGATGTATCAGATTTGTTACCCTCACATCAGAACCTAATGACGTAGGGAGCAACTGTATAATGTAATGGTTCTGAAAGAGTTAATATTCATGTTCATGTTACATCGGCTCTGTCCACATTCTACTGTTGTCTGGGAGTGGAGACAACGAGTTCTACTGTAGCTTTTGGAGGAAGCAGATGGTTCTGTACCAGTTCCCTGAGGTCTTATTAATTATGCCTGACCAAATGAAGTTGACCTTATTGCTATAGCACAATGAACTCTCTTGTTATCTAAGAGCAGTGCCTCTTCTGTAGATACTCGATGGTTATGTATCCTTTATCGCTAATCACTAGACAGATTAAGCAAAGAAAAAGGAAGCCTGGTGTCAGTGAATTATGGCAAACAGCCTTTAAATAGTATCATGTTCTGATAGAGATGGTGAATAGAACAAGGTGCTAGCAGTGGTCATCTGTAAAAATGCCACAGCAGCAGCCTGTAAGGGTGGATGTGAAGCTGTTCAATGTCCAGAGGCACTAAGAAATAGTATCAAAGAATGTTAGGAGCAGTATGTGCGTATAATATTGTATAGAATATCATGAAAAAAAGCAAAACTTTAGAGTGATTGATCTGAAGTTAGATCACAGTCTATAAGGTGCAGAATAACAAAGGCAAAGCCAGGACAGACCGTTGGAAGGGCCAATGAGCCAAGGAGTGGCAGATGGAGTTTAATTTAGATAAAAGTGAGGTGCTGCATTTTGGAAAGGCATATAAGGGCAGGACTTACACCCTTAATGGTAAGGTGCTGGGGAGAGTTGCTGAACAGAGACCTTGGAGAGCAGGTTCGTATTTCTTTGAAAGTGGAGTCACAGGTAGACAGGATAGTGAAGAAGGGTTTGCTATGCTTGCCTTTATTGGTCAGTGCATTGAGTAAAGGAGTTGGGAGGTCATGTTGCAGCTGTACAGGACATTAGTTAGGCCACTTTTGGAATACTGTGTGCTATTCTGATCTCCCTACTATAGGAAGAATGTTGTGAAACTTGAAAGGGCTCAGAAAAGATGTACAAGGATGTTGCCAGGGTTGGAGGGCTTGAGCTATAGGCTGAATAGGCTGGGGCTATTTTCCCTGGAACATCGAAGGCTGAAGGGTACCTTATAAAGTCATGAGGGGCGTGGATAGGGTAAATAGACAAGGTCTTTTCCACTGGGTGGGGAAGTCCAAAACAAGAGGGCATAGGTTTAAGGTGAGAAGGGAAAGATTTAAAAGGCACCTAAAGAACAACTTTTTCTTGCAGAGGGTGCTGCATGTATGGAATGAGCTGCCAGAGGAAGTGGTGGAAGCTTGCAATTAAAACAATTAAAGGGCATCTAGATGGGTATATGAATGGGAAAGGTTTAGAGGGTTATGGGCCAAATTTGGCAAATAGGACTAGATTTATCGAGGATATCTGGTTGGCATGGACATGTTGGACCAAAGAGTCTGTTTACGTGCTGTACATGTCTATGACTCTGTGACTCTATTAATTCCCTGTTGAGTTCTGAGAGTCAGACTGGGCTGTGACCACACTAGCAGATAATGCAGGTCTGCACAGGTTATCTGGGGAACTGAAACAACATCTACATTTCGGAGTACTTACTGGTATCTGCCTCAATCAGACTCCACAGTGCACAAAGAGAGGGACTACCCCCTCACACCCTGAATCAGGACACCTGCCAGGCATCTACTGACTGACTGAGTTTATGTTCAGTACTGCACAGGCTTCCTTGATGGACTTAAGTGTACCATAGACCCTTAAACAATCAGGGAACAAGAGAAGGATAGATATGTTGGTAAATCTCAGAAGTGTAAAACGAAATACCAGGACAAATTAATCCAGTCAATTATCACCTTACTAATGTACTCTCAATCATCAACAAAAATGACAGAATGAGTCATTGACAGTGACATTAAGTAGTGCTTAGCAATAAATAGCATTCTTTTCTGCTCATTATGAGTTTAACCAGGGCTACTGAACTCCAAAACTCCTTAAAGATTTGGCTTGAACATAGGAATAAGCTGCATTATTAGAAGTGGCATGAGATTGACTGCCCTTGACATCATCATAACATTTGACTGAGTGTGGATCAAGGAGCTCAAGTAAAATTGAAGCCAATTGCACCTACTGAACCATACTGTACCTGGTTCATGTGCAGGCACAATGGGCTGATTGGCCTCAATCTGCAATGTACTAGTTTGTGCTTCTGTTGTTGGTTAGCACAAGGAAGATGATTGTAGTTAATGGAAGTCAATCATTCTGAGCACTATTACATATCTGCAGGGTTTCCTTGTGGGGCGCCCCAGGCTTAACCACCTTTAACTGCTTCATCTATTAACTTCAGTTCACCATACAATCAAAAGTAGGAATGTTTGCTGGTGATTGTGGTAGTGGTCAGCACTATTCACATCTCCTCAGATAATGAAGCAGTCCATGACCACATGCAACATGACCCAGACAATGTTAAGGATTTGGCTGATATGTGGCAAATAACATTCGTGAATCACAAGTGCTAGATAATGACAAGACAGAATCATTTAGCAGTGCCACTACATCTTCCACTTTCAAAATCCTGGGCACAACAAACTTAACTGGACGAGTCGCATAAATAGTCTATTTACATGGCTAGGGATGTAATGGCTTGGAATTCTGCAGTAAATAACTCACATCCTGACTGCACAATGCCTATCCACTATCTATGTGACAAAAGTCAGGAGTATGATGGAATACTAGATAACAAGGCGTGGGGCTGGATGAACACAGCAGGCCAAGCAGCATCATAGGAGCAGGAAAACTTGACGTTTCGGGCCTAGACCCTTCATCAGAAATGGGGGAGGGTAAGAGGGTTCTGAAATAAATAGGGAGAGAGGGGGAGGCGGGTAGAGGATGGATAGAGGAGAGGATAGGTGGAGAGGAGGCAGACAAGTCGAAGAGGCGGGGATGGAGCCAGTAAAGATGAGTGTAGGTGGGGGGGGGTAGGGAGGAGAGGCTTGAAGGTAGGAGAAAAAGAGTGGTAGTGGAGAGTTGTTTTTCAGACTGGAGGCCTGTAAACCAGCAGAATGCCCTAAGAATCAGTGCCTGGCCTTCTGCTTTTTTTCATTTATATAAATGATTTGGATGTGAATATAGGAGGAATTGTTAATAAGTTTGCTGATGACACTAACATAGGCGATGCAGTGAAGATTATCTCAGAATACAGTGGGACCTTGATCAGATGGGCCAATATCTGAAGAGTGGTAGATGGAGTTTAATTCAGATAAATGTGAGATCTTGCATTTCAGTAAGGCAAACGAGGGCAGGACTATGCAGTTAATGGTAGGCCCTGGAGAGTGTTGACAAATGAAGAAACCTAGGGGTGCAGGTGCGTAGTTCCTTGAAAGTGCAGTCTCAGGTGGACAGGGTGGTGAAGAAGGCATCTGGCACAGTGACCCTTTTACCGGAAGGATGTTGTTAAACTTGAGAGGGTGCAGAAAAGATTTACAAGGATGTTGCTGGGACTGGATGGTTTGAGCTAAAGGGAGAGGCTGAATAGACTGGGGCTATTTTACCTGGAGCTTTAGAAACTGAGGGGTGACCTTATAACGGGGTTTATAACATCGTGAGGGGCATGGATAGGGTAAATACACAAGGTCTTTTCCCCTAGGTAGGGGAGTCTAAAACTAGAGGGCATAGGTTTAAGGTGAGAGGGGTAAGATTTAAAAGGGATCTAAGGGGTAACATTTTCATACGAGGGTGGTGCATATATGGAATGTGCTGCCAGAGGAAGTGGTGGAGGCTGGTACAATTACAACATGTGATAGACTTCTGGATGGGTATATGAATAGGAAGGGATTAGAGGAATATGAGCGCAATGCTGGCAAATGGGACTGAAGTTATCAAGGATATCTGGTTAGCATGGGTGAGTTGGACCATACTGTACTTTTCTATGACTCTATGGTTAAAACTCCCTCTACACACTCATATAGACAGGCTTATATAAAAGGGTGTCCTGTGTGGAGGGCAAGACAGGGGTGACAGTTAAATGGTCCCTGTCCACAGGATTCACTGAGATGATCCTTTTGGCCTGTTAGGACCAGCTGTTCCTCGACCATTCTTCTCCAGGTACTGCCACTTGATTGCGGGAGGCACATACTTATAAAGACTCTGACTTTATTGTTTAAAATCCACAGCTTACAGCAAGTAATGAAAGGAAATTAACTGTTTCTTTTTCCAGACATGAGGTTTTATTTACGGCAGAGAAAAGAACAACGCCTTCCTTTCTAGGGGCCTAATGGCTTCTGATCAAACATTCACACTTACAAGTTACTCAGCTACCTGGGAGCCACTCACATAGATGGCAGGCAGAAGGCCCTTGTCAGCAACAACTGGGCACTACTCTACATGCCAGTATCTACTTTTTGCCAGCCAAATCTCCTTTTGTACGCATTCCCTGGCTCCAGCCTGTCTGCAGTCCTTCACCCACGACTTGAACAAGGAGCTGTGTAAACAGCATTTACAATGAGTGCCAGTTACCTTGCTTTTAAAAAGTGCTGCAATCCCTTCATTAGTTCTTAGTTTTTAAAACAATTCTTTTCTCAATTTGTTCCACCATCAAAAATGCAGAAAAAATGCTTTTGTAGTAATATTTAACAGTTGGAGACAGGCCTTTTAGCCAATTAAATAAGTACCCATATTTGTTTACCACCAGAGCACTTAATCCCTCCTAGATTTGCTTCTGGCTGCATTGTGTATTTGTGAGGCAAAGTTTTGTTTCTAAGAGTGGTCCCACTTATACCGACAGCAGCAAATCTGATTAACGTAGTTCAAACCTGATCTTTATCCACTTTCAACACAGGACAAAAGTCATTGTAACTGAAAATTAAAACCACTGCTTCCAGTTGTGTTTTGTTTTAATTCAGCACCAAATTTACGAGGAAAATAGTCAACAGCATCAATAATTTTTAAGATCAGATTTTTTTTAGATAACTGAAACCATGATGTCTGGCTGGACTCATTGCCAAAGTTTGTCTTTTGATCTCAACCAGACATTCTCCTCCCAATCATTAACAGGTGCTCTCCAGAATTCCAACTGCTGTTAACAATTATTTTCCCAAAGCTTTCTGCTGTTGTCCTGAAGTTTCTGATCTGCTGGGATACAATTCCATGCCTCCTATGTCCTTCTGCCCCTCAGCTGCCTGGTCTTTTCTCATATGCAAACTAGTTTTGTACTGCACAACATGGATCAGGAGACCTCCTTAAGGATTTTTCACCTCTTCCCGATAAGTTTCATTTTCTCCAATGTTCATCTTTCACTTACAAAATCAAACACTTCAGTTTGTAAACACTGAAACCTGGCCAAATGTTTGGGTAATATTTCATAGCTTTAATTATATTGGAGGCAGGCAGGGACTGAATTGGAGCATTTTATTTGATACCTTCAGTGTATTATTGGACAATAAAGTTGGAATAACTTCTAAATGGGCTTTATTGCTGGGTTAGAAGCCCCCATGGAAAGTCTGACCAATGTTAATCTCTGTGTCTTATTCCGTTCACCAATTACTATGTGAAACAAGCCAAAAAAAGCAGGCAAAGTTCAGACCTTAAAGTGATTTCTTAGCACTTGGCTATGTCACATCATAGAGTTATACAGTATGGATACAGATCCTTTGGTCCAATTCATCCGCACTGATCAGATATCCTAAACTGATCTAGTCCCATTTGCCAGCATTCAGCTGATATCCCTCTTAAACTCTTCCTATTCATGTACCCATCAGACGCCTTTAAAATGTTGTAATTGTACCCATCTTCACCACCTCCTCTGTCAGCTTGTTCCACATATACACCCCCTCTGCGTGAAAAAGATACCTCTCAGGTCCCTTTTAAATCTTTCCCCTCTCATCTTAAACTTGTGCCCTCTAGTTTTGGACTCCCTTTCCCTGGTAAAAAGATCTTGGCTATTTACCCTATCGATGCCCCTCATGATTTTATAAACCTCTATAAGGTCACCCCTTAGCCTCCGACACACCAGAGAGAAAAGCCACAGCCTATTCAGCCTCTTCCTATAGCTCAAATCCTCCAATTCCAGAAATATCCTTGTAATCTTTTTCTGAACCCTTTCAAGTTTAACAACATCCTTCCTGTAGCAGGGAGACCAGAACTGAGTGCAGTCTTCTAAATATGGCCTAACCAATGTTCTGTACAGCTGCAACATGATGTCCCAGGTCCTAAACTCAATATTCTGACCAATGAAGGCAAGCGTACCAAACGCATTCTTCACCACCCCGTCTACCTGAAACTCCATTTTTAAGAAACTGTGCACCTGCATCCCTAGGTCTCTTTGTTTGGCAACATTCCCCAAGGCCCTACCATTAAGTGTGTAAGTCCTGCCTGGTTTATCTTACTGAGATGCAACACTTCGCTTTTATCTAAATTAAACTCTATCTGACACTCCTTGGCCGATTGACCTATCTCATCAAAGCCCTGTTGTACTTGGGGATAACCTTCTTCACAAATGTTGCTGTCATCCGCAAACTTAAATACCACACCTCCTATATTCACATCAAAATAATTTATATAACTGATGAAAAGCAATGGACCCAGCACTGATCCTGGTGGCCAGTCACAGGCATCCAGTCTGAAAAACAACCCTCTACCCCCACACTCTGTCTCCTACCTTCAAGCCAATTTTGTATCCAATTGGCTAGCTCCCCCTGGATTCCATGTGATCTAACGTTGTTGCTGGGTTTCATTTGCATTTGGAAATAGTGGAGTTTGAGCAGCAGGGTCCAGATTTTCCAGCAAAAATAAGTTTAAAACTGACCTCTTCGGTCTTCCTTGTCTTCTCTGACCTGGATTTGCTGAGATAAGTTGTTGTGGCAGACACCTCACTCAGTAGACCAATACAAAGCCATGGGGGTTTGATGCATATCACATAACCCAATTAACACATGTTGGCAGCGTCTCAGCTCCTGGCAATAAAATCAACCACTGGGTTAATAGGATTGCTAGCAGGAATGGAGGAGCAAATAGAGCTATTGATTTTAACTCTCATTCTATACTTTCCTCTGGACAGAAAGGACTAAATTTCCCCTTGTGTTATTTCTTAATGATTTCAGCATGCGATGATTTTATTTCCGACTCAAAATAACTTTGGACAGGGTAAAACGAATGATATTAGCCAGAAATGGCTTTTGGTCATAATAGCAGATAAGCACTAAATGGATTCAGATTACCTTCTTCTGTGCTGGATTTTAATGCAAGTATGAGTTACGTGCATTAACTTTTCTCAAAATAGTGGGAAGAAGAAGGTCATCTGAACGTTGAACTTCCATTTGCTGATGACTTCAACAGTACATTTTAGAAAACATTTAAAATGAATTTCAGGTAAATCAGCATTAAAAATATGAAAAGATAAGTTAGTGTTTGAATGTGATTATCAGAGTCTTGGCTCAAATTTGACTTCAAAGATGACAACTCAGCTTCATTTGTGCTGAAACTACTTAAATTATCACAATCATTAAATTATCATGCTTTCAATTAGCTACTTATGATTGTCATGAGATTCAATTTAATACAGGCTATGAAAATGACAGTATATCTTGTATTTTATATGTAGAACCCATTATATTTCAAATTAATATGATGGCTCCAAACTTAGATTTCCTGTGAAAGGAGCCAGGTCCTATTATGTTGTTTTTACATTCACGTAATTATTTCTATATAAACACTTAAAGTAACTCTTTAGGGAGATTAATTTTGGCTTGAGTGGCAAAGAATCAATTGCTGCCAAGTTCTGGAAAATGTAGCAAACAAAATGTTGAAAACCCAAATTTGTGACTGAATTGGTGGGGGAATCCCATCAAAAAGTAAACCTGATAGACTGTAAGACCATAACGTATAGGAGCAGAATTAGGTCATTTGGCACATTGAGTCTGCTCCGCCATTCGATCATGGGTGATATGTTCCCTTATGCCATTCTTCTGCCTTCTCCCTGTAACCCTCGATCACCTTACTAATCAAGAACCAATCTATCTTTGTCTTAAATACACGCAAAGGCTTGACTTTCACGGCCTTCTGCAGCAATCAGTTCCACAGATTTACCACCCTCTGGCTGAAGAAATTCCTCCTCAGTTCTAAAGAGTTATACTTTCACTCTGAGGCTGAGCTAGTCTCCCCATGCCTATTCTATACAGGCTTCCATATTTTGTAAGTTTCAATGAGATACCCCCCACATTTTCTAAACTCCATCAAGTACAGACCCAGAGTCTTCAACTACTCCTCATATGACAAGGGATCATTTTTGTAAACATCCTCTGGACCCTCTGCCAGACCAGCACATGCTTCCTTAGATACAGGATCCAAAACTGCATGCAATATGACAAATGTGATCTGACCAGAACATTATACAGCATCAGCAGTATATCCCTGCTCTGGTATTCTAGCTCTCTCACAATGTATTCTAACATTGAATTTACATTCCTCACTGCCAAGTGAACCTGCATGTTAATCTTAAGAGAATCCTGAACCAGAACTTCTAAGTCCATCTGCACTTTAGATTTCTGAAGCCTTTCCCCATGAATAGTCTGTCCCTATTTTTCCAACTAAAGTGCATAACCTCACATTTTCACACATTGTATTCCCTCTGCCACTTCTTTGCTCACTCTCCTAGCCTGTCGAAGTTCTTCTGCAGCCTTCTCTCTTCCTCAACATGACCAGTCCCTCCACCTAACCTTGTGTTATCTACAAACTGAGAACAATGCCCTCAATTCCTTTGTCCAGGTTGTTAATGTAAATGTGAATAGTTATAGTCCCTGACCCCTGCACCACTTCACTGACTGCCATCCTGAAAAAGAACTCTTTGTCCCATGCTTGTTATCTCGGATTCTCCAGCATCTGCAGTACCTTTTATCTCTTTGTCCCTGATCTCTGCTTTCTGCCAGCCAGCCAATCCTCTATCCATGCCAGTACCCTGCCCCTAATACCATGGATTCTTATCTTATTTAGTAGCTCCCTGTGTGGCACCTTGTCAAAGCTCTTCTGGAAATCCATGCAGATCACATCCACTGCTACTTTGTCTAACTTACTCATTACATCCTCAAAGAATTCTAACAGATTTGTCAGGCATGACCTCCCCTTAACAGAACTGTGTGACTCAGCCCAATTTTACCATGTACTTCCAAGTCCTCTGCAATCTCATCCTTCATAATGGACTCTAAAATTTTACCAATGACCAGGGTCAGGCTAACAGGCTATTGCTTCCTGACTGCTGACTTCCTCTTTTTGTAAATAGGGGTGTTGAATTAGCTATTTTCCAGTCCTCTGGGACCCACCCTGACTCCAGTGATTCCTGAAAGATCATCACCAATGCCTTACAATCTCCTCGTCTATCACCATCAGAACTCTGGAGTATAGTCCATCTGGTTCAGGTGACTTATTCACCTTCAGACCTTTCAGCTTCCCCAGCACCTTTCCCTCACTACACTCACCTCTGCCCTCAAGTCTCTTGAAGTACTAATGCCTTCATTACTCACATTACCACACAATTGCAAAATAAATATAGATTGCAAAGTATATTATCCCACCTTGATTCATCCTTTCAGAAATATTTTACAATTCCCAGCTGTACTCCCTTTCTGCTTGTAACTTCTAGTTTTAATCGTTCTGGTGTATGTAGCTCCTGTTAAAATCCCTAAAAACACTGATAACTTGTACAAAAAGATTTGAATCCCACTGACCCACTCAAAGGACCACACCATAAGATTTCAAGTGGAGTAATGGTAATATCACTGAGCTAGTAAACCAAAGATCCAGATGAATCCTCTGGGGACATGGGTTCAAACCTCACTATAGCAGTTGCTAGCATTTAAATTCAAGTAATAAAGATCTGGTGTAAAGCCTCAAAGGCACTATCTTTCATTGTTGTAAGCATCCACCCATGAATGGTCTTTAGAGAAGGAGATCTGCCATCTTTATGCGATCTGGCTTATATCTGACTCTAGACCCACAGGAATGTAGTTTACCGTTGCTTGCTAGGCTGTTTTAGTGGGTACTTTAATGCAATGGGCAATTAGGGATAGGGAAAGAAAAAAAAACCTGGCCCTATCAGTGATGCCCAAGTCTCATAAAAGAATAAAGAACAACAAGACTTCACTTTTTAACGCATTTACTGTAAGAAATACATTAAAACCAACATCAACTAAACATTATAAGACAAAATCAAAATTCTAATTAAATGCCATTTTGACATGCAACCATAAGAAAATAAGAACCAGGAACAGGAGTAGTCAATTTCCTATAAGCCTGTTCCACTATTCAATATTACCATGGCTCATCTCTTTGGCCTCAGCTCCATTTTCCTAACCACTTACCATAATCCTTCAACACTTCACTAATTAAAGATCTGTCTATCTCCTTTTTAAATTTACTCAATGTCTGTTGTAATTCTACAGAATACCAATCATTTGAGAGAATTAATTTCTCCTCATCTCTGTTTTAAATCTGTTGCCCCATATCCTAAAACTATAACCTCTCATTCTAGACTGCCCCACAGGAGGAGACATCCTTTTTATGGCTACTTTGTCAATCTCCTTTAGCATCATATATACTTCAATTAGATTTTCATTCTTCTATATTTAGAATATAAGCCTAAATTGCTCAATCTCTCCTCACAAAGCAAACTCCTCATCTCTGGAATCAAGCTAGTAAGCCTATTCTGAACTACCTCCAATGCAATTACTTCCCTCCTCAAGTACACAATGCTCCAGGTGTGGTCTCATAAATGCCATAAATAATTGCAGCAACATCTCCCAACTTTTATTCTAAAGGAATAGAGTATAAATGCCAACATTCCATTTGCCTTCCTTATTACCTGATGTGCTGCAAACTAGTTTTCTGTGATTCATGCACGAGGACACTAGAGCACTTGAAATTTCTCTCGGTTTGGATAACTTGCCTTTCTATTCTTCCAACCAAAAATAGATATCCTCAAAACTATCCATGTTAAACTTCATCTGCCATTCTCCTAACCCATCCATATCCATTTGAAAATTTCTTATTTCTTCATGGCATCTTATGTTCCCACCTATCATAGTATCATCTGTAAATTTAGCTGAAGTACATTGTATCCATCTGTCCAAGTATTTAGTATAGATTATAAATAATTAGGACTTGAGACCAAACCCTTAGGCACTTCACAGACACATCTTGCAATCAGAAAAAGACCCATTTATACTGAATGTCTGCTTTCTGTTACCTCGCCAACCTTTTATCTAAGGTTATATATTACCCCTAATCTCTTATGATCTTACCTTGTGTATTAACCTTTTGAGTGGCACCTTATCAAATTCCTTCTGGAAGTTCATATATACTACATCTACAGGATTCCCATTGTCCACCTTACTTGTTACATCTTCAAATAATTTTAGATAATTGGTAAAATATGAGTCACCTTCATAAAATCATGCTGTCTCTGAAGGTTTGCATTTTGCCTTTCCAAATGTCCTGTTATTATTTCCTTAATAATGGATCCTAACACACTCCCAATGACAGTTGTTTCACCAAATGGCCTGCAGTTTCCTACTTTCTTGCCTTCTGCCTCTCTCCCTTTTTGCACAATTTGATTTTATTATTAAATAAGCATGACTTTGTAGGCAACACCAATACACTAAACTAAAGATATTACTTCTCAACTTCCTAACATGATATAAAATTCCTATCACACATTTGTGTATTATGCTACACTGTTTGCAGATTGGAGTCCTTGCAGAGACCAGTGCAAAGTTTCTCCCCAGTTCCAGTAGGCTTCCTTCTTCTATTTCACTGGGTCATAATATCCAATGTCTGTTGAAATCCAATTGAGGTCAGTTAAGAGGTCACCTTTGAGAAGATTATGTTGGTTTATATGGTGCTGGCAAATGTCAATATGAAACACCCATTTAGTACTGTGATTAGGATCTTGAAACCTACAGTAAAATCTAGCCCTATGTATCTAGTGGACCTGTGTAATTGGGCATCATTAAAGTAGTCATTGGGAGGTATCCTGTTAGCAGTGATGCTCACAGAGCAAATTCAATAAATTTCACTGAGTCAGTGCTATTTGACCAACCATTTAGTCCTGAGCTGTTGCAGGTTACTTAGTTTCAATTGTCTTTTCACCTCACTGCCTTGGAGTAGATGTGTTGCAGAAAACATTTCAACTTATGCAACTATTTCATTTGTGACAGTCTCTTTTTGCTTGTCACACCTGCTTTGACCCTGGGAAGAGGTTTGTCAGCAATGCTGGTAGCTGTGTAAAAGCTACGATAGGGGACAAACAGTCTGTATGTAATCAACTGTCTCTTTAATATCTGCACATGTATTGCTGCATCACAGCCTTGAAGGAACTATGCAGTGGGAAATTGCAGGAGAGGTTGGCTGGCAGCCCAGTAAATATTAAGTGGTAGATTATTACCTGAATTTGTACAGTCTGTGACAGTCCTGGACTGCACAACTTAAAATATGACAGATTTTGGTTAATCTACTTGATTCTAAAAGCAAATACATTTCTGCCTTTTACTTGAATGCTACAATACAGCCTGAACATTTAACTGTACAAATATTCCTAATTTTCTGTTGGTCATATTGGCAAAAGACTGTTGTGAGCTGAAATACTGAAAGGTCTTAAATTATACTAATCACACTGTTCTTGAGTCTTAATTGATGGATATAACTCAAGAAACAATTGTAGGGTCTAGGCCCGAAACGTCAAGCTTTCCTGCTCCTATGATGCTGCTTGGCCTGCTGTGTTCATCCAGCTCCACACCTTGTTATCTAAGCAATTGTACCAGTTTTCTTTGTGTATTACACAGTTATCATCTTTGGAAACTACAACTCTTTGGGAAACAGAAACAACTTTATACACAAAGTGTGAGGTATAGAATAGTGGGCAGAATTTATTGCCTTTCCATCATGTGCCCTGTTGATGGGGGAAGGTGAATTAAATCAGGTAGGAGCAGAACCTACTGTCTGTTGCCTCCACCCCAATTAATTTCATGTCAGATAGGCCAATGGACAGCCTTCTGGCCACAACATTAGTTGAGGTCCAAGTGGAGGACCTAAGGCAAACAAAACCCTTTGGGGATGATTGTATGCTCTGGGAGGAGGGGAGATATCTCGTTCAAAGGGACTCATTGCCTGATCGAAAGACCTGACATTGAGAGGTGATGGCCTAGTGAGAGCCACGTTCCTATTGTTGAAGCAAGCAGCCCTTGCTCTGCAACTTCTCCCATCATCCCCAGGCAAGGGGCCTGGGATCCAGCAACAAGCCCTCACATGAGTTTTGTAGGGATAGCTGCCACCACCTCCCTAAGACTGGCCTTCAACAGGTCCATTGTTCCCTGATTGGCTGGCAACTCTTGATGGATCCTCAAGGGAATGCTTCCCAAATTCATTTTCACTTTGAAGCTTGAAAATCATTGTGACCCCTTAATGAGAACTAGCAGCCCCGTTTAGGATTCCAACTCCAACTTTGGGAAGTCTGACTCTGGGGTCTTGGATTGTTGGGAGCCTGACGCTATCCACTCAAGTGGCTGAGTGGCAATTAATATGGCAGGCCTTCTTTATATGAGGCAACATAAGACTGTTGCCAGTTAGTGAATCCTCTGTTAAATACAGCCCAATGTTGGTTACCGTACGTTGAAGTCATATCTGGTCTCTACGTCATAACATTCTTCTACATCAGTGTCATACTAAACAACTGACTAAGACTGGGACACTGTTTACCATATCACATTATGAATGAAGCCAAGTACTACAGGTTTTGGAATTCCAAGTTAAAATTAAGAAATGTTGGAAGTACTTAACAGATCTGGTGGAATCTGTGGAGAGAGAAACAGTTAACATTCTGATGAGATGCAGTTAACTTCAAGCAAATGAAAGGAAGGGTTGAAAAGAAATAACAAAAGGGAAATCTATGATACAATGGAAGATAGGAGAGATTAAATGACAGCTCATTCAATTATGTGGGGCCTAGGTGAGTGGAAATAGGATGAGTAAAGATATAGATGAAGACTAACGAACAGCTGAAAGTAAGAAATGAAAAGAAACACAAGAGAAGATCCAACTTCTGCCAAGAAAAATTAAGCAATGTGGGGGAGGAGTTAATTGGGGAGTGGACCAACAGGGAATGGTCGCTTAATACTGAAAAAAGAGATGTGTTTGTAAGTTGGAAAAATATTGGAATCAATTATGAAGGAAGTTACAGCAGAATATTTAGCAAATCATAATCTAGTCAAGCAGAGTCGGCATGGATTCATGTAAATGTAATTGTGTCTGACTAATTTATAGAGTTTTTTGAGGAAGTCTCTATTAGAGTGGATAGAGGGGAACCAATAAGGTTTTGGAGTAGATTTGTAGCTCAGGTTGTGGATGTTATGGTTGGTTGGCTCGCCGAGCTGGTTTGTTGTTCCATAGACGTTTCATTACCATGCTGGATACCATCATCAGCACAGCCTCCGATGAAATGTCGGTGTGTTTTCCTTCCTAGTTTTTAAACGCTGGAGCTAATTGAGCTAGATTACCTCACTTCCGGTTTTCCTTCGCAATGGAGTGCATATGGGGTCTAGTTCTATGTGTTTGTTGATAGTTTTCTTAGAAACTCCCATGCCTGCCTCTGCTTTGCTTGTCCCATGATCCTGGTGGTTCTCCTTATCCATGTGGATTGAGATGAATGAGTATTGGTCATGTCTTTTTGTTGCCAATTGATGTTGGTGTGCCCTTGTGGTTAATTTCCTTCCTGTTTGTCCAACGTAGTGTTTGTCACAGTCTCTGCAGGGAATCTTGTATATGACGTTGGTCCTGTCCATAGTGGGTAGTGGGTCTTTGGTCCGGGTGAGCAGTTGTCATAGGGTTGATGTGGGTTTGTGTGCTACTCTGATGCCTCGTTGTCATAGGAGTCTTGTGGTTAGTTCTGATGTGTTCCTGATGTAAGGTAGGGTGACGAGTGTTTCAGGGTGTGTAGTATTTTCCTGGTGTTGTTGTGTAATAGGCATCTTCTAATCCCATTTTTTGGATATCCATTGTCCTTGAATACCTGGAAGAGGTACTTTTCTTCTTCTCGGCGTATTTCTGTGCTGCTGCAGTGTGTTGTTGCCCGTTTAAATAATGTTCGCACGCAGATTTGTTTGTGTGTGTTAGGGTGGTTGCTGTTGAAGTTCAGTACTTGGTCAGTGTGTGGCTTTTCTGTGTACTTTCATTTGGAATTCCCCATTTGTCCTGCGCTCTTCCGTGACGTCCAGGAATGGGAGCTGTTTGTTCTTCTCCTCCTCTCTGGTGAATTTGATTCGAGTTAGGGTATTGTTTATTAGTTTGTGTGTCTCCTCTAGTTTTGTCCTCTTAACGAAGGCAGGATAAGGGTGAAAAGTGAAAGCAAAGTTCATTAAATGTTCCAGTTAAGGGCCACGCAACACTAGGTAAATCAACTCCTATTACTTGCCATGTTCTATTGCCTCCCTGTAATGCATGAGTTCTTTTCCCCACATATGACTGTCCCTTTCCTATTGGGTTTTGTATCCACTCTTTACTTTGTAAAGTCTGGTGGGACAGGGGTAACAAAAGGAATTGACTCCTGTGTATGTAGCTATTTTATCATTGATGCTATGACATTGCTATAGCTAATGGCGCAGAATTTGGTGTGACTTGGTAGAAAGTAATTTTTGCTTAACTACAGTTGTCTTCCATGGTTAAAAACTATTTTTCTATTTTACCCTATTAAGTATGCATTTTCCATACTCCTCTCTCCGTGACAGTACCAATGATAGAGTTGAATTGTGGAATGTAACCACTGAGAACAGGCAGAGAGAGAGAAGTTAGAAACCATGTGAGCGTTTCTAAACACTTGCTGTGTATTGTTGGAAGTCCTCCAAACAGGTTTTCGTCCATTGCCACCACATTATAACAGCTCTAAACAAAGTCACAAATGGTTTCCTGCCTGACTATGACAAAGGTAAACCATCCCTCCTTGCCCTTCTTCATCTGCCTGCAGTCTTTGACATGGCTGATCACATCATCCTGCTCAAAGCCTTTCCATCATTGCACAAAAACAGAAGTTGCTGGAAAAGCTCGGCAGGTCTGCCAGCACCTGTGAAGAAGAAATCAGAGTTAACATTTCGGGGCTGGTTACCCTTTCCATCATTGTCTTGCTGGTCAAACTGCATTCATCTAGTCTTGTTTAGCTATTAGTGACTAAAGAATCACCGACAATTGCATTTCTTATTATTCCACATAATTACCTCTGGTGAACTCAAGGATCTATCCTTGGCTGCCTCCTATCTGTCATCTATATTCTGTCCCTTGGTGGCATCATCTGAAAATGCAATGTCAGTTTGCATATGCCAACAACACCCAGCTCTAAATTCCTATTGTCTCTGGACCCGTCTACTGTTGCTAAGTAATTAGATTCCTTAGCTAACAGTTAACATCAGATGAGCAAATTTTTCTTGTAATTAAATATTGGGAACACTGAAGCCATTGTGTTTGTTTCCTCTTCAAATTTTGCTCAACTCATTGCTGGTTCCAACCCCCTCTCTGGCAACTGAGGTTGAATCAGACTGTTCACAACCTCAATGTCATAGTTAACTCAAGAAAAGCTGCAACTGCATTTTCATGTTCAAACTCAGGCAATATACTTCCACTTCTGAACCATTACCTGCATTTGACCCAGTCTTAACACATCGGTTGCTGGCACCCTTACTCATGCCTCTTCTTTCCTGAAGACTTGTTCAGAGGGAATTTTGGTCACCAGGTCTTATATTACTTTATATGGCTCAATGTCAAGTTCTGTTTTATAATTCTCTTATGAGGCGTATTGGGATATTTTAGTTTGTTAAAGGCACTAGATGATACAGCCAGTTGTTATTGAATCTCCATGTGCTTTGTGCACTAACATGAGTTGCGCATTAGAGGGAGCTACTATACACGAACTGCAGTGCAGAATCTGCCTTGTTCAGATAAATTCCAATGCGGTGTGTGCAAGAACAGTCACCAGGTGACGCTGTGTAACACATTTATTGGTGTATAAATTGCTACCATGTGTTTTTTAATTACTTGTGACCTTGTGTGGATGATGGCACATCAGATATGCGATCAACATCAAATTTATATAGACTGAATGAATCATAGAATCCCTCGAGTGCAGAAGGAGGCTGTTTGGCCCAGTGGGTCTGCACTGATCCTCCAAAGAGCATGACTCCCAGCTCCGTATTTACCATGCGTACCTAGCCTGCACACTACAGACAATTTAGCAATGCCAATCCACCTAACCTGCACATTTTTGGACTGTGTGAAGAAACTGGAGCACCCAGCAAAAAACCAATGCCGAACATCCAGTCTCCACACCGACAGTTATCCAAGGCCAGAATTGAACCTGGGTCACTGGTGCTGTGAGGTAGTAGTGCTAACCACTGTGCTATCTGTAAGTGGGATCTTTCTTTTCACTAACTTGAGTTTTACAGAAAATGTTCATGCTGATGGTCATCTCAATAGTTTTACATTTGTTACAGAGGTGAGTGTTGCTGTCTAATCAGGACATTTACAATGGTGAAAAAACAGAAGTTACAGCCTACAGAGATGAAACTACATGGCCCAGGTGGAACAGTTCTCAAGAACGAAAGCACAATGCAAAGCAATGCTCTAACACAAAGGCTCTAAGATAGTAGAGAATATATGCCTCATTCCTAATCAAGATAGTTCGTTCTTGATCATTCAGGTAGGTTTTGACCTCAACCATCTTGAAATAAGAGAGATAATTCTTGGTTACAATGGACAGCAAACAAACCAATAGAGCCAAACTTATGCAATGCCTGTCCAAAAACAGGTCTGTCAAAAAACTGGTCCTGGCACAAATATTGTTGAATAACTGGTCAAGGGGCAACCAGTATATGATTTTGTTGGGTGTCCTAAACCCATGGCAGAACCCAAAAAGAATTTTAAAAAACTATTAGATATGATGGCAAAAGAAATGTGTTTCATGTGGCCGAAAAGAAGTAGTAGGCACCAAGCCAAAATAAATTTGAAATAAATTCAACAAGAATGACAGACTGCTTGAAAATCTCCTGGTATTGTGTTAAAGGGTGACCAGACTAAAGGGCCAGTGAGTCAGCCAAGAACACACACTTTGAATACTAGTAGCATTTCATATAGATGGCTTATTAACATGTGACTGAAAACTAATATTTCCAGCTTCCCTTTGGGAAAATGTCCTGAAACAGTGACGCCTGGAATAATTAGGGATTGCAAGGTATACAACCAGGGCTCAGTCAGTGGTGTAGTGAACAATGTTCTCAAGAAAGATTGAAGTTTTGAAGTTTTGTTCTCAAGAAAGATTGAAGTTTT
>JAHRHZ010000016.1:27370298-27385803 GCA_024137785.1 Ginglymostoma cirratum | reverse complement strand
AAAGATTGAAGTTTTGAAGTTTTGTTCTCAAGAAAGATTGAAGTTTTCATAACTTATTTGTGAAATCAGTGATTATGGAGGACTTTCAGGACTTGAAAACCGTCTGATCATCACTAAAAAAAATTCAGCGTAACATTCGTGCACATAAGCTGACCATGCACATGCAACAAGGTCAGTTCATTTGTCACTGGACTAGTAACCTAGGGGCACAGGCCAATGCCTGGGACACCGGTTCAGATCTCTTTGTGGCAATTAATGGAATTTAAGTTTGATGAATATATCTGGAAAATGATATGGTGTCAGTGATGGTGACCGTGACAACTATCACTGATTGCTGTAAAAATCCACCTGTTTCATTACTGTCCTTTAGGGAAGGAAATCTGCTATCCTTACCTGCTCCAGCCTACATGTGACGCCAGATTCACAACATTGTAGCTGCCTCTTAACAACCCTCTGAAAATGGCCACTCAGTTCAAGGCCAGTTGAAGATTGGCAACAAATGCTGACCCTGCCAACGATGCCCACATACCATGAACGAATAAAGAGAGAGGAATTTGAGTCTTGATGCACCCAGTGACACCGGGTATTGTGTGTTGTGCTATTGAAAGTAATTGATTGTTTCAGCGAGAGTGGCGGATACTCAGCTGTCGCATGTTGTACTGTTTGCTAATCAGGTTAGCAAGGCTTTCTCATGCATTTGCGCAGTAATATTTCAAATTGTTTAAAAGTTACAAAATGCCAAAGTCCTGAAAAATGAATCTATTTACAAAGCTAGATAAGTCCTATTTATTTTCTTTACTCCCCTGTTCAACAGCGATTTATATACTTGTGCTGCCAAGAAGCCTTTAGGCTGCTTTAAGATAAGGGTACTGAAATATCTCCATGGAGGCCTTTATCTCATCACCAAGTCACTCTTTATTTACAAATGAAGAGTCCTTGACACTGCTTCAGCTCCTTCAGAGCCAGGTCTCAGAGTGAGCAGAACCTCTGACACTCCTGTTTATATCTGTCAGCCAGGGCTCCCTGATTGGACCAGATTAACAGCCCCACTCAGGGAACTCATATTCTATAAAGACCACCTGGCTGACCTTATTATAATCATCACAGGAACAATGGACATTTATACTTTGATCTCTCGGGTCTTGAGGAAGTCCCAAACTTTGAAACTGCATTTCAATCACAGTATTTAATTTTGAAGTACATTTACAGTCATATGGATGAGCAAAGCAGAGAACTCCAGCAGAGCAACAAATGAGATGAATAACCAGTTAATGTGTTTTTGATGGTGTTGGTAAGATAAGTATTGGAACAAAGCATCTGGAGACTTCCATCTTCTATTAAGGGTACGGTCATTGGATTTGATTATGTTTTGTCCAAGTAGGCCTTGATATAATATTTCATTGAAAAGTTGCCTGCACTGTCATTCCTTCAGCACTACACTAAAGTAAAAACATAGACTGTGCGTTTTCCTGGATTGGGGTTGACCACAGGTTCTTTTGAGCCACACATTTATATTACTAACTGTGTGTTGAATATAACATCAAAAAGATTATTGCAAATCTGTATATCAGGAACAGTTTATTCCACAGAGAGCATGTACAGTTTTGCACATCCTACAGTGGAAGAATCTTGATGACATGGCAACTGTTTGGTACAGATTTGCTGGGATATTATAGTGATGATAGAATAAAGTTAGTTCAGGAAAAATGTATATAGATATAAAAAAGCAAGATGAATTTAATGGGCTAAATATCTCCTTATGGAATCACAGAAATAGTATACATAGAAGGAAGCTGTTAAGTTTGCACTGGCTCTTGCAAAGAGGCATCAAATTAGTCCTAATCCATCATTCTTTTCCAAAACTCCTGTAATATTTCTTCCTTCTGTTCTATAAGCTGTACTTGCTGGAAGTTGATTGATTTCAGCAATGGGGAGTCATTTTGTGATTAAAAAACCCATCACTGGGCTGACGAGAACCGGGTGGCTGAGTTTCCTTGCTTGCTTGCTCTTGTTTTTAGTGTGCTTTGACACAGTGACATTGCTCATGGCACAGGTTGCAGTTATGTTGTCATTCTAGTGCATGATACATGACAGTTTAGAAATACTATGCATAGAAATGAAGCAATTGTAAGTTATAAAGAACAGCACCTGAAATTTCTTCTGATGGTGTCAGGGAAACAAAGGATAAAAACATAAGGAATTAGCAAGGCTTAACACCAGCTAACACAAGAAGCATGTTAACATTTGGAGGTAAATACAAATAGCAGAATTCAAAGCTGAATATCCACATTTCCGTCTAAGGTTTTCTTGAATGAGATTCATGGTTCCTGATTCACTATAACCCATGGTGACTTTTCACACACAATCTTTCACCCTTCATCTCATTGATTAGCAACTGGTCTCTGACACACATCCTACGGAATTGTGCAGCAGGAAGGGTGCAAGTGCTCACCACAGCTGGGACTTTGTGACGTTCACACCACTGGCACCATGTTTGAACCTAGTTCTACAGCACCTCAGATACTGCATAGCAGGAATTGCCCTTCACAATGTCATGCTCCAGCATTGTCCCTGAGGAAACAAGTGTAAGTCAGTTTTCCATTTTGACAAACCCTACAAATTGGTGATCAGTTGGATGAGCAATAATAACCCTCTTGCACTTGTCAGAAGGCAGCATTGATGGAGAATCCCACTGCTCAGACTGCAATCCAGATTTTCCTCATATTGGGGGAAGGGTATAAACAAGTATGATCTGGAGAAAATGGCATCAGTGACATCCCAGAGGCATTTGTGGGTGGAGGGTTGGAAGATGCCCTTTAAATGAGCCACTGGTATAAGAATTCTGGGCAGTTGTGAACTTGATAGCCATTGGGATGTGCTGGCCACCAATTCCTTCCAAATGCAAGACCTATCCCAGCAAATGATATAGTAACAATGGCTGGGGTCATCCCTTTTCAGGACCTGCACTGGGTTTCCCAGAGCTAGAGAAAATGGCAGCAAGGTCTGTTGATGCAGAGTCTGTTAATTTGCTTTCACTGTCTTAGGGGATCTTCACCTGATGTTTCTCCATGTGGAGGCTGTACAGGAGCTGCTGGAAATCACTGCTCTTGTTAGGCTTATCAATGACTTTACAATTGCTTTCTGCTTGTATGCTGTCTTCATCTGTACAGCAAGACCACAAGGAATGCACCAACTGTGATGTCCATGAAGCACCATGACATGCCCTGATACAGTGTGCCAAGGAGGGTCTGCAAGGAGGTCAATATCATACCTCAATAAGGAGCTCCGAGGTCAGAAACTTCTTCAGAATTATGTTGCAGAATCAGAGTCCTCATGCTACATGGGTGGAGTAGAATTCTGGCATTAATCCAATGTCATAGCACCCACTGTTTTTAAAAAAAAGCCATTGTTGGGTATCACACAGTATGTTATGTAGTTACAGTTCAGTGTGCGAATGTGACAGCTCCAAAGTGTTTGTTTCAGAAATGGTAAACCCATGTGACACACTTAAGTTGCATTGAATAGATTTACTTATGATGTGACAAGGAGACAATTAGTATAAATTATATAATGGTCACAATTGCTGGAGGGTATTTTTTGAATGTTCATTCTTGTAAAAAGTACAAGTTGCCAATGAATTGCCATTTGATGCCAGATGGGTGGGTTTGCTGAATCAGTGGATGCATGATTAGTGCAACTGCCCTTAACAGGGCTTACAGTTCAAAGAGTTATAACTCTAGCCTCAAAGAGACAAACAGTAACTTACCCCTCCCACTCTGAATGCTGTGGTAGCTATTTTGTCTTGTTATTGCACAGTTGATTTTGGATTAACTATAACAAGGCTTTAGCTTTGTGTCCTTGTTTATAACTTGAAGGATGTGTCAGAGATGCAACACAATCCCTCCATCCTTCATGCTCTCTTTTGTGTTGTCCCTGTGTCACCAATGACTTTTCAGCCTTCCCTCATTTCCATTCGGCCTATTTATATAATTTTAATGTCTCTAATGAACCCCCTGAGCCTATGACTTTGCAAATGGCTTTGCCCTTGTTGACCATACACCCTCCCCATGTTGAGGGCAGAGTAATTTTCACTAGTGAACCTCTTCCCCATCTCTACCACCATGACACATACCTATACACCGCTGTGGCTCCTTGTTCCCTGCTATGCCAGAGATTCAACCCTTCTATCTTGAATTTACTTCTTTCACCACAATCGTTCCCTCAGTAACCCAATCCAAAGAGGCCCTATCGCAGACTTAAGTTTCCCACTTACCCCAATACTCCATGGAATGCTCCCAATACGTTCCTTGACCATTAATGCCCCAACCCCCCTGGCGATAGCCTACCAGACTGACTTGGCAGGAAAGCTCTGATTGAGCATGGTGTAGACCCAGCACTGATGTTTCCACACTCTGTAATGCCCAGACTGATTGCACTTGACTACAGGACTAATTGTAGTCTAATCCCCTGACTTCAAAGAACTGATCCCTGCACTCTGGTAGGATTAAATACCTGCTTGATTGTGGCTAACATCCTGTACTGGAATTACATGATCCCCTGACTGACTGCTGCACTATTCCCTGACTGACCCTAGTTGCTCTTAACCTCACCAAGTACTGGTCTCCTTTAATTTTCAGGCATGACCATTTGGTTAAAGCACATACTTGCCACAAAAGTTGCTGGCACATGATGTGGTGTGACATTGATGTCAAATGGTACCAAACAGCAGCATGTCCATCCCCATGATTGTTCAGTGTACCAAGCCACAGAGGTTAGTAGTCTCCAAGTAAACACAAAGTGAATGAGCATTAAGAAAGTTAGTTAAGAATCTTGAGGAGCATTCAATGTAGATGCAAGAGATATATGTCTGCAAAGCATCCTGGGAAAAGCATACAAGACATAAATGTCCTTACAGTCCAAACAGCTGAAGTGGTATATGAGTTGGTCAAAACGTAGTCATGATGACGTGGTGAAGCAGGTGGTTTGGTGATGACAAATTATATGGTTGAAGGGTGAAGGAGGATGGTTTCCATGGACCATTTAGGGACATTTTCATGAAGATAGATTTATTTGAATGTCCAGAGAAGCAACTGCCAAGCTGCTGCCATTAGGGCCTTATATTGGGCCTTCGTTTACCAGGGAAGGGAAAGGCGATGGCCTAATGGTATTATTGCTGAAATGTTAATCCAGAGACCCAGATAATGTTCTGAGGACCTGGGTTTGAATCCCGCCATGGCAGATGGTGGAATTTGAACTCAACAAATATCTGAAATTAAGAATCTAATGATGACCATGAATCCATTGTCGATTGTCAGAAAACCCCATCTGGTTCACTGATGTCCTTTAGGGAAGGAAACTGCCATCCTTACCTGGTCTGACCTACATGTGACTCCAGACCCACAGCAATGAGGTTGACTCTTAACTGCCCTCGGGGCTATTAGGAATGGGCAATAAATGCTGCCTAGCCAGCAACGCCCTCATCCCATGAATGAATAAAGAAAGAAAAATGAAAACTGCATAGAAACAAAGTGAGTTGACTTGGTAATGAGATATAAATCCATGGAAATATCGTAATCATCGCTCATTGGCAAAATTCAGATTTTGAATCGGGGATTTCTGAAGAAGG
Source organism: Ginglymostoma cirratum (assembly GCA_024137785.1). Taxonomy (NCBI): domain Eukaryota; kingdom Metazoa; phylum Chordata; class Chondrichthyes; order Orectolobiformes; family Ginglymostomatidae; genus Ginglymostoma; species Ginglymostoma cirratum. The sequence goes on along the minus strand of JAHRHZ010000016.1, from coordinate 27,380,177 downwards.
ATCTAGGCCCGAAACGTCAGCCTTCCTGCTCCTCTGCTGCTTGGCCTGCTGTGTTCATCCAGCTCTACACCTTGTTATCTCAATGAGGACTCAGCCTTGTTCCATGCTGTGCTATTCTTTGATGTTCAGACTGTTGTGCTTGAAAGAATTATCTACTTAGTCCTGCACAGCGTAACAAATCCACGTGTCAAAGGAGACTAAAGGACACATTTGTCACCAATTGTGCCTTCTAACCACAACTGCTGTTTTAAACTGTTATTCCTCTTTGTATTAGCATAAACTGCAGGTGCTTCCTTTTTATCCTCTTGCAATGGAAACCGGATCTGCTGTTTATTGATTTTACCAGTTTTGATCCTATAACCTGTTGTTATGATATCTTGCTCCCAATCTATCTATTAGTGGTTTATCAGATCCACACAAGAAAAGGACACAGGAAATCTCAAAGGGAAAAGGAGTCAAGATGGGGGATGAATAAATATTTTCACCCCAATATGGATAACTGTGTGGCTTTATTGAAGCCATAGGCATAATGTACATGAAAAACAGCTTTATTAAGATCAAGTCAACAGTAAAGTTAGTGAAAACCAACAGACTTTATTGAACATAATCATATCCATGGAATAGTAAGAGAGGGCACCACCTGGAAGTCTACAAGCTCAAGCTCTAACTTGGCCTACTGTCAGTTTGAAATTTCTCCCAAAATCTAAGTTTGAATTGCTGATCTAGCCTCATCCTTCATCCATGGAATTCTACTGGTGACAGATGTCCCTTCAGATGGTTCATGCTGTTTGCCTCCAGTTTCATGGGTCTGGCCATCACTGTCACCATGTAGTAAGATCAGGTATACAATCTTGAACATTAACAGGCTTTATCAAACTTAACTATTTACAAGGAATGGTAAAGGAAGACTTGACAGACTCAGGGTCCAGTTCCATATGATCTGATGTCATATGCCGCTTACACACATGCCCATTAGCTAATCTTAGAGAGAAGTTATCGGTGACTCTTATCCCAAAAGTGACAACTGCGTTTTTTTTTAAACGTATGGTCATCTAATGGAACTTGAGTATCATGCAATTAAAAGAACTCGATTAAAGTAAATGTTGGAAATCTGAAATAAAAAACCATAACATCCTGGAAATGCACAGTAGATCAGTCAGCAGGAATGTAAAAATTGACTGTAAAAGCTTCCATTAATATGAAGAAAGGAAAAGATTAGTGAAGATAAATGTAGGTACCTCACAGTCAGGAAAAAAAGAACATTAGAATGTGAAAGAAAGAAATGGCAGAAGCATTGAACACATATTTTGGTTCTGTCTTCACAAAGAAGGTTGAAACAATATCCCAGGTATATTAGGAAGCCAATGTCTAGTGAAAGGGAGGAATTGAAGAATGTCAGTATTAGGAAGACAAATTGTATTAGACATATTAAAGGGGTTAAAGGCTGTCAAATCCCCAGAGCCTGATGATCTCTATCCCAGAATATTAAGGCAGTGGCCTTGGAAATACTGGATGCATTGGTAATCATTTTCCAAAATTCTATACACTCTAAAACAATTCCTACAGACTAGAGTGTGGTAAACGTAACCTCACTACTTAACAAAAAAAGGGGGAAAGAAGAAAACAGAGAATTACAGGCCAGTTAGCTGAACATCACTTAGCCTACTGGAGTTTTATCACACTGTAACTAGGAGACTAGGTAAGGGAAAAGCAGAGAATGTGGTCTGTTTGGACTTCAAGAAATCTTTTGATAAAGACTTAAATTGATTGATTGTTTGATTGTCACGTGTACTAAAGTACAGCGAAAAGTTTACAAGCAGTACAGGCATATCATAGTAAGCAAGGATGTACAGATTCAAGGTTATAAAAGACTTAGCCAGAGTAATACAGGTTACCTTGCACAGCCCTCAAAGGGCATCTCCTGCTAGGACAGCATTGTTTCTGTAGGGAAAGATGCATGATGTTCAAATTGAAAACAGAGTCTGGCTTCAACTTGTACACTATTGAAGAACCATTTTCTTTTGAAATACAGGATGGTACTGTGACACAACATGGCGCAAAATAGATTCCCCCACTATCTCATCAACTTCTTGCATATGTTAGATTTTCATTATGAGGAAGTAGTACCTAAGGATTTCTTCCTAGAGAGAGAGGGGGAGGTGGAAAAGAGAGAGAGAAAGAGAAGGGAAAACGAAAATGAAAACAAATCTGGGAGCAAGCAATCTTTCCTTGTGATTTGTGGGTGAAAATCACACCGGTTTCTTGTTTGAACCCTATAGACATGGCCATTCCTCATGATAACTGTATGGCAAATCTTTTATTTCTTTGACAATGGAGAATTGTGGAACGCCCAATTACATTTGTTTTCCTTCAGATCTCATTAGGGAAACTTCCACCGGTGAAAGGCTGACAACTATCGGGAAAGACTAAAAAGCACTAAAAGTAAGGCAGAGGCACTTTTTTTCCTAGTCTTACTTCATAGTTCCACTTTAATGGGCAGGATATTGCAGTTGTCTAGGAAACAGACTCGGAGAGATAAATTATCTTGGCGACTCTGAGCTAACAACACTGAATGGGTACACCAGTTTAAATAAATGATGTGGAGTAAATAAAAGAAAAATTATGTCAGAGAACTCCATTTGAAAACATTTACCCTTTATTCCCTCTCAAACAGAGACATTGAAGCTAGGTGCAGGAGAAGATACCTAGCCCTTTGAGCCTGCTCCATCATTCGATATGATCATGGCTGATCCTCTATTTCAACATCATATTTCCACTTTCTCTTCATACCCCTTGATGCCTTTAAGTTCTAAAAAATTATCAAATTCTTTTTTGAATATATTCCTTGGCCTGCCCTCCGCAGAAGGCTGTGGTCATGAATTCTATAGGATGACCACCCTCTGAATGAAGAAATGATTCCTCATCTCTGTCCTGAACGGCATTTCCAATATCTTGGTTCTGGACTTCATGACCAGGGAAATCATCCTTCCTACATAAGTCTGTCTAGCCCTATTTGAATTTTATCTGTTTCAACAGATCCTGTCTCATCCCTCTAAGCTGTCTTCATGACAGTCCTGCCATCCTCAGTATCAGTGTAGTGGACTTTTGCTGCACTCACTCCGTGGCAAGTATATCCTCACTTAGTTAGAGAGACCAAACTGCACATAACATCTGGGTGTGGTCCTACCAAGGCCCTGTATACTTGCAATAAGACATTCCAAATTCTGAACTCAAATCCTCTTACAATGAAGGCCAACAAACCATTTTGCCTTCCTAATTGCTTGCTGTAACAGTCTGTTTACTTTCATTGACTGACATGCAAGCACACCCAGATCCCTTTGTACATCCAAATTTCCCAACATATTACCTTATAAATAATAAACTGCCTTTCTATTTTTTATTCTGAAGTCTATAACTTCATATTTGTCCACGTCACACCTGCCATGCGTTTGCCCACACATTCAACTTGTCTAGATCACCCTGAAGTTCACAACTCAAAATCCCACCTAGTTTTGTGTCATCAGCAAACTTGGAAAGTTTGCATTTGGTTCCCTCATCCAAGTCATTTACATATTGTTAATAGCTGGGGCCCAAACACGGATCCTGTATCTCACGAAATGCAATAGGGATCAGTGATGGAGCCATAATTACTTACAAAATATTTTAATCACTTAGATGAGGGAAATGAATGTACTATTGCTAACTGTGAACACAAAAGCAGGTGGGAAGGCATATGATGAAAATTATATAAAACATCTGCAGAGGGATGTAGAGATAGTAAGAACTACCAATGCTGGAGTGAGAGATAACACAGTGTGGAGAAATTTCTGGAGAAAATTTCCCAAAACTGACCCAAAACTTCAACTCTTCTGCTGCTCTGATGTTGTGTTCCTCCAGCTCCAAACAGTGTTATCTGTAGAGAGATGTAGACAGGTTGATCAAGTGGGCAATTTGTGAGATGGACTTGTTATGGACCAGACCAGATTGCCTCAAAATATTTTGAGAAGGTAGCCTAAACCCTAACTTTTTCATATTTTTAAGGCAAATGTAGTTTGTCATGTTCCAAATGCAATGCGACTGGTCAAACTACTTGACGTTAAGCAAAACACAATTTATTCAAACACTGTAGTTAAAATAGAAGTGAAGAAAGAGGAATTTAGAATAACTTAACTCAATTGGAAAACTTAACAGAATAATGGTTACAGTAACTATTACTAATTAACTGTTCCAATATTGTAACAGCCCATAAACACAGCCTTTGGCAAAAAGGCAAATTCAGAAAACCTGATTTTGGCTAACATGCAATGTAGCAGCCTAGAAAGAGAATTCTAGCTTTTGGCTGTAATCCAGAGAGAGAGAAATAGCTTCTGCTTCCTCAGGCCCACAACAGCAACTGCTTAAAGCTAAATCTAAAAACTAAAAAAACCTAGAAATCCAGGTCTGTGACAGCTGAACACACCCATCTAGGCTGCTTCTATTGTTCCAACTTTTAAAAAACCCAAGTCCTCACAAGCTGTTTTACTTTAGTGGTTTTGGTAGACTGCTCATTGCCTCTGCCTTGCAATGTCTCTTCAAAAACACAGGACAAAATATCCTTTCAAAGCTGTAGCATCATCACAGAATATAATGTGAGAAAATCTGATGCAATGCACTTTGGCAGGAAGAAAGGTTGAGCTGTACATTATTTAAATGGAGAAAGACTGCAGAAATCCATAGCACAGAACGATTTGGAGTCTAATTGCATGAATCACAAAAAGCTAGCATCCAAGCATGTAATAGGGAAGGCAGACAGAATGTTTATTTCAAATAATAATAGAGAGCTCTTGCTAAAACTGTATGAGGCGCCAGTCAGACCATACTTAAAATGTTGTAAGCATTCTGAGGAAGGGTCACCGGACCCGAAATGGTAACTCTGTTTTCTCCTCCACAGATGCTGCCAGACCTGCTGAGCTTTTCCAGCAACTTTGTTTTTGTTCCTGATTTACAGCATCCGCAGTTCTTTTGGTTTCTATGCCGCAAGCAGTTTTGGTTCTCTTATCTATGGAAAGTACTGGTGTTGGAGGTAGTTCAGAGAAGGGCCAGTAGGTTAATTCCAGGGCTGGAGGGATTTTCTTATGATGACAGGTAGTGTAGGTTGGGCCTGTTCTGATTGGAGTTGAAAAGAATGAGAGAAGACCTTGTTGAAACATATGAGATTCTTGGGGGACTTGACAGAGTAAATACAGAAAGGTTGTTTCCTCTTGTGGGAGAGTCCAGGACCAGAGAGTATAATCTCAGAGGAAGGGGTCATCCATATCAAACAGAGATAAGGAATTTATTCTCTCAGAGGGTAATAATTCTGTGAAATTCTATACCACAGAGGGCTGAAGAGGCTGTGTCATTAAATATACTCAAGGCTGTTAATTACTAAAGGAATCATGGGTTTTGGGGATTAGGCAGAAAAGTGAAGTTAATTACCAGATTAGCCATGACCTCATTGAATGGCAGAGTAAACTCTATGGGCTGAATGGCCTACTTCTGCTGCTACATATTATGGTCTCTCCAATAACATCTTACTTCCACAAATTTCTACCTTTCAAATCACTTGCTTTTTCACATCATAGCATCCTGTTGGCCTAAGTCATAAAATGGAAGCCACCAACAAATGCTATTTACCAAACCTGTTGTATTCATCCTTGTGTATCTCCTTGGCTCCGGCTCCTGTGCTCCGATGCAAAGCTAAGCTTATGGCTGTTGATCACTGAGGGAGACTGCAGGTTCCTTGTAGGCGACCCCTCTAGTAGCTCTGGTCTTCAGTATCCACCTCCTCAGCACAAGTGCCAAAAACTGGCAGGGCCAGCTCAAATTGCATTGTCAGAGTGGCAGAGGTGGATGCAGTAAACCTGTTAAATTCAGGCTGGATAGCAGGTTTGCGCATTAGGGAGCCCTTTAGCATGCCTCCAGAGCCATAACTGTTTGTTAGAGAACGAATTGCTTGGTTCCTGTTGTGGAATTTTGCATCACTGCCAGTATGTAGTACTGGGCCAGAGGTGGTTAAGGTTATTTGCTGCCACCAATCCTCATTTGTCTATACTGTGTCAAGGTCCTGTCAATTTATCAGTGGTATAAACCATTAGTGCATCTAAACAGAAGGGGCACTTGTCTTAGTTAACAAGATAATTAATTGCATCATAGCAATAGGTACAACTTAGAATATTAGCTGGGCATAACTACTGAGGAATCACAGGAGCTGGACAGAATATATCTGCTCTGTATGAAGGCTAGTATAAACTCATATGCCTCCACCCAAACACTGTGCAACATCGTCAGTCTTGGTGGAGTTAATACAACTTCAACATTTAGCTCTTTCAGAACCATGAGCTAATACAACAGCCATGAGCTCTTGCAAAAATTACTTTGAGCACTGGTGTATGGAGTCATGGAGGTATCAATCTGAACCTGTACTGGGCTGCACGCTGTAACAATTTAGATGAGGAAGCAGCACTATGATTATACGCTGCGAACCAGGTCTGGCTGTGGAACGTATGTGCACTGGGATAGCCATGTCTGAAAATAAAGTTTAGATTTCAAAGATAAATTTTGTTCAAAATTGAGTTTCATTTCACTATGAGTCCATCTATTGGGATTTAGAAGCATCATAGTTGAAAACTTTACATTAAATTTTGTTTTTTTAACGTAACGGTCAGAATTCAAGCTATGGTCAAAATCTCTTACGCCCCAAAGCTGTATCGAGTTTTACACTGATCACAGCCTGAAGACGATAAAGTGACAGAACTTTACTGTACTGCATGAAAAAATGATTGAATACATGCTGTGCAGTAGCCTTTGTAGACTGGAGTGTTACAATTAGCTAGGTTGTAAGAGACCTTTTTGTTATAGAAAGCCCCATGGGGTTGGATGAAAGCTGTTTAATCTTTTGAACAAACCAGGAAAAAAAATCTGTAATTTAAAAATAGAGGCAAAAGATGTGCAGTATAGAATTGTCATGTGGTGCTACAAGATGAACCGTATCATTAGATTAAAGCTGACGTGAAACATGGTGGAAACTCAATAAGTCATCACTGCTTTTTCCTCTTTTGTATAAATTAAGTTGTGTAGTAAAAATACTGAATATTCACGATCATGAGAAGAAAGGCAGATTTCCCAAAACTATGGGCCAGTCAGCAAGTCAGTTGAGGAATGTTGTTCCCAGTGTCAGTCATTTCATGGGAGACAAGTTTAAGTCCTGGAAACGTCAGGAAGTTGAGAAAACAAGTAAGCTCATTAACTACCCTGTGGAAGGTAACCTTCAGAGGCTGGTAGGCATTTTCCAGTCGCTGTCAAGGTTCTCATTATACTGACAATAGTGAGAGATGGAGGCAGATTGTCTGTCTGGAGTTGGACAGCTAATGCAGGCTGAATGTTAGTGTTCCTGACAGGTCCATAGGCTCTTCCTGTCTGGAGAGTTGTTGCCTGGCTGCATACTATAATCAGATTCATACAAATCATGTTGATGTGATGGATCACAGAGCTCTAACTGGCTTATAAATAGGAGAGTGATGGTGGAGGGTTGCTTTTGTAATTGGAAGTTTGTGATCAGCAGTGTACTGCAGGGATCTGTGCTGAGACCCTTACTGTTTATTATGTATGTTAACGACTTGGATGTGAATGTAGAAGGTTTAATTAGTAAGTTTGTAGATGACATGAAAATTAGTTGTGTTGCTGATATTGAGGATGATAGTCTCAGGCTACAGTCTGATATTGATCAGCTGGGCAAAGCAATGGCAGATGGAATTTAATCCCAAATTCAAGATGATGCACTTTGGGAGGTCTAATAAGGGAAGAATTTACACAATAAATGACAGGTCCCTCGGAAGTACTGAGGAACAAAGGGACCAAGGTGTCAGCACAGGTAGACAGGGTGGTGAAGAAGGTATGCAGGATGCTTGCCTTCATTAGTCAGGATCTAGAATATTGGAACAGGCAAGTCTTGTTACAACTTTATAAAATATTGGTTAGGGCACAGATAGAATTCTGTGTGTAATTCTGGTTACCACACTATTAGAAGAATGTGGTTGTACAGGAGAAGTTGTAGAGGAAATTCACCAGAATGCTGCCTTGGATGAAAAGGCTCAGTTATCAGGAGAGACTGGATAGACTGGGTTTGTTTTCCTTGGAACAGAGGAGGCTGAACATTTGATCAAGGTATACTAAATTATGACAGGCACAAACAGAGCAGATTGTGAGAATATTCTCCCAATGGCAGACGTAGAGTGGTACACCATGGCAACAGTATCTCAAAGTATAGGTAGCAGTATTGTCTTAAAGCACAAGATAAAGCATGGTGGCAGGTTGGGAACTAGCCTCCAGAACCAGCATCTGGAGTTAAGACAAAGAGCAAAGCTGCAAAAGGAAGACTCTGAAGGCAGGATAGGTCCTCAGAAGACAAATTACTGTGCGGATTAAGAGCACAGTTAGGCTATTTGACCCTGCCTGCTCTGCTGTTCAGTGAGTTCACAGATGATCTCTTTATGTCCTGAATTCCATATTCCCATCTATCCCTAAAAATCTTTGTTTCCCTTGCCTAATGTTACAGCCCCCTGGAACAATGGGCTGTAAATTAGGCTCCTAAAGTCATACCAAATACTAAAGTTATTAAGGTACATGCAATAACCTAATTTACCTGAAAGGAAAAAAAACCTGGAAAGTCTGTTGAGTGATCTTTGCATTCCAATTCTGATTTTGAGATGATCATGCTTCAAGTAGCTAGGCCTTTGGTGTTCTATTGTCTTTCTCTAGAAGCTTACACTGGTTTGTAAGAAGTATAGAACAAGTGATTAATTTGAAAAAAATGTCATTGATTTAGCAATTTAAAGGTCACAACTCATAGCATCTGCTGCAGGAAAGGTAACTGGTTTACTTCAAGTTTAATCTGAGTTTCTTTTTACTGCAGAGAACAGGTAGCTTTTGCTGTGGAAGAAACAGCACAGACCTCTGTGTCTTCCTCTCTCTCTTTGTCCATATTTCTGTAACTTGTTTCCAGTTCCAATCGGTTCAATGAGTTCCAATTAGCTTCACTTTTAAACACGCTTTGTCTCCTGATCGCCTGCACGTTGCTGGAACTCAGACCCTACATAAACAGAGTTTACAATAGGTGTTGAATTTCTTGCTGTAAAACTATGCAGCCACCTTGGTAAATTGTATCAGAGATAAAAGGTACTGCAGATGCTGGAGAATCCGAGATAACAAGCATGGGGCTGGATGAGCACAGCAGGTCAAGCAGCATCATAGGAGCAGGAAAACTTGACGTTTCGGGCCTAAACCCTTCATCAGAAATGGGGGAGGGGAAGAGGGTTCTGAAATCCCCTATTCCCAATTCCTTCGCCTCCGCCGCATCTGCTCCCAGGATGAGACATTCCAATCCCGCACATCTCAAATGTCCTCATTCTTCAAGGACCGCAACTTCCCCCCCACAGTGGTCGAGAACGCCCTCGACCGTGTCTCCCGCAGTTCCCGGAACACATCCCTCACGCCCCGTCCCCGCAACAATAACCAAAAAAGAATCCCCCTCGTCCTCACATACCACCCCACCAACCTCCGGATCCAACGCATCATCCTCCGACACTTCCGCCATCTGCAGTCAGACCCCACCACCAAAGACATCTTTCCCTCCCCACCCTTATCTGCCTTCCGGAGGGACCACTCCCTCCGCGACTCCCTTGTCCGCTCCACACTCCCCTCCAGCCCCACCACACCCGGCACTTTTCCTTGTAACCGCAGGAAGTGCTACACCTGCCCCCACACCTCCTCCCTCACCCCAATCCCAGGCCCCAAGAAGACATTCCACATCAGGCAGAGGTTCACCTGCACATCTGCCAATGTGGTATACTGCATCCGCTG
>JAHRHZ010000016.1:27263268-27369898 GCA_024137785.1 Ginglymostoma cirratum | reverse complement strand
CCCATGCTTGTCACCTTGGTAAATCCCTGTTTTTAAAAACGGTTCTTTCTCTTGCAGTCCACAGATTTTAAAGACATAAAACTTTTTTTTAAAAATGGTCTTTACATACAACAAGTATAGCAATATTTACCACTGCCTTAAAAATATTCCATGACCCTGCCTTCACCATTTTTTGAGGCAGGGTTTCAAAGTCACAGAATGCTCTGAGAGGAAAAAAAATGCAATCATCTCTTTCTTAAAAGGGAAACCTTAATATTAAAAGTGTCCCCTAGTTCTGAACGAAACCATAAGAATAGGTGCAGCAGAAGGCTACTGAGAGGGAGAAGCATCACTTTGGCACATACATTAAAGCCTGGAAGCAGTTACCTGCACTGAGGAACAGATCGTCTGGCAACAGCCCCCATGATTAGCAGGAGGAAGAGCGTCCAGCAGAGGGCTACTGAGAGGGAGAGGCATCACCTCGGCACATACTTTAGAGCCTGGCTGCAGAACATTCTCAAAGGGGAGGGTGAGCAGCTAGAAGTCACTGTGCATATTGGCACAAATGACATAGGTAGAAATAGGGGTGAGAACCAAAAGAACTGCGGATGCTGTAAATCAGGAACAAAAACAAAGTTGCCATAAAAGCTCAGCAGGTCTGGCAGCAACTGTGGAGGAGAAAACAGAGTTAACGTTTCCGGTCTGGTGACCCTTCCTCAGAACAGTTCTGAAGAGGGATCACCGGACCCAAAACGTTAACTCTGTTTTCTCCTCCACAGATGCTGCCAGACCTGCTGAGCTTTTCAAGCAACTTTGTTTTTCTTCCAGAAATAGGGATGAGGTCCTGCGGAGTGATTATAGAGGTCTAGGAAATAAGTTAAAAACCAAGACCTCTAAGGTGGTAATCTCTGGATTACTTCCAGTGCCACAAGCTAGTGAGGCTAAGAACAGGAAGATATAGCAGATGAATACGTGGCTAAAGAATCAGCACAGGAGACAGGGATTCAGATTCCTGGATCATTGGGATTTTTTCTGGGACAGAGATGACCTGTTCAAGAGGGACGCGTTGCACTTGAACTGGAGGAGGACCAATATCCTGGTGGGCAGATTTGCTAATGCTGCAAGGGAGGGTTTAAACTAGAATGGCATGGGGTAGGACCCTTAACAGCTGGGAGGCAAGTGCGAGGCAGGAAGGAGATACAGTAATCAGAAATGGCAAATTGAAGGGACAGGGCAGGCTGGAACAGGACAGGGAGTGATGAATGCCTGTTGCCTTGAAATAGACGCAATTTAATCCAAGAGGACTGACAGGTAAGCCCAATGAACTCAGGGTGTGTATAGATACATGGGACTGGGATATTATAGCAATTACAGAAACATTGCTAAGGGAGGGACCAGACTGGCAGCTTAATGTGCCAGGGTACAGCTGCTTTAAGTCAGACAGAGGTGGAGAAAAGAGGGGAGGGGGAGTTGCACTTTTGAATAAGGGGAGTATCATACCAGAAGTCAGAGATGAAGTAACTGTGGGATCGTCCAGTGAGGCTTTGTGGGTGGAGCTAAGGAATAAGAACGGGATGGTGACAATACTGGGGTTGTACCACAGGCCCCCAAATAGTCAACGGGAATTAGAGGAACAAATATGCAGGGCGATTGCAGAGATTTACAGGAGAAATAGGGTTGTCATAGTGGGGAATATTAATTTTCCTAACATAGACTAGGACTGCCATAATGCTAAGGGCTTAGATGGGGTGGACTTTGTTAACTGTGTTCAGGAAAGTTTCCTCAAGTAGTGTATAGAGGGTCCTACTCGGGAAGGAGCAAAGCTCGTTCTAGCCTTAGGAAATAGGGCAGGACAGGTGACCGAGATGACAGTGGGGGAGTAATTTGGGACCACTGACCGTAGTTCTAATAATTTTTAAAATAAGTTATGGAGAAGGACAAAACTGATCCACAGGTTCAAATTCCAAATTGGAGCAAGGCAAATTTTGATGAAATTAGACAGGAGCTTGCAGGTGTTGAGTGGAATAGTTTGTTTGCAGGCAAAGGACCTCTGGCAAGTGGGAGGCCTTTAAAGGTGTGATAGCTAGAGATCAAGGTCTGTATTTTCCTGTGAGGGTGAAGGGCAAGGTTAGCAGGAGTAGGAAACACTGGATGACAAGAGATATTGAGGCTTTGACCAGAACAAACAGAGACATGGTTCAGGAACAGACAGCTGGGATCCAGGGAATCCCAGGAGGTATTTGGGGGACACAGGAGTCTACTGAAGAAAAAAATCAGGAGGGCAAAAAGGGGGCATGATATAGCTTTGGCTGAGATGGGTGAATCCAGAGAGATTCTTTAAGTATATAAAAGGAAAAAGTATAACTAGAGAGAGAATAGGAATTCTCCAGAACCAAAGTGGGCATGTATGTGTAAAACCACAGGAGATAGGCGAGGTCCTCAATGAATATTTCTCCTCTGTGTTTACCATGGAGAAAAACATGAAGACTTTGGAACTCGGGGAATGTAGTGGCGATGTCTTAGAGATAGTCCAAATCACAGTAGAGGTGTTGGAAGTATTAGAATGTATTAAGGTGGATAAATCCAAGAACCCTGTAAGAGGCTAGAGAAGAAATTGTGGGGTTGCTGGCTGATATATTTGCATCATCGTTAGCCACAGGTGAGGTCTCAGCAGAGTGGAGGGTAGCAAATGCAGTGCCCTTATTCAAGAAGGGCTGCAAAGAAAATCCTGGGAATTATAGACCAGTAAGCCTAACATCTGTGCCAGGTATGTTACTTGAGAAGATTCTGAGGGATAAGATATACATGCATTTAGAAAGACAGGATTGATTAGGAGTAGTCAGCATGGCTTTGTACATGCGAGATCATGCCTCACTAATTTGTTAGAGTCCTTTGATGAAGTGACCAGGAAGGTTGATGAGGGCAGGGCAGTAGACGTAGTCTATATGGATTTCTGTGAGGCCTTTGATAAGATTCTACGTGGTAGGCTGCTCTGGAAGGTTAAATTGCATGGAATCCAGGGAGAGCTGGCAAATTGGATGCACAATTGGGCTTAGAATCAGAATCAGAATCCCTACAGTGTGGAAACAGGCCCTTTGGCCCAACAAGTCCACACTGACCTTCAGAGGATCCCACCCAGACTCATTCCCCTATAACCCATCTAATCTACACATCCCTGAACACTATGGGCAATTTAGCATGGCCAATCCACCTAGCCTGCACATCTTTGGACTGTGGCATGAAACCCACGCACACATGGGGAGAATGTGCGAACTCCACACAGACAGTCACCCGAGGATGAAATTGAACCTGGGTTCCTGGCGCTGAGGGGCAGCAGTGCTAACCACTGAGCCACCGTGTCACCACCAGGCTTGATGGTAGAAAGCAGAGAGTAATAGTAGAAGGATGCTTGTCGGACTGGAGGCCTGTGACTGGTGGTGTGCCTCAGGGGTCAGTGCTGGGCCCATTGCTGTTTGTTATTTATATCAATGATTTGGATAAGAATGCACACGGCATGATTAGGAAGTTTGCGGATGACACTAAAATAGGCAGTATCACAGACAGTGAGGAAGATCATCAGAAATTGCAGCAGGAACTTGATCAACTGGGGAAGTGGGCTGAGAAATGGCAAATGGTGTTAATACAGGTAAGTGTGAAGTGTTGCATTCTGGAAAGTCAAATCAAGGTAGGAGTTTCATGGTGAATGGTAGGGCCTTAAGAAGTGTAGTAGTGGAATAGAGGACTCTTGGAGTTCAGGTGCACACTTCTCTGAAAGTGGAGTCACAAGTAGACAGGGCAGTGAAGAAGGTGTTTGGTACACTGGTGTTCATCAGTCAGGGTATTGAGTACAGACGTTGGGCGGTTATATTGCAGTTGTACAGGACGTTGGTGAGGTCGCACTTGGAAAAATGTGTTCAGTTTTCATCACATTGCTATAGGGAGGATGTTATTAAACTGGAAATAATGCAGAAGAAATTTACAAGGATGTTGCCAGGACTCAAGGGACTGGGTTATAGGAAGAGGTTGAACAAAGCTAGGACATTTTCTTTAGAATGTAGGAGACTGAGCGGGGGTCTTATAAAAGTGTATAAGAACATGAGAGGTATGGATAGGGTGAATGCACTTAGTCTTTTTCCCAGGGTTGGGGAATCGAGGACTAGTGGTCATCAGTTTGAGGTAAGATGGAAAAGAATACATGGGAACTTGAGGGGCAACTCTTTTACACAGTGGGTGGTACGCATATGGAATGAGCTGCCAGCGGAAGTTGTTGAGGTGGGTACATTAACCACATTTAAAAGGCGTAGAGCTGGATGAACACAGCAGGCCAAGCAGCATCAGAGGAGCAGGAAAGCTGGCATTTCGGGTCGAGACCCTTCTTCAGGAAAATTTATAAGACCCCCGCTCAGTCTCCTACATTCTAAAGAAAATGTCCTAGCTTGTCCAACCTCTTCCTATACCTCAGTCCCTTGAGTCCTGTCAACATCCTGTAAATTCTGCATTATTTCCAGTTTAATAACATCTTTCCTATAGCAATGTGACCAAAACTGAACACATTTCTCCAAGTGCGACCTCACCAGTGACCTTTACAACTTTTTCTGAAGAAGGGTCTCGACCTGAAACATCAGCTTTCCTGCTCCTCTGATGCTGCTTGGCCTGCTGTGTTCATCCAGCTCCACACTTTGTTATCTCAGATTCTCCAGCATCGGCAGTTCCTACTATCTCTGTAACATTTAAAAGGCATGTGGATGAACACACGGATAGGCAAAGTTTGGGACAATATGGGCCAAGTGCAGGGAAATGGGGTTGGCGTGGATGGACATTTTGGTCAGCATGGACCAGTTTGGGCTGAAGGGCCTGTCTCAATGCTGTAGGAAATCAATAACTCTAATAAAAATCCTTTTCACTTTGACTTTGCCAACACTATTAAGAATCTTGATCAAATCACCCCTCATTCTTCTAAACTATAATACAAAGAAGCCAGCGACTCCAATCTTTCCACATAAGATAAGCTGCTTGTTCCAGGCATCAATCTAGTATAATTCTTCCCAACACATTTACATCCTCAGGTGCAGCTCAGTAAAAAGCAGGGAGACTCTGAAGGAAGTCAAAACCTCTGAAGACGTCAAAACAGGCGTGCATTCTAAAGGAAAGAGTAAGCCTGGAAATTTTTGATCACAGGGTTACAGAGTGGCAAGGTGTTGAAGGGCAGAAAGAAGTAACCTCAAAGATGTCAAAATTTAGACATGAACCAGTGTGGTGAAATTCATTTTCAGTATTCTGTGAAAATATGAAATTTATGGAACACTGAGCTCCAAGAACAGCTCAGCAGTAATATTCATTTCTTCCTGCAACAGGAGTTCATTGCAAGGTTTTAATTGATCACTTAGCATATTTTTAGGGAACGCTTAAAAAAAACAGTTCTAGGCACACGGTTTAGTTGACAGAAACATGTTTGGTGGCTGATTTTTTACCTGTCTCACAAAGAAGAAGCCAAGAACAGTTTGCTGGCTACATGGAGTCCGGACTCAAAAGTCTTGGAGAGCTATGAAAGTAACAAGCTTAATGGCTCATGCTGGAGGAGGCTGTGAGCATTGATATTCCAGGGCAATTGTGAGTGTTAGGGTTGACAACCCATAAGCAATATTTGCTTTGTACAGCTGAACAAGATTAGAGCTCAGGGAAAACATAGGGACACACCAAGCTTGGTCGAGCTAGCTATCAGGGAAGAGTTAAGCTTGTGAAAGAGTGCTGGAGTGCAGTTTGAGAGTCAAGGGGACTACAAACTGAGGAGAGGCGTGTAATCAACCAGAGCAGGAGCATGAGTTGAGGCAGTTCATGTTAGAATGGCTCTTGAGAGGGGATTTCAATGCCAAAGTGGTAGAACTGCTTCTGTTCTATAAAGTCACAGCACGCAAGAAAATAGTCTCATATAGTCCAGACAGTATGTAAATGTGCAAGTAGCAGTTTTGACTTAAGGTAGAAGATGAAGCTGGCTGCTTTTTTCATTTTTAATTAATATTCCTGAAAAGTAACTATACACTTCCCTGTTGAAGCAATGTTCCAGTCAGGATACTGAAAGGAGATGGAGGGCTTGGTGACATGGTGCAATGATAACCACTTCTCGCTCAATGTCAGCAAAACTAAAGAACTAGAGCTGGATGAACACAGCAGGCCTTCCTCAGAAAATGGTCTAGGCCCGAAACGTCAGCCTTCCTGCTCCTCTGATGCTGCTTGGCCTGCTGTGTTCATCCAGCTCTACACCTTATTATCTCAGATTCTCCAGCATCTGCAGTTCCTGCTATCTCTAAAACTAAAGAACTGATCATTGACTTCAGAAAGAAAGGAGGAGAACGTGTCCCCATCTGCATCAACGGATCAGAGGTTGAGAGGGTAAAGAGCATCAAGTTCCAAGGAGTGACAATAACCAACAACCTGTCCTGGACTTCTCACGTAAATGCGATGGTCAAGAAGGCACAACAACTCCTCCTTTCCCTCAGGCAGCTCAGGGAATGCGGCATGTCCACAAGGACCCTCACCAACCTTTACAGTTGCAGCGCAGAAAGCATACTGTCCAGGTGCATAATGGCATGGTACGCCAACTGCACTGCCCAGAACCATAAGAAGCTACAGAAGATGGTGTGCACAGCCCAAACCATCACGGAATTCAACCTCCCATCTATTTTCTCCATTTATACCTCTAACTGCAGAAAGGCTGCCAACATCATCAAAAACCCATCGCACCCCAGGAATGCTCTCCTACAACCTGTTCCATCAGGCAGAAGGTACAGATGCTTGAACACACACCCCAACAGGTTCAAGAACAGCTTCTTCTCTGCCATTATTATACTAATGAATGGGCTCTCTAACTTCAAATAATGTTGATTTTGCCTCGCACACATCCTGTACGGTGAAATTTGTATGACTCACTCTGTCTAAGTTTCTTTCACCCTCTGATCTGTATGTCCTTGCTTACTACAATCCACCTATACTGCTTGCAAACAAAGCTTTCCACTGTACTTAGGTACATGTGACAGTAAATCAAATCAATCGATCAGTCAATGCTTACTTGTACTGCAGCCCGATGCTTAAGCCAGAAGACATTTGATTGGCCCACCAGCTTGGAAAACTTTTCTGGAAAACCTAGTCTGCCTTGAATTGGACACGAAGCCTATCTCCATACCAATTAAGGCATCAGCCATGTGAAAATCTTAATTTTAATTAGCTTCCCAAAGGACTCATGATTCTGACCGGAAAACAATCCCAGCTCCTGCTTCGTCCTTCTGGAGCCTAAATTTGAGGTGTTGACTGTCCAGTACATATGAGGCAGTGCTGCCTGGGGCAATATTTCAGATGAGAATTCTGTCGAAAAATATCTGTGTGGCAGGATTCATGCTTCACCCACTCCCTACATTGGTACCTTAGCCTTCTACAGTTTGCATCTTCACTTGAATTTCTAAACTATGGTATGCATTGCAAAATTTACAACTTTCTCACTGTGAACTTCTTGTTACCTATTGACTGAAAACATGATTCTCCTGGTGTTAGCCACATTGAAGATAATGAGCAACCTGGTTCTGCTCAAACCTTGAAAATGGTTGAGAGTCTCCTGGTGGTTTGTCCAAAACACAATCTCCTGTTCTGTTATATGGATCATAACAAGCTTGTTGTGCAGCCCTGGTACCATGACACAGAACCAGTTCACAATCCCAGGTCCGATTTCTGGGTGCAAATACGTAACAATATGGCTTTACCACCATAAGTCTCTGAATCTTTTACGGAACTATATAAAGCCTAAAAGAAGTGGCAAGAAAACTTGAACAAATGGTCCTGCAAAATTGGAGACCATTCATTCCAGTTCAAGTCAACATGCAGAGGTAAAAAAGAATCTTGTGACATGAATTTCTTTGTAAAGATTTTCAATGATACCTGTCTCCACCCACAGAATTGCATTGGATTTTTAATTTTTTTTATTTGATGCGCACTATTCAGTTGTCATGGTAATTGTATTCTTTAGCTGACTGAGGTCTGCAGGTTGTATTTTTGCAGCAGCCAAAAATCCAACAGCATGTTGGTGGGAAGCTTGCTTTAATCCTGTTTACTCCAGGAACATTACAGATTTAGTAATGACTGAGGTTCCTTAGTTACCACTGTTTGCTTTAGCATTCTCAGTGCCACCTTTCACTTGCTATTGGGGATAAATTTTACAGAAAAGAAATGGATGTGATAAGAAATCTTTTGGAGGCTGGAAGTTTCTGTTTCTGATGAGTCGTGTTCAGTCTAGAGCGGTGAGTTCTGTCATTGATCTAAATCTGCAGTAATCCGGAGAATCATTCAAGCTTTATTACCATATGGGGCTCTCCAGTATTATTAAAATTCAATGTTTCATTATTGTGGGTTTTATTTACTATTCGCTTATTTATTTATGTCTATATTTCTTAGGGTACATTTATTTGTCTGAAATAATTTTTATGGAGTTTATTGTATCACTGCTTCAAGACAGGCTGGTCAAATGTGGAACTGGTTGACCCAATTAGAGAGCTTTGGCAGCACGAAACTTTTGCCCCAGAAATGATAGTTTGTGATGCCACCATTTTGTCATTTGAGTGGAAGCTATTTGACTGACCTGGTACAAAAGGAGCCATAGTTGGCATAAGGTAAGTGGTGATCTGTTTTGTGTATCCCTGCCCAGCACCCTTTGGCAGTTTTATTTATGCAATACATCGTGTGAGATTTATTTTCTTCTCTGCTTTTATTTGTTTAGAAATTTAAACATTTGTTGAAAACTGAAACTATATGATATCTTTACACGCCTGCATAGATGCAGCTTAATTGTACAACTGCCATAAGTGGCCTCAAGAACAATAGGTACTAGATTTAAGGCAGTTCTGAAATGGCAAGAAATATGACAGCCAGGCTCAGTTATTGTGGGAGAGACAGTTTTTCAGTCTTCTGGTGGTGGCAAAGGCTCCCTTAATTAAGTCTAATGGGAGAAGGGGCTGCTGTGAGAGTTTTAGGCATTTACAAGATGTCGCGTAGGCTCGTTAATGGCTTAACTGATCTCAGTTATCTCTGATCTGATCACAATTTAGAGGTACGTCAAGAATCTACTAGGAGCTGCACATCATGCCTGTGCCTGCAGGAGGTCACCCAGCAAACCTCATCAAGTTTTCTAGTGACCTCCTATATGGGGGTCCCTTGTAGTCGGACATTTTGTGCCTGATTGAGAAGCCTGGCTTTGGGAACGGGGGATACTTAATGACGCACCCTGCCCTTCTCTCGATCCCTCTGACTCTGCCTTCATTTGGCTCTAAACCTGTGATCCCCATTGTGCTTTAGTTGGGAATCTCTTGATTATTCCTGGACCTGTGGTGGGTGCATCAGTGCCAAGTTGCCATTATTCCCACTGGTGCTAGTTGCAATGGACAGCTGTCAGTATTTGGCAAGTCAACAGGTAGGACTTTTGCCTCAAAACCCCAATCATGGGGAAGACCCGATGATGGTTACTAGAATGTCTGAATGGCACTTGAATCCACTGGGTCTCCCCCATATACAGACAGGGTTCCCTAACTGGTGAGTAAGATTGTCATTGACCCAACAAAATCTTGGCTATGATGTGTCAATAACCATCGCTTCAGGAGCCCACAGCCCACCAACTTCATGCTATGTTCAGATAGTGCTGTAAGTGTTGCTGAACAGCTACATGCCTCAACATAAGACCCACGTTTGTGTGAGATTAGCACTAATTAAAGCTAACCTGTACCACTTAAAACCAGCTATAACTCTGAAAGGACTTGGCTAGATCTTGGAGTTGTTTGTTCAAGGGATTCTGAGCTGAATGTCACAACAAAGAAAGGAAAGTCATTCAAGCTTCTCTGATGCTGTACTAGATGACTTGGTGGAGATGCACAAAGGAGAAGAGACATCATCTATCCACAGGGATTAGAAGGCTCTCCAGACTAGCTTCAAGTGGCATTGGAGCCAGATAGCTGTGGTTCCTATTGCCAGGAGTCTTCCAAGAATCTAGGGATGCAATGCTGCAACAACTTAAATAATGTCATACCTTACAGTAGTCAACCTGTTTCCTCTCTCAGGATGACAATTTTCTTGCTCCTACCACTGCCACTCTACTGGTGTAACTGGTGTTGTCTCTCAGCCAGCCAGCCCAGGCAGCAGACACCTATGCTAAGGTGGTACATTCCAAAGCAGGCCCCGAAAACCTAGATAACACAGTGTGGAGCAGGAGGAGCACAGCAGGCCAGGCAGCATCAGAGGAGCAGGAAAGTTGACGTTTCTGGTCGGGACCCTTCTTCAGAAATGGGGACACAGAAGGGAGCTGGGAAATAAATAGAGAGTGGGGGGTGAGGCTGGGGAAGATAAGTAGGTGAGTGCAGGTAGGGAGTGGTGGGGATTGGTCAGTGGGATTGGAGAGGCGGATAGGTGGGGAAGAAGATGGACAGGTTGTGTCAGGTCAGTGAGGCGGGGATGAGAGGGAGGGTTGATCATGGGATGAGGCCAGAGGTGGAGAGATTTTAAAACTGGTTAAATCCATGTTTAGGCCTTTGAGCTATAGGCTCCCGAGGCAGAATATGACGTGGTGCTCCTCCAGTTTGCATGTGGTGTCATTGTGGCACTGGAGGAGGGCCAGGATTGACATGTCACCCAGGGAGTGGGAGGGGGAGTTAAAATGGTTGGCAACCGGAAGATGTTGTCGTTTCTCGGATACAGAGTGCAGATGCTCTACAAAACAGTCTCCGAGTCTACAGTTGGTCTCACCGATGTAGAGGAGGCCACTTTGGGAGCAGTGGATGCAGTAGACCAAGTTGACGGGTGTGCAGGTGAATCCCTGTCTGATATGAAAGGTTTGCTTTGGGCCCTGAATGGACATGAAGGGGGAGATGTAGGGGCAGGTGTGGCACTTGCTGCAGTTGCAGGTAAAGGTGCCGGGTATGGTGGGATTAGTGAGAACTGTGGAGCGGATGAGGGAGTCGCGGAGTGAGCATCCCCTATAAAAGGCAGATATGGGTGGGGAGGGAAATATATCTTTGTGTGTGGGGTTGGATTGTAGGTGGCGGAAGTGGCAGAGAATGATATGCTGGATGCAGAAATTGGTGGGCTGATATGTGAGGACAAGGGGGATCTGTCTTTATTTTTGTTGGGGGGGAGGGGATGTGAGGGCAGAGGTGCAGGCATTGCAAGAGATGTGGTTGAGGGCATTTTTGATCACTGGAGGAGGGATGTTGCGGTCCTTCAAATGGGAGGACATATGGGATATCTGGGAATGGAATGCTCCAACTTGGGAGCAGACGCAGCAGAGGTAGAGGAATTGGGAGTAGGGGGATCACATTCTTGCAGGAAGGTGGGTACGAGGAGGTGTAGTCCAGGTAGCTGTGGGAGTCGGTGGGTTTGAAATCGATGTCAGTTTCGAGGTGGTCACCAGAGATGGAGACAGAGAAGGAGAGGGAGGTATTGGAGATGGTCCAGGCGAATTTGAAGTTGGGGTGAAAGGTGTTAGTAAAGTTATGAACTATTCAAACATCTCATGGGAGCATGAAGCAGCGCTGATACCATCAACAAATTAGTGGAGGAAGAGGTGGGGGATAGTGCCAGTGTAACAGCAGAAAATGGACTGTTCCATCTATCCTACGAAGAGGCAGGCATAACCTGGGTCCATGCAGGTGCCCATGGCCACCCCCTTAGTCTGAAGTGGGTGAGGGTGTTGGTGGAGGGGAACTGGTTGGGCCTGCAGGAGACGAAGAAGCGGAGGACTTTTAGGCCATCTGAGTAGGGGATACAAGTGTGTAGGGATTGGATGTCCATAGTGAAGATGAGGCATTTGGGGCCAGGGAATTGGAAGTCTTGGAGGAGGTGGAGGGCAAGGGTAGTGTCCCAGATGTAGGTGCGGAGCTCCTGGACCGGGGGGAAAAGATAGAGTCAAGGTAAGTGGAGATGAGTTCAGTGGAGCAGAAGCAGGCAGGATAATGGTTCAGCCGGGGCAGTCAAGTTTGTGGATTTTGGGAAGGAGATAGAAATGGGCAGTGTGGGATTGTGGAACAATTAGGTTGGAATTTTGGGAAGGAGATAAAAACGAGCGGTGCTTTGGGAAGGAGATAGAAACAGGTGATGTTTTGGGAAGGAGATGGAAATGGGTGGTGTTTTGGAAAAATCCTCCTGGGCACCATCCCACAGCCTCCTACCCTCCCTCGAAAATAACATGCCCAATCTGAAGACCTAGAGCTGCTCAAAGTTGTCCTCCAACCTCATCAGTAGGCTTCACCATTGAAGGTCAGCTGGCTTCTACCAACCACACTGCAGCCACTGTGTGGCACTGTATAGGAGCATTTGGGCAAGGAAAGGCACAGGGAAGATAGGCCTTTCTCTGCTTCTCTTCAGAAACAGCGTAAATCCTGGTTACCAGCTGTCTCATTGTGACAAGGAACCAAAGAACAGTTTTTTGTCAAATAAACTTCTCCTCACTCCCCCTCTTTGTATCTCAAATGCAGCTGAATCTCTCAGCAAGTTGTCCCCTCCATGTGACTCCAATGTCCAGTTTTGGTAGCTTCTGCCTTAGATACGGGGCCCAAAACTTCTCACAATATTCCAAATGCATTCTGACCAGAGCCATGTACAGCCTCAGTAGTACATCCCTGCTCTGTATTCTAGCCTTCTTGAACTGAACGACATTACATTGTCTTCCTAACTGCCAACTGAACCTGCATCTTAACCTTGAAAATCTTGAACTAGGACTCCCGAATCCTTTTATGATTCAGATTCCCAAAGCCTTTCCTGTTCAGAAAATAGTCTATGCTTCAATTCTTCCTATCAAAATGCTTAACTTCACATTTTAACACATTGTATTCCATCTGCCACTTCTTTGCAGTCCAAGTCCTTCTGCAGCCTCCCTGATTTCTCAACATTATCTGTCTATTCACCTATCTTTGTGTTATTTACAAACTTAGCAATAACGCCCTCAGTTCAATCATCCAGATCTTTAATAAATAACATGAATGGTTGTAGTTCCAACATGGACCCCTGTGGAACTCCACTAGTCATCAGCTGCCACCCTGAAGCAATCAAAAACAGCCGGGGAGGAAATGGGCCACTGTTGGTCATCTTTGCCTTTTCTCATCTTGCTTCACAGCTGGTCACTGTATAGCTGATTCTAAAGGCAGAGGACAAAGCACAATGTTATCTAAGGAGTAAGCCAGATTCGTCCAAGATCCTGATGCATTCATGATGGCAATATTGTGTGAACCATAAAGTGATGGAAGACCACTATGAATCATGACTAATACTCTACCAAATACTGTAGGGCTCCTTCAGAGGCGTCTGGTTAGCTGAAACATTTCTTAACTGTCCCAATAATCTGCACTTCTGCATTTTTGTAGGGCAGTATAGTTTTAGAATAGAACTGTGGAATATTTCAGCATAGAATGAGGCCATTTGGCCCCTCATGTTGATGTGGCTGTTTGCAAAAGGAGATCTGCTGGTCCAACTCCCCAGCAGTTTCCCCATGCCCAAACCAACATCAACTAAAAACACGAATGATCCAACATATTTTACAACAAAATATCTTTTGAGGTTAAAATGTCAAAATAGCTTCAAATTAAGGTGTATAATTCAATTAGATAATTTTGATCCTATCCCATTCATTTAATAGTTACTATGGCTATGTTTATCTGTTAAAGAAAGCAATGCAGGATTATTCTTCTTTCATTTTCAGTCAATGTCACTTAAGCATATACAATGGATTTAGTTTTGGAAAGGCGATAAATATTGAAACAAAAATGTCCATTCTATGTGCAGTGAACCCGGCACTTTGTGAGGTCTTCTGTAACAAAACAGCAATTTTCTAGTGATGCAATGGAACAGTGTGTAATCTCTCTATGAAACTCTTAGCTGCCCCACTGAGAAAGCCTATCAAGTATAAATGCGCTGTCTCCTTGTTACTGTGAGCACTAACTGAACATATAAGTTAACATTCTGCAGTGAGCAGAACACACACACGCAACACACATCACAGAACATACATCATACAACACGCACATCTTTTTATATATATACGTGATATGTGTGTGTGTGTGTATGGTCATTCAATGCCATCATGAACCAGGTCACCAGTGGCTAGCCCTTGTCACCCAGTGGTCATCCTTAGATTTGGTGTTGTTGATGAATTGCGCAGCTGACTTCCACAGAATGAAGGTATCATGATTGCTGTAGGGATACTGGGTATTATATGCTGCTGTACGAGTATCTTGTACCAGCTGGCCATCGAAGGAGTGTAATACCTTTTGTGTTGCTCTCAGAATTGACATGTGGCACTCAAACACACCACCCTGCACCATAGGGTAGCTTACATCTCTCACAAAGCCAAGAATTCACTCCATGCTTCAAGAGAGAATTAAATTTGTTCAGCTCTGTTGGAATATACAGCCTCAGTAACCTCTGGAATGCTGCAGTGAATGGGAAACTGATAAATATGTTTCCTCCTGTTTCAAACTAGAAGGAGCCCAACACATAAAAGCGTGTGACAATAGTCATCTTCACAGTCATTAGTTATTTTATCCTCACCCTACTCTGAGGCTGCCAATGTGGCTGCAGCAAGTGGCAAACTTCAGGAAGAATGTCCTTAGTAAAATGTACATTTCAGATACACAGTCCCTTACTGAGGTTCAGGCAGAAAATAACTCCCTGAACCCTCTGAACATAGAGGGCTTGCTGCTTCGAACCCATCTCACTTCCCACTTTCAGTAGCTGATTGTGCTTTCTCACTTCTGCTTATTTTCGCTGTCATCCTGTAGTTAAAGGCAGATTTATACTATTATTTCTAAACCTCGATACAAGTAGTTAGTGTGGATTTCTTGAAGTCAGGACAAAGACCTTCAGCATGTGCTATATTCTCTGCAGATTTTAATAATTTCGAAGAACCGTAAATATGATTAAACACTTCTACAATTGCAGAAACCACCATCAGTAGTAATCAATCAGCAACTAATCTGAAAGTAATTGATAATCCCTTTAAATAGTGATGATGGGGCAGTGCTTCCTGGTGCTGAACACATACAAGCCCTGTGAATTTAAGAAAGGGAGTTAGCTGGAGTTTTGAGAACTCCACCATTGCAGTGCTAGCATCAAGTCACCATTACATACTGGTTGATGTCACAATCATCCTGCTCTGCAATTTCTTTGTGCACGTACTAAACTTTGGAAGTGGGTGTGTGCAAATTGGACACAATTAGGATCCAAAGCAACACTTGTAGTTCTGAAAAACTAGGTATTAAGAGGTTGAATTTTCCAATCAAAGACCTTATACTGACGTGAGATGTATGTTTGATTGAAGCCTACAATAAGGAAACAGGTTGAACGGGGGTGAAGGGGTCATCAATGTGTTAGGCTAAGTGGTCTTTTCTTCTCCTCTGAATTTTTTTCTGGGCCTGTTCTCCTTTCAGCCTCACCTGAATTTGTTTACGTTTACCTCAATAAAAGTAAAATCAAGAAGAAAGTAGAATGAACTGTTGAATTAAGTCCAGCCGTTTCCTGACATAGAATGATAGCCTGCCAGGCAGGTTCAGTTAAAATTACCCATTTAATGTGCTTTTTCTAAGATTTTGCTTAGAGGTAGGTCATATAGGTCAAGGTGACAGAAATTCAGAATAGACCATGCAAGACATATTATTTCATACAGGGGATGATAGAAATATAGACGACACTGAGGAGAAGCACTAGGTGTTAGATTTAAAATTAATAATTGAGCTGAGATTGATAGTTGTTTGCTTTCCAGCAATACTAAGGGTTATGAAGCCAAACCAGGTGGCTAGAGATGGGATACAGATGAACTATAGTCTCATTGAATGAGACAGGCTCAAAGTTCTGAAAGGCTTATTTCTGTTGTTATCTTTTGGGAATCGTAGGGGACAGACAGTGCAAAAATTAGTTCTGTGCTCCTGGGTTCTTCTATGGTTACTGGAGTGAGGCTGTGTGTGTGCTAATCTGAAATATGGCTCCAAGAGGTTTGTAGTCAGAGACTAGAGTTTAACAAAAAAGCTGCATGGGCATACTTCACTGATCTATGAACTGTATTCTATTGTTCCTTTTGCAATAAATAATTATTTAACTTCTGAACATAACAGGAAAGTGGTTCAATTCACTTGTGTAATGAGTGAATTCAAACACTCCTTGTTTTCTAACCATTCCCATGGGATTGATTATACTTCAAGATAACACTACAACTCTACAAGCATGAATAAGAAAGATCATTCATTACTGCACCCTTCACTTGTATTGGCTATCTGTCATTTTGCTTAACGTTATTTAAAAATCAGTCCAGATGAGAAAATTATTTTGAGATTTGTGAGCTTGTGTCCTGCATAGAAGTGTGTGGGCAGACTATGTTGCTAGGCAACAATCATCCATGAAACTCTGTATTTGTCTTGTAAGAGACAGGATTATTAAAGGAGGAAATGGCACTTTATGTACCTGGTTGTGAGCGGGTGATAAAGGTGGTTATTTCTTGGAACAGCAGCAACTTCCAACTTTGAAATTTCAACTTACCAACACCAAGAAGCAGGAATATTCTAAACTGGGGAATGTAGACTTTGTGACTACATTTAATGGGGAGATTGTTCTTTTCATATCTAACTTTAACATGTATATGTCAAAACTTTCAATGCCAAGAAACTGCTTTCATGTTTTGTGTCGATAGTTGACAAGTTAACCTATTTTTTAAAAAGTGGCCTTTAAAGCATATATGCCAACAGAATTGCACACTGACACCAGTATCTTGAGAACCTAGTCAGTATTATTTGAATAAATGATTTGTCCTCCATTGTTATGCCTCACCAAGTGTGGCTGTTAATATCCTGAACATATCAGTATCTCTTCGAATGGCAGAGCAGGGATTGCTAGGTCTTTGTACAGTGTAAGCAGATAGTGTGAGAAGAGTGGTGAGAATGAGTCAATGGTATATAAATATCCCATTATCCCTACTCTAATGCTCATAGTGATGTCAAAGAAAGGGATAAATGTGTGTGTGTGTAACTTCAATGATTAAATTTGAGTAGAACTGGAATGTGTGAGAGAATTCACAGCAGCTAAAGGATTCAACTGATGGCAATCAACATTGCAAGTGAATGGAAAAGGGAGGTGAATCATATTTGAAGGGCAAATAAATAGCAGTGAAGAAGTAAAGGAACTGCATGATAAGATGTAGAAAGAGAAGGGGATGCTGAAAAGGCCAGGGAAAGAATAGATGCTGGAATTACAGGACTGAAATAAGAAGGAAAATACCAGACTTAAGGGAAGAAGAACAGGAAAACATTTACCATTAATAGGGGAATAAAAAAAGAACTTTGCCCTTTTTACTTTTTGCACTTAACGTATAACTATGCACAGCTTTATAATGTATTACCACTGTTTCTGTGAGAAACATGTAAATTAGAAATTACAAAATGGCATTGCTAAACACTTGACCTGTATGTAATGTTGGAATGTGACCTATCATTTTCCATATGCAATGAATAAACTTTGAGCGATAGAAAGTAGATTATAGACTTTAGCTTTTAAATATATTTAATGAAGTTTCATAATATTTTAAAGTACTTGGTAAGGACATGTTAATATCCATTCAAGTTCATAAGCAGCGATTTAATTTAAAAATCTAGCAGCATTTCCTCACATTTCTATTCCTCTTTAACAGCATATGATGACTTAGCTGTTTACTAATAAATTTTATCTATGTTTGAAATTTTATCTATATTTCCAGAATATCAAAAAGGAACATACATCATGTAATTATTCTCTGTCCTATCCAAAAATTAATTGTTAGCTATGTTCTACATTTGTCAAATGTGCAAAACATGCTCATCATTTTAACACGGGCAATGGACTATCATTCTAATCGATTGGCTACAGTCTTTAATGAATTACTAAGGTGCACAGATTGCCTAATTTCATATTTGCCAGCTGTTTGCTTTTTAGTGAAGATCAGCTATTCTAATTTCATAGAATTATAATCCCTACAGTGTGCAAGCAGGCCATTCGGCCTACACCAACCATCCAAAGATCGTTCCAGCTAGACACACACCCCTACCCCATCTCTTTAACCCTGCATTTCCAAAGGTTAAACCACATAACCTGACACTCTGGGAAATTTAGCATGGCCAATCCACCTAACCAGCACATCTTTGGACTGCGGAATACACTGGAGCACCCAGAGGAAGCCCATGCAGACACAGGGAGAATGTGCAAATTCCACACAGACAGTCACCCATTGAACTTGGGTTCCTGACGTTGTGGGGCAGCAGTGCTAACCACTGAGCCACCAGTTTTTTTTTTGGAGCTCAAGTGGCCATTATTGACCTTTATGGCAGAGATGCAAGTTATTTAATTGTAGACTAAGGGAGGATAGAGACCGTGGGGTTGGGGGTGGAGTGGTTGTGGGAAGAGGTATTGGACAATTTGAAGGGCTAAATCTCTTACAGTACTACCTTCTGGATCCCTGTGCCAGCCTCACTCAGTCACATACCCACTGTCCCTGACCTTAGACCAAATCTGAGTTACCTAGTCCAAGGTATGTGACTGCCTCCTGGAAATGTTCTCCCTCCCCTGATTTTCACTAAAAAGCAAATAGTTGGCAACTACAAAATCAGTCAAGATAACAAGGTGTAGAGCTGGATGAACACAGCAGGCCAAGCAGCATCAGAGGAGCAGGAAAGCTGGTGTTTTGGGTCTGGACCCTGCTTTAGAAAACTTTTTAATTTTTTAATTATGCTAAGTAGTTATTACTTAAGTCACAAGTTTTTCTTTTAAATACTTCCATGGGATATAGGTGGTGCTAACTAGGCCATAAAATCAGTCAACCTGTGTACCTTAGTGTTTTATTAGAGAGCACTTAAAATGCCAGGGCTTGTAGCCTAAGGACCATGTATCCAGTCAAATAGAATGATAGACCATTGACCTTGTTGCATGTGTTGTTATATTTAGCATTGCTGTCTCCAAATTCCATCAGCTCTAAGTCAGAGTTCCTCAGGCTGCAGGCACTTACAGTAGATGTAGCTGCAGTGGATTATTCAAGTGCCCATTAAATGCCACTTGTGACACCAGCAAAACAAGGGCTGGCCTGCTGGATTTATTGCACTTTGTTTAACTAATTAGGGTTTCAAGATTAAAAGTACAACACTTTTAACAGTTATTTATTAATTATGCTAAGTCACAAGCTTTTTTTTAATACTTCCATGGTATATAGGTGGTGCTAACTAGGCCAACATTTATTGACTATCTCAAGTTGCCCTTGATAAGCGCTGGTGAGCTGCTGTCTTTAATCACTGCGGTCATGTAGAGACTTCCACTGTGCTGTTCATATATCTCGCAGGTACCTGCTTAAACCACTGCCACAATTTAAAGAAACAAGACAGAAGTCTTAAACATTACTAATAAAGCATCTGCTTGCATACATACTTAAAGTCTCTCGATTTGAAATTTCAAGTCTCATTGCCTCTTGCCCCCAACTACCACCCTCGCTCCTTGTTCTGTAAAAGACGAGAATAAAAGTTCTTCCCTCACTGTTCCAAATTCCCACTCACCAAATTACACAAATTAAGCAATTGCTCAGTCTTATATTATTCCGCCAAGGTGGATTTCATGCTACTTAATTTGTGTGTTAGCAAAACCGCCTATATCCTAGCTAAAATTCCACACTCAAATCAGGCCCAGCTAGCTAGGGGACCAATTCTACCTCACCACCCAGTTAACTAACTGTGCAGCTGCCTCTAGCAGTAATTTATATCTAGAGATCAGCAAGTGATAGCAGGGAATGCTCCTCCGAGTTGACACCAACAGATCAGTCTCGTCCTGGTTATAGAGTCATAGAGAGTCATAGAGTCACACAGCATAGAAACAGGCTCTTGAGCCCACCATGTCTATGCTACCTTCAAAGATCAATCTACGCTAATCTCAATAACTTGCATTTTGTCCACAGCCTACGATGCCCTGGCATTTGAAGTGCTCATCCAGATACTTCTTAAATGTTGGGCGAGTACCTGCCTCTACCACTTTTTCAGACAGCAGGTTCCACATTTCCACCACTGTCTGAATGAAAAGACCCCCTCTACACCTCTTATTTCCTTACCTTAAACTTCTCCTGTCTGGTCTTAGACATGTCTGCCATGGGAAAAAGATTCTCTCAATCTATTCTGGCTATGCCTCTCATAATTTTGAGTACTTCAATCAAATCCCCCGTCAGCTTCGTCTACTCTAAGAAAAACAAATGCAGCAAATTTTATCTTTCCTCATGACTGAGACTTTCTGTCCCATGCAACATCCTGTTGAAACTCCTCTCCATCTTCTCCAGTGTAATCACATCCTTCCAATAGAATGGACACATTATTCCATCTGTGGCTGAACAAATGCTTTCTAAAGTTGTAACAAGACTTCCTTGTTCCTACACCCGGGTTAGTGAAGGCTGAAATCCCATTTGCCTTCTTTATCACCCTGTTGATCCGAGGTGACACCGTCAGGGATCTGTGGACTTGTGCCCCAAGGTTACTTTGTTCCTTAGTACTTCCTGAGGACCCACCATTCATTGTGTAAATTCTCCCCATATTAGACCTCAGAGAATGCATCAAATCACACTTATCAGGACTAAATTCTATCTGTCTGGTCGCCAGGTAACCCCCAGAACTTCCAATTCCCTTTTTATCTCATTCTACCGTGACATCTCATTTCTATGCTTTGCCTCCAGCTGTCCTACCTGCCCTCTATGACCCAATATTACACCTTAATGATGCCCACCCTACACACCTCCTGTGGAAGCCATGACAGTGGTCACTGCCAACAATCCTTTCTCTCATAACCTACCATGTCTTTAGACTCTGTTCAACATACCTGCCCCATAAACCTTCAATGTCCTTTTCCCACCCCACAAATGTATCTGTTTTCTTTCACCAGCCATGACTCGCCCTGCTCCCCTTCCAATAACTTCACGTATACCCTTCTTTCACCCGACAGACAGGCTAAGAATTTCAACATTAATAAGGCATTTAACAAACTACAATCCTCCCTAATTGATAACTTACCGTTGCCTAGTGAGAAACCTGTCTCATCTCTCAGCAAATGCATAAAATGCAGCAATACTACTTAGAAAATGCTCCTTATCTGAGATTGAAATTGAGGGAGAACATAGTCATGACCCTAAAACTGCCCAGGTAAATTTAATCCATTCAACCCAGCACATTAGGTTCAAAGCTACTTCATCAATGACCTTCCCTCCATCATAAAGTCAGAAGTGGGGATGTTTGCGGATGATTGCATGTTGTTCAGCACCATTCATGATTCCTCAGATACTGAAGCAGTCCATTTTCAAATGCAGTTTGACCTGGATAATATCCAGGCTTGGACTGATGAGTGGCAAGTAACATTTCCATGACACAAATGCCAAGCAATGACCATCTTCAGTAAGAGACAATCTAACAACCGTCCCTTCATATTCATCACTGAAACCCTTACTATCAACATTCTGGCAGTTACCATTGACCAGAAACTCAACCTGACTCCCCATATAAAAACAATGGCTACAAAAGTGGTCAGAAGCTAGGAATATTGCAGCGAGCAACTCACATCCTGACTCCCCAAAGCCTGTCCAGCATATATAAGGCACAAATCAGGAGTGTGATGGAATACTCCCCATTTGCCTGGGTGAGTGAGGTTCCAAGAATATTTAAGAAGCTTAACACCATCCAGGACAAAGCAGCCCACTTGATTGACACCATATCCACAAACATCCACTCTCTGCACCACTGATCCTGAGTAGCAGCAGTGCGTACTGTCTACAAGATGCACTGCAGAAATTCACCAAAGAGCCCTAGATAGCACCTTCCAATCCAATGAGCACTTCCATCAAGAAAGACAAGGGCAGCAGATACATGGTAACGCCACCCCCTGCAAATTCCCTTCCAAGTCACACACCATTCTGACTTGCAAATATATTGCCATCCTTTTGCTGGGTCAAAATCCTGAAATTCCTTCCCTAAGGGCATTTTGGGTCGACCTACATCACAGCAACTGCAGAATTTGAAGAAGGTAGCTCACCGCCACCTTCTCAAAGGCAATTCAGGAAGGACAACAAATGCTGGCCCACCAGTGCTGCTTATGTCCCATAAGAGAATAAAAAAGAACTTCTATTTCAAGGCCCTAATAAGTGTGCCATCACCAGTTATATTTCTTGATTTATTAGTTGTTTTTATGATTTTTAGATTTGATCGTGCCCTGCTCTTTGATTTGTTGGCAAGTGATGTAAAAAGTATTCAACGAATACAATAATACTATTGTTGCATTTGACCACTAGGCTCCATATGAGTTAATTAGGTACTTGGCAAGTATGGACACATTCTAAGCTAGGGGGAGCAAGGAATCAGGGAGAAGAATATTCTGATGTTTTCATGAAAAAAAGCTGGGGAAAAAACTCAAAAATATTACAGGTTCATGAAACACATGTCAAAATCTGCAAAAAGAAACACAAAGCAATCCATAAGTGGGAAGCAAAACCCATGAAAACACAATTCATACAGGAAGATGACTGAAAGGAGCTGTTTTGTACAGTGGATAAACCGAAGATTTGTTCTCAATGAGAGTGGGTGTTCAGTTTATGAAACAAAGTGAAAAATAATATTTCTTCAATGATAATTTGTTGAATCCGACTATTTTTTGGAGCCAAAATATCCTGAAATTGCCTACAAGGAACAGGGGCTATAGATTTTAGGCAAAAGATATGGGGGGATGTGAGCAAGAACATATTTACACAGTGAACATTAATGATCTCACTGTCCACCAGCGTGGTAGAAGCATAGGTGATGGATGCTTTTAAATGGAAATTGGACGTGCATTTGACGGAAATACTCTAGCTGGGTTACAGGTGTAGAGTGGACAGTGCGGGTATGAGACTGATTGGATGATTGTATAGAGAGCTGATGGGCAAAATAGCCTCCCCTGTGCCATAATGCTTCTACAAATCAGCATGGGTCCAATTTTTGTTCACAGGTTGTGTGTGCAGAGGTGGGGGAAATCTCAGCTCTGTGAATCCACCTGTTAAAAATGACCACCTCTGCATGCAATTGTTGGTCCCCATGGCAGGCTGGATAGGGAGCTGGGCAGGGAACCCGATAGGAGTCTAACAGGCGACTGATTCCTGGCGTGGGCTGGGTGGAAAGCCTAACTTGGGGCTTCAGTGCTGTGGTCAAAGTATAAAGTTAAAGATGAAAATATAAGCATCCTGAATGCTCACTGTCCCTCACTACCCCATACTCCCCATGCCCCATCCATGCATTGCCGTAGCCATTCATACAATTCACCAACTATATTAACCTACCCCCTAGCCATGACTTCTCATAATCCCTGTGTCACCCCATGCCCATGGCAACGGTCCCCATACCTACTTTCCCATTACTGTGCTGATGATCTTTACAACTCCTGTGCCAGCCTTTGCTCCTATCTTAACCCAGGGCCCTATGTCCTCTGATACCCTGCTACCCGCCACCCTTTGGCCTGCCTAATCCATATCAACTCATCTAGTATATATTATACGTAAATCTCAGGAGGTGCACTGTCAATGTCTGTCGATAATGTTGCCTTTGGAAAATAACCACTGTCACTGAGAACAAAAGATACATTCAATACTTTGAAAGAGATAGTAAGAACTGCCGATGCTGGAGTCAGAGATAACACAGTGTGAGGCTGGAGGAGCGTAGCAGGCCAGGCAGCATCAGGGGAGCAGGAAAGCTGATGTTTCGGGTTGGGGCTTTCTGAAGAAGGATCCCGGCCCAAAACGTCAGCTATTCTGCTCCTCTGATGCTGCCTGGCCTGCTGTGTCCCTCCAGCTCCACACTGTGTTATTCCAATGCAGTGAAATTCCTTTAGCTAATCCCTATGTAATCAAACATTTTCATTCAATAAAACGTTGGAACTATCGATCAAAATTCTCACTTACACGTCACCTCATTGCAAAAATGATAGTTTAGGAAATAAGCCATGAAGCACAAATTCTATGTTGGCTCATAAAAAAATACCCCAAAAGACTTAGCACATTTTTCTAAACTTTGAGCACTGACAGCTTTGGCAATCTCAGTGAGCTATGGACAAGCATGCTTTTCATAATCTTAAACCATGCCTTAAACTTGGGAATCGATCCAACGTGATCTCTTTGAAAGATTGATGAGCATTTGAGGGAAATAAACTTCCTGGGCTACAGGATCAGAATGGAGATTGAGGAAATAAGGCTGATTGGATGTCACTCCAAAGAGCTCATATGGATTTGATGGGCAAAAGGTTCAAGGCAAATGAGCAATATAAAACATTCCTCCAGCCCTCAGCCCTCACACCTTCCCCGCCCCCCCCACCTCACTCTGCCTCACTTTCCCACTCATCCATGCCAAGTCATGCAGCCTAACATCATCTAGCCAGTTTTGTGTCTCCTATTAACCCCTAAGCCTCCCTATTTCCTTCTACTCATTCCATGGTCCCGCATGCCCCTATGTCAACTTAATGCCTATGTTTACCTACTATGCTTACTCAATGAGTATCTGCAAATGCTCTTGCATTAGGGCAAAAAAATGTATTATTTAACTTTCTATGCTGCAGACTACATTCTACTGAGAAAATCATCCGAATTCATGAAAACACTTTTGACACTTCTTGATAGGTTGACAAGTCAACACTTGTTGACACTTCCAAACAGTTCTTGACAAGTTGGACAATTCCAATACAAGCGTGTATCATTTATGTGCTATCTTCCAAATGGGCAGGAGTCCCAAAGGGCTCTTAAAACCCTCCACCCCAAAAGATCTCTGACCCTCATACCCAACTCTCCTGAAAAGGATCTTGACTCGATTCCAAGTGCTATATCAGCAGAGGTACCTTACGCATCCAAAAGGGTTACACTCAAAATAGATTCACTTCCTGTGGCCTCAAATACTTCTTATCTGGTCAAATTGCCACACTGTTGCAGAGACTACAGACATCAGAATCCAATTTCAATGGAGGAGGCTGACCATGTAAATGGCCACCTGCATCTGGGAACAGCACATTTGCAAACTACATTACCACTATTCTACCATCTCATTACATGAGTTATAGGGTTTGATTTGGCCACTACCATCTAGAAGGACAAGGGCAGCAAGCACATGGGAACACACCAAGTTCCCCTCCAAGTTATGCACTGTCCTGACTTTGAAACATATTTGTTCCTTCATTGTCACTGAATCAAAATCCTCAAGCTTCTTTTCTCACAACACAGTCGGTGTCCCTACAGCTGACGGTCTACAGTGGTTCAAGAAGGTAATTCATCATCACCTCCAGGGCAATTAGGGATGGGTAGCAAATGCTGGCCTTGTCAGCCACGTCTGATTCTATACATGACTGAAAAACAGTGGTGGAAAATTCAGTTAAAACTTTATTGACTTCGATAAGACAAAGAAACAAATAGGAAAGTGAACCTTTATCAGAAACAGAAATTGCTGGAAAAGCTCAGCAGGTCTGACAGCATCTGTAAGAGAAATCAGAGTCAATGTTTCGGGTTAAGTGACCCTTCCACAGAACTGATGGGAGCTAGCTTTTCCAACAATTTCTGTTTTTGTTTGTGATTTACAGCGTCCGCTGTTCTTCTGGTATTTTTCAAAAGTGAACTTTTACTTCTTGAAAAGCACCCGACTTCAGAAGTGAAAATCTAAAAATGTTGGAAATCTCCAGCAAGGTTGTCATCTTTAAAGAGCAAAGACAAGTTAACATTTCAGGTATAATTTTTGTAGAACAGTGTCACTTTGGTACATAATCCAGAGTAGCTAATAAAATGTGAAAGGAATAACATTGATGGTGAATAGGCTGAAAAAGCAAACAAATGTCCTGATAAAAAGACTGTCAACTCTTAGAAAGGCGTGTCAGTGAATGCAAGAGTACAATGTCTTGTGACACTACAGAGACCAGAAATCTGACACAAGTATGCATGGTCCAAAAATGCATCGTATGTCAGTCTGCATCTCTAAGGATGAAGTACATTAGTATTTTGGTGTAATCCTTAACTTGGTAAAACGTAACAATTGAGTCACCCAGCATGCTAGAATTCTTATTTAATTCAGAGCAGAACTAATCAGATTCTTTGTAATGCTGTTAGTCAGTTTAAAAGCTGACTAAATAGAACCCTTCAGTCAGGTAATAAACTATTAATCAGTGTCACCTTCAATTAATTACAATCGTAAGCTCACTATCTCCATGACATTACTGCCACTCTTTTCTTTTGCTACCTGCAGCTCCCATACTGTTCCTATCCTTCCACTTATCATAGACAAAATATGAGATCACCGGAGAAACAGCACTTGCACTATATTTTTACCATTTTTTAAGACCTGACATATCTGTTTTGAATAAACTCCTCAAACCTCAGTTCAAGTCCTTTGAGTATAGGAGTTGGGATGTCATGTTGAGATTGTACGGGACATTGGTGAGGCCTCTTCTGGAATGCTGTGTCTGGTTTTGGTCGCCCAGTTATTAGAAGGATATTATCAAGCTGGAGAGAGTTCAGAAGAAATTTAGCAGGATGTTGCTGGGTGTGGAAGGTTTGAGTTATAAAGAAAGGCTGACTAGATTGGGAATTTTTTCAGTGGAGCGCAGGAGGTTGAGAGGTGACCTGATAGAAGTTTGTAAAATAGTGAGCAATATAGATAGATTTAATGGTAGTTGTCTTTTCCCTAAGATGGGTGATTTCAAGACAAGGGGGCACATTTTTAAGGTGAGAGGAGAGAAATTTTTAAAAGAGATATGAGAAGCAAAGATTTTACACAAAAGGTGGTTTGTGTGTGGAATGAATCTCCAGAGGAAGTTGTTGGTGTGGGTACAATTACAACATTTAAAAGACATTTGGATAGATACATGAATAGAAAAGGTTTGGAGGGATATGGGCTAGGGGCAGGCAGATGGGACTAGTTTCGTTTGAAATTATATTCAACATGGACTGGTTGGACCAAAGGGTCTGTTTCTGTCCTGTACGACTTCATGACTCTCTAACCCAAAAACATGAACAGTAATCATGATCCATGATTAATCTATGTCCTGATGCAGGCAGCACAGAAGCTTGATGTTGCCTGTTCATTGCCATGATCACAGCATGCAACTTGTGTTAAAGACGTTGCTGACTGATCGCTCAATGTTCAAAAGATGCAGAATCCATGAGAAGTTAACATGCATCACTTAAAGTCAGTCTGCACTTCTTACTGAGGAGGTGCATTTGGATTGGAATAGATTCTGGGAATAGCTGTAGAAAATAATCTTAGCACAAAAATTAGCAAAAGACAGCAGACCTGTAAAGAGAACATGTTCCAAGGTTCTTGAAATGTGTGGAGATCTTAGTGCAAGAGATGGACAAGCTGACAGAATTCCTTTATTCATGGAAAACCAGAAGGCCCCTCTAGGCAGATACTGCAAAAGCAGTGGCAGCATATAACTGTCACAGCTAATGTAGACATACATGAGGCATTGAAAGAAGTTCCACCATTATATCCTCAAAAACCACTGGTCACTGACCTTTCACACTGCGTAATTCACTATCATCCCTTCGCTCACCTATCATCAATCTCAATCAATCATAGGTCATATTTCATATTCATTACTTACTTCACTTTCACACAGTTAGCACTGCCACAAGTTTCAAACTCACATTTCAGCTTGCACATACTACCAGCTACTTATTCATCACCGATATTGGATGTGGATTGTTTGCTCTAAAATAATGTTTACATTGATAAAGTTGGTGTGGAATGTTTATTTTATGAGGCTTTTATGTAAGCATTGTAGCTAAGAGGAGACCATGATTGTCCATAGCAAGAGGAAATAAGTTGGACTCTTGATGAATTGTGAATTTGGATTGCATTTACTGATGCCACAATTGAATCAGCTGCTCATATATAGTGTAGCTGCAAAGTGAATGTTGGTTCCTCTCTTCCTCCTCCTCATTTGACTTTCCTCTTCTACCTCTGCTTTCATCTGTTCTGCTGCTCTCACTATACCTGGTGGCAAAGACTGTATGCTCTTGATGGCAAGGTTATGTAAATGCAGCAGATCACGACAAATCCTGGCATATAATCTGTCAAGTACACCAAGGTTCTTCCAGAGCATTGTGGTAGCAGAACTATTGTTTGAACATTCAAATAGCTTATTCAATGACATTTTGTATGGCAACATAGCTGTCATTAGGTAATATTGTTCATGGCATGTGGATTAAACATGGTAGTCATGAGCTAGACAGTCCACAATATTCCTTGTCACACCTTAGCAATCCTCTGTTTTCACCTGGAGGCTCAAGTGTTAACAGTACATCAGCTTGGTCCAAAATAAAGACTGACTCTTCCAGGATATTGATCATTGACCTGAATGATGCACTCCATGAAGCGAATGTAACAGAAGTAAAAACTGGGAGAAATGTTAAAGGTACTGTCAACTATTGCACCCAATTGCACTTCATTTTACAAAGTCACAACCTAACATCATGAGTTTAGAACAGAGATGAGACATTAGAATGATATGCAGCACTGGGGACTTGAGCTCAGGGGAGGACACCAGGGAAACTAATGCTTAGAATTTCTGAGCTACCATTATAATTTTAGGAGTGAATGGAAACAGAAATGAAGCTTCTCAGGAGAGCCCAACATGAACAACAGTGAATTTCCCAGAAGTTAGAAGAGGAGATTTAAAAAGTGTTGTTAAAATTCTACCTCCTAGATCCTCAAAGTTAATGAATGCAAGGAAACCTTGTCTGGTTCCGAAAAATATGAACTTGTAGAGCAGAGGCAAATCTGTCATCTTTTACAGGTATTGAAATAAACATGGACTGTGAAACAAGGTGACATAGTTGCAAGCAATTGGCAGGCAAGTTTCAGACTGATGTTGCTGATTGACCTTGAGAAGAGGTGGTGGGCTGTCTTCCTTAACTGCAACGGTCCTTTTATTAAAAAGACTTGTTCACAAGATGTGGACATCTCTGACTCGAACAGCATTCATTGCTGATCTCTAGCTGCCAGAGGCCAATTAAGAGTCAATCACATTGTTGGATTGATATATAGACATGACCAGGTAAGAACAGCAGATTTCCTTTCTTAAAGGACATTAATTAACCAGGTGGATTTTTACACAATTAATGGCGGTTAGATGGTCACTATTAGGTGCATTTTTATTCCAGATTTTTATTGAATTCAAATGTCACCATCTGTCAGGGTGGGATTCAAACCCAAGTCCCCAGAAGCTGGATTTTGAGCCAGAGACAGTGAAACATTGATATGTTTGAACGTCAGGATGGTGAGTGGATTGGAGAGGAATTTGTAGGTGGTGATGCTCGAAATATCTCCTGTCCATGGCCTTCTAGATGGTAATGGCTGTGGCTTTGAAAGGTGCTGTCTAAGGAGCCTTGGTGAATTTCTGAAGTGCATCTTGTAGATGGTACTCACTGCTGCTAATGAACATCAGTGGTGGAGAGAGTGAAAGTTTGTGGATGCTGTATCAGTCAAATACGCTACTTTGTCCTGGATGATGTCAAGCTTCTTGCGTGCTGTTGAAGTTGCACTCATTCAGGCAAGTGGGGAGTATTCCATCACACTCCTGACTTTGGGCATTCAGGAGGTGAGCTACTCAATGCAAGATTCCTAGCCTCTGTCCTTGTCTTGTAGCCACTGTATTTACATAGCAAGTCCAGTTAAATTTCTGATCAATAGCAACTCCCTGATGTTGATATTAAATGGCGGAGGAGGCTCACGTGGCTGAATGGCCTACTTCTGCTCCTAATTTGTAATTGTTTGTTAATTCGTGCTCGTCAGATGAGCTAATACAAACAGACTGAATGGTCTCCTTTTTGTTTAAACTTTATAATCTTTGAATTTTTGTTAATTTCATGAGTGTTGCCACAGCTGGCATTATTCCAGCGCTCAGTTTTGCTTTCTTTCTCACTGCTATGTAAAGTTAGTGGTCCAAAATGTGTTAATAATCAAAGGTGTAACAGAGTGCTCAGCTTCCTGATGACCACCATTCCAGCTACAGAAAGTACATGAACTGCAATCTTCCCTCATCTGATTGTGGTAAGTAATTTGGAATGAGAAGGCAAATAGAAAATCTTGTATCTTGCATGACAGATCAGAGGGAGGTCGTGGAATAATGGTAATATCACTACACTATTAACACAGGGCCCGAAGCTAATGCTGTGTGACACAGATTCAAATTCTGCAATAACACCAAGTTAAAATTTCAAATTAATCAATATATCTGGAATTGAAAGCAAGTCTCAGTAATAATGTCCATGGCAGCTATCATTTATTGATTAAATAGGAAAGTTGTTTGATTCACTAATGTCCTTTAGCAAAAGAAGTCGGTTGTTGTTACTTAACTGTACCTGTGTGTGACTCCAGAACCATAACAATGAGGGTGACTCTTAACTGGCCTCTGAAATGACCTTGCAAACCTTTAAGTCCACACTCAATTAAGCATGGACCACATATGCTGGTCTTGCCAGTGATGCCTATGTCCAATGAAAGAATAAAGAACAACAGATTAATATTTTAGTACATCTGTTGTGCCAAAACTAGCTGTCACTGTAAAATTTTGTTGACATCTAAAATGTAGCAGAAGGTGCAGACTTTCCCTCAGTTAGACAATTAGAAAAAAACCTGCAAATTAAGTTTTTAGAAATTCGTTGATGAGATGTGGGAGTTATTCGCCAAGCCAATATTTATTGCCCAAACTTATTTGTTGTTAAAAATGAGTGGTGAGATGCCCTTTTGGACCACAGTAGTCCATTTGGTGTAGGTGCATTCACAATGCCAGAATAGAAGGAATTCCTGTAGTTAAACCTAGCAATGGTGGAACAGCAATATGTTTCCAAGTTGGAATGGAGTGTGACTTGCAGGGCCACTTCTCATGGATTTTCCCAAGAATCTGTTGCCCTTGTACTTCTAGCTGGTGGAGGTTGCTATCTTGGAAGGTACTACTGAAGGAAGCTTGGGTAGTTGCGACAGTATATTTCGTACACATTGCTGCCACTGTGCACCAATAGTGAAGGGAGTGAATGCTTAAGGTGATTAATGGAATGCCTATCCATGAATTGGTTTGTCTTGGATCATGTCAAGTTTCTTCACTGTTGCATTTATGCTCATCTGGTCAAGTGGAGAATATTCCATCTCCATCTCAACTTGTTAATGGTGGACAGGCTTTGTCAACTCAGTTACTTACAAAATTTCCAGTTCTGACCTATTCCTTTACTAACAGCATTTATGTGGCCAGTCCAGTTAATGTTTTCATCAATGGCAACCCCAAGGAGATTGGTGGTGAAGTCAGCTTTGGTTATGCCATTGAATGTCAAGGGGAGTTCATTAGATTCTCTTGTATTGTATGTACAGTTTGACAGTTTGGTGACATGAATGTGACGTGCCACTTATCAACCCAAGCTTGAGTGCTGGCTGGATCTTAATGTCTATTGATGTGGACTGCTTCAGTATCAGAGCAATTGTGAATGGTACTAAATACTGTGCATTCATCAGCTGACATTGGTTTGGCCCCCTTCTCTTAATTCACACTGAAAGAACATTGCAACTTACTCCTCACCAGGCTGTTTTTAATTGTAATTTAGAACATTCTTGAGTATGTTTACTTGTGGGGGTGGTGTTGTTAT
This sequence comes from Ginglymostoma cirratum, assembly GCA_024137785.1. Taxonomy (NCBI): domain Eukaryota; kingdom Metazoa; phylum Chordata; class Chondrichthyes; order Orectolobiformes; family Ginglymostomatidae; genus Ginglymostoma; species Ginglymostoma cirratum. The sequence continues at coordinate 27,338,235 of JAHRHZ010000016.1, read as the reverse complement.
TTATGAAATACCAAACAGGCTGGTAAATGGGCTTGTGACTTTACTGATCTAGGTACAGGTCATATGTTTAATGGCAAGGATGAACTATATAAAAGAATATTCTCTCCTGCACCCACTCAGCCACTGATGAGTCTCAGTAGCAGAAAGGAAAAGCTGCAGCTTCCAGGTTTCCATGGAAACTTTGCAGTTAACGGCCTTGGGAGCTGTTAACTGTATCAGGAGATTTGATGAAAATCTCATTTTAACCATCAGCTTGCTGGATAAGCTAGAAGTAAGGAAAGTTGACAGCATTTGAATCTAGGATCTCCAGGATTGAAAATCCAATTTTTTAAAATATATCTCACAATAAAATCCATTCCTCCAGTGTTTTTCACTCCATTCTTGAATGCTTCAGCTCTCTAGAGCAGAGTTTCATAGTTACCAAGACTCTCCCTTTGCCTCAGACAAATGGTTTTTTTTACGTGTGGGGTGCAACTTTGAGGAACAGATTTTCCTCTTAGGTTTGACAGTGAAACCAGGAATATACTGATATTGCTTGCGCCAACCACTGATATGACACATATGTTGGGAAATTACATTACTTGTCAATTACAGCAGAGGAGAAAATGCCTGCCCATTCTTGAGTGCATGTATTGCAGCCCAAAGTGCTAGTGGCAAAAAGTATAGAAGTGTCATTGGCAATGGGATTCTACCTGCTATCTTTCCTTCCCTACTAAAGCTATTCCAGAAGATTGTTATAAATAAGCATTAACAATTCAGGCCCTATTTCTACTGTGCCATTTAATGAGATCATGACTGAGCTACAGTCCATTACCTTAATTCCACTTATCTACCTTAGAGATAGTAAGAACTGCCTATGCTGGAGCCAGAGACAACAAAGTGTGGATCTGGAGGAGCACAACAGGCCAGGCAGCATCAGAGGAGCAGGAAAGTTGATGTTTCGGGTCGGGACCCTTCTTTGGAAAACATTTTATTTTCTGAAGAAGGGTCCCGACCCAAAACAGCAACTTTCCTGCTCCTCTGGTGCTGCCTGGCCTGTTGTGCTCCTCCAGATCCACACTGTGTCATCTATTATCAACCTTAGGTGTGTGTTATGTACAGATGGAGCTATCTGTCTCAGTTCTGAAAGCTGTAATTATTTCAGCCCTCCCTGGAAACTTCAGTTCATGCTGCTTATGCTTGTATTAAGGCCCCTGATGTAGTATTATATCCACAACTTCTCAGGGAGAGCCCTTGAGTAGCTACAGTTCACTGGCAAATCACAACTGAGCCTCATCTTGTTCTCATACAGCATCCACATGTACATCTCAGACCATTTATGGGGAAAGAGCTTGAAGTGATTTTTATGCTTTTTATTTCAGTTTAAGATACTAACAAATTTAAGACCCTATTTCTACCTAAGCACAGATCAAGAACCAAATGTTTTTTCCTGTCTGTTCTCCCTTGCTAAATATCAAATTATGAAGTGGACTATCCACAGTTTACATGAGAAACCTTCTCTTGAGTCAAGATTTTAACTGTATTGCCTTGTCCTCCCACAGTCCACAGATGGGCAGAGTAGGTGAATTAGCCATGGGAAATGCAGCGTTACAAGGATAGAGTAGGGGGTGGCTCTGGGTGGGATGCTTTCCAGAGATTTGAGAAGACTCGATGGGCTGAATTGCCTGTTTCCACACTGTAGGGATTCTATGATATAATTTTTTGATTGTGATTTAAGTTGATTGCTATTGCTATTTCTAGCTCAGTTACTTAGAAGGGGTTAGACAGAAATTAAATGCTTCAGAATAAATCTACACACATAGTCAATGTAACATTTTTGCCATAAATGTGTATCACAACATGATGTGAATGTGTGAACATTTTTGTATTGATATCTACATGGTGTAATTTAAAGTATCAGAAAACACTTATTCTGTTATTCTTGGTGGCCTTTTCACAGTAAATTCTCCATTTTAAGTGGAATTACATGACTTCTACAGTCTACCAATTGTACTTTACCACATTCCTCAATGAGTCATTGAGTTCTATAGCATTGGGACAGGCCCTTCTGCCCAAACTGGTCCATGTCGACCAAAATGTCCATCCACGGCAACCCCATTCTCCTGCACTTGGCCTATATCCTTCTAAACCTTTCCTATTCATGTATTTGTCCAAATGCCTTTTAAATGTTGTTAATGTACCCACCTCAACCACTTGCGCTAGCAGCTCATTCCAAATGCATACCACCCTCTGTGTAAAAGAGCTGCCCCTCAGGTTCCCATGTATTCTTTTCCCTCTTACCATAAACTGATGCCCTCTAACCCTTGATTCCCCAACCCTGGGAAAAAGACTGAGTACATTCACCCTATCCATGCCTCTCATGATCATATACACTTCTATAAGACCTCCCCCCTCTGCCTCAGGCTCCTATGTTCTAAAGAAAATAGTCCTAGTTTGTCCAACCTGTCCCTGTAACTCAATCCCTTGACTCCTGGAAACATCCTTGTAAATTTCTTCTGCATTCTTTCCAGTTTAATAATGTCCTTCCTATAGCAAGATGACCAAAACTGAAAGCAATATTCAAAGTGTGGCTTCACCAACATCCTGTACAGCTGCAATATAACTTCCCAACTTCTGTACTCAGTGCCCTGACTGATGAAGGCCAGTGTGCCAAACTCCTCCTTCACTGCCCTGTCTACCTGTGACTCCACTTTCAGAGAAATGTGCACCTGAATTCCAAGATCCCTCTGTTCCACTACATTTCTTAAGGCTCTGCCATTCACCATGAAACTCCTACTTTGATTTGACTTTCCAAAATCCAACACCTCACACTTATCTATATTAAACTCCATTTGCCATTTCTCAGCCCACTTCCCCAGCTGATCAAGTTCCTGCTGCAATTTCTGATAACCTTCTTGATTGCATGCCATATTGTCTATTTTATTGTCCTTGGCAAACTTATCAATCATGCCTTGTGCATTCTCATCCAAATCATTGATACAGATAACAAACAGCAATGGGCCCAGCGCTGACCCTTGAGGCACACCACTAATCACAGTGTATAAGCAAAATTTAAGGGGCTCCTGCATGTGGGTTTGCAGGTAAGGGCAGGGTACCTGTAAAGTTCGTTGGATGTCCTTCCTGATCCATACCCACTTGCTTCTAACCTGTCAGAAATGTTGTTGGAGACTCTAGTGGCCACAATGGCTCATGGATGACCAATTTTGAACTGCTTGATCTGTTCTGAACCTATCCCATTGAGCCAACTGACCACAGTGAGCTAAATTCTAGTAGGTTAGCGTTCATTTAAGTAGTGTGCACCATGGTTGTTTTTTGCATTGTATCACCCATGAATAAATGGCAGCCTTAAAGATATTTAAGAAGCTTTCAAGAGCAGTAAGCTGAGGTATCATTAAGGAACAGGCTATTTGAGATGTGGCATTATACAATGGAAAAGGTCTAATTAATAATCTTATTGTAAAAGAATCTTTAGAGAAAAGTGACCAAAATATAGTGTAGTTGTCATCAAATTAGCAAATGATGTCGATCAATCCAAAATGAGGCTCTTAAATCTAAACAAAGGAAGCTATGAAGGTAGGATGGGCAAGATGCTGTGGTTATTTGGGAAAATGCATAACAATAAGCAGGCAATTATTTATACTTGGATCAATAAATGGTTTACAACATACATTCCTTTAAGGAGCAAAAACCCAAGAGAAAAGGTGTATCAACTGTGGCTAACAAGGTAGTTAAATATCATATTATGTCAATGCAGGAAACTTATGAAGTTGTCTAAAAAAATCTGAGTATTATGAACACTTTGGAATTCAGCAAAGGAGCAGCAAGAAACTGGAAAAGAAACAGAGAATAGAATATGAATGTAAGGTAACAAGGACCATAAAGGTGGACTCTAAAAGCCACTGTAAGACAAATATGTGTCCATAACAGGTAGAGACATGAGACATTTTAATGGCAAATAAAAGTGTAAAAAAGATACGTGATTAGATTCTATCTCCCAAATCGTCCAAAACTAAGAGAAATCCAGGGGACTAATGAGAATCAGGAATCAAAAAAAATATAGCTTTGCTGAAAAGATAGTATTATGGAAATTTATGGGACCAAATGTAAACAAATCTTTGGAAACCAATAAAAGAGGTGGGATTAGAGATGGTGGGCGAGTTGATAATTATTTATTCAAAATTCTATAGATTCTGGAATGGTACTTGCAAGTTGGAAGATTGCAGATATAACCTTACTATTTAAGAAGGGAGAGAAAAACACAGAGAACTGCAGACCTGTTGGTTAATATAGGGAAAATACAAAAATCTATTGTAAAGGAAGTGATATCTGAACACTTAGGATGTAACCATCTGATTGGGCAACATGGATTTATGAAAAAGAAAACATATTTGACTGAACATAAGATGTGGGAGCAGAAACAGGCCTTTCAGCCTATTGAGTGTGCACTGCTATTCAATGATATCATGGCTGATTTGATCCTCAACACCATTTCCCAGCTTTTCTCCGTAACCCTTGACTCCTGATTAAAATTCTTTCTACCTCAGCCTTGATTATGCTTAATGATCCAGCCTCAACAGCACTCTGTGATAAAGAATTCCACAATTCGCTACCCTTTGAGGGAAGAGATTCTTCCTCATCTCTGTCTTAAATGTGTGACCCCTCAATCTGAGATTATGTCCTCTGGTCCTGGACTTTTTCACAAGGGAAACAGTCTTTCTGCATCTACCCTGTCAAGTCCTCTAAGAATCATGTATGTTTCAATCAGGTCAACTCTCATTCTTCTAAATTTGAATGAATACATGCCCAACCTACTCAACCTCTCTCCATAACCCAGTCCCTCCATACCTGGTATCAGCATAGTGAACCTTCTCTGGACTGCTTCCAATGCCAGTATATCTTTATTTAGATAAACGGCTCAAAACAGTTCAGTTTTCCAGCTGTAGTCTGACTAGTGCCTTGTATAATTTTAGCAAAACCGCCCTACTATTGTACTCCATTCCCTCTGAAGTTGAGGACAACGTTCCATGTGCCTCCCTGTTACCTGCTGATCTTGGATGTTAGTTTATTTTTGAGAGCCGTGCACCAGGATTCCCAATCCCTCTGCTTGTTGCTGCAGTCTTTCTCTATTTATAATATTCAGCTCTGCTATTCTTCCTGCCAAAGTGGATAGCCTCTCAGTTGACCACATCATATTCCATCTACCAAGTTTTGGCTCACTCGTTTAACCCGTCTGTATCCCTCTGCAGAATCTTTGTTTCATCATCATCATTTGCCTTTCCGCCTATTTTTGTGTTATCTGCAAACTTGGTTTCGTACATCCATTTTTCTGATCGAAGTCATTATTATGTATATAACATTTTCCCAGTAGCAGTTGTTAGGCTAACTGGCTTATACTTACAAAAACAGAAACTGCCAGAGAAATTCAGCAGGTCTGGCAGAATCTCTGGAGAGAAAGCAGAATTAACGTTTCATGTCCAGTGACCTTTCTTCAGAGAAACAGTTACTTTTATTTTGTCTCCTCTTTTTAAATAAAGATTTGATCCTATGGAGATTTATCAGGATATTAGTAGAAAGTGGATAAAGAGGAATCAATAGATGTGATGTGTTTCGATTTTCAGAACGCTTTCAACAAGATCCCACACAGGAGGTTAATAATCAAAATTGGAGCACATAGGATATGAGGTAATAAACTGGCATACAACGAAGATTGGTTAATGGAAAGTAAACAAATGGTTAGAATAAATAAGTCATTGTCATGTTGGCAGGCGAACTGACCAGTGGAGTACTGCAAGTTTCAATGCTGGGACCTGAGATGTTCACAATCCATTTCAGTTATTTGCATGTGAGGGCCAGTTGTAATATTTTCAAGTTGCATGCTTGGCATGAATGTGAGTTGTGAGGGGAATGCGCAGGACTTATGGGGATTTGGACAGGCTGAGTGAATGGGCAAGAACATGACAGAGGGGTATAATATTGATAAGTGTGAGCTTATTCATTTTTGTAGGAGGAACTGAGGTCAGAGTATTTCTTAAATGGTGTGAGATTAGGAAGAGAGCTGGGTGTCCTTATGTATAAGTCACAGAAAGCTAACATGCAGATGCAACAAGTGATTAGAAAGGCTGATGGTAAGTTGACATTTTCTGCAAGAGAATTAGAGTAGAGTTAAGATTTCTTGCTTCAATTGTATAGAACCAAGGGAAACCAGAGCTAGAATACTGTGAGATAAAAAGCATGGGGCTGGATGAACACAGCAGGTCAAGCAGCATCATAGGAGCAGGAAAACTTGACGTTTCGGGCCTAAACCCTTCATCATCAACCCTTCATAGAATACTGTGTGCGGTTTTGGTTCCCTTGCCTAAGGAAGGATATACTTGCCATAGCGGCAGTGCAGTCAAGTTCACTAGACCAATTCTGCGATGGCAGATCTGTCTGAAGAAGGCTAACTGGACCTGAAACATTAACTCTGTTTTCTGTCCATAGATGCTGCCTGACCCGCTGAGTTTTTCCAGCAATTTCTGATTTTGTTTCTTAATCAGCAGACTGACTCCCAAATGGTATTGGTATCCCAACATCCCAACCTAAAGGATGCCTGGGGATTCTGCCTGTTTTTGTGAAGAGCACAAACCATAAAAATTAATGTCTTCTAAAAATTGCATCGAGCAGGCTTAGAAAGTTAGATTGTTCCTCTTTCCATTATTTTCATTCCGCTACTACCCACTTCATGCTGAAAACAGATAGAGAGAAAATATTAATCAGGGTATATGCCCTTATTGTGGGTCCATATATATGTTTCCAGCAGTGGTCACTGGATGGTGAGTAGGACCACCTATCTTCAGCTCCCTATCACTGGGTTCTAAGATCAATTGTAATGTCTTTTCCTCTGCCCTAGTTGGAGCAATTGAAAAACAGTGTCCAAGGGGGAGCAGACCTGGGTACCTCCTCCTGGTTTTTATTCACAATTAGTCACTGCTGTAATTATATGATTCATTGAGGTAAGCATTTCTGGTAATCTATAAGCAGCATCGGAGGAGTGTCCATGTGAAATAGCAACAAGCTTAGAACAGATCAATTCCTTAAACTTGCGAAAATATTGAAGCTTTGAAAATAAAGCAAAGGAAATTAAGTACGGCTGTCACAATATTTTTCTTCTCTTCAATGAGGACCACTATCAGGAAGGAGTTTGAGCAGTGCCTCGCCTCTCTCCCTCCCTCCCCTTTGTTCCTGTGGCAAGTAGGGCCCATTTCCCATAGGAGCTGTCTGCAATGATGCACCCCGTTCAGGCTGTGCTGGGGCCAGCACTATGCTGCTGGCAATCATCCAAACAATCCAGGCAACAGGGAAGTGGAAAGGGATGAGCTGCACCATGGTAATAGGGGATGATGGGCAACACCTATGAAAAAGAGCAACCGGGGCAGAGAAAGAAAAAAATCAAAGGTATTGTTTTGTTGTATCACGTCGGGTCTCCCCTTAGCCTATCAGTGAAAAAAATAATTTACTGCATGTTTGTGTAATGCAGGTAACAGACATCTTTGTTAGAGTGCATTTAATGGAAAAGCAGAGAGTTAGTGTAGATTGCGACTCTCATGTGGATTAAAACATCAGAGAGGATTACAGTGTTAATTTATTCTGATTGATAGCAAAAATAACAGCAGGCAGCCATGTGTGATTTCTGAATGCAGCTTGTTGCTTGGTATCTGCTGACATTCTCTGATAATGATTGAATGGCTATCAGTGCAGACCCCATGTTTAGACTGTTAAGTGATATTCGTCTCGATGTAATTACCGAACAGAGTATGATTTTTTTTGCAAAAATTGCATTCGATCTGATAACCAATAAATAAGTGATTGATTCTCAAATCTGTACAAATCAGCCTTGCCGAGTAATGTGAAAATAGACAACATTGTATCGGAATGTCAGAATCCAAGGAGCTGAATATTAAAACCACTCTTTGCATTACATCATTTTTGGCCTTAGTACTGCACTGGGACTCCAGGTCTCCTACTGTATATCTAATAGCGTACGTATCTGTGTGTTTATGTGTGGGTCTTTTCTGTGAGCGTTTAAATATGTGAGTGTGTGTGTGGGTGTTTTCTGCGGGTGTTTGTGTGAATGTGTTCGTGTGTGTGTTTGTGTTTCTCTGTGCCTGTGTTTATATGTGTTTGTGTTTACGTGTGTTTGTTCATGTGTTTGTACATGTAGTATGTGTATGTTTGTGCACTTGTTCACAGCTGTAAGTTGGTACATGTACTTTGGACATCTTGGTGCGTATCATCCTTCAGTTTTCTCCGGGGAGGAGGTGGGTCATCTTGCCAAACCCCAAGAGTCACCTATAGCTGAATACTTTTGCCACCTTTGACCTCCGAAAACCCGTACACAAACTACCCACTCCCCCCAGCCTTGTTGTAGCTCTGGGAGTGGGGTTTGGTGGGGCAAAGTGGTAATGTCACTGACCTAGTAATCCAGAGGTTGAGGCTAATGCTTTGGGGACATGGCTTCAAGTTCCATCCGATTAGTAAATCTGAAATGTAAGGCCATTCTCACTAATGGTTACCATGACAACTAAAGTTAATTGTTGTAAAAACTTACTAATGCCCTTCGGGGAAGGAAATCTGTTATTCTAACCTGACTTGGCTGACATGTGATTCCAGACCCACAGCAAAGTGATTACTCTTAAATGCCCTCTGAGATGGCTTAACAAATCACTGAATGCAAGGGCAATTGGAGATAGGTAATAAGTGTTGGCCACACCATGGACACCCACCTGCTGTGAAAGAATGGAAAAAAGAAACCAGTGGTCAGTGACTTGCAACATATCAACACAATGGTAGACCATTAGGTCAGTACTGTGCCAGTACCTGTGAGAGTCAGAGAAAGTGAAGACTTTTTTCATCATTGCAAATGTTGCTTTTTTCTGGGCAATGTCATGAGCTCTGTTGCAGTTGGCCCTGAGATCCACAGACGCCAGTAACCCGTCACCAAGTAACCCTTTTTTGACACATGGAAAGTCCTTAATACTGATACAGCTTCCCCAGAGCCAGCTCAAAGTGACAAGATGTCTGACATTCCTGTTTTTATCTGTCAGCCGGGAGTCCCTGATTGGGACTGTTAATCTGGTCCAATCAGGAATTCATATTCTATGAGGTCCACCTGGTTGACTTCATTACAATCACTACATCTCTAATCCTCTGAATCCGAGGATGTAGACTGATTCTTTTCCTCGTAGTTCTTCCTGAGGCATTTTAGCACTGGGTCAGGTTCTGCCAGCTCTGCCTGTGATACGGGTGGCATGTAATGCACAATATCTCGCCTCTTGCACCTGGAGCGTTTTGGAAGAAATGCATTCCCTTCTTCAGGCAGCAAAGGCATCAAGGCAGCAACATCCACTTGTTCATCTCAGATTCTGAGGTCTCTTCAACACATGATGGAGAGGGAGAACCCATAGGCTCAGACAGCCTTGCTGACTGTTCTGAGGAGGTGAGCACGTTTTGCTCCAATCCTGTTTGCGAGTTTGCAACTTTCGTATTGACCAGATTCTTGTTCAGGACCTGCCCGAATTTTGTACGTCACTGGACCTGACCTCACGTCGACTATGCCTCTTATCCATACAGGGCTATTCCCATGGTTCCTACACCAAACTTCGCTCCCGAAGTAAACTGTCTCTCTAGCTTCATGGAGTCTTGTGTCCGGCATTGGTGTTCCTGATGCCATGTTACCCTCCCCCTCCCAGGTCCAGGAAGATCAGATTTAACCTGATGCAGAGTACTCTCCCTACAAGCAGCTCTGCAGGAGCTATCCCAGTAGTTGCATGAGGGGTGGTTCTATAATCACGTGGGAACCAGAACAGTTTTGGAATTTGCTGAAGCTGCAGGCTGTTGCTTTAAGCTGCTTTCAAAGTTTGGACTGCTCTTTCTGCTAGATCATTGAATGATGGATAGCATGGAGTTGTCTTTATATATCAAATGTGATTCAACTTTAGGAGATACTCAAATTCCCTGCTGATAAATAACAGTCCATTTTCTGTGACCAAGACTTCTGGGAGTCCCTGTATTGCAAAAGATGTGTGCAGTTTTTCTATCATCATCTCCGTGTTTGACAAATGAACTCTATGCACGTTCAGCCATTTTGAGTGGGCGTCCACAATGATTAAGAACATTGAGCCAATGCACAGTTGACCATGGTTAATCCTATATTGACGGTAATGGTAAAGGGTGGAATATGCTTGGCCATGAGGTTGCATATTGTGCCTGAATTCAGTTCTGCCACAGATGATGCTCCACAATGCCATTTAGCACAGTGATTGTGCCACACAATACATTAGAAGGTATACTTAATGTGAAGATGTAACTATGTTTTCAAAAGGACTGTGTGGTTGCCACTGCCAGGAATACTATCATGCACAAATTCATTTGCAGTACATAAGTTAGTCATGACAAGTAAGTTTTTCCATCTTGTCGGTTCTGTCAGTGCCTTGCAGACCAAGTCTAGTTGCCATGTCTTTTTAGACTCATCTAGATCAGTCAGCAATAATGCTATTCTTTGTAATGGACTTTGAAATCCCTCACCCAGTGTATATTTTATGCCCTGGTCACCCTTAGCGTTTCTTCCAAATTGTGCCCAATATGGAAATTTGGGTTGAGGGAAGTGAGTTGGGAACCTCCACCTCTGTTGAACTCAGGAAATCCAGGCGTCCTTGGCCCCTTCAGTTCTATTTGATTTACAACAGCCATGGAATAGATTGTCCTGCAAATATTGGAGAAAATTGCATTGTAATGTTTGGGTGGTGTGATTGTCACACACGAATAGTTACAGATATGTGGAGATTACGAATGGTTGGCATGAGGCTGATGTCTTGCAGGATGACATAAATTAGTATCTGAATCCTGCAGGGTGCTGGATATTTAGGAGGGACTGGAAACCAGGAAATGTTATGAAAGGTTCTCTATTTTAGTTAATGATGTTAAAGCTTGCAATAGAGAGGGATGAGCTAAATTCAGAAAACTAGGATGTCGAAAAGTTTTGGTTAGAGCTGAGAAACGATAAAGGCAAGACGTTAATTGTCGGAGTGATGTACAGGCCTCTTTAACAGTAATCACATGGTAGGGTGGAACGTAGAGGAAGAAGTAACGGGAGCTTGTTAGGAAGGCATGGCATAATCATGGGAGATTTTAATCTACATATAACTGGAAAAGTGAAATATGCAAAGGTAGACTACAAAAGCAGTTCTTAAAAGCAGAGTTAACGTTTTAAGTCTGATAGGACCCTTCTTCTTCTGAAGAGACTGAAGAAGTTGTCAGATGCTGCCAGACCTGCTGAGTTTCTAGGGCACTTTCTGTTTAGTTTCACTTCCTCAGCATTCAGAATCAGTCAGCCCATCACGACCATCCTGGTACTTCTTCTGTTCACTGACAGGGCACTCTGGAAGCATAGACTTGCAGAGTAGGATGCTCTGGCATCTCACTTTGAGAGAATAGTGTGGGGACACTGTGCACAGGGACAGGCAGCCAGCTCGCAGACTGGGCAAGGCTGCATCATCAGGATGCTTGTTTGTTCACTTAGCACTTGCTTACTTAGCATCTACCTGCATACTGACAGCATCTCTGCCATTCCTCCTCATGCATGATTATTAAGTTAATGAGACAACCACACAGCTTGCATTGCTGCTAAGCAGTCCTCAGCCTAGAGAATGTACATCTTACTGTACAGCACCGTGCTACATCAATCTCACACCAACACCATGTGCCAGTAGCTTAAGCAGCAAACTCACTGCATGTGCAGCAAGCGTGCAGCCATGCATCCAACTCTTAGGAGAGTAGTCCTCACTGAAGTCTGTGGAAGCACCAGTTGGTCAGGGGGTCATGGCAATGTAAATCAAATACAGCCTCCCCTATCAGACAAGGACCACAATCAGGCATCCGGTCAGGTGGTTTTTTTGGTCGGTGTTCCCTTGCTACTGCAGTCCGGGAAGTGGGCCATAGTCAATCTGTTGACTCTATAGCACCAAGTCCAGGAGGTGGGGCTAATGGAGTTGGAGTTATGTATCGGCACCGGTCAGGGGCCTGGACTCATCTTGACTGGGGCTGCCCAGTTCTGAAGAAGGTGCACTGGACTCGAAAAACTAACTCTGCTTTCTCTCCACAGACGCTGCCAGATCTGCTCAGTTTCTTCAGCAATTTCTTTTGTTTCATTGTTTCAGATCTCCAGCATTCGTAGGTTCTTGGTTTTATTATTTTAATAAAGTGAGTTTTGATCCTCCAGATTGTGAGACTATAGAATTGATTGTGGAAAATAAAGAGGAGGCAGGTGAATTTAACAGGTATTTTGTACCAGTTTTCACTTTAGTATACAAGAAACAGGTAACTTCCCACAAACAGTTAGAAATCAGGAAATGGAAAGAATGAAGAGACTCAGGAAAATCACAATCAGAAGTGGTAGTGAGAGAGGTTTTGGAAATGTGGGCTGACAAGTGAACTTCATCCTCGGTCTTAAAAGAAGTAGCTGGTGGGATAATTGATGCACTGCTTTTGATTTCCTAAAACTTCCTAGATTCAGGGAAGATCCCATTATACTGAAAGATAGCAAATCTAACTCCTTTGTTTCTTAAAAGTACTTCACAGGACAATCTGGGCAGATGTAACTCTTTTATTCATAAAGGGAGGAAAAAGAAAGCCGGAAACTACAGGCTCATTAGCTTTACATCTGTCACAAGGAAAACATTAGCAGCATTAAAGAAGTTATAGCATGGCACTTAGGTAAGTTTGAGGTAACTGGATCGAGTCAACATGGTTTAAAAGGAAAGGGAAATCATCTTTAACCAACATATTGAAGTTCTTGGAGTTCTCATGCTGTGGATAAAGAGTAGCCAGTAGGTATACTGTGCTTAGACTTCCACAAGGCATTTGATTATGTGCCTCACTAAATATTATTACGGGAAATAGAAACTCATCGCGTAGGGATAGCATGTTGGCATAGGTAGAAGACTGGCTGGCTAACGGGAAGCAGAGTCAGCCTAAATGGGTCTTCTTCAGATTGGCAAGAAGTAATGACTGGTATGCCACAAGGATCAGTTCTGGGATCTCAACTATTTACAATTTATATAAGTGGCTTGGAGGAAGGGTTAGATGGTATGGTTGCCAAATTTGTTGATAGGATGCAGACAGATAGGAAAATAAAATGTAAAGAGGATATAAGGAGGCTACAAATAGAAACTGATAGGTTGAATAAGTGGGAAAAATCCTTGCAGATGGAGTATAATGTGGGAAAATGTGAAATTATCCATTTTGGCAGGAAGAATTTTAAAGAAGCATATCATCCAAATGGTGATAGATTGTGGAGCTCTCACGTGCGGAGGGAATTGGAGTCTGAGTGCATGAATCATAAAGGGCTGGTATAGAGATACAGTAAGTAATTAGGAAAGTTGTTAGAATACTATCACTTCCTTTCAGAGAATTGAATACAGAAGTAGGGAGGTTATGTTTCAATCATTCAGGGCATTGGTGAGACCACATCAAGAGTATTGTGTATGCTCCATTGGTCACCTTATTTAAGGAAGGCTGTAAATGTATTGGAAGCAGTTCAGAGAATGTTTACTAGTCTAATACATGGAAAGAGTGGGTTGTCTTATGAAGGATGTTTGGACAGGACAGAATTGTATCAGCTGGCGTTCAGAAGGTGAAGAGGCAATTGATTGAAGCATATAAGATTCTGAAGAGTCTTGTTGAGGTAGTTGTGAGGAGAGTGTTTCTTTTGGGGGAGTTGTCTACTTAATATGAGGTGAGACAAAATTTGTTCTCGTAGAGGTTCTTAAGTCTTTGGAATTTTGTTCTTGAAAAGATGTTGGAAACAGAGCATTTGAGTATTTTTAAGACTGAGGTGGATAGATTCACAGCAAGCAACAGGGTAAAAGGTTGTCAGGGTAGGTAGAAATAAGGATTTGAGGTTACTATCAGATCAGACATAATCTTATTTAACAGAACAGTCTCGGGGAACTGAATGGCTTATACCTGCTTATTGCTTGTACGTTGTTGGAATCTCTGTGAAGGTGAGCTAGGTATGAGTCCTGAGTGCCAGGGACTACAGTTAAATGAGTAATGGAATTAGTACATTGAGCAGAGTAATGTTTGGTATGAGATATCATTAGAAATGCACATATCAACCGAGACCAATTAGATGAGTTCATAAAACTCCATGTGGCACCTCTGCCATGTCCTAGGGGCCAGTCTCACCTTATTGACATCCCTGGTCCCATGCTTCTAATACTTCCAATGATTATCCTTGAGGGGCTCCTGGAATTCATCCCTACCCCAGAAGAACCATAACCTCTTTCCTCCTATTGACCTTCACCATTAAGACCTCTAGCATCATATGCATGAATGTAAAAGCCTTCTTTTTTGCCTTGGTTCTCTATTTATGCACCTCTTGTTGACACCATTGACATTACAGGCAGCTTCCTAGTGAATGCAGGAAGGATGTCCCATATGTAAGTCAGGAGGACTATCAACACATGTTTGAATTACTTAAACAAGCACTGTCAGCAGAACCTATGACCCAAGGAAGAAGACAACCCTGGAAGTCAATGAATCTCAGAAAGAGCTAGAAGCACATCAGGCAAAATGGCAAACACATTGCATTAGGATCCAAAATTCCTTTGGAAACACAATCCAGTTTTTCCAAAATAGAGCATGAAATTTATGCTCTAGTGTCCACACATACCTATAAAGTGGTAGCCAATTACAAACTGTTACCATGCAAACTGCTGGAAGAACATCATTTAGACTACAATGATTGCTGATAAAAACACACAAATATGACTTTGACATATGCTATAAATCTGGTACCAAACATGGTCACATTGGACATAGTCAGTAGTTTACCAAATCCAAATAATAATGCAGAAATGTCGCTAGACATTCAAGTAGGCAGATTGGACATTGAACTGGACGATGTGTTCAAGTTTGATGTCATGAATTTTGGTCAGCATGTTCAGAAGAAACAGCTAATGATTCATGGGTGAAGGCATGATGGAAAGTTCATTTGTTTTTCATTGTTTCACGGGATGTGGGTATCAAATGGCCAGCATTTATTGCTTAACACTAGTTGCCCTGTGAAGGTGTGGTAGTGAGCTGGGTCTTGAACTGTTGCATGTATATGCGCCAGATAGACCTACAATGCTGTTAGGGAGGGAGTTCCAGGATTTTGATCTAACAACACTGCAGGACCAGAAACACACTTCCAAGTCTGGATGGTGAGTGAGTTGGAGGGGAACTTGCAGCTGGTGGTGTTCCCATATATCTTCTGCCCTTGTCCTTCTAGACGGAAGTAGTTGTGAATTTGTAAAATGCTGTCAAAAGAACCTTGCTGACGTTTACATTGATCGTACGCAATGCTGCTACTGAGCATTGGTGGTGGAGGAAATGGTTGTTTGTGGGTGTGGTGACAATCAAGCCTGAAATCAGAAAAGAAGTTTAGACTCTCTCAGATGCTTTCGGCAACATAGAGATGAACTAGTTGTCTCATGAGGGAACAGGTGCTTGTATCTGAAGCTCTTGGCCAAGGCATATTGGCACTGCTTCTTCAGGGACACATGGCCACAGACTGAATAAGACATCTTGCACAGGAGAATCATTGGCCAGTGATCTATAATGACATTGAGAATGTTGAGATATAACAGATTCACCAACCACAGCAAAACAAAGGTTGCCCTGCACCCTCACAAAATTTTATCAGTCCTTTAATCCAAATTGTGACAGATTTATTTACCATACGTGATGACCATTTTCTCTTGTTACAAACTACATTTCCAAATTTTCAATTATCAGAAAGGTAAAGGACTTTTCAAGTTTATCTGTGCAGACATGAAAAGTATAACATTCAGTCCATTTGGTACATCTAAAGGGATCATGTCTGACAATGGACCACAATAAACAGACAAACGTTTTAGAAATATGTGTAACAAATGGGACATAATCTATGGGATAGCCTCACCGATTATCTCAGATCCAATGATCTCACCAAGTGAAAGGTTCACATTGTAAAGGCATTCATCATAAAATGCAGGATAATGAAATAAGGTTTTTGTATTGCTATGTTACACCTAAGAGATACACTTCTGGACACTGGCTTACCTTGACCAGGAGAGATTGTGTTTGAAAGCAAATTAGGACAACCTTGTCGAGCTATCATCTGTCTATAAGTTAAGAGACAGAGTACAAACTTCTCAAAACAAAAAGAGAATGCATACAAGCATGACCAGCATACAAACGCAGATCTGCCTCATCTGGATGAAGGACAGAAAGTCCAAGTCATGAAATGTACACAGGGAACATGATTACCACAGAAGTTTCTAAAGTGTGTACTCAGCCTAGATCCTACAAAGTCACAACATCAAATGGAAGAATGTCAAAGGCAAACAGAAGCCAACTCCGGGAACTATACGATAGTCCAACTGTGCACAAACCACACACCAAAATAAGCTTAGACAATAAAGACATGAAAGACCGTCAGGACACATCCAAAACTCCAATATAGCTACAAGTCAAGAACACGCAAATGTAAAGTCTAAATTTCCAACAGGACACACCATCACAAGAATCAGAAAAATTGTCAAACTATCTTTGTTACACATAATCTTCTATTTTTAACTTCTTAAATGTTTTGATTAGTGTTTCTTTGCAAATAGGTTTCCAACTACCTTAATGCATAAATATTTTCATACAATGTATGTATTTTTATCTTGGAATGAAAGGGGATGTTTTATTACTTTTAGAACTCTGTTGCTTTAAGAGTTGGATTTGTGAATGAGCCAAGGATCAGGATGAAATCACATGACTAATTGCCGTGTGTAGTTGATGCAGAAAAGGGATGCTAGAAGGAAGATGCATGTATTATCTGTAACTGCAAGTTGTAATTTGAGCTGTTAAATAAACTTGTATGAAATTTTGAAGTGAACTGAATCCATACTAATTGTTATTTACAAATAATGCAAGAACTATGACAAGTTCCTTTCACATGAGTCAAGTGTCTGCACCACGTGTTGCCAGTGCATGCTCCTTAAGCAGCTAACAACATAGGCTCTGTTTGCACCAACATTGCAACAGATAATAATGTACCAGAACCAAATTTGCAAATCCCATTAGTAACCAAATCGTAATCGGTGTGTTCAAAAATGGATTGCAACAGATGATAAGCTCTTTATCTTAAATCTTAATATTTATAGAAAATTGGGGGAAATTTAGAGCTTAAAATCTCATGTAAATTTGAAGAAAATATGCATATTTTGACTGTCACTATAAACATTGAGAAAACAAACAAAAGATGAAAACTCATAAATAAATTAACTGAAAGCTTTCAACCAATTGCAGTTAATATCGGCCACGTGTATTGCAAGGGTCTGATAGTGTTCTATCAATGGGCCAAATAGTCCCGGAGGTTTAGGTTCAACAACAAAAACAGAAGTTGCTGGAAAAGCTCAAGATGTCTGGCAGCATCTGTGAACGGAAAAAAAAAATCAGAATTAACGTTTCAGTTCCAGTGACCCTTCCTCAGAACGGACCGAAAACATTAAGTCTGATTTTTTCCTTCACAGATGCTGCCGGACACGCTGAGCTTTTCCGGTAACTTGTGTTTTTGTACTTGATTTACAGCATCTGCTGTTCTTTTGGCTTTTATTAGATTTAGGTTCAAGTCCGGCTTATCCTGGAGATGTGTCATAAAATGCTCCAGCAGGCTGATTTAAAAGAAAACTTTGCTGATCCTTAGTGACAGTTTTGAAAGTAATGTAAGAATATCCATGATCACACAAAGTTGCCAATATTAGTTGTAAATGACACCCCATAGTAAGTGTGGACAGTTTGTACAGCACGAAAAAGTGACAGCTTTACTTTATGGTTAAACTTCATATGTTATGATAGCATGAACCATTAACAATTTTGAAGTCTGTTTTAAATATAAAACGGTTGATGCTGAAATTCAGTTTTGGACTATGTGGGCTGAACAGTAGGTGTTGTCGACAAGATATCCAATGTATCAGTAACGTAACAAGGATCTCTATAAGGACTTTTTAACAGATATATCTTTACATTTTAGATATGATGAGATGAATCCACTTTCTGATTCTTTGTTAAAAATTCTACTTTCTTTTCTCTCAACCTTGAAATGAAAACAGTTTTGATCAATTCAGACCTCCCCCCAACAGATTGAAATTATCAGGAAAAATTGGTAAAACGTGAGTATAAAAGTGCTTATACATAAAACATTAATGAGGAGTTTATACGGTGCCGTGTGTATCACTAATAGAAGCAGCATATTTCGTGCCTGAGGTAGCTGCTGTACGTTAGCTTGAAGCTTTTGGACCTGATCATTCTTTGTTGGAGTAGGGAAGGGGGAGGGCTGCCTTTTCAGCTTGTCTAATAGGAAAGGCATGGTTTCACAAGGTCTGCCGATCTCACACAGTCTGGCCCCAGCCTCGGTCATTGTAAAAACATGTTATATCTCCAAGCAAAGCCTCGAGAAGGAAGGCATATATAAGCGGGAAGGAAGGGGAACTGAGTTATGACAATGGACTGATGTGGGCTTAGCAAAACAGAGAGTTCCTGCTCGCTTCCTCTGTCCCCGAGTCTACAGATTGGAGGGGAAGTTACGGTTCAGTTTTGTTTTTTTTCATGTGTCTCTGTGTGAGCTAATGGGATCTTTTAGATTGCGGTTGCAGTGTTGTGTTAACCACGTTTCTTACATGCTGGTTCGGGTACTACGCTGTGGAGCGTTTATACAGAGAAAATGGAGTATATTTCGGACACCTTTACCATTTCTCGCAATATGGGAGGTAGGACTAACAATAAACGGAGAGAGTAAAAGAGTGCATTATTCGTAATTTTAACAGAAGTACTAAATAAAACTTGTGATGAAATCGATCATTCACACTAATGTCCTGCTGTGCGTTTCTGTATGCTCATTATCTGATTCGTTCAATTTCTAAAAGCAGCTCAGGGGCATACCACAGGATGCACCAGTAATTTAGATTATGAAACTCAAGTACCTCTTTCCGACTCAAGTGCCAATCCTTTCCAATCAAATGCTGGAGTAATAGTGATCGGGAGGAATCTATGAGTTGAACTCTGTCGAAGAGTAGACGATTTTGTAATCTCCATCTCAAGGGAAATCCTTTATCTTTGCATGTTGGAGTTCTATTCTGCTGTTTGTTTATTTTGTAGTAAATTAGTTCAATTTTTGACTTTGTACGATAGAGTAAAATGGGTGTTAGCAAATAGATAGTGCAGGTGTATTTTTTTTTTAAAATTTGGATTTCAGTTGCAGATGTAAAAAAACAAGCTGCTGAATCGTAATCACATATTAACTAACGTCACACACAAACTAACGTCAAAATTACTTTCGATGTACCATGCAGTCACTAATAATTGATAATTCAATTTGTAATTATATTGAATACTGTCATGCCATTTAAAATGGTTTCCAAATTAAAACCAGAAATAAAAAATATCGGATGACCATGGGTAGACAACGTATAGAGCAGGCTATACTGCAAACTCTACAGGGGTAGTGGGGATTGTGACAACTGACAAAATCAATCTGCAGAACCTAAAATTCTATTCTGTGATTCAATCACAGAAATCATTGCTATCACCCCTTGATATAGTCATTTTGAACATTGCTGATCAGTTTAACAAAAAAAAATCATTTGAAATTTTTTCAAGTTTGTCCAGGGCTGTGTATTGTACTGGGTTTGTAATGTAAACTGATCCTTTGGAGAGCAACACAGGATGATTCTGAAAAGTGTTGCTACTGCAATAATCTTGTGGCTAACTGCCCCTTTAATTATAATAAGCACTTTAGATGCAGAATGCATCTGGCTTGTTCTGTAGCCAAAACTGAGCTTAGCCAAAGGAGCCTTGGTGGACTAAGTGGCTAAGATGGGAGAGGTCAGTTTTGGTTCTTGCTTGCTATTGGATTCATGTAACCCACACTGTAAAACCTACTTCTGTTAACGTCAAGTGAAAATACAATTCAGTTTGACCACAATGTAGATAAATAGTCTACCGATACTCACAATCTGGGCTCCACTTGAGCACTAGATGTGACTGAACTGTGCAAACTTACGACATCTGTTAGTATTCAGAAAAGGGAGTCTGGTATTTGGCCTGAAACGTCAAGTTTTCCTGCTCCTATGATGCTGTTTGACCTGCTGTGTTCATCCAGCCCCATGCTTGTTATCTGGTATTTGGCCCCATCATTAGTCATCTCCTGTATCTTCCTCTTTTATTGAAACATTGCCACCTTTGTTATAATTCCACAAATAGCAAGTCCAGATCACAAAGGCAGCATCACTATGTTTAATTGGTCTTGACCTGATATCCATACACATGTTGTTCCCACAGCAATCACTAGATAATGAGCAGGATCGATATTTTTTCCATTCCATTCAGGTATTGTGGTCAATTGTGGCACATTAATTGTCCCTTGAGATTAGCTCATTTATCACAGACCAAGGATAAAATCTGTCATCTTCTTACCTGCCTAGTACAGCAGAGACATCTGGGAGGCCTTTGATTGTACAGTATTTCAGATCCACAGGTTATGAAAGACATGATAGAAATTCAAGTCCTTTTTTTCCCTTTAACATGTGGATCATTAATGAGTTAGAACAAGAACTAGACGTGTGAGCACATGATAGTGAATCTAGAGTATTGGACGTTTTTTGCCTTAATTTGTTAAAAAAAGTTTAAAAACGCTAACATTGTTGTTGAATTCTGTGTGAATGGTAACGGTGGATACAAATTAGCAGATGTTTATATGTTGGATGGAAAATAACACTGTGGTTGAGGTATTCTGGGTGTAGTTTGGTTACTCTGGTGGTTCACTGGGTACCTGCACCTTGATGTAATACTAAGACTTGCCCTGGGAGATTGAAAATAGGGTGTTCCAGATTCATCAGGTAGGGAAGTGGATCACTACAAGCCATGATTCTCATTCTTTGATATCTATTTAATGATGTCGTATGGAAAATGATTGTGTTTCCTTGAAAGCTTAAAATGGCTGGTCTTGTCTGTGATGGTACAATCACTTGTGAAAACCGGCTGTGTAGACAAGATGCTGGAGGTATGCCAGCATCCTGGTATCAGGCTACAGTGTGACTTAGCTCATGAAACAAGAAGCCAAAATTAGAAAACTAAAACAGAAGTACTGGTGATACCTAGGCTATAACAAACAACTTAGTGTAAGATTCTGAAATGATAGATGCTGTACCTAGAGGTAGAGTCTAAAGTAGAATTTTTTTTCATCATGGTCGGTGCATTAATTTTAATTGAGTGAAACTTTTGGTTTGAAATAGAACTTATCTGGATACTTCAGTTAGTACAGACCTGTCTGATGAATTGATTTACATCAATTCATGATCATGATTTTTTTTTTTTTTTCTAGTTGATTTAGATCAACTTGGATGTCACGGTGGCTCCGTGGTTAGCACAGCTGCCTCACAGCACCAGAAGTTGGGTTCAATTCCAGCCTCTGGTGACTGCCTGTGTGGAGTTTCCACGTTCTCCCCATGTCTGTGTGGGTTTCCTCCCACAGTCCAAAGATACGCAGGTGAGATGGACTGACCATGTCAAATTGCCCACAGTGTTGAGGGATGTGCCGACTATGCGGAGTAGCCATGCAAAATGCAGGATAACAGGGATTGGGTAGGGGGATGGTTCTGGGTAGGATGCTTTTCAGAGGTTTGGCATGGATTCGATGGGTCAAATGGCCTGCTTCCATGCTGTGAGGATTCTTTGAAGTTTGGGAGGAATTATCTTGAATCAATCTTGTGGAATTGATCTTCCTTGGTTTCTGCTTTCTCTTATCATGTTTTACATATTAATGTTTGAAATTTGTAACATTATCACTCCGCGTCAAATCATTTATAATTTTTATTTTATGAAATGTTGCTTCAGAGGAGCTCTAAACTGAATGTTCCCACCTTAGCTCGATCTCTCACTCACCCAGCAATGGTCAGCCAGTTGACTCAAAGTGAATCCTGACTGTAAGCACGTAGACTTGGTCTGAATCATTATTACTGTTAGGGAAATTTAAGAAAAAGGGGATTAATTGAAACCCTCACTTTGGTTCTTAGGTCTAAAAATTAGCACGTTACTGTAGAATTTACCTGTGATAAAGTGCAAAAAGGTATTTTCAAATAACGTAAATATTCTGAAAGGTGCCCGTCACTGGACTTCGAGGAAATCTTGTGCTTTTAACACTATCTTTCTCTCTTAGAGTCTTTTGTTTTCTTTCAAGTGGAATGGAGGAATGTTTGATGTAGCTTCAGTTTAATTTATAAGATATACTTTCCATGTCAAGATTTAATTTCATATCAGAGACTTTCTTTCAAAGCTACGGGTTTTTTATTTGAAGCTGTTTTCGGCTCTTGCTTTTCTGAAGAAGAGTCCAGACCCGAAACGTCAGCTTTCCTGCTCCTCTGGTGCTGCTTGGCCTGCTGTGTTCATCCAGCTCTTGCTAGGTTGCTAAATAAGAATGTGGAAGCCAGGAAATAGTTCTGCTAATTTTAAACTGAGACAGTGACATTATCTAAGGAGGTTCTCCTGAGTTAGTTTTAAAAATATAGGGGGAAGCATCATTAGAATAGAATAACTGCAATAAAATGAAACAGAACTAAAATAAAAATAAAACCACTACAAACTGACTGTTCTATTCACATTTCGTAAAATAGGCCTTTAAGTAGTGTGATTTTGTCTTTCCAGCTTACCAACCCTATCATCTTCCAATTACAGCAGCTGGCTGTCTCTTTTAAGTGTGATTTCTGGGCTATAACCAGCATTTCTAGGAGCCTGTTTCAGCTATTGATAACCACTTGGGGGTGATCTAAACTTGCCCTTCATAATTCTAAAACTGCCTTTTGCCTTGGTAAATCTCAAAGACCTCTTAAAATATTTCTGTCTAGTTCAGACTGTTAGGTTTTGGGAAGGCAGACATGTAGCACAGAGTTATAGAACATTCTGAGATCACAATCACATTTATTTCTGTCAGTGACATTGGAGTAATCAAGGTTGATTATTTTTTTTTTTTTAGCTCCATCCAACAGCATAAAAATGAACCTAGGAACATTGCTGTACAGCAGGTACAGGCTGCTGTGCCACTTGATAAAAATCATGATTGATGTAATTGTGGCATCAACTCTTCTCGCTATACCCTTTTAGCTTTTTTGTCACCAGCATAAGTAGGAAACATCTTGCTAGTTATAGATACCTGCTGCTTTTTCTGACTCCAGTCCCTACCACCTCAGTTGAGATGGATAGACAGAGATCACATCTATTTCAGACATAAGGCAACTTGCAATTTCCAAATTCAATGATATTTGCTATATCCCAATTGCAATTTTGAGATGCTAGTAGTGTGTTAATGGATGAATCAGTCATCTTTTAAAAGGCTAGGAAATGTCCAGTTGTTTTGGTTTGAGACCAGTGAGGAGAATCGACAGTTTGCCTCCTGGTTCACTAAGGCCTTGGTCGTCTGTTAGGCCTGTCTGAGGTATCCACTTCCCAAGGTTGCTTTCTCCACTTAGACTTGTTGCTGGCCTGCTCAGTGCATGAGAAGGCAATTTCCTCCTCCCCCAACTGGTGAACTGCAGCACTTGCCGCGTGATTCAACATCAGTACATAGATGAGGCCCAGGCTTCAAAATGACTTTGATCTCTTGGAGCAACAAATAGATGGGTGGCAGATTCTGGAACTGGTAAACGTACCCTGTGTGAAAATAGTTCATCAACACCATTTTCAATGAGGAGTTTCAGGTCTACAGATCCCCTTGGATATCTGCAGCAGTTCATCAGTTTAGAAAATCAATGAAGGTAAGTAGAATTTTGTAAATCTTTTAATTTCTTCAAAGTAAGTCATTGTGAAAGCAGGCTCCAGAAAGCTGAAATATAAACAAAAATTCCATAAATATTCAGCAGGTCAGGTAGCATCTTCTGACTGACCACCTGCATCTCCTCTTATTTTTTTATGATTTACGATCTGATTTGTTGTAAGTCCCGATACATTTCTTAAAGGTGAACCTGGAAACTGTCAAGACAGTCAAAAGAATTTTTAAATTTTGCTGATTCCAAACGGAAACTTCACTTCTAATAAATATTCTGCATCAAATTCTGTTTTGTTGCTGAAGAAACTAAAAGTAAAATACAAAGTAAGAGTCTGAATGTGTGTCAGCAATGGCAGCCAAAAATAATGAAGAAATGGAATCTTCACTCTTGTGCCAAACCTGCAGGCAGTTTTGCACCATAGCGCAAATAAATTGATTGCCATATAAAGATTTTTTTTTTAATAGCTGATTTTTATGTGACAATCTAATGTTCTCCCAGGAATATTGGGCTCTTCCTGTCCCATTATTCACTTCTTGTACTGCCCAGCCACCATTTCTTCCTAAATTCCCTCCTAATCACTTACAGGTATTGCTTGCTATTGACATGGCTGACTTTAAGAAATTCATTCAGCAAAGTGCTGCATCTTGTCGCTTTGGTGCAGTGTGTATGCATCCCAGCATATCCTCTTTCTTTTCACCCGTAATGATGGAAATTTCTGCTCCGCTAGCAGTATGGGGACAATGGTGAAAAATTTAGGAAAATATGGTGGAAGTGGAAAAATCACATTCTTGACATTAAGGAAAACAAATCCTGATTTTTCTTTCCCCCCTTAAGATTTAAATGACAAGTTCTGGATCTCACTAATGAGTGGTAACAACTTTTTTCCATCTAATTATTAGAAAAACTCCCCTCATTTCTACGCAGCTCCCAATTCTAACCTCGTTCCTCAAGAATATAGATGGCTTCAAGCCAGACCAGTAATCTGGCAGCAACACTTGCTGCTCATGTCTGCAGACCTTCAGACGATTCTGACTTCATATGACTGTCCCTGCATGCTCCATGGACACTGACCTCTTCTACCATTCATCCCATGCAAGCTGGCATTGCCAAACCACCAACCTCACCACCACATGGCTGTTTATCTCGCACATCACTTCAGTCCTTCAGGACTTCACTTTGTACCGCAGGGATACTTACAACTTGCTTGCTCACTTCGGTTGCAGAGACACATACTTACTTACACAGGATGCAATCTTTAGCTCTTAATTTTAAATTTCTTAGCACTCACTGACTTCGCACTTACTTGGAGTCTGCCAGCCTCTGTGGTAGGCATTAGTCCTTAATATAGAAGGAGAGGCAGATTGTTTGGTAAGGTTCAGTGCACTGAACAGTCATGGGGGTGGACATAGTGGAGAGATGGATGTGCTTGCTGCTGCTTGGACTTTGTAACATTCAAGGTACCAGCACTATGTTTAAAGCCCAGCTGAACGTCATTTCAGATGCTGCATCCAGGAATTGGCCTTCACATTGTGGTCCTGCACTATTATCCCCAAGGAAATGTTCCAGAAATGCAAGTTAACTCCTTAATTCACTGATAGGCAAAGAAGGACATGCCACAGAAACTGCCAGAGCACTGTCCCAAGTGAAATGCTATGCCTTAGCAGTGCACAGAGAAGGTTAATGATCTGCTGTGCTCTGCAAGGGTAAAAGCCATCAAATTTTCTCAGCTACTTCACACTCACAGGGCCACCACTCACTCTAACTCTGCTACTACACATTCATCTCTCTAACACTTGGGAATTACAGCACTCAGTATTCCATGCAACATTCACTCAAATGGCTCTCATCCTCCTTGTTTTACCAAACTACAAACCCATCCTGCTCTCTGCACTTCGTACCTACTTACTGGTAATACCTCACCACCTCTTCTGGACCCGAATCATCACTAACTGCTCTTCCTTTATACTCATTCCCTCCTTTTATCTCTCTTCCATCAGCGATTGGTCCACAGCTTGGTCTAATATCTCTGCAGTGCCATGACCAACATTCCTGTAATCTTTGGACTGACTGCATTTGACTGATCCCTAGACTGGAATGCAATCCCTGAATTGTTGCTGACAGCACCCTCAAAGTGACTATAATTCCCCTTGACCCAACTAAGGACTGCAATACTTTGACATTTAAACATGGCCATTAGTTTGAAGCACATGCAGTGTATTTTATTATGTAAGCCGCTGGCATATGCACATGTGGCATATAGAAACACGTCCACCCCTTGGCTGTTTGTTTGATTCAGTTCATTCAAACAAGTCTTTCCTTCTATGCTATAAAACAATGAAAACTACAAAGGTTGGCAGCTTCTGAATCAGCACAAAGTGAATGAGGGCTAAGAAAGAAACAAACAGCCATTAGAAACATCTTGTGTAGATGTACGGTATACATGTGTGTCCCTGCACACGGTGACCTAGCAGATGCACGCAAGTTGTGTGTATCCCTGAGCTCCAAAGTGAAGGGTTAAAGTGGTCGGTGAGTTGGTCCAGGAGCAGGCATGTTGATGTGGTGAAGCTGATGTTTGCTGTTGCCACCTTGCACAGAAACTGGGGATAATGTCTTTTGGAGTATGCAGAGTGCTCTGAATGCCCAGAGAAGCCAGCGACGAGCTGAAGCCAAGTTACTACTCTGACTTTCATACAGTATGGAGCTGGAGGAGCACAGCAGGTCAGGCAGCATCAGAGGAGCAGGAAAGCTGACGTTTCGGTTCGAGACCCTTGGGCTGCTTGGCCTGCTGTGTTCATCCAGCTCTACACCTTGTTATCTCAGATTCTCCGGCATCAGCAGTTCCTGCAATCTCTGTAACAAACTTTTTTTAGCTTCCTGCTTTTGGTCCTGAATGAATGACAATCAATTTTAATATTATTCTCCTTGTTTTTTTTTAAACCTAATCAGAGGCAGTAGTTTTCCCTATTACTCCTTTACTCCATTTTCACACTTTAAGCAAATGATAGATGGCTGTTAATTGACTAAATTTATGCAATCTGTCCTTATAATCCTGTAAACATTGGCATATGTCTGCATAGACAATCATCACTAGTTGTGTGGATTTATTTGAAAAAGCTGTAATTGTATTGATGTAGATGAACAATTTGGACTAATTATTTAAAGCAGCATAAAAGAGAGATTTGGGCAGTACCTGTAGCCTTTTTGGAAGATTTCATTGTTTTGCTGCAAAAGGAGGATGGTGCTATTTAAGGCTGAAGTAAATATCCATTTTGTTCAGCTGTGTGTTTTAGCTGGACACTTGCCCTAAGGGCAAACTGAAGGAAAGGAAGCTCCAGCCAAGTCAATGCAGTCGCTCAAATTCTTGATATTTTTTTGTGAATTAAGTTTCTTTGCATCAAAAGAAAATTGAAATCTGGTCTTTTGATAGGCATTTTTATAGTCCATTTTACTGGGAATGACCGCATCCTTTTGGAAGATATCAGTAAAGCACCGTATATAACAGTTGTCCTTTTATGCATTTTTGTGGAGGTCATAACAAATAGATGTTGCAGCATTTTTAACTAACCTGCTGTTCTCCTGTTGAAGTGTTTCTACAGTGTCATGGACAACAGTGTGGAGCTAGAGGAAAACAGCAGGCCAGGCAGCATCGGAGGAGCAGGAAAGTTGACATTTTGGGTCAGGAGCTACTTAAGAAATGGTGAGGGGGAAGGGAGCTGGGAAATAAATAGAGGAGGGGTGGGGTGGTGATAGGTGAGTGCAAGTAGGGAGTGGTGACAATTGGTCAGTGAGGTGGGAGAGAAGATGGACAGGTTGTGTTAAGTCAAGGAGGCAGGGATGAAATGGTGGCTTGGACATGGGAAGAGCCCGGGGGTGGGGAGATTTTAATGAATTCCATGTTTAGACCATCAGGCTGTAGGCTCCCGAGGCGAAATGAGGTGTTGCTCCTCCAGTTTTTAGGTGGTGTCATTATGACACTGGAGGCCCAGGATGGACGTGTCACCCAGGGAGTGGGAGGGGGAGTTAAAATGGTTGATGAGTGGAAAGTGTTGTCATTTGTCTCATACAGAGCACAGATGCTCTACAGAACAGTCTCCAAGTCTATGCTTGGTCTCAATGATGTAGAGGAGGTCACAAAGGGAGCAGCAGATGCAGTACACCAAGTTGATGGCTGTGCAGGTGAACTCCTGTCTGATGTGGAAGGTTTGTCTTGTCTTGAATGGAGGTGAGGGGGGCAGGTGTAGCACTTCCTGCAGTTGCAGGGAAAGATGGCAGGAAGGGTGGGGTTAGTGGGGAGTGTGGAGCAGATGAGGAAGTTGCAGAGAGAGTGGTCTCTGCGAAAAGCAGATGGAGTGAGGAGGGAAATATCTCTTTGGATGTGGGGTCAATTTGTAGGTGGCGGAAGTGGCGGAGAATGAAACGCTGGATGCAGAGGTTGGTGAGGTGATATGTATGGACTAGGGGTATTCTGTCTTTATTTTTGGGGGGAGGAGATGAGAGGTCAGAGGTGCAGGAAATGCAAGAGATGTGGTTGAGGGCATTTTCGATCACTGGACAGGGGAAGTTATGGTTGGCATTTTTTTTTACCTCAAATGCCCTCAACCGCATCTCTTGCATTTCCTGCACTTCTGTCCCACCTCTCCTCCCTTCTGAAGAAGGATCCTGACTGAAATGTCAACTTTCCTGCTCCTCTAATGCTGCCTGGCCTGCTTGTTCCTCTAGCTCCACACTGTGTTGTCTTTGACTCCAGCGTCTGCAGTTCTTGCTATCTCTACAGTGTGGTGGCTGTTTTCTGGATATCAGATCACTGAAAAGACACAATGTTACTTCAATTACTTGAAAAGGGATCAATTGCAATCCTTCTTATTTTATCAAAATCCAGGATCTGAAATGAAGAGATCCTGTTGCCCATGTGATTGACATCTATAATGTTTTACTGTAGGAAACCATATAATATTCTATATCCTATTCCAGCTAATGCCTCATCCAACTGATGAAAATGTTACCTTTTACACAGTTCCTAAAGTTCAAACAAGACCATTGTACCAATAAGCGAGTGATAATACAGGTACTAAGTCTGCTCCCACAAGGAGGCACTGACCTCTTCCCTAAATTGTTGTTAATGGTCCAGTTAGATATCCATGTTGAACTGCCTGCACATAGACAAATCTATTAACTCCAAAGGAGACTTGGAAATGTATTTTTGATGGTTGAAGGAATAACTGACACAGATATTCAATTCTACAGTTCTCTGAATAGTACAAGCATGCCACTTGATGAAGATAATTGAACCCTGTGATCTGATTATAGATCTCTGAAGATTTGGATTCCTCAAAAAGTCCCCAAAGGGATTCATACCAGCTAGAAATGTTATAGATTTCCTTTTGGGCTTAATAAAGACATTCTGGGTAGAATCACTGTCACACCATGCTTCATCTTCAGACATGTCCTCCTAGTGTAGGAAGTATATAGAGAGCTTGCTATTTCCCCTTGTTTAATTCATTTGATGAGAATAAGTCAGTTGGAAGGAATGTGGTAGGATTCCAGTGTTAATAGGGACCTGGGCTATGTGCAGGTCCCCAACATCTGGACAGTACCGCAATTAGAATTTTGACATGCTTAATACATATGTTTGCAGACTATTTGATGTGGGCAATGTCTCCTGATTTGGCTTACGTGCATAGATAGTGCAGAATCTTTTAAATTTACGTTTTACAAGAATAATCCTTGATCCTTGGGAACAATTATTCTATAACAGGTGTGACTTTGTTACAGCCTATTTGGTGAAGCAATGTTGGCAAGGAAAGGACTCTTCTGATATGATTGTCTCAAGTGCTGTAGTCCTGTATTTTCTGACTTCTTCATTTGTATTAGTGTATGAAGTGCTTTAGGTTGTCAGCAATGAAAACTGGAATCAATTTGAAGAATTCCTGTGGTCTCAGCAGCATCTGGCATGCTCTGTAAATACAAGCTTTATTTTTTTTTCATAACTTTTTATTGTCAGTACGCACTCAGAATTTTGATAACTGACAGCAAATGGGTTGATAATAGATAAATGCAGAATTTCATTAGGGTTGATGCTGATAACCAGACCATTAGATTGAACAGATTTGCAGCATTAGTGCTTTTTGACAATTTAACATATACTTGCTGAGCATCACAAGGGTTTTGCCCTGGACCCTCAAGGCAACCAGAAAACATCGACAACCGTGGAATAATTAAAGAAGTGTTTCCTTTGCTTCTGAGCAATTTTTTCTTCATTAGAATGTTTTTGGTGATGGGGGAAATAGACTTGAAATAATATCACAGTTATTTCACTGCCTGCAGCTGTTGCTGGTTGTGGCTACAGCTATCAAGAGATCTGCTACTACGGCTGATTATGCTTGTCTACCTTACACTATCCCCACACATCCATGGAACCCAGCTGTGACCATTCTGCAATTTGTCATCCAAATGTACCTCAGTTGACCTTTCAATTGCTCTCCATTTTGCATTTGAAATGACTGCACGGAGGCAGGTGACCCATCACCCTTTATTTACTAGTGCACAGTACATTGACTATGGCCCAGCCAGCTCTGAGTCAATCCTCAACTGAAGACATTCTAATCTCCTGGTTATATACATCAGCCAAGGCTTTCCTGATTGGCCCAGGTTAACAACCCCAGTCAAGAATCTCACAGTTAACAAGGTCCATCTGATTCCAATCACTACACCCTTCTCCAAGAGATCTTTGTAGTTTTACACCTTTGATCGATGGCTGAAAACTTTTTTTCCTGGATGTCACATCTTAAGACTTGTTTTGGCTTTTGCAATTTCAAGCATCTCATTACTTGTCTTATGCTCTACACATTAAATTTTAACAATAGGTCTTAGTATTCACATGTTAAAGGTCTCCTATTTTCTTCCACAGATCTTTAAGTATTAGCAAGGTTTCTGAGGCATAGAGGAGGATGCAAGGATTGCAGAACCATATGAACTTTGTTTCTTAATTATTACAAGCTTGTTTTTCTTGTTATCACATCTTTCATTCTCCCAAAATTACTTTTGGCTATCCCTGTCCGTTTTCTGTCTCTTGGTATTGCACTTGCCATCCTTTTTTTTCATTTGTCTGAAATAACTTCTCCCACCCTAACAGCACTGTGGGTGTGCTTATAATACCATGGTTCAATATGATGGCTCATTACCAGCTTTTCTGGTGACATTAGAAATGCACGATAAATATTGGCCTTACCTATAGCCCATGGACAATTTTTTTTAAAGAAGACCATGGTTACCAGATGAAATGCATTGACTGAAAGGATAGCAGGAATAGACTCGATAATAATTTAAAGAAGGGCATTCATTAAATCCCCTGAGGGGAAAATACCTGTAGGGAAAAGAGCAGGGGTATGGAACTAATCAAGCACTCCTTCAAAGAGCCAATAGAGGCATGAGTGGCTAAATGCTGTCTTGTGCTGTATCATTCTGTGTTTAGGCAAGAGTTGTCTAGTCAAGTTTACTTTTCGATTGGCATGGGAAGGCAGAAAACCACAAAAAGGAAGGTGTTGGATGACCAATAGCAGGAGCATGGAGCAAGGCAGTCAGAGATGAAACCTCATGCAATGAAACTTCCAGGAATAGTCCAATTGAACTTGGCAATTCAACGAGAATGCTGAGTAGTTAAAGTTTGCCATTGGCATAAGGATTAGAGCAGAGCTCTTAAGAGTCCATTTGCTGCAGTGGAATTTATATTCATCTGAAGCCAAGTAGTCATACAGTAAATGTAGTATTCAAATACGTTCCACGTAATGTACTGACTGCTGTCCAAATCCTCCTCATTGTGCCTTGGCGGTTTTTTTTTCCCCCCTATGCTGCTTGTCTCTCAGTTATTTGTGATTGCTTTATCACACTGTCCAATTCCTTCTGTAATCCTTCCATTTTCTGACTCTCTACTCTTGAATATGTCTCACTTATTTCTGCTTTTACCCATCCGTGCACTGGTCCCTGTCAATGTTGTTTTTATCCCCCTCACTGATCTCCCAAGTAATCAAGAGGTCAGTTAATTAACAATTGCAAACGGACTGATCTCTGACTTCCAGCAGATAGAATTCTGCAGTAACAGTTCGTTGTAAACCTATTCTTGGTGCTCTTAATGAGTTTTTATAGCATAAGCTCTTTGGGTATTCTGCACATCTATATCATGCTTTTTGTTGTTTGATTTGAACTTTGTACTGGCAGTAGATTTTTGGCTTGAAATTTCTGCTGATAAATGGAGTAGTCTCAGAATAGCAATGATGTCAGAAATGTTCAGATTCTTCATCCTATTTGTTATGAATGAGGGATATCAATGTTTGAGAATGGAACAATGGACTTCTCTACTTTTAATATCAAGCATTCCTAGATCGTGTGTAGTATGTGATTTGAGGGGAAAAAAAAATCTTCCTTTCCACTGACTACGATGTGAGTTTCAGTCTCCCAACAGCGGCAATTCTCAACCTTTATGACCCATTCAAGTGATATCGTTAGTTTATTATCAATCCTTTGTGGTGTGAGAAGTTTTTTTTTGTGTTGTTTCAAGTAGTCACGGGGGATTAACCTTAAATTATCTCTAGTCTATTAAGTAGAACACAATTACATACAAATACACCATAGTCTTAATAGATGGCTTCCATTTCTGCTATAATAACTGGAATAGCCCAGCTTCGCTCAAATACTTTGCTATCTCTCAATTTCTGGAATGAGAACACAACAAAGAAGTCATAAGTGCTCTGGAGCCATTTTGATTAAACCTCAATGGTAGGTTCTCACCAAATGTGCAAGAGATTATCAGGAAGTCATCTGAATCTTTGACCAACATCTATCTTGTTACAATATCCCTGCATTCAAACACCTCAATTCACCTCTGTGTGACCATTTTTCCTACCTTTCCATCATTCACCATTCATAGTCCTCCAGTCCTATTGTAAAGTATACTAAGATGCTCGATTACACAAGCAATGCTGTTTGTGCATGCTATACATCTCCTGTGAATGAAAGAAGTGGCACAAATTGCAAGGACCCAAGCCTTAAATTGTAATAAAGTGATTCCATCATTGTGTATCCCAATATCAAATTAAACCAACAGCCATATTCCAATGAATTCACATCAAATGCAATTGTTTCTATCCCAGTAAATTGAACCACAATGCACACTGTTGAGATGCTGGCAGAAAGCTGACAAATTTGCCAATTAGTTGTCTTCACACAGTAGAATTTTTAACCTCAGCTTTTCGTAATTAGGGCTTGCTGCCACATTCAGTAAATCATTTTTGCCAAATCCATTTTTACATGTTACTTCTTGGATAATTGCTCAAGATTAATGTCTTGAATTTAAAATGTTTAACCCATATGCTTGCAAAACAGTCTATGCATCGGGGTATTTGTTTGTCTAGACAATAGGTAGAATTAATATACTAATTTCTAGATAGCCTTCATGCAAATAACTACACACTGATGATCCAATTTACAAGTCACAAGCAGAATTGTGGTAATATTTTGTGTAGCAAATATAGACTTGAAATCCAGAAAATATTTCACAGGATAATTTGCAGATATAAGCTTCAGTTCTTCCCAAGAATAATAACAGTTAAGTAGATTAATTATTAAGACCTAACTTTAAAGATATGCTTCAATGTGACTCCATGTAAGTATTCCAAAGGATGATTCCTGTTTAAGACCATAAGATATAGGAGCAGAAATTCACCCCATCGAGTCTGCTCTGCCATTCAATCATGACTGATAAGTTCCTCAACCCCATTCTTCCACTTTCTCCTCGTAACCCTTGATAATCAAGAACCTATCTATCTCAGTCTTAAATGTGCTCACAGCCTTCTGTGGCAGTGAATTCCATAGATTCACCACTCTCTGGCTGAAGAAGTTTCTCCTTTATCTCCATTCTAAAAGGTCCTCCCTTTTACTCTACGGCTGTGCCCTCAGATCCTAGACTCTCCTACCGATGGAAACATCTTCCCAACATCCACTCCATCCAGGCTATTCGGTATTCTGTAAGTTTCAATTAGTCACTCCTCACTCCTCACTCCCCACCCCCCCCCCCCCTCCCGTCTAAACTACAATGAGTATAGTCCCAGAGTCTTCAAATGTTCCTCATATGTTAAGCATTCCATTCCTGGGACCATTCTCATGAACCTCCTCTGAACCTGCTCCAGGGTCAGTACATCCTTCCTGCGATATGGGGCCCAAAACTGCACACAACACTCCAAATGAGGTCTGATCATAGCCTTATAAAGCCTCAGTAGTACATCCCTGCTTTTATATTCAAGTCCTCTCAAAATAAATGCCAACATTGCATTTGCCTTCCTGACTACTGACTCAATCTGCAGGTTTACCTTGAGAGAATCCTGGGCAAGAACTCCCAAGTCTCTTTGCACTTCAGACTTCTGAATTTTCTCCCCATTTAGAAAATAGTCCATGCTTTTATTCTTCTTACCAAAGTGCATGACCCTTCACTCTCCAAAATTATACTCCATCTGCCATTCTTTGCCCACTCTCCTAATCTGTCCAAATCCTTTTGCAGCACCCCCCACCTCCTCAATACTACCTGTCCCTTCACCTATCTTTGTGTTGTCTGCAAACTTAGCCAGAATGTCCTCAGTTCCTTCATCTAGATCATTAATGTATAAAGTGAAAAGTTGTGGTCCCAACACTGACCCTTGCGGAAAACCACTTGTCACCGGCTGCCATCCTGAGAAAGACCCTTTTATCCCCACTCTCTGCTTTCTGCCAGTCAGCCAATCTTCTATCCATGCTAGAACCTTGCCTCTAACACCATGGGCCCTTATCTTACTCAGCAGTCTCCTGTGCGACACCTTGTCAAAGGCCTTCTTGAAGTCCAGGTAGATAACATCCATTGGCTCTCCTTGGTCTATCCTGCTCATTACTTCCTCAAACAATTCTAGCAGATTTGTCAGGCATGCCCTCCCCTTGCTGAAACCATGCTGACTTTGCCCTACTTTACCATACACTTGCAAATATTCAGAAATCTCATCCTTTACAATGGACTCCAAAATCTTGCCCACAACCGAGGTTAGGCTAATAGGCCTGTAATTTTCTGTCTTTTGCCTTACTCCCTTTTTAAAAAAGGGTGTCATGTAAGTGATTTTCCAGTGCTCTGGCACCCTTCCTGACTCTAGCAATTCCTGAAAGATCACCACTAACGCTTCCACTATCTCTTCAGCTATCTCCTTTAGAACTCTGGGGTGTAGTCCGTCTTGTTCAGGTGATTGGTCTGAAGGTGAACAAATCAGTTTTACTAGCACCTTTTTCTTGGTGATGGCCACCATACTGAGCTCTGCCCCCTGACTCTCTTGGATTTTTGGGAGATTATTCATGTCTTCCACCGTGAAGACTGACACGAAGTAATTATTCAGTTCCTCAGCTATTTCCTTGTTCCCCAGAGTTCTGAGGAAGGGTCACCGGACCTGAAACGTTAACTCTGTCTTTTCCTTCACAGATGCTGCCAGACCTGCTGGGCTTTTCCAGCAACTTTGTTTTTGTTCATGAGTGTAGGCTACCTCCTTTGACTTGACGGTGGCCTACTGACAATTATGATGAACTTCTTGACTTTGTGCTGGAGTGTGGGAGGATGCATCAGAGGCAATATGGGTAGATCTCAGGAATAGGAAAGGTGAAATCCCAGTACTGGAGGTACGCTACAGGCCTTTCAATAGCTATGAGGAGATAGAGGAGAGAATACGTAGGCAGATTTTGGATAGATGTATAAACAGCAGGGTGGTTGTTATGGGTGACTTTAACTTCCCCTGTATTGACTGGGACTCACTTTGGGCTAGGGGCTTGGATGGGGCAGAATTTGTAAGGACCATTCAGGAGGGTTTCTTGACACAGTATGTAAACAGCCCAACCAGGGAAGGGGTTATATTGGACCTGGTTTTGGGAAATGAGTCCGGCCAGGTGAATAAAATTTCAGTGCGGTAATATTTCAGGAGCAGTGACTGTAGTTCCATGAGTTTTAAGATTTTCATGGATGAGGTTAACAGGAATCCTTGGGTGAAGTTGTTAAATTGGGGGAAGGAGAACTACAACAATATTAGAAAGGAGCTGGAGAATTTTGATTGGAGGTGGCTGTTTGAGGGTAAACCTTCATTGGACAAGTGGGAGTATTTCAAATGGCACTTGGTAAGAGGAGCAACGTGTTGTTCGTGCGAGACTGAAGCATAGGTACAACAAGTTACGTGAATCTTTGGATGACCAGGGATGTTATGTCTTGGTTGAAAAGAAAAAGGAAGCATACATAAGGTCTAGGAGGATGGGAACTGACAAAGCCCTTGAAGTATATAAGGGAAATAGGAAAGAACTTATACAAGGAATTAGAATAGCTAAAAGGGGTCATGAAATGTCATTAACAAACAGGACTAAGGAGAATCCCAAGGCTTTTTTATACATACTTTTTTTAAAAAAAGCAAGAGGATACTCGGAAAGTGTTGGCCCACTTAATGACAATGGTGGGAGCTGACATGTGGAGCCAGATGAGGTAGGTGAGGCCCTAAACAAATACTTTTGTATCGGTATTCACTAAAGAGAAAGAATTGGTGGAGGATGATCTCAGAGAAGGGAGTGTCAAATTTCTAAGCCAAGTTGCTATTGAAAAGGAAGAAGTGTTGAGCATCCTTACAAAGTATTAAGGTAGATAAGCCCCTGAGTTCTGATGGGATCTATCCCAGATTATTGAGGGAGGCAAGAGAACAAATTGCTGGAGCATTGTCAGACATTTTTGTATCCTCTTTGGTAACAGGTGAGGCCCCAGAGGCCTGAAGAAAAGCTAATATTATCTACTGTTTAAGAAGGATAGCAGGGATAATCCAGGAAGTCACAGGCCTGTGAGCCTCATATTGGTGGTAGGGAAATTATTGGAAAAGATTCTCCAGGACAAGATCTATACGCATTTAGAAGCAAATGGAATGATTAGTGATAGGCAGCATGGTTTTGTGCTGGGGGAGGTCGTGCCTCACTAACTTGATGGAGTCTTTTGAGGAGGTGACAGACATGATTGAGGAAAAGCACTTGATATTGCCTGCAAGGACCCTCATGGCAGATTGGTACAAAAGGTGAAGTCACGTGTTATTGGGGTGAGCAGGAGAGATGGATGCAGAACTGGCTTAGTCATAGGAGACCGAGGGTGGCTGTGGAAGGATTTGTTTTTTTTTGTTGGAATGGGTTTTTATGACTAGTGGTGTTTCACAGGGATTGATGCTGGGACCTGTGCTGTTCATGGTCAACATAAATGATTTGGAGGAAATCGTAGCTGGTCTAATTGTAAGTTTGTGGATGATACAAAGATTGGTGGAGTTGGGGATAGTGAGGAGGATTGTCAAAGGATACAGCAGGATACAGATCAGTTGGAGGCAAGGGCAGAAAAATGGCAGATGGAGTTTAATCTAGACAAAAGTGAAGTCAAGTACAGGTGGAAATTATACAGTGAATGGCAGAACCCTTAGGAGTGTTGATTTGCAGAGGGATCTGGGTCTGCAGGTCCACAGATCACTGAAGGTGGCTGCGCAGGTAGATAAGGCAGTAAACAAAACCTGTGGCATGTTTGCCTTCATTGGAAGGGACATTGAGTATAAAGGTAGGCAAGTTAAGCTGCAGCTTTAGAGAACTTTAGTTAAACCACACTTGGAATAATGCATACATTTCTGGTCACTACACTACCAGAAGAATGTGGATGCTTTGGAGACAGTACAGAAAAGGTTTACCAAGATGTTGCCTAGTATGGGGGATTTTAGCTTCGGAAAATGTTTGGATAGATTGGGTTTGTTTCACTGGAACGCAGGAGGTTGAGGAAGGGGTGGGGGTGACCTGATGGAAGTTTGAGATTGTGAATGGCATGGATAGAGTGAAAAGTGTGAGGCTTGTTCACAGGGGTCAATTACTAGGAGACGCAAGTCCAAGATGTCGGGTGGGAGTTCAAGAGATGTGAGAGGCAAGGTTTTCATACAAAGGGTGCTGGATGTCTGAAACATGCTGCCAGTTGAGGTCATGGAAGCAGACACAATAGCAGCATTCAAGAAATGCCTGGATGGGTACATGAATAGGAAGGAAATAGAGGGATACGGATCCTATAAGTGAAGACAGTTTTAGTATAGAAGGGCAAAATGCGTCGGCACTGGTTTGGAGGGCCAAAGGGCCTGTTCCTGTGCTGCACGGTTCCTTGTTCTTTGTGCCCTGCCATGCCGCTTAGGACAAGCAGCAGTAACATAAGCCTGGTATTTCTGGCTGAGGAGGCAAAGTGTAAAAAGACAAGGCAGGGCATGAATGCTGCCAGCATCCAGGTAGCCTCTGAGTGAGTGAGTGCTATGATAGCAAGTGAACAGACTGCAGATTTAACCTGACCCTGTGCTTGAACTGGCTGTGTATGTCCCTGCTCCAATGTGTGCTTGCTGCAGCATTACAACAATAGCTGCCAGCACAGCTCATGATGCAGCATTAAAATACCAAAGTGTTCTGTAAGCGGATCAGAGAGGTGACATGTGAATCCTTGGCAGATGTTGGATGCCAATATCTGTGGATGTGGGGTGCATGTTGCTGGTGCCCATGGAGTGTTCCCTGAGATATTGAGAACTGGTGTTTGTTTGTAGCAAGCTGATGCGTCAGGTAAAAGTTTTGGTTTCCATGTCAAGATTTCCCAATCTCTAATTTGTTTGTTAAGGTGGGAGACAGAATATTCTGTGAGGCAAATGGCCTAACAAGCCATTTAATAAGCATTAATTCCTGTCAATCAGTATCTTGCTGTTACCTAGTGAGAATTTGTATTTCTAAAATTAGAAAAGATGGAATGAAATGTTGATATTGAAATGGGCCTCCCTGCACCTGTGGCCTTATTATGCCCATGTCTCGCTATAACCCTAAACCCCTGTAAGATTATGCCGCAGTAATATTTTCTCTTTTCCTGAAAAGAGAGTGTGTGTGTGTGTATTTATTGTATCTTCATTTGAATAAGATTGACTTTCATTCAACTGCTTATCTTACCACTTTCAAGTTTGGCAAGTTAGATGTCAGAAATCTCAATGTAGAAAGCAGAACATGTGGTTGGTGGATTCAACTCATTGCTGCAATCGATCCTCATGTTGCCTATGAGCAAACTGTAACCCAGAAAATTATTCATGGGCACCAGTCACACACATCTTTCCTCCATGGTCATTGGCACATGAAATCTGGCAACCCCTCCCAACCATCCTAGAACCCTTCCGATGCACTGGCAATGTGCTCTGGAAGCACTGACTTGCATTGCAGGGTGCAGCAGGAGCACTTTACTTATCAACAGGCACCCAGCTCATGGATTAGACCTGTCTCCATCTCAAGGCTGCTTGCTTGCTCTAGCATTCTCTCACTTGATGCCTACCAGCTTGCTTTGCCATGCTATTCCATGCTGTGTCAATGTGTGTAGACACATAACCAGGCAGTTTGCCTTGCTCGTCAGCAGTCCTCAATCATGGGGTGGCCATATTGCTGTGCAATAGTTGTCAAACTCACAACTGCACCGTTTGCCAGCAACTTATGGGATAGCAAACGGGCAGCCATGACTCCAGACTTTAGGGGAGTAAACATCTACAAAGTACATAAAGACACATGTGTCGTTAGAGTTCTGACACAATAACTGAACGACAGCCTCTGAGACCAGCCCAAGGGATCGGCCACAGTCAGGCATTGTTTTGTGGTGTTCTTGGTCAGGGGGCTGTGCCTCTGCAATCCAGGCATTGGCTCATGGTCAGTCCTTTGACTCCATTCTGGCTAGTCCAGGAGTAAGGTCTGTTGCAGCCTGGGACATGGTCAGGAGCTCACTAGCTTCAAGGTTGAGCCGGTGTATAACCACACCAGGCATAGTCACCTCATGCATGGAGTTGGGTGGGAAAGGTAGATGCACGTGCATGACCTGGGTGGGGATTTAGGGAAGTGTGAAGCCTGTGGGATTTAGGGGATGAGCTACTAGAAAGGATGCGGATGTTTGGGTCTCACCAGCATCTTCAAGCTGAGGCTGGAAGCCCAAAACAGAGGAGCACTCATTGTCAACTTGCATCATGCTGGAAATCAAAAGTATATGATGGGGGGGAAAGTAACGGGTTAGTACAGTTGGAATGAGTGGGGTAAGTGACGCAACTGTGAGGGAAGGTGGCACAGCACACTCTGTTCAAAGGGTATTTAAAGGGAAACTGCATCAGTCACAGACTGATGCAATGTACAGTACACAAGCCTACAGGCTACCTACTCCTTGGTCATCCTGACAGAAATGACAGTCTGGGTGTCATACCGCCCTGACAGAGTTGCTGATTGACAAGTCATTGACAGCTACACCTTTTGTGCACTGAGGGATGAATCATTAGAGATGTTGAATGAGGAGGATAAAAGGTGTTAGCATGATCTAATTCCATAGGTACACATGTAGAATGCCACTCCCATGTTTATTGGGACATGGATGCCTCTGCATTATTGTAGGAGTAGCCCCTGTCTTCTCTCGCAAGGGCAAGGCTTCTCTCCTCATCGTAGTTAGCAGTTCAATGTCAGGCAAAATCCATTCATACAGCCTTGCACTGCCCTCTTGTGGAGTATCTTCTCCTGTAATGACAGAATTGGCAGAGAAGAAGTGAGATAACAGTGGGTAGCACAGTTTTAGTACTATTGCGTGTGAGGGAAAGGTGGTGAGGTGTTCCAAGGGACTGGAGAGGCAGAGAGGACGACCTGCAAGAGTACTGGTGTTGGAGCAATGGGGTGGTGGTGAGTTGGAGATTTGGAATTGTATGTCACCGTGAGAGTGACATCAAGAGTCTTGATAGGGGGTTGGTGCATTGGTATGACAGTGAGTTTAAGGTAGTAGAGAGGAGTGTGGCACTTACCCTGGTGCATTGTGAAGGTCATTGACCTTCGTTTGACATTGCTCATTGTTTCTCCACTCCCTGGAGATTGCCCTGACCCAGGTGAAGACCTCGGTCCAGGCTGGCAGGGTCTGATAGTGTGGCCTTCCCTGCTGTTCCTCCTGAAAGAGAACTCCGAACCTTCCCACAAACCTGTCTACCAGGATCTCCAGGTAGGCAATTGATGCAGCAAGGTTTAGAAAATATAGTGTGAAATCTCACTGGGCCTCATGGTGATCAACCTCCCAGAAAACTTGACAGAACTCAGACTTAGCTAAAATAATGTTAAGTTTCAGCCCAGGGAATTTAATTGGTCAGTTTAGTATTTGAAAAATGTATTTTTAGTTCTACGATGGGACTTGGGACTAGAGCAACGAGGCCCTCTTCCAGACTTCGTTGACACATTCCCCCTTGCAATCCCTCTTTCACACAGCTATATTACACACATCATACACGCACACACAAACAACACACAGGAGACCTAGATGATGGGTCCATCTTCCTCCAAATCTGGAGCTCCACCACATAAGCTCCACATAACATCATATTGGGTAGAGATTACTCAGCATTCATCCTATTAGCAGCATTACTTTTTACAACAACGCTCCTTCAAACACATTTTTGCCCCCACTGTATTATACACACTCTATCTCTCACACCTCCGATACACACACATTCCCACAAACACATTCTCATCCCCAAATACACACACACTCTCTCATCTCGCTCTTGCTCTCGCTCTCATTCACTCATTCTGCACAGGCTTGAGAGGCCCCTTCAGGGGGACTTCTGCACAAAGAAGACTGTGTTTCTTGCTCCCACCACCCCATCATCTTGCTGACTCACAGCCTTTTCCTCCCACATCCTGTGATTTTCAGTTTACCCCACCCTCTCAACCTTGGCCTTCAGACTGTCCACTGCTGTGTAGGCTTTAGGCTTAATGAAGGTAGGGGAGGCGGTAATGTAACTAGTTATCCAGAACCCCAGGCTAATGTTCTTGAGACATAGGTTTGAATCCCAACATAGCAGCTGGTGAAATTGAATTCAGTAAGGACCTGGAACAAAAGGCAAATTTAATGCTGACCATGGAACTATTATTGATATCAGAGATAAAAGGTACTGCAGATGCTGGAGAATCTGAGATAACAAGGCGTGGGGCTGGATGAACACAGCAGGCCAAGCAGCATCTTAGGAGCAGGAAAACTTGACGTTTCGGGCCTAGACCCTTCATCAGAAATGGGGGAGGGGAAGAGGGTTCTGAAATAAATAGGGAGAGAAGGGGAGGCGGATAGAGGATGGATAGAGGAGAGGATAGGTGGAGAGGAGGCAGACAGGTCGAAGAGGCAGGGATGGAGCCAGTAAAGGTGAGTGCAGGTGGGGGGGGTACGGAGGAGATAGGTCAGTCCAGGGAGGATGGACAGGTCAAGGAGGCGGGACGATGTTAGGAGGTAGGGGTGGGGCTTGAGGTGGGAGGAGGGGATAGGTGAGAGGAAAAACAAGTTAGGGAGGTGGAGATGAGCTGGGCTGGTTTTGGTATGCGATTGAGGGAGGGGAGATTTTGAAGCTTGTGAAATCCACATTGATACCATTGGGCTGCAGGGTTCCCAGGCTGAATATGATTTGCTGTTCCTGCAGCCTTCGGGTGGCATCACTGTGGCATTGCAGGAGGCCCAGGATGGACATGTCGTCTGAGGAATGGGAGGGGGAGTTGAAATGGTTCGCGACTGGGAGGTGCAGTTGTTTGTTGTGAACTGAGCGCAGGTGTTCTGCAAAGCGGTCCCCAAGCCTCCGCTTGGTTTCCCCGATGTAGAGGAAGCCACAGCGGATGCAGTATACCACATTGGCAGATGTGCAGGTGAACCTCTGCCTGATGTGGAAAGTCTTCTTGGGGCCTGGGATTGGGGTGAGGGAGGAGGTGTGGGGGCAGGTGTAGCACTTCCTGCGGTTGCAGGGAAAAGTGCTGGGTGTGGTGGGGCTGGAGGCCTCCCACCTCAAGCCCCACCCCCACCTCCTATCTACAAACATCATCCCGCCCCCTTGACCTGTCCGTCCTCCCTGGACTGACCTATCTCCTCCCTACACTCCCCTTTAGTGGCTCCATCCCCGCCTCTTCGACCTGTCTGCCTCCTCTCCACCTATCCTGTTCTCTATCCGCCTCCCCCTCTCTCCCTATTTATTTCAGAACCCTCTTCCCCTCCCCCCATTTCTGATGAAGGGTCTAGGCCCGAAACGTCAAGTGATGCTGCTTGGCCTGCTGTGTTCATCCAGCCCCACGCCTTGTTATCATGGAACTATTATTGATTGGTTTTAAAACCAATCAGGGTCACTATTGAATTGAATCATATGTTAAATACACAACTATTTAAAAAATTGCGAAAAGAGTGTACTGTCGCCATGCATGGGTGCCATTCATATTAACTTAAAATAAAATTAAAAATAAAGAAAGACACTAGACGTTGGTGGAGTAGACAGTGTCCGGGCTCCTGTGCCTAGGTTTGTCCTCTTCATTCACTTTTTCTTTTTCCATTTTTCCTCTTCTTCTTTTCTCAGTTTTATTTAGCTTTTGCTCAAACTAACCTGATGGAGAGCTTTTCGGTAGGAGGGCAGCTTCAGTGGGTTCTGGAGCAGCAGTGGCACCTTCAGAGGCAGTGTAGTTAGAGTCAGCAGGTGTGTGAAGCCTGGAGCAGGACTCTTGCTTCCACATGGAGTGGGCCCCTGGTGGCGGCATGATGTGGGCTGGGAAGCCTGGAGTGGGACTGCAGCAAGGAGGAAGGAAAACTTGCACTCCCTTTGACTTATTTATCTTTATTTTTTGTTTTATGTTGTTCTTTAGGGAAGGATATCTTACATCCTTACCAGGTCTGAGGACCTTCACAGATGCTGCCAGACCTGCTGAGCTTTTCCAGCAACTTTGTTTTTGTTCAAGATGTTGCTTGACTGGGACCAATATCCGACAACAGTGATAGAGGAATGGGATTTGCTG
The DNA here is from genome assembly GCA_024137785.1 of Ginglymostoma cirratum. Taxonomy (NCBI): domain Eukaryota; kingdom Metazoa; phylum Chordata; class Chondrichthyes; order Orectolobiformes; family Ginglymostomatidae; genus Ginglymostoma; species Ginglymostoma cirratum. The sequence goes on along the minus strand of JAHRHZ010000016.1, from coordinate 27,294,487 downwards.
CCAGTAAGATCTAGAAAGCATAGTTTTGAATAACCTCAAATTTAAAGGCCAGAAATTGAGAGGCACGCCAAGAGTTTGTTAGAATAGTCAAGACTGGAGTAGTGAAAGCATGAATGAGAATTTCAGCAGATGAGCTGAGACAAATGCAATGTTAGGCGATATAGAGATTAGGGTCAACAATCTTGGATTTAGACTCCAGGTCAAATTTGACGCCAAAGTCCCCAACAGAGAGATTCAATCTCAGACTGTTGCCAGTGAAGTAGATGAAGTCAGTCACTAAGGAACAAAGTTTGAGGCAAGGGCTGAACACAATGGTCTGATACTTCTCAATAATTAATTGGATGTCAAATGTGATCCGCTAAATAACTTGGCAACAGTTAAACAGTCAAAATAAGTGGCATTGAGTTAGAGGTAGGTGTCGTCATTGTGCATGTGAACATTAACTTTGTACTTTTGGATGATGTCACTGAGATATAGATGAGGAAAGAGGAGGTCTCAGAACCAGGTTTGAATCAATCATAGTGACTTGTCCATTATCTCAGTTTTAAATCTTTTGAGCTGGCTTATTGATGTAGGATTAATACCGTAGAGCTAAGTGAACTCCGGAATTTTTTGGAATTGCAGTGAGAAGTCCCATTGCATTCTAGAACTTCTACAGCATTAGACAAGGTATTTGCAGGTCACTGGGGTTCCTGCATCACCAGACAAGTAAATGCCAGTCATTGGAATTCCAGATGAAGCAGAAGTTATATCTCTTGGCTTATGTGATATTTTCATCAATAAATCCAACAATATTCTACTGGGGTTCCCATACTATCTGTCACCACCCAGTAGCTGCTGAAAAAGCCCCCTGTGGGAATAGGTGGAATGAAGGCATGGAAACAAGAATCTGGGGAGGAGAATGCAGGAATGAATGCACAGAAATTGAGAACATGGGACTGAGGCCTTGGAATGAAAACCTAGGAAAGGAGCAAAACTGGTTTAGAGTACAGGAATGAGGACTGTAGACAAACCGTACCTTACAACAGAATGATTGATTGATGTTAGCATTGGGCAGCAAATGGAGCAAACTGTTTTCAATGCTAATATTTCTTCATTTGATAAACATGCTCAATCTGACGCATGATTTTCTAAATAATTACAATCTACAGAAACCTGCCATGTTCAAAAACAACAGCAGTAGGCCAAATGGAAAAGTTTCTCATTTAATCTTATCAGAATTTATATTTCAAATGCATATTCTTCAATGATCCACTGAAGGACAGATGGTGTCACAGTTGAGCCTGTTCCAATCCTTAACCAGTGTTTCTATCTGCAGTCTGACCAGCAAAGTTGGTTGGATAGCAGCGAGGAATATAAATCCTGTCTAATATTTTGGCTGTTCTTTCTTCGCTGAAACTGAAACTCGTGCTGTAATTCCACTTATGCATCATTGCAGGTTGATACACCCACTGATCTGTATCGTGTTGGACCTGTACTTGTGCATTCCTACTTTGGAGAAGCTGTATTCATTTTTTTTGTTTGTAATTGTCAATTTTAATTGTTTATATTTTGCTGTGTGGCACTTGATTAAAGTTTGAGGCCACTCAGATGACAACAGCTCATGGGAATGTAGAAGAAAATTTCAGCTGAGTTTTCAAGTTAACTGAAAACTATCCAGGCATTTCCAGACAAAGCTGCATTTCACTGGTCTGGTATTTGGAATCCTGGCACTCGGAATCCTGGCAGTCACAACTGACCATTTGCTCAATGATAGAATCTTTTGGCTTTGGACTTACTCTCTTCGGTTCACTCCAGGGTGCAAAGGAAAAATAAGAAAGAAAAACATGTGTGGCATGGAATAAACAGGCAAACAGTCCAGAATCTTCTGGGAGTGGAGCATTCATTAAGCAGTTTAAATGTTGAATACACTTTTGGGTGATAGCATAATGGAATCCAGTCCAGAACATAATCGGGGGGAAAAGAAGAGGAAAGTTAAATGTCAGGGCATTTGGTAGGGTATTTCTTTAACTGCTAATTAACTGGCAAGGAAATACATACCCAGGGATAAATCAATGACATTGAAGGAGCCAAGTCAAAATCCTGGAACTCCCTCCCTGACGGCATTGTGGGTGTCTGTACACCAAATAGAAAGCAGCAATTCAAGAAGGCAATTTGCCACTACCTTCTCAAGGACACTTAGGGATAGGCCATAAAACTGCTGGCCTGGCCAGTTAACACACCCTGTAAACCTCTTTTTTAAAAGCATCTTTCGCTGTTTCATTTTAATTTCTTAAATCTTGTCAATTAACGAGCTCTAACTCCTTCACTCCTTTAGGGAATGCATCACACGATGAGTCCTATCTATCACCTCTTTGAAAACCTGCCAATTCTTTATTCCAATTTATCTCTTTCAACACACTGGAATTAGCCTTCCTCCAGTTAAATATCTCTACCTTAATTTTTCATTTGTCCTTTTTCGTAAGTATCTAAATCTGATATATGATCACTTCTCTTGCCAAATGTTCATCCCTTACCACTGGCACCATTTTGCACTTGCCTGTAAATTTGTTTCTGTCTCTTTGGACTTTTCAGTGTTCTATAGCATACACCTAGTAATGGATGAGCTCCTTTATTAAATCTCATAAAGTAGTTCCTGCCTTTCATCGCTCCTCAGTGCTGTAGTCATTTCTTTCATCAATGCTACTATCTACCCTCCCTCCCTGCTCTTTCTTTCCTGAATACCTCGTAACCAGGAAAATTCAGTTTCAAACAGGTTTCTGTTATTGCATCTTTAGCATAACTCCCATGTGGTATCTTGTGGTCACAGTTCACTTACTAAGGCACTTGCATTTATCTGCAGTGCAAACCCATGTTCCATTTTCTTACAACCCATACACACCCTCTTATCCCTTCTATTTCTTATCCTGTCGTCTAGTGCTGCCTATCTGAGTCATCTATGCATATTGTTTCTTTTCGTTAATATTTAAACCTGCTGCCCATTTTCCTCTCAAATTAATTTAAGCCTTTTATTACAGTATCCAGCAAGTGCAGTGGTTCCCAACTCCATTGAAATGCAACATATTGATCGTGAACAGATCCCTCATGATCTAGACCTCATCCCCAATGAACCAGAAACCTAAAGCCCTTCCACCTGAGCTATTTTTTTTCATCCGCGCATTAAACTCATTATTTCTTTTATTCTTCTATTTTCTATCACATGAGTGTGCTGGTGGCACAGGAGGTAATGCCTAGTTCCTAAAGTTGTGACTGAAGGATCTTAACGTTTTTCCTTCTCGCATAAGTTCTGTTGTATGTTGTAATCAATTATCTCCCACAAAATGTTCTGCTCCACCTCCACAATGCATCAGTGAGGCAAAACATAATAGAAATTAAATCTCAGATGTCCATGGATTACTGGTTTTAAGCCTGAGGCAAAATGAATGTCTGTCTCAATTCAGCTCACTAGTTGGGGCCTCAGGAAAATTCATCAGCTCCTGATGGGCCCTCATGGAACTGGCTATAGATCATCAAATGGTGCTATATTATCGGGGAGACAGGACAAGTTAATTGCTTGACTTACTGTTGGCTATAATGAAGAACAGTGTGATTTCTGGCCAAAGAAAGTAAAGAGCACACTATAAATCAGAAACAAAAACAAAAATTGCTGGAAAAAAAGACTCGGCAGGTCTGGCAGCATCTGGGCAACAAAGCAGAGTTAACACTTCAAATCCAGTGACTCTTCTTCAGAAACAATTGTAGCTAAGGAGAAGTTGATATTTGCTGAAGATGGGAGGGGGGAGCAGTAAACCAAAGGTAGTGATGAAGCCCAGAGAGAGAACAACAGTTGGACAGAGAAAGGAATGGGTAATAGAATTGCTAATGGTGACAATTAATAGCTAACAATAGGATAATTGCTGTAGCGGTCCATGTGATGACAAGACTTGGTATGTGGTGTTTGGGGTAAAGACATAGTCATAGAGTCACACAAGGTGCTCAAGTCCTAAAGTTGTTGAACTTGATATTGAGTCCTGAAGTATGAAGGGTCTCCAAGTGGAAAATGAGATGCTGTCCTTCCAGCTTGTGCTGAACTTTGCTGGAGCACTGCAGCAAGCCTGAAATGGATGTAGTCCAGTGAACACGGTGTGTTGAAGTGGCAGGCAACAGAAAGCTCAGATCAGACCAGTGTTCTGCCAAGCGGTCACCCAGTCTGCGTTTCATCTGCCCAAGGCAGAGGAGACCGTTTTGTTAGCAGCAAATACAGTAGATTAGATTGAATGAAGCACCGGTAAATCACTGCGTCACCTGGAAGGTGTCTGAGGTCTTGGATAGTGAGGAGAGACTAAGTAAACGAGTGGGTGTAACACCTTCTGGAACTGAAGGGGGGGCAGGAGCTCTGGGGGTGTGGGGACATGTTGGGAGTGACAGAGAAGTGGATCAGGGTACCTGTGAATGTTGACGAGAGGGGAGGAGAATGTGTCTAGTAGTGGCATTCCTTTGGAGATAATAGAAATGGCACCTACTGATCCTTTTGGGTGTGAAGGGTGGTGGGATGGTAAGTGAGCACCAGGGAACCTTATTGCTGTTGTGGGAGGTGAGAGAATCGAAAGGGTGAAGGCTAAAGTGCAGGAGATGTGTCAGACATGATTAAGGGCCCTGTCAACCACCGTGGTGGGGAATCCTTGGTTGAGGAAGAAGCAGTTGATTTCTGGGCAGTTTAGCCCAAATTTGGAAGCAACTTCCTAAGAAATAATTAGAGCCCTGAATCCCAACCCTGATTTCAAGAACTGGACACCTTTATTTATTTGAAGGTGCCTGATTTTCCAGTTTGGTAGACAGTGCAGTTTCAGGGCAGATCAGTTATAGAAACATCTGGAAATTTGTTCCAACCATTGCCAGCTTTTCACCAAAAAATAACAAACTCATTGGGGGCTGATCATCATTAGCAAAAATTATCACCAAATATTTGGAAGAAAGATCAGCAAGTAATGGTTGAGAGCAAGAGAACTCAATTTTCCCTTCCTGAGACAAATAACCTATTTGTGGCACTTAAACTATTTCTGTCTGAAATAGGCAAGACCGATTGAGCAAGCCTCAGACTTTCGTACTTTAATGTGATGGACAGCATTCTTTGGTCCAGAGCTACAGAAAATGTTGTAAATGCAGAAGTAATTATTTTCTGCGTATCTCATTCTCTTAATGACTTTGCTGTCTAGATCATAAATGATTAATAGAATTCAACCAATGTATTATTTGAGTCTTCTTGGCCTGTGTAGTTATAGCTACATCAAGCATTACTTGGTGTCACCTAACCATGCAATGTCTAACTAAGGGGTTAATACATTAGTGCATGTGTTTACCTCGCACTTGGTATGCCTGTTACTTGATATATATGGAAGTGTAATCATGTCATAAGGTCACAACGAATATCATCCGAGCCATTTTACTTCATTCATCTTGAAAGATCCTACACGCCTCCTTTTAAAAGTCTAGGGTGTTTCTATACCTATTAACTTCAAATAAGACTTAAATTGTCCAGGAGTAAGTTTGTATTCTACCACCATTTGTACCAACCGTCCTTATGCTGGAAAGCTGTCTGAATCAGGCAAATGGAGCTATCTATTGTACTGGAGTACAAGTGTCAATAAAGGATAGTCTATTCTATTCTAACCACTACTAGAAGCACCATTTAGGAAGGTCGCTCTGGATTGAGTGCGCTGACCATTTTCAGACAATTGAAGCAGCAGTTTTCACCTGACTGAAATATAATGGGTTATGGGTTAAATCCCGTCATCTTGGATGAAACTGACTAGATCACATTCAGCACTCTTGCTTTTCTTGGTCTGCAAGCTAAGAACTTTAAATATTTCTGAGTTTCTACGTTTGTCGATCTTTGATCAGTTTCTTAAAGTCTTCTGGTAAGGCCGCTCAAGGCCTAACAACAGTAGGATGAGTTTTTCAGTACACTGACTTCCCACTAGGACATGAATATCATGGGCGGGCTCCTAACACAACCTCAGACTCTGGAATTACCAACTTAAGCGACTGTTTTCAGGTGAGCCAGCTGTTTGCCTATTTAGTGGCCTGCTTGTAAGTTTAATTTTGTGGGCATTGGCCATCAGGGAGCCAGCTAAGATGTGCTCACACTCCCCTCCAGATTTTCAGCTGTTTGTCTCTTATTTAATTAACAAGACATGCAGCCATCAACTGAATTTCTCCTACAATGTTTTGATGAACCGTTTGAGGGCTTACACACCAGTTATTGTCTTTACGAACTATCCAAGTAGGAACATTGCAACAGTAGGGACTTTTCAATATCCTCTCCACCCATTCCACCTCTGGATTGTGCAAAGGAAGCTTAGTGCTCTGGCTGAACAAACCATTACATATCAGCATGTGGCTTTCCAATTAAGAACCACCCAGATGACACCATACGACTGTAATATTATACAGTTTAGTTCAGTCATCGTGGACCAGATGAAACTGAATTCAGTTTGCTTATCAGGTTGTGGTGGAAAGCAGCATCTCTTCACTGTGATTACTTCTTATTTATTTAGAATTTACTTGAGTCGTCTGAAGTCAATTTTGTGAAGTTCCCAGGGTCAGCGTTACCGGTCCTGCAGCTACCTTATCAATCTATGCAAATAGGGGCCTAGTGACGTAACTTAGGCCCTGAAGCAATTAACTCCCAATGTGAGAGGAGGAGCATGCTCATTAGAAGCTTCACTCAGTAAAATGAGCTGGTACAGTGAAAGAAGCCTGACAGGGTAAGTATGAAGATTATCTCTGTGGGACAAGGGGCTTGAACAGTGGGTCCACCTGATGGCTACAGTTCATTACATGAAATTCAGCAGTATCTGTTAACACTTGCTAATCTTAAACCTGCCTCTCCAACAAATATAATTGGTCCTTCCATTATTTCCTCATACTGCCTCAAATAGAGATAGCTGCAATTAAAGTGTATTCTTTTTGTATTTCAGATTATTTTAGTTTCTGAAGTACAGTCTGTTTTAACAGAGATAGTAAGAACTGCTGATGCTGGAGTCTGAGATAAGTGTGGAGCTGGATGAACACAGCAGGCCAGGCAGCATCAGAGGAGCAGGAAAGCTGACGTTTTGGGTTGGGACCTTCCTTCAGAAAAGGGGGAGGGGAAAGGGAGCTGGGAAATAAATAGAGGAGGGATGGGGCTGGGGAAGGTGGGTGGGATGGTGATAGGTGAGTGCAGGTGGGCAGTGGTGGGGATTGGTCAGTTAGGTGGGAGAGAAGGTTCCGGGCCCAGGAGGTGGTCTCCAGTGTCACAATGAAGCCACCTGGAAACTGGAGGAGCAGCACCTCATATTCCGCCTTCAGAGCCTACAACCCAATAGTCTCAATGTGGACTTTACCAGTTTCAAAATCTCCCCACCCCCTGGCCTCATCCCATGACCGACCAACCCTCCCTCTCATCCCTGCCTTCTTGACCTGACACAACTTGTCCATCTTCTCTCCCACTTATCTGCTCCACCCACTTCACTGACCAATCCCCACCATTCCCTACCTGCACTCAACAATCACCATCCCACTACCTTCCTCAGCCCCACCCTCTCTCTCCCTGTTTATTTCGGAGCTCTCTTTCCCCTCCCCCTTTCCTGCCCTTCTGATGCTGTCTGGCCTGCTGTGCTCCTTCAGCTCCACACTCTGTTATTTCAGTCTGTTTTAGCCTTCCTTTTTGTGTCTGTTGTCATTTAACTGCCTCTTAATCTTTTCCTTTTTTTAATGCAGTTGGGGCACCTTGGTAGAATGGTTATTCATTTTAAGCTAGTATCTGGAATACTCACTTTGCGTAGAAATTTCAGTATGTAAACAGGCCTTATTTCGACCTAAGCACGACACTATAATTGGAATATCAAAAATGATGCTGGAGTGGGGTAGTGGGAAAGTCAGTTGGTGATGGTGTTTGACCTTTCTCAGAAAAACTTATCTGTGCCAGAAAGGTTTATTCAGAAATAAATGTTTTCTGCTTTAAGTGGTACTTATTTTGTATTTCTGGACTGAGGCAAACAAACTTTATTATGAATCAACTTGGAGTTTTCCATCCAAAAGATTGGTTGTTTGGGAAATGGTTCAGCCATACCAGTGGACTAGAACCTGCACTTCTGAGACTAAGATTAAAAGACATCACAAACAGAGAAAGTACTTGCATTTATGCAGAAAACAAAAGAAAAATGAATAATATCCAGGCTGTTCTGCGCTCAGTAATTGACTGCTTGCTTCATCTGGAAGATGGTCTCTGTTTTCATCAGAATTCCCTCTTTGGCAGAAACCAGTTTGCTCTTGGGAGTAGCAGGGATTTGCCGGGAGCATGCTTTTTTTTTAATGTATCAAATAGAACCAAACAGCAATAAATAGAAATGCATTGAAAACAGAATCCTTTCCTGCTAACTTTAAGTATGAAATAGTGAATAATAAAGTCCAATTAGTCATTCTTTGAGAATATTACCCTGCAGCATGTAGTTTTTTTTAAACCATTGATGATAATGAATGGTAGAGTATCAAATTTAGTTAATGTGTTCAACACTCAGGGAAACTGTCAGGTTCAAGGGATGTTTTAATTATGGGTTATATATTTTTAATGTTTTTGTTAACAGAAATTCCCTCCTCTATTATAGCATACACTAATTACAACCTGTTTTCATTTCTAAATACATGTCACAGTGATCAATATATCAGGCTGAACGGCATATTTTTGTTGAATGCAGTTAAGCTTTTGTAATCAATTCTCTTTGAACATTTCTAAATTTTCCTTTCAACAATTATTCTGTTTTGTACAGGGCAATATGCAATGCCAACTGGAGAAACTCAATGCAACCCAAGTCAGTTTCAGTCACCTCAAGGTGAAAAATTGCTAGAAAACTCTCTAAACTAAAAGTCGTTGTTCATAAATCTTTCCTGCAGTCATTTTAGTTTATTGTCAGAGAAACATTTAATATTGTACAGCATTCACCAGTTGCAGCAAACTTCTATCAAACTCATATTTAAAGTCCTGTGATCGTTCAAGCATGTACAAACAACCTAAACATTGTTAAGCAACAGTTAATATTTAATACTAGTTTGTGTGTTCAATTACGTGGCCTGTTTGGCTTGCATTCTGAGAGAGGATGGAGTTTGCAAGCAGAGGTTGAACTACTGATTAATAGACCATAGTTTTAAATTCTTTAAAGTTATTTAACTTCTTATTCAGCCACTGATCACCGGGATCCCTGAAATAAATTTAAAATTAACAAATATGGAAGTCAAGGTATCATAATGAAGTGTTATCAAACACTCATAAAGAGTACGTGGGGGAACTGCAAAAGTTGCTTACTCCTGTTTGCTACAAAATGAGGAAGATGGCCTGACTATGGCTGACAAAGGAAGTTAGATCCAAGGAAGGGGGGAAATGGCCAAAAATAGCAGCATAATTGAGAATAGGGAGCAGTTCAAATTTCAGAAAAGGAAGATTAAAGGATTGATGTTCGAAGGGAAAAGAGAGTACAAGCTGATTGTAAAACCTTCTACAGGTTCGTGAAAAGAAAAAGATTAGTGAAGACAATGGTAGATCTCTTAGAGTCAGAAACAGGGTATGTTATAATAGGGAACAAAGAGATGGCAGACAAATTATACCTATTTTGTTTTGGTATTCACAAAGAAGGACTCAAATAATATCCCAGAAATTTTGGGGAACACCAGTCTCATGAGAGGGAGGAACCGAAGGAAATCAGTATTTGTAGGAAAATGATGCTGGGTAAATTATGGGGTGAAGGGCCAATATATCCCTAGGCCCTGATAATCAATACACCACATTACTTTAGGAAGTGGCCCTGGAAATAGTGAATGCATTGGTGGACATCTTTCAAGATTCTACAGATTCTGGAACAGTTTCTATGGATTGGAGGGTGGCTAATGTAGCTCCACATGGAGATAGATAGAAAATAGGGAATTATAAACTGGTTAGCCTGACATCAATAGTAGGTAAAATGTTGGAGTCCATCAGAAAAGATTTAACAGCATAGCAAATGGAGAACAGAAATGGACAGTCAGCATCAATTTACAAAAGGGAAGTTCATGCTTGACAAACCTATTGAAATTTTTCCAAGATGTGTCTAATAGAGTTCATGAGGGGGATCCAGTGGGTGTGGTTTACTTGGATTTTCGGAAGGCTTTGGATAAGGTCATCAAGAGATGAGCTTGTAAGATTAAAGTACATGGGATAGAGGGCAGTGTCCTGACATGGATAAGAAGCTGGTTGGCAGATAAGAAACAGAGTAGAAATAAACAAATCTTTTTGAGTTTTAGGCAGTGTCTACTCTAGGTGTACTGCAGTCTGGGGAGGTGATGGCCCAATGATATTATCACTAGACTTTTAAACCAGAGACCCAGGTAATGCCCTGGGGAACCAGATTCGAATACTGTCGTGGCAGATGGTAGAATTTGAACACAATAAAACATCTGGAATTAAGAGTCTAATGATGACCATGAATCCATTGTCAATTGTTGAAGAAAAACCCATCTGATTCACTAATGTTCTTTAGGGAATGAAACTGCTATCATTTCCTGGTCTGGCCTACATGGACTCCAGACCCACAGCAATGTAGTTGACTCTTAACTACCCTCTGGGCAATTAGGGATGGGCAATAAATGTTGACCTAGCCAGTGGTGCCCACATCCTGTGAATGAATTAAAGAAAGAATTTTAAAAGGTGCTCAGACCCCAGTTATTCATAATTTGTATTAACAGTCTAAATGTATTATCTCCCTGTTTGCAGATGACACAAAAGTGAGTGTGAGGGTGAGCTGTGAGGAGGATGTAGAGATGCTCCAGTGTGATTTGGACGAGTTAAGTGAATGGGCAAATGCATGGGAGATGAAGTATAATATGGATAAATGTGAGGTTGTCCACTTTTTGGTAGCAAAAACAGGAAGGCAGATTATTATGTTATTGTGATAAATTTGGAAAGAGGAGAGGTATAATGAGACCTGCATGACCTTGTATACCAGTTGCCTAAAGTAAGCATTACAGGAACAGCAGGCAGAAGATGAAATAACTTCATAAGGGCTGGCATCCCATCACCAACTCACCCTTTATTTTTATATATATATATGCGCACAGCTCATGACACTGCGGCTAGCACAAAGCCGGCTACTAGAGTAAGCAGAACCCCTGATACTCCTGTTTTTATCTGTCAGCCAGGGCTCCCTGATTGGGGCTGTTGACCTGCTCCAATCAGGGAACTCATGTTCTATGAGGTCCACCTGACTGACACCGTTTCAATCACTACAAAAGGCAAACTGTATGTTGGCCTTCATAGCAAGAAAATTCATCTACAGGAGCAGGGGTGGTCTTGCTATAAATGTTTAGAGCCTGGTGAGACCACACCTAGAGTATTATGTGCAGTTTTGGCCTCCCTATCTGGCTACAGAGGGAATGTAACCAAGGTTTACCTAACTGATTTCTGTGATGGCAGAATTGATATAAGAGGAATGATTGATTGATTAGGACATTATTCACTAGAATTTAAAAGCATGGATATTGTGGGAGGTGGGGTTTCTCAGAATTTTATAGGTTTCTAACAGGATTGTGCAGGGAAAATGCAGGAGATATGTTCCTGATGATTGGGACGTCAGAAACAGGGGTCATAATCAATGGATACAAGGTAGGCCATTTCAAACTGAGGTGGAAAGACAAGTTTCTTCACTCAGAGAAAGTGGTGAGCCTGTGGTATTCTCTGCCACAGAAGGCAGTTAAGTCCAATATTGAATGTTTTCAAGACGGAGTTGGATACTGTTGATTAGAACTAAAAATATTAAAGTGTTTGGGGAGAAAGCAGGAACAGGGCACTAAGATGGAAGATCAGCACAATCGTATTGCAGAGCAGGCTTGAAGGGCTGAATAGCCCATATCTGACTGAGTTTCATTAAATCTTAAATTCACTTGGAGCTCTATTTAAAGCTCCATTCCTCTTAGCAACTGCTGCCAAGCACTATTGTGACATTTCCAATGTTTTCTCAGCTCTCACATCCTGACCTGTTTCCTGATCGACACTATTCGTTTTGCAATCCCAGTTCCAACCGATGACACCAAGATGCAAGATAGTGCAACTAGGTGTCATAATTCTCTGAATAAAAAAAATTCTAAATTACCAGCAAAATTAAGCTTTCATTTAGTTTTATGTTATTACCCTGACCTCTTTCCCCACATGTTGAAAGTATGGGGCAAACAGGTTCATGTATAAAAGGTCATTTGATTTGGCACTGATGTTGTTTATTTCACTATGTTTGTTACAAAATTTCAGACCCACGCTAAATATGCTTTCAGATTCAGTATTGCAATTCTCTGTCATGTTTAAATTCTACATTTATCGTGATGAGTTTATCTTTACTACCTAATATCTAGTTATACCATAATGTGACTCGAGCGATTTGAGTAGCAAGACTCTTTGTTCTACATTCTGGATATTATTATCTCAAACATGGTACAGTACCCCTCTACAATCTTGCAGATTATATGGAATAATCTTAAATAATATATAGAAAGTCCATGTATAGATTTCCATATTGGAATAAACTGTTACGTAAGACAAGTGCCTCTTCTTGTTAAGACTCACTGGGGTCTACCATTTGACAGTTTTACGGGCCTTTATACTCAGCATAGAAAAAAGAATTGGTGGTAACACTATACCTGCATCAACCAAAACCCAAAACAACACTGTCATCAGTGGTGAGTACAATCAATTACTGAAATACTTCAATGTTATGTCCATGGAGAAAATCTATTCAATCAAGGAAAGGTGAAATTTCAGATCCTGCAGCACAGTCTTTTGTCTGCGTTTGAACCAAGGCTGTAATGAAGTCAAGAGCGGAGCAGACCTGTTGGAATCCAGTGTGAGCAGGTCATTGCTAAGCAGTTGGTGTTTGATAACATTGTTCATGATTTCTTCCATCATTTTCCTGCTGATCAAGAGCTTGATTGATTTTGGTGGGAATTGGCTGAGTTGGATCTGTCCTATAGTTTTGACTATAGGACATTACGAGATAATTTTCACATTGCAGGGGGAGGCTGGTGTTGTAGCTGTACAGGAACTACTTGGCTAGTGGCAAAGCTAGTTCTGTAGCACATTGCCAGTATTGTTGTTGAAATGTCGTAAGTGTCCATAGCCTTTACAATATCGAGTGCCTTCAGCCATTTCTTGATCACTTGGAGTGAACTGAATTGGCTGAAGATTGGCTTCTGCAGGTGGGTGGGGAATTTCAGAGGAGGCCAAAGTCATCCACTTAGCACCTCTCACTGAAGGTTATTGCAGATACTTTTAGCCTTAGCTTTGCACTGATGTGCTTGGTCCCCCCATCGTTGAAGATGTGGATCTTTGTGGAGTCTCCTGTTCCAGCGAGTTGTTGTTTCAATTGTCTGCCATCCATCACAACTTCATGTAGCAGGAACGTAGATCTTAGATTATTGTGGAATCACTTAATCCTGTCCATGTCACGCAGCTAATGCTGCTTGCGTGTAGTCCTGTATTAACATTCAATGTCACCAGATTGAAACTTCATTTTAAAGTGTGCCTGGTGTTGCTCTTGGCATGCCCTCCTGCACTCTTCTTTGGACCATGATTGATCTCCTGACTTGATGGTAATGGCAGAGTTGGGGATTATTCTGGGTCATGAAGATACAGATTATTTTTAGCACAATTCTGATGCTGCTAATGGCCTGCTGCACCTCCTTAGATGTACAGTCTTGAATTGCTAGGTCTGAGTTCTATCTATCTGATTCAGCATGATGAGGTGGCACACGTCACAATGGAGGATATCCTTAATATAAAAGCTGAGAATTTGTCTCTGGAAAGAATATATCATAGTCATCCCTAACAGGGCTGTCATGAACAGATGCATATGCAGCAGGCAGATTTGTGAGGATAAGGTCAAATATGTTTTTCTTTCTTATTAGTTTCTTTGCCAGCTGCTGCAGACCTAGTCAAATAGTTATGACCTTTAGGACTCAAAAGACTTGGTCAGTAGTGGAAAAGCTAAGTCAGTGTTGGCAACGGCCATTGAAGTACCCCACCCAGAGTTGATACTGTCCCTCTGAACCACCATATTTCCTCCAAGTGTTGCTTAACATGAATTCATCTGCTGAACCGGATGGCTGTGGACAGTATGTAATAACCAGCAGGAGGTTTGCTTGTCCATGTTTGACCTGATGCCTTAGGCATCATAGGGTCCAGAGCCAACATTGAAGACTGTCATAGCATCACCCTCCTGCTGTTTATATAGCATTGTTCCGTGCACCTCTGGTCGATCAGTCCTACCGATTATCCCAATTTTGGCATTAGTCCCCAGAGGTTGGTGGGAACGTTTGCTGAATTGACAGGTCTGTATTTTCCATTGTTGTTTCTGTTGCCCGGGTGATCTGTCTGCTTTCATTCCTTTGTTATATCTAAACAGTAAGAATTCTCAAGAGTGGCTTGCTTGACATTCATAAGGCTAAGTTTGAGTCAAGTGGAGTGCTGTGCGTCTGGAATCGTATCTAGGCCAGTCCAGATAAGGGAAGGAGGTTTCCTTCCATGAAGGACAATAACGAACAAGAGAGAATACTTCTAAAATTCGACCATGTGCCATGTTGAAATTTGAAGATGGCAAGAACTGTAGATGCTGGAGTCTGAGTCGATACAGTGTGGAGCTAGAGGAACACAGCAGGTCAGGCAGCATTAGAGGAGCAGGAGAATCAATGCTTTGAGCCTAGACCCCTCATCATGACTGGGGAGGGGGGAAGGGAGCTGGAAAATAAGAGGGAAGAGGAGTGGGGCTGGGGGAAGCTACGTGGGATGGCAATAGGTGGATGCAGATAGGGAGTAGTGGGGATTGGTCAGTGGAAAGGGTGGGGCGGATTGGCGGGAAAGGAGACAGACAGTTCAAGGAGGTGGGAATGAGTGAGGATTGGACATGGGATGAGGCCAGGGTTGGAGAGATTTTGAAACTGATGAATTCTATGTATGCCCGCATCTTCATAGGATACGTGGAACAGTCCCTCTTCCACAGCTACATTGGCACTATCCCCCACCTCTTCCTCCGCTACACCAATTACTGTATGGACGCTGTCTCGTGCTCTCACGAGGAGCTTGAACAATTCATCAACTTTACCAACACCTTTCACCCCAACCTCAAATTCATTTGGACCATCCCTGATACCTCCCTCTCCTTCCTGGACCTTTCTGTCTCCATATCCAATAACCATCTTAGCACCGGCATCCATTTCAAGCCCTCCCACAGCTACCTGGATTAACCTCCTCTCAGCCACCCTCCACAAGAATGTGATCCCCTACTCCCAATTCCTCTGCCTCTGTCACAACTGCTCCTAAGATGGAGTATGCCACTCACAGACATTCCGGATGTCCTCCTATTTCAAGGACCACAACTTCCGACCTCCATTGATCAAAAATGCTTTTAACCGCATCTCTTGCATTTCCCACACCTCTCTCCTCAAACTCCCACTCCCCAATAAAAATAAAGATACAGTCCCCCAGTCCTCACATACTACCCCACCAACCTCCATATCGAACATTTCATTCTCTGCCATTTCCGCCACCTACAATCAAACCCCATGACCAAAGATATATTTCCCTCCCCACCCCATCTGCCTTTTGCAGGGACCGCTCACTCTGCGACTCCCTCATCCACTCCACACTCCCCACTAACCCTACCACCCCCGACATCTTTCCCTGCAACTGCAGGAGGTGCTACACCTGCCCTTGCACCTCCCCCTTACCTCCATCTGAGGCCCAAGGCAAATTTTCCATATCCGACAGACCTGCACATCCTCCAACTGAGTCTACTGTATTCGTTGCTCCTGATGTGGCCTCCTATGTCAGTGAGACCAAGCATAGACTTGGGGTCCATTCGTGGTGCACCTGTGCTTTGCATGCAACAAATGGCAACACCTTCCAGTTGCCAACCATTTTAACTCCACTTCCCACTCCCTGGGTGACATGTCCATCCTGGGCCTCCTCCAGTGCCACAATGATGCCACACGCAAATTGGATGAGCAGCACCTCATATTTCGCCTCAGGAGCCGACAGCCTGATGGCCGAAAATTAGAATTCATCAGTTTCAAAATCTCCCCATCCCATGTTCAACGTTCCTTCTCATCCCCACCTCCTTGACCTGACACCACCTATCCATCTCCATCCCCACCTATCCATACCACCGTTTCCACTGACCAGTCCCCACTACCTCCTATCTGCATCCACCTATCGCCATCCCACCTACCTTCCTCCAGCCTCACCCCTTTTCTCTCTGTTTATTTCCCAGCTCCTTTGCCCTTCCCCGGTCCTGATGAAGAGTGTAGGCCCGAAACGTCGATTCTCCTGTTCCTCTGAAGCTGCCTGACCTGCTGTGTTCCTCCAGCTCCACACTTGTATCAATGTTGAAATTCAAGCCTGAGGATCATGACCCCACCCCCGAGCACCAAACCATCATCTCCCAAACCATCCACAACCTCATCACCTCAGGGGACCTCCCACCCACCGCCTCCAACCTCACTATTCCCCAATCCCGCACCACCCGCTTCTATCTCCTTCCCAAAATCCACAAACCTGAATGCCCTGGTCGACCCATTGTCTCCACCTGCTCCTGCCCCACCGAACTCATCTCCACCTACCTCAACTCCATTTTCTCCCCCTTGGTCCAGGAACTCCCGACCTACATCCGTGACACCACCCACGCCCTCCACCTCCTCCAGAACTTCCAATTCCCCGGTCCCCAACACCTCATTTTTTACTATGGACGTCCAGTCCCTATACACCTGTATTCCCCGTGCAGATGACCTAAAGGCCCTCCGCTTCTTCCTGTCCCACAGACCTGACCAATCTCCCTCTACTGACACCCTCGTCCGCTTAGCCAAACTCGTCCTCACCCTCAACAACTTCTCTTTCAATTCCTCCCACTTCCTACAGACATAGGGGGTGGCCATGGGTACCCACATGGGCCCAAGCTATGCCTCCCTCTTCCGTACCTACACTGGCCATAGACCCCACATCTTCCTCCGTTACATTGATGACTGTATCAGCGCTGCCTCGTGCTCCCACAAGGAGCTTGAACAGTTCATCCACTTCACCAACACCTTCCACCCCAACCTGAAGTTCACCTGGACCATGTCTAACACCTCTCTCTTCTTCCTGGACCTCTCTGTCTCCATCGCGGGTAACCACCTAGAAACTGATATCCCTTTCAAGCCCACTGACTCCCACCCACCTTCCTGCAAAAATGGCATCCCCTATTCCCAATTCCTTTGCCTCCGCCGCACCTGCTCCCAGGATGAGGCATTCCACTCCCGTTCATCTCAGATGTCCTCATTCTTCAAGGACCGCAACTTCCCCCCCGCAGTGGTCGAGAACGCCCTCGACCGTGTCTCCCGCAACTCATCCCTCACACCCCATACCTGCAATAACAACCAAAAAAGAATCCTCCTCGTCCTCATGTACCACCCCACCAACCTCCGGATCCAACGCATCATCCTCCGACACTTCCGCCATCTGCAATCCGACCCCACCACCAAAGACATTTTTCCCTCCCTACCCTTGTCTGCTTTCCGGAGGGACCACTCTCTCTGTGACTCCCTTGTCCACTCCACACTCCCCTCCAGCCCCACCACACCTGGCACTTTTCCCTGCAATGTCGGGAAGTGCTACACCTGTCCCCACACCACCTCCCTCATCCCCATCCCAGGCCCCAAAAAGACTTTCCACATCAAGCAGATGTTCACCTGCACATCTGCCAATGTGGTATACTGCATCGGCTGTACCCGTTGTGGCCTCCTGTACATCGGGGAAACCAAGCGGAGGCTTGGGGACCGCTTTGCAGAACACCTGCGCTTGGTTCGCAACAAACAATTGCACCTCCTAGTCGCAAACCATTTCAACTCCCCCTCCCATTCCTCAGACGACATGTCCATCCTGAGCCTCCTGCAATACCACAGTGATGCCACCCGCAGGCTGCAGGAACAGCAAATCATATTCAGCCTGGGAACCCTGCAGCCCAACGGTATCAATGTGGATTTCACAAGCTTCAAAATCTCCCCTCCCCCAACCGCATCCCTAAACCAGCCCAGCTCGTCCCTGCCTCCCTAACCTGTCCTTCCTCTCACCTATCCCCTCCTCCCACCTCAAGCCTCACCCCCATCTCCTATCTACTAACCTCATCCCTTGACCTGTCCATCCTCCCTGGACTGACCTATCTCCTCCCTACCTCCCCACCTACACTAACCTTTTACTGGCTCCATCCCCGCCTCTTTGACTTGTCTGTTTCCTCTCCACCTATCTTCTCCTCTATCCATCTTCTATCCGCCTCCCCCTCTCTCCCTATTTATTTCAAAACCCTCTTCCTCTCCCCCATTTCTGATGAAGGGTCTCGGCCCGAAACGTCAAGCTTCCCTGCTCCTATGATGCTTCTTGGCCTGCTGTGTTCATTCAGCCCCACACCTTGTTATCTCGGATTCTCTAGCATCTGCAGTTCCTACTATCTTTATGTAAAACATTAACTGGGTTACTGGATTACTAGTCCAGCAATCATACAAACATGCCATCACCTCCCAGTCACAGTTTCATTGCTTTTCTTGGGTTTTTTTGGTTGAAACCTTGGAATACCCTTCATAACAGTATTGTGGATGTAACTATCCCATATGGATTGAACCACTTCAATAAGTCTGTTCATTGTCACCTTCTCAAGGGTAACAGAGCTCAAAATAAATGCTGGCCTATCTAACACTGCCCACATCTTGTGAAAGAATTTGCAAATTGCTGGCGATTGCTTTCTCTTCCATAGGTGTAAAAACATGCCACCCTGTCCTTCACCCGGTTATGTACTGCTACTTGGAGTTGTCCACTACCTTGACTTGTAAAAGAGGGGGAAGCATATCAATGAGTGTATGAAAATCTTTTTGGACAATGTAGCTGTTGTGTGTTAATTGCGGGAAATTCTGCAAGCTCTGAGATGTAGTTGTAAAGCGTTGAACAGTGCTAAGTGTGAAATACAGTTGGTCTATGAATGTTACTTATCAGCCTTGAGTGACACGTTGTTGATAGAAGCGTAATTGAGGCAATGTGCATTCAATGCAACATGGCATTTTAAAGTTTAATTCACGAACCTTGACCATTTGTGTGAGGCTATGGAGGAGCTTATAGCACTGCATCCAGTTGCATGAGGCTAGGTTCCTGCCATTTGACAAGGCTGTAACTGCCTTCTCAGAGTTTCTGTGGACAACCTTGTGCCTCTTGTTGATTGAAAACCTTGCTTCATTGTATAAAGTTGTAAGTGTTTGGAAGCATTAATATTGAAGAGTGGCTAAAGCGCGGCCCACTTTGATAATGTCATAGATGTTTGGTGTGAGCTCAGGATCTCAAGCAAGTCAGCTCTAGTGTCTCAGTCTTCGTTTTCTCTGCAGTGATGTCTGTCGTCTCAGTGGAATTTATATCTATTCATTATCATGCAATAAACTACAAGAATGTCTTCTTATCAGATTAAGATGTTATTTCTGTACTGCACTCGGCCAAGGCCGCCCTGTAGATCCCTATCCTAAAACAGGGTGGTGTTAGTAAATGTATCAGATCGCTCATATAACATGATGATGCCTCCTTTTGAAACATTCTCATCTTCAGAGTCTCCATACTGCATTGACTCTGGCTCCAGCATCTGCAGTTCTTGCTATCTCTGGATATTCTCCTGTTGCCCACTTCCTCCGCTAAGGCATTGAGCATGGTATCCAAGAAGATTAGATTACAACTTCTGCCTTATTGCACCATACATCAGTGTTTATCTTGTTGACACTCCTGTCTGCAAGCAATTCCAATACCTGCTCCAGCTGCATGCATTTCCCCTTTAGAAGGTGGATTTTAGTCGTGCTAGATTAACACGAACTTGGGTTTCTGTTGAGGGACACAGCCACTCGGTGGCATTTAAACACTTTTTTTGTGCCATGTTTGCAATGGAAGCAATGGGCATAGATTCAATGCAAATAGCCTTTTTTTTTTTGGACTCCATCCAACTTTGAAGTCTTTGTGCTGAACCTTTAGCTACTGTCTTTCTTTCAGTTTCTCAATCTCATCTGGATCTTTATTCTTCCTGTCAGTGTCTAAAAATGGGTTTGATACTGTGTTTCTCATACAGTGTCACAATTTAAGTCACGAGAGGGAAAACTGAAACAGTATAGTGATATCTATAGACTGAGGATGCAAAAGACAACAATGGCTCACCCTTCTCATTACATAGAATAGAAATTGAATGTAGGTGACAAATGTACTGAATCATTTTGTGGGATCGCTGCATGCAAAGTGTAGGAGGCTGAAAGAAGCTGATTTGACAGTATCTTGCAAAAAGATGCTAAAGCCAAATACAGGGAACAACACATTCAAAAGAAGATGAGGAGACTTCAGGGGCAATATAGAATGTGACAAAGATGTCATGATAGTTTCATAGGTGGTGGATATTGTTTATCAAAGCTCCAGGAGTTCTCAAAGAATACATGAAAATAGCTCCAGAAAACCCAGCAGGATCTAAATGGTAGTGGAATCATCTTTAGTCAGCCTTGCATTCATTTACAAAGTTTTTAAAGTTACAAGTCCATACGTTCTAACCCATTCAGTTATAGTTTCAGTGAGCATCTTGTCATGTTCTTTTGGTAAGCATATATATAAAATCAACGCAATCAAATTAAATGATGAATACTCCTTAAAGAGGTACTGTAACATCAAATGTAAAAATCAAATGTTCAAAGTAAATTCAAAAACAAATTAAAATGTTTCAGGTGGAAATAATGGGGAGGCAATGGCCTAGTGGTATTATCGCTGAACTGTTAATCCAGAGACTCAGATAATGTTCTGGGAACCTGGGTTTGAATCCCGCCATGGCAGATGGTGGAATTTGAATTCAATAAATATCTGGAATTAACAATCTAATGATGACCGTGAATCCGTTATCGATTGTCGCAAAAACCCATCTGGTTCACTAATTCCTTTAGGGAAGGAAACTGCCATCCTTACCTGGTCTGGTACATACATGTAACTTCAGGCCCACGGCAATGTGGTTGACTCTGAACTGCCCTTTGGGCAAATTCAGGATGGGCAATAAATGCTGCCTAGCCAGTGACGTCCTCATCCCGTGAGTGAATGAATGAAAAAAAAGCTCTAACTCCTTTTGGTGTCCATTTACTTTAGAAGGCCTCAAGGTAATCATGGTTACAATGAACCCCCTCTATGCTCTGTGCCTGGGCTTTGGCCCACGAGTAGACCCATGAGGATCCCCTCTGACCTATCCATATCCCTCTGAACCAGGTGGCCAAAGACCATAGAATGGGGCTGAAGTACAATCAAAAATCAAGGATCAACCCCCTGTGAAAGTGAAACAGTCCAGTGCACCCAGTGTGCCCATGGAACATGGCCTCCTCTAAGGCACTGAAGATACACACATCCTAGGAGTCAGTGAAACATCTTGGTTGCCTATTGCATGGGTTTGCTGTATGCAACACTCTCCCTGCCAAATTCTTGATGGTAGATCATTTCTGATGAAGGGTCTAGGCCCGAAACGTCAAGCTTTCCTGCTCCTATGATGCTGCTTGGCCTGCTGTGTTCATCCAGCTCCACACCTTGTTATCTCGGATTCTCCAGCATCTGCAGTACCTATTATCTCTGATATCCTTGATGGTAAAGGTGTCTTTACATCAGATCAAGTGAAATTCCAATTAATATCCACCACTTCATAGAATTAAAGACAATTGACAAAGGAAGAATCAGTAGATTTTCATACAACAAATGGCAATTATATAGCATTTTTAAAATAGTAAAATTCCCAAGTAACATCTCAAAGGCGTAAAAAACTAAATTTAACAATTTCCAACATTGGAATGAGCAAAGGTTTGGTTAAAAAGGTGCATTTTAAGGACCATCCTAAAGAAGGAAAGAAATGAAGGAAGGCAGCGGAAACGTTTAAGGAGGGAATTACAGAATTTCAGCCTTGGCAGATAGTGATTCAAAATCAGGGATGCTCAAAAGCTTAAGTTGGAAAATTGCAGATGTCTTGTAGTGTTGAGTTGGAGGAGGTCCCAGTGATGAGGGTAGGGACATGGAGGGATTCAAAAACCATACTGAGTGCCTATGAAAAAATTACAAGGAAAAAGGGGGAGTTTTTTGAGCTGATTCGCTTACTGAATGAGTCAGAGGATGGAAAGGATTGTTGTTAAGGAAGCAACTATTTTAAAGAGCTGACTAACAGGGTACCAGAGGGGTCGTTTCTAGGCCAGTCTTGTGATGTCAGATTTTAATAAGTATAAGAAGAGTTGGTAACCAGGCTCTGCATGTTTAGTGATGTCAATTATAGGCAGAGTAATCATAAGCACATCTGGACAACTGGGTGATTGGCACAAAAAAAGAAAAATGTTTAATACAAAAAAGGTAACATTGAGGTTGTAAAATGGAAGCAAATGAAAGGATCTTCAAATGAATGTGAACAATTGTCAGGAAATGACACTGAAGAGGATTGTAAAAGATTTGTAAATGCATCCTTAAATTGTACACTCAATGTAAAGATGTGATGAAAAGGCAAGCAGGAAGTGGTAGTGAGTCAGCAACTGGTTCAAAAGAGCAGTCTACACCCTACAGGAAGTGGTAGTTTGAACAAAGTATTGGTTTGCAACCATGTCAACTAACATATTCTGAACATGGTACAATTGGGGGTTAGGCATGATGAGGGGAGCGTATATAAATTTTAAGTTTATAAATAGAATTAAGCATGTGCTAGAAGGAAGGGCTGTAAATACTTACATAGATAAAATGATACTATGTGGAATTATTGTGGCATTCAAGATCTTATAGGGTGCAGATAAGTTGAGCTTCAGAAAGATGTTTTGATATTAATCCTCTAATACAAGGAAGTACAAGCTCAAACTTAGAGGAGAGTAGGTGAAAACACATTTTAGAAATGTGATGAATATGTGGAATTGCTTAATCAATGAGGCAAAAACTATCAACAGTACAAAACATTTCAACAGGCTGATATGTTTTCAATTGATGGGTTTTATGAATGAGCATGAAAGAGGACAAAGTCTCTAATCTTTGTCATCAGCCCAGTGAGTCAGTGATTTTTCTCCCCAGTCCTGTAAAATACATTATTCTTAAAGACATTGGGACATCTTGGAGAAAGGTGACTGGGTGGATTATTTAACTACATCTCCTTATACTGTGATGCCTTGCAAATTGCTTGTCTTTAATGCAGCTGTCCTAACTGCTACATCTGGGGCCTTATGAGTTTCAAAACCTATGAATGAGCTGCATGATTTTTCACATAATAACATTCTGAGTAAAAATTAGACCGCAAGCATAAAATTTGTGAAAGCTCAAAGTCAATGAAAAACGAGAAAGCCCATGCACAGAAGTATTGCATTGCACAGCATTAAAAATTGAGACCTCCCATCTCCTCAAAGGCAGCTTTCCACCATTTACAGATGTAGCCTCAGATATGGGGTTGTATTTTTAACTTGAACCCCAGCTTCAACTTCTTGAGATAAAAGTTCTGCCTCCTTGTTTCTGCACTTACAGGATATTCTGCATTTACAGACAGGGGGACGAGGTGGGGGAATGCAAGGACAGTAGCTGAGCCAACCAACACCAGAAGGTTGTTTATTCCCGAATAAGCTTTTGTACCAGCCAGTATGGAGGGGTCAGTAGCAGAAAATACCTGAGTGAGACACTGTCCTGGAAGATAACTTTATCTTAATTTCACAGCATTTCTCACTCATTCAACACTCTCAGATCATTGAACGGTATCACAACAGAATTGTTTATAAGTTACAGAGGACTATTTTTAGTGGGAAGGGGACAGAACCCTGCTAAATACTGGCCCAAGCTTGAACTCCTTTATGAGGGCAGCTTTAATTAGTAGGTAGATGGAGAGGGAGAACACACATAGTGACTGAGGTATTTACAAACTAACACTTGGAGACCCACCCTTCCCTTCTGAAAGTGAGATAAAATACCCAGATCCTCTTTTGTCACAGGGTGTTGCGAGGTCTCTGTATATTTTTTGTTTGCTTAAAAAAAAACTTCAGGAAATGGCAGATGTTTGAGGAACTACAGAGCTCATCTTTCGAACAGCTCATTACATGTGAACCACATATTCTTGGTGAATAGTGAGTGTTCTTTGCTATAGCTGAAGACAGCTTGTACACTGACGGATCATGTACTGCTGTTCACTGATAGCCTGGATGGACACATTGTACTTACCCTGAGTTGTTCAATCTACAATCACTGTGGAGGTTAGTGGCTTGGATGGATGAGTAGACCCATTGACTGAATCCAGCCCCATGCTTGTTATCTCGGATTCTCCAGCATCTGCAGTACCTTTTATCTCTTACCATTGACTGAATAGTTGGCTCAACAGATGTTCCATGTCGGTTAAGTGTTTCTTTAGTTTGTATCCTGTTTTGCTTGCTTCAACCCAGGAGGTTTATAAAGCAAAGTACCTGCAACTTTATTGCAATGTTGATGCTTTTTAACTTTAGGGAGAAGAATTTTGCAGGAGACGGCACAAATCAGGCAGCGCCAGCTCAGTGCCTGATATTCCATTTAATCGCAGTTGCTGGAGTTAAATGTCAGGTACTGTAGATAACAGGCAGTCGATCTCGAGTACTGTATGAGGTGCTGTCTTTTCAATGAAATGTACAAGGAGCTATTGTTCAGGTGAACATAAAGAATATAAGGGTAATATTTGAACATGAACGGTGCTGCAGAAGAAACAAAATGACTTGTCTGTCAACATGTCTGCTTTTTGTTTGATATTGTGTTCAAATTAACCTCTGCATATTCTAATATAGCAACAAGAACCAAGTATGACAAATAATTAATTGAGTGTGAAACACCTTGGAATACCCTGAGGAAGTCATTAGAAAATAAAACCTCTTCTGTCTGAGGAATAGCTTTGTTCCAAAAGGGCATTAGTGAACCAGATGGGTTTTTCCCCAACAATTGACAATGGATTCATGGTCATCATTAGACTCTTTTAATTCTAGATATTTAATTCAAATTCCACCATCTTCCGTGGTGGGATTTGAACCCAGGTCCCAAGAACATTATCTGGGTCTCTAGAATAACAGTCAGTAATAATACCACTAGGCCATTGCCACCCCTTATTAATTGATTTAGCGCTGTGAGCTGGCATTCTGGGCTGAACTTTTGAAGGCCAACGGGGGCCAGGACTGGAGGGAGGCAGCCCTGGAATTTCTTGCTGTCAATTGATGTCAAATGGAGAGCAACATCCACCATTGAGTCATTTTCAAACAGGCCCTTCCAAGGGGGGAATGGCAGCTGTCCACAAAACCTCTGCATCATGCTGACTGAAAATGTCAATGGCCAGTTCAGGAGGCAAGCATCCAGTAGAGCAAAAAGGCCCATGGTCCACAAGATTTAATAGCTGAAAGGATAACACAAGCTCTCATGTTTTAAGACTTTTAATGTAACCCAAGACTAAAATCACCATTGACTGAACACAAATTATAAGTTGCCTACATAAATAAACCAACAATGCAGAACTTGTCCCTTTTTCTAATTTTACATTACTGAGCTCATGCTAAGCAAAACTTATAACCTCATTTTAATTCCTTATGAGTTTGGTTCTTCCAATTTGAGCACAAACTGTCACTCATATCCCTGCATTGGTGAACCGTAAAGTTACAAACTCTAGGTGTGCTCTGTCTCCTGTACCCTGGCAGATTAGCTTTGTCTGTGAGTTTTGAAGGGTAGCTGAGGCTTTCAGAGGAAAACGGTTTCTATCTATCTGGCAACTTGTATCATATGAGCTAATAATTCAGGAA
The DNA here is from genome assembly GCA_024137785.1 of Ginglymostoma cirratum. Lineage (NCBI taxonomy): Eukaryota > Metazoa > Chordata > Chondrichthyes > Orectolobiformes > Ginglymostomatidae > Ginglymostoma > Ginglymostoma cirratum. The sequence goes on along the minus strand of JAHRHZ010000016.1, from coordinate 27,268,645 downwards.
AAATGGTGATTAGCTACCCTTGAGACCTCACATCACTTTTATCTTGACAGTTGACGAATAGTTTAAACCTCAACCTTTTTTACAGCCTGACATAATCAAAACATTTTTGAGATTTTGAGGACTCATTTCTACTGTTACCACACAGGATTCTACCATTGTCTCCAAGTGTAAACACCTTGCATCTTCTTTCCAATAAAACAATCTGGGTCCACTTCAATCTCTAGTAATCAAACCACAGTTTTGGGGTCAGGCAAGCTTTAGAGCAGATAATTCCCTGTCTTTAACTTAACTCAATGATACAGTCCCAAAATATGACAATCTTCCAAACCCTATAGTTGTAACACTATAAAAATTGTGATGAGTGATTCGTTTCTGACAAGGTAAACTATCATAATCCAGACATTATTCTCTCAGCAAATCCTTGATGTGAAATGAAAATCCAAGCCTTTTTTTTTGCAGTGACCTTAATCTGTTTAAATGTAATGATTGATGGAGTGATAATTTTCTCCCTAATTTCTTCCCCCCCCCTTGCTACCCAGCCTTATTCCTTTTTTCTGAATTATGTGACCATTTCAGGGCGATTTTATGATTCACTCATTAAGCTAATTCCTGTAAAAACCCTCAAACCATGTAGACAGTTCTAAATTATGAATTGATTTTGCAGATTTGGCTAATTGCACAGTTGGATAATTTTGCATGAGCATATCACTTATTTAGACTACAAGATTCTGTCTTCCAGTTCTTTATATGCCGATGTGAACTGCCTAAAACATTAAGAAAGTGGATAAGTAACAATGCAGAATGCTTCAGCTGAACAGTCAGTTTCTATGTTGTAATTTCTATCTAATTCTATGCAATGTTGTGGTTTAACAACTGACTGAAACTGTTCAGATACTAATCCCAGTACTCGTGATGAATCAGACAGCAAAATAGCAAAAACGACTATGGATGTGATTATTTTTAACAAAAACAGACCAACTAGAGTCTAAATTATCTGAACTGGCTTGAATTTAGGGTAATTTTTAAAAAAATTTATTAACAGGATGAGGGTGTTGCTAGCTAGGCAGCATTTGTTGCCCATCCCTAATTTCCCAGAGGGCAGTTCTGAGTTAACCACATTGCTGTGGGAATGGAGTCACACGTAGGCCAGACCAGGTGAGGATGGCAGTTTCCTTCCCTAAAGGACATCAGAGAATGGATTGACATGTGTTTGGATTTAAAATTCAGCATAGTCTCTTTTTATTGCTAAGTTGGACCTTGCAATGGTCTGAATGCGACAAGTTACAAATTGTTTTGTCTGAAAGGGTTTGGTTGTAGACTTCTAGAAGGAATTGTTTATTATTGAGACATGTTTCTGTTTGTCACTATGATTGTAAATGAAAGAAGCATGCTAAATTATGTAGAATCACTGCAGTGCCGAACTCATGGCAGGGAGGTGAGCTATTTTTACTGATCAATGAATAAATTTGTCAGTCCAAGCAACTTCAACTTTGAGCATCTTGATCTTGGATTTATTCCCAACATATTGATTTCTGCTTTTTGTTCTCTGATTCAACGTTGTAAAGAATATGATTGGAATGTTTTTAAAGGAGCAGTTGTGAAAACGTACAGATCGGCATAGAACACGGTAGTATGAGAGAATGTGGTAAGAGGTCAGAGTACAGGGATAAAAGGTACTGCAGATGCTGGAGAATCCGAGATAACAAGCATGGGGCTGGATGAACACAGCAGGTCAAGCAGCATCATAGGAGCAGGAAAACTTGACGTTTCGGGCCTAAACCCTTCATCAGAGTACAGTTTGTCTTGTGAGGTGCAGATGTAAGAATTCCATTTGGAGTCCTTACATTTTATTCAGTGAAGATGCCGAATGCTACCTCTTGAATGTGTTATGTTGCTATCATGATTTGAGCTTGGCATTTGCCAGTTAATTTTCTGCCAAATTTTGTAAAAAATGAAAAAAGTCAGTGATCAAATGTTTCAGAAATAAACAGTCCATGCAAAAAATAAACAACAGGATATTTGTAACATATTCTCAGTTCAATCTGCATTTGCCTTACAGAGTTATTTTCTATTTTATGTTCTGCTGTTAAACCTTAAGAAGTTTTATCCATTCTCATTTTGTAAGACATTTCAGCACATATTGGCCCTCACGGATTTTCAGCTGGTGCTGTGTATCACCCTGGTAGCCCAAGAGCCTTTACCTCAGTAAGAGCCCTGAAAAAAAAAAAATTGCTTAACTTTAAAAATTGAGATGGGACAACGAGTTGGGGGAGTTTTGGGGATGGGAGTGAGGGGTGGTGGATGGATAACTCTGCTTTTCATCAGTGATGGACAATCTTGTACAAAAACTTTTCATTACCTGTAGGGCATGATTTGTCAAGATAATAAGGTCTGTGGTGGTTGTTTGCAAATTGGGGAGGCAGATATTGTAAACAGAGAAATGATACAAAACATTTTGTTGATTTAAAAAGTTAAAGGAAGTGGTTACGGTCTCAGAGGACAGTATAGGAACCAAGAAGTAAATAATTGAAACAGGATTATTGAGAGTGAGATGGATGACCCCCATCTCAGTGATCGAAAAATTTGACCCCTTTTGCAGACACAGAATGGAGCCAGAAACACAACTTTTTATAATGCTGATTCGCTTTCTCCAAGGGCACTGGAAATAGCCATTGTGCCCATTTAAAATATGTAAAACCTTTCTCCCAATTTGTAGCGAGATGAGCAAAGCATGTTTCTTCGGCAGTTACTGGAGTTAAATAGCCATAAGAAAACATCTTGTCTTGTTCCTTTTGACTTTATTCCTGCAGGGACACACCCAAAAGAATCACCTCCTGCCACCACATTCACTCTCCTAATATTAGAATTGTAGCCTTTAAATTATATTACTTTTTCCCCGAGTCTCTCTGTAAATATATTGCTTTACACTTGCACAAATTTTCATCTGTCTTGCATGCATTCCACTAACCTATGTCCTTGTGAAGTCATAAGGGCTGTCCTCACAGTTCACAAGACTTCGAAGGGCCTTTTACCAGTAAAAGTGAGCATTGAAATTAGTCTCCTGGAAATCGGCAAGCTACCTCTGGTGACTTACAGTTTAGTTGTGTCTTGCTTGCTTACCATAGCAATGTGCCCAACAGGTGGCCATAACCAGTTACCACCCAAATAAATAGGTCAGGGAAATGGCTGAGGTAGCATTGGACCTGAAGATGAGTTAATGTGATAAAGAATTTGAACTGTTATAAACAGGTACAAATTTATCAGAAAAAGTGCATGATAACTAACGCTGTAGGCTGGAAATGGAATTGGAATGATAAGGATACCTGTAAACGACTTAGGAGGATAAAAATCACAGGCACCATCCCCTGATGAATGAAAAGAAACAATTTATAAAGTAGCATGTATGTTACATGAAGTTAACAGAGGCAAAATGTAACAACACGAAAGCAATTGACCTACAATGTTAATACCACCTCTGCCTTGTATTAGACTCTGAAACAACCAGTGTTTGTTAGAGTGAGCTCCACCTAATCCGATGCCATGCTGCCTCTGATGAAGTGGTGCCGGTGTTGGACTGGGGTGGACAAGATCAGAAATCACACAACGCCAGGTTGTAGTCCAACAGGATTATTTGAAAACACAAGCTTTCGGAGCCTCAGAAGGACTAAGGCTCTGAAAACTTGTGTTTTCAAATAAACCTGTTGGACTTTAACCTGGTGTTGTAATTTCTGACCTTTTGCCACCTCTAGTTAGAGAATCTTTTGGAGTCTAACACACTTTTCACAAAGTGATGGCTGACCTGTTGAGTTTTTCCAACTTTTATTTTGTTCTTTATTTCAGATTTCCAGCATCTACAGTATTTTGATTTTGCTTTCATTCAATATCTGTATCATAGTGATAACATCAACTGTTGCTTGGCAGGCCTCTTCAGGGTACCCTCTGCTCAGTCCAAATGAGGACAGTGGTAGAAAATTGATCCAAAAATACATTGCCCCACTCTCTCCTGGCTCAGGAATCGCACCCTGCAAGATCACCATCTTTTTGGGCTAAGAAAAAGAAATTTAAAATTTGCAACTTGGAACATTAGAAAAGTCATGGATAATCTCAAGGCATCTGGAAAGAGGACTTGCAGTTGTGTGTGAGCTGTCCTAAATCTAAACTGGCATTGCACTCCATGAAATCTGTCTTTCTAAAGAGGAATAGCTGAAGGAACAAGTGGGGAAATAAACCTTTGATGGAAAAAAAAAGGCAGACAGTGGCTCTGATATCTGGAATGAGCTCTTTGAATATACTATCAGAACTCCCCAGTTGTAGAGATTAAAGACTTGGGACACCACCTACAGATCAGCTTTAACCAATGTGCCACCAACATCGGTAGCTATGTCCCAATCTTTGATTTTGAGGAAGATGTTAAAGAGAAGTTCTCTCTGACTTTGATGAAGCCTTCTCTGTTATCTCAGAAGAAAACGTAATTTTTCGTTGTGATTGACTGACTGTGACTCCACTGTTTGCAGTGGAGCTATTTGGAAAAATAGGTTGGGGAAAGCTCATGCAAATGGTATTCTTCTGCAACAAAGTATGCTCGGCATAGCCTCATAACAACAAACGTTCTCTTCAGTTGGAGATACTACAAAACAACCATGTGGAGGCATCTTTAGATCAAAACATTCACACCTCTTGGATTATGTCATTCTTTGAGTCAATAATCTCAGTGATGTCTTTGTCACTCCATTCATGTGAGGGAGTGTTAGCTGCAGGGCAGATTATAGATTTTTCTTGACACATGACGGACATCCACCTACTATATTATCAAGACATTGCAAGATCCAAAATTCCCAATGGAAGCAGATCAATGTCTCAGCCCAAAAGCAGTCGACTGACGAGAAATATTTTAAGTGCGGCTCAATGACCAATCTGGAAACTCTTCACACATCCACTTCCATTTCAGGACATTGGAATCATTATAATAGTGCCCACAACCTGAAAGCACTTTATTGTCTGTAAAGCTCTTTAGAATGCCCAAAGGTACTAAAAAATCTTTATGAATGTAAGTCATTTCATATCATGTGTATAGATGGAGTTAGAAAGTGTATATTGAGAGAAAATTGATGAAGGCAACTGAAGGAACAGTAAGAGAACCCAATGGTAATGTTACATACAGGGTAAAGCAACAATGAGAGACATGATAGAATGTCATTACATGTAGGACTTTTAATCAGACTCGTAAAACCATATCAGAGATAATAGGTACTACAGATGCTGGAGAATCTGAGATAACGAGGTGTGGAGATGGATGAACACAGCATGCCAAGCAGAATCACAGGAAAGCTTGACGTTTCGGGCCTAGACCCTTCATCAGAAAATTTTCTGATGAAGG